>CM070565.1:9208602-9808602 GCA_036346405.1 Phyllostachys edulis | reverse complement strand
GGGACAAACCACGAGAGGGTTACCCATGAGTGCGTGCTACGCCGCGGTAGTTGCACATGCACTTGCAACAAGCCCCTTCTTCTGCAATGGCCCTGCTCCCATGTCATAACCGCATGTTCGACGGTGGCGCAGCATCCCGGTCAGTACCTCTCTGTCTATTTCACCAAGGAGGCGGTTATGCTGTGGTTGGCCATTTCACTGGCCATCCGAACTGGGAGCAACTAATCTGGGCCGCGGACATTGATAGACTCAAGGGAAAGGTTGGCTGGCGATAGGTACGGCGCATCAAGAACGACATGGACGAAGCAAAAATCGGACGTCGAACGAATAAGTGCTCCATTTGCAGGGAGTCTGGGCACACCTTCAAGAAATGTCCCATGAGAAATCCTTAGGACGAAGGAGACATCGGCACTCCGGACGTCGTCGCGGGGACCTCATCCGGTCACCCAACTCGAGACAGTCCACATGGGGGACGTTGAGGCTGCGACCAATGTTATTGCCAATGTTCTGAATTATGTTATTGCATGGACAATAGTAATATGTTATTGCCAATGTTCTGAATTATCATTTTAATTGAGTGTTATGATGTTTTGCTGAATGTTATGTAATATCAGTGTGATTTATCATAGTTTTGATAGTAATGGCAAGTTCACATTTATTTCCTTACATAATATGCAGTGCATGTACATGAGCAAGTGTATGAATTTCTGGGCGCATCGCAATATCACTTACCTTCCTACTTATGAATCATTCATATCTCAATCTTTCTCGTAAAATTCTTCAGAAATTCACCGCACTAGAACAACATACGACGATCAAAAAAATGTTATTGTGAGTCTAATAGATTTTGTACCATTCAAAACGTATGAAAATCAGAAGATGGCAAACCTGGCTAGAGAAGGCAGCAAACTTGGCTAGGGTTTGAGGTTCCTGTCGCCAGTTGAACTGGCGACAGGTGGCTGGACTGGCGACAGGAGCGGGGAGGGTCCCTGTCGCCAGTCAGGGACACATTTTTGTAATTTTTTGGGGAGACCATATATTTTTGTAATTATCTTTTAAAAAAATATTATTAAAAAAAATTCTGCCATGGCGTGGCTGGGGTATGCCCGGGTGGAGAGAAGGGGCAGGGGGGACTAAGGGGGAGCTGGGTCAGGCTGGGCCAAGAAAAATGGACAAAGATGGGCTGGGTAGAGGTGGGCTGAGCCCAGGGAGGAAGGGCCAAGCCCAGAAGGGGAAGAAGAATATTCACAACTGAAGTTTGAATTTGAAATTTGAATTCGAAGTTTGAACGGAGAAGCAAATTTGAGAAGAGGCTCAAATTTGAAAAGAGAAATTCAAATCCAAATTTGAATCCAGGAATTTGCAAACAGGTTTGAAACATAAACCCGAGCCAGATAGAAGCTAGAAGAACTGAGGATACAAGATAATTTGAAATACATTTTGAAAATCAAGAACCAAGTAATTACTATTCGCCGTTTTCGAAAACGGGATGTTACACATATAAAATAAATTTTGGCAACGGCCAAATACCATGTTACCGATTTCTAACAAAAACTTATGAGTCACCTTTCCACTCACCAATCTGCTCCCAGAATGGTGTTCTAGTAATCTCCTTTTCTTTATACTTCTTAGCTATTCGTAATCATGGGCAACCATGGTTCAATGGTGAGCAATGAGCGAACCTTTAGCAAGGAAGATGGGGATGTTAAAACTAGAAATATCCATTTCATTGTACTTCTCAGGTATCTATAATGCAAATATATGCTATGTAATTGCCAGATATATGCATATTATTCCCCGCGGAAACTCTCTAATAAGTATGTAACAATATTCACATGTACATGATAAGCTTACATGAGGGAAGAATGCTCATTTCCAGTAACATAACTGTAGCATAAAGGATAAGTTTGAAGTTTCCACTAAAATGATAGAGGTGAACAAATTTAGCGATCCCACATCGATAATTCATACATAACTATAAATGTTCTCCTTTTTTTTACCTCAGTAATTCTCCAAACATATTATGCTCTCAATTATGTCTGCAATGAAATAATATACAGTATTTGGTTGCAAAATATGTAGAGATGGCTCCTTGTGGAAACTGTGGAAATAGTAGGTGAGTATCAAAGCTAGTTTCGATCTCCATCAACCAACAAATTTTTGGAAATTATTCTCTATCACAATTTCAGATAGCCTGGGGTATCTACACATGGAACTTGCTATGTCTTGCTATAGTGCTTCATTTTAAGAACAGTGGAAGAAATAAGGAGAGAAGCATTTTGCCATTAAAAAGACATGCCAGCTATAGCTAGTAATGTCCTATCACAGCTGTGTCTGCTACTGAGCTTGGATGACAAGAAGATTGGTCTGCTTTTTTGTTCTTTCAGATGGGAGTAGCCACATAGCTACCACCTTGGGACCATGATTGTGCATCAAAGACTAGCAGAATTTTGTGAAGCGATGGAAGTAGTTTTGTTCAACGCATGATTTTTACTAGCTATACCATCAAGCTCTGGAAAGCATCCAGACAAGCCATTGCATCGCCAAGCTTTTCATTGCAAGTGCCTAGAGGTACAAGCAGTGAACAGGAAACGGCCGGATTTTCGCGGCGTCAGTAACTTTTATAAATCAATATAACAGTGTTTACAGACATATATAACTTTAGTTTGTCTTGAAGATAGTGTTTGCACAGTGCAGTAGCTGTGATGCAATCTTCGTCTGCCGCTGGAGTCCAGCATTTCTGCAGCCATTGTAGTGGTAGGCTACAACAAACCATCAGATAAAGCATTTTTCATCTTCTTTCGGGAGTAGATCAGCAGTTCGTCACCGGTGCTCCTGAATATACTGATCACTCAAAGCAATTCTCCACGACGCGATGGAGGAGAGCTGCCCCACCAGGCGCCGCCTGCAACTGCCGGGCCAGCGGGATTCCACTCTCCGAAGCGCGCGTGGCCGACGGACGGAGGAGACTCGGGAGCGGCCTTTTTCAAAGCACGCATGATCTTTCAAAACACCCACGTATAGCATATCATCATTTTTTTGCACGTCAGATTTAATAAAGCCAAGAGCAGGGAACTTTATTTTGTTTTTGAAATAATTTCGTTGGGGCCCGAAATCACCAAAATTTCAGAATTTCGGTTCAAAATTTCGGTGGTTTTTCAAACTGGACGAAATTTGACCGAATTTTGTCCAAAATCAAATTTAGGATGTAATTTGTCCAAATTCAAATGTTTCCGAATTTTTTTTAACAAATTATAAAAATTTCGGAGGGGGACGAAATCGCCGAAATTTCGGCGAAATTGTTTTCCTTGGCCAAGAGTCCCAAAGCGTAAATAACACGCATGGAACAACTCATCAGGCGAAACATGCGTAAAATATCAATTCCATTTCATTATGAGCAGGATGAACATACAAGCTTTCTAATATCTTAAGGACGTTCGTTTATTCTTGTTAAGGTATGAACTCCCCTTCTCTACTTCCATAATTCCATCTATCTTCCATCCATGCTGATGCAAACTTTATTCAGAGACGCGAAGTGATCACGAATTCATTCTTGGGCATGCTATCGCACCGTGTATGGGCCCATCCGAGTCGCGCTCTCTCGTTGTCATATATCACAATCTGATCCTGCATTGTAACGCCTGCAAATCGGAAGATCAGTGGAAATCATTATAGAAATATGCATGGTGCCCTGGTTTTGGAAACTGGACAGTGTATGTCTGAACTTTCGTACCTCCAATTATGTTTATTTCGTCCAGAGGAAGCCCCGATCCATCGAGGATGCCCAAGCACACATGCCCATCTTTCTGCCACAAACATGCAAGGCCATATTAGACATTGTTCTTTCGTTCGATGATTTGTTGTTCACTGCTGGTAGTCAATTGAGTTATGGAATGTTTACAGTGATAATGAGGTAGTTTTCAGGAGGTATCTCCATGATGGCCTTATTATGGCCATGTTGAAAGATCAACGACAGTGACTTGAAAAACTTCTTGACGTCGGCGACAGATTTGAATGACTTAGCCCCACCCCAGCATACAGGTAGAGCACGATCAGGCACCAGTTTAAGTGAGTCGCCGAGAGAGTTTTTCACCTGCAAGATCCACATGCCATGAGTTCTGTGCAGCTTGATGTCTCTGTTCAAATATATGGGCATCAGAATGTACTGTGATTTGATATGTACCGCAGAAAGAGTTGCTTGGTATGGCTGGGCTGCAAAGTAGGTGTAGGTGCTACCACTGTCAAAGACCACCTCCATTGGATTCAGGCGTAGCGGAGTTCCATTGAAGTGCAGTTTTGCTGAGCCAGGTGAGTAGTAGTTCCTGGAAAAACAATGTTGTATGATGTTTGAAGCCAAATGAAAAGAAAAGGAAAATCTCAGCCATAGCCTTCTCCAACTTTTTTACAGGTTATCTTCACACAGTGCAAACAATCGATGGTGCGGGAATCATGAGACACTGAAATGGACGCCTACATTGTCTATGGTGTATATAATGCAATAGCGCTTACCCGAATCTGCTCCGAACCATGGGGACCCAGGTTATGGCTGAGGGAAACTTGTCAACCCCAACGAGGAGGAAGCCTCCTCCTTTGATGCTGATACAATGGGCAATGACATGCCCAGTGATCATCCTTTGGTTCTTGAGCTGCGAGACCAGGTCCAGCGAGCCCCTTCCAAGCCCAAGGAGGCCGTCCACCGGCGATTCCTTCTGGAAGTTTGGCCCCACATCCTGATCGAGCCCGCAGCTGCGCAATACGAAAGTCACCGTCGACAACCGAATCCGGTGGGCACTGAATATCACGCAAATGTTTCAGTTTGTGGCGTACCCAAAGGCGAGTTTGGGACTGGCTTTGGGGAGAGAGAACTTGTCTTCGCGGATGAGCACACCCTTTGACCTTCCGTCTATGTATCGTATGTCGTAGGCGCATTTGTTTTGTGGTTGTGGTGTGCACATATTGGGTGGGTTATTCAGGTCTTTGTGCAGATCAATGCAGAGCTGGTCTGTACATGGCACCAGCTTCTCCCGTCTTAACCAGTACATTGTTGCTTGGTGTGGCACCTGCAATGACCAAGGCAGCATGCATCAAGCACCAACAAAGTTGGCAACACCAGGCAAGGGATTTAAGATCAGTGCCTCCTATGTGAACCATCTAAGGAAGGATCAATCATCAAACTAGACGGAGTTCAGAATTCTGACGCAGTTATAACTTATAAGATGGTGAGTGAGTATGTAACATTGTGTACTGTACTTTGTTGCAGCTGATGCAGGGCTGGCACTGCAGCCAGGTGAGGTTGCTGCCGGTGTCAATGTCCAGGAAGTAGGGATGTGGTGGCTCCCCAATGCTGATGCTAACGTAAAAGTGTCTGCAGATGCACATCGAAATTGTCTCAAATATCGCAGAAGAAGCTGATGCACAAAAAGTTCAGGAAGCTAATGCAAAGGTACAGCAAAAAGACCATTCTTGGAAAATAATTGAGACAGGAATCAGAAAATAATCAGCATCGGGAAAACTTGGGAGCAGGTCGCCAACGTACCCAGTTGGGTAGACGTCGCCATAGAGCCGGAACACCATGTGGGAGGAGGACGCCATCAGTGGGAGCAGGAGCAGGAGGCCGACGATCGGGCACCACCTGGCAGCCATGGCGGGGAAGAAGGCGTAGTTGTGGCCAAGTGGTGGTGCGAAGATGTCAACTACAGGGGTTCACTGGTCTTCTGAAACTCGCTAGCTCTCTCTGTTTCTTAGGATGGTGAGAGAAGGGGATGCGATGTGAGGTATTTATAGGCGTTAGCTTGGCGTCTCTATTATGTAGTGTGTTGATCTGTGTCATTTTTTTTTATTATGTTGTTTTGCATTTGCGTTGTAATGAAATCAAGGCGGGTAAGAGTGATTCAAGCGCCAAACACGATATTTTGAGTGCATACAAGGACTTCCAAATTTCAGCCAACCATAGAAAATGCTTTGGTTATTTTAGATTGTGTGTATCTATACGGCTGTAATTTGCAGTTGCGATGTTTGGCTCGACCACAAGGGATGTGAACCCACCGACAATCCATGCTGAAAATTTTGAAACAAATAAATTGATATTGGATAGTGATAATGTGTATTACGAGCACAAAATTTACGATGAATATATTTGGTTTCGTTTTCTTAAGCTCTAAAAAGCGAGGCTCCCATTTTCACATTCTTGGGGCATTCCTAGCCCTTGCATTTTGCGGACCCCCCATTCCTATCCCATCCCCCTACCTTTTAACCTTTTCCTCTCCCAAATTCACGCTCCTGCCTTCGTAGCCGAAGCTAATCACCCACTGAGATGAGGAGGAGAACACATAACGATAGGGCCCATGTTTCAGCTACTTGTCAGATCCATTGGAGATGCTCTAAAAGAGATCGAGTTTTCCTAGTATCGTAAAATGAGCTGTTTTCACCTTTTTCTTGAACAAAACTAAGTTGCCAAGGACTAAAAAAAGTAGGGCTCCGGTATCATATTTGTCATAAATTTTGTTTATTATTATAAGTTGATTAAAATATTATATTAAGAGTGCAGGGAAACTAGTAAATATTTACTATATAAAAAAGTATGTCTTAGCACACATTTATTAGATGAAAAAATACATCCACCATATAAAATAAATTTTGGCAACCGCCAAATACCATGTAACTTATGAGTCACCTTTCCACTCACCAATCTGCTCCCAGAATGGTGTTCTAATAATCTCGTTTTCTTTGTACTTCTTAGCTATCCGTAATCATGGGCAACCATGGCTCGATGGTGAGCAATGAGCGAACCTTTAGCAAGGAATATGGGAATGTTAAAACTAGAAATATCCATTTCATTGTACTTCTTAGGTATCTATAATGCAAATATATGCTATGTAATTGCCAGATATATGCATATTATTCCCTGCGGAAACTCTCTAATAAGCATGTAACAATATTCACATGTACATGATGAGCTTACACGAGGGAAGAATGCCCATTTCCAGTAACATAACTGCAGCACAAAGGATAAGTTTGAAGTTTTCACCAAAATGATAGAGGTGAACAAATTTAGCGATCTCACATACGTAACTAGAAATGTTCTCCTTTTTTTTACCTCAGTAATTCTCGAAACGTATTATGTTCTCAATTATGTCTGCAATGAAAGAATATACAGTATTTGATTGCAAAATATGTAGAGATGGCTCCTTGTGGAAACTGTGGAGATAGTAGGTGAGTATCAAAGCTGTTTTCAATCTCCGTCAACCAACAAATTTTTGGAAATTATTCTCTATCACAATTTCAGATAGCCTGGGGTATCTACACATGGAACTTGCTATGTCTTGCTATAGTGCTTCATTTTAAGAATAGTGGAAGAAATAAGGAGAGAAGCATTTTGCCATTAAAAAGACATGCCAGCTATAGCTAGCTAGTAATGTCCTATCACAACTGTGCCTGCTACTGAGCTTGGATGACAAGAAGATTGGTCTGCTTTTTTGTTCTTTCACATAGTTACCACCTTGGGACCATGATTGTGCATCAAAGACTAGCAGAATTTTGTGAAGCGATGGAAGTAGTTTTGTTCAACGCATGATTTTTACTAGCTATACCATCAAGCTCTGGAAAGCATCCAGACAAGCCATTGCATCGCCAAGCTTTTCAGTGGCAAGTGCCCAGAGGTACAAGCAGTGAACAGGAAACGGCCGGATTTTCGCGGCGTCAGTAACTTTTATAAATCAATATAACAGTGTTTACAAACATATATAACTTTAGTTTGTCTTGAAGATAGCTGTGATGCAATCTTCGTCTGACCCTGGAGTCCAGCATTTCTGCAGCCATTGTAGCGGTGCAGGCCCAAGATTGAACTACTGGTATATTGATTTTTCATCTTCTTTGGGTTACGGCAACAAGACTAACCAGTATCGGTACTACAAACCATCAGATAAAGCATTTTTCATCTTCTTTGGAGTTACGGCAACAAGACTAACCAGTATCGGTACTACAAACCATCAGATAAAGCATTTTTCATCTTCTTTGGAGTTACGGCAACAAGACTAACCAGTATCGGTAGTAGATCAGCAGTTCGTCACCGGTGCTCCTGAATATACTGATCACTCAAAGCAATTCTCCACGATGCGACGGAGAGCTGCCTCACCAGGCGCCGCCAGCAACTGCAGGACCAGCGGGATTCCACTCTCCGAAGCGCGCGTGGCCGACGGACGGAGGAGACTCGGGAGCGGCCTTATTCAAAACACGCATGGTCTTTCAAAACACCCATGTATAGCATATCATCATTTTTTTTTTGCACGTCAGATTTAATAAAGCCAAGAGCAGGGAACTTTATTTCGTTTTTGAAATAATTTCGTTGGTAGGCCGAAATCACCAAAATTTCGGAATTTCGGTTCAAAATTTCGGTGGTTTTTCAAACTGGACGAAATTTGACCGCATTTTGCCCAAAATCAAAATTAGGATGTAATTTGTCCAAATTCAAATTTTTTTCGATTTTTTTTGAACAAGTTATAAAAATTTCGGGGGGGGGGGGCGCCGAAATCACCGAAATTGTTTTCCTTGCCCAAGAGTCGCAAGGCGTAAATAACAGACATGGAACAACTCATCAGGCAAAACATGCGTAAAATATCAATTCCATTTCATTCTGAGCAGGATGAACATACAAGCTTTCTAATATCTTAAGGACGTTCATTTATTCTTGTTAAGGTATGAACTTCCCTTCTCTACTTCCATGATTCCATCTATCTTTTATTCATGTTGATGCAATCTTTATTCAGAGACGCGAAGTGATCACGAATTCATTATTGGGCATAATATCGCACTGTGTATGGGCCCATCCGAGTCGCGCTCTCTCGTTGTCATATATCACAATCTGATCCTGCATTGTAACGTCTGCAAAACGGAAGATCAGTGGAAATCATTATACAAATATGCATGGTGCCCAGGTTTTGGAAACTGGACTCTGTATGTCTGAACTTCGCACCTCCAATTATGTTCATTTCATCCAAAGAATGCCGAGATCCATCGAGGATGCCCAAGCACACATTCCCGTGTTTCTGCCACAAACATGCAAGGACATATTAGCCATTGTTCTTTCGTTCATGATTTGTTGTTCACTACTGGTAGTCAATTGAGTTATGGAATGTTTACAGAGATAATCAGGTAGTTTTCAGGAGGGATCGCCATGGTGGCCTTATTGTGGCCATGTTGAAAGATCAAAGACAGTGACTTGAAAAACTTCTTGACGTCGGCGACAGATTTGAACGGCTTATCCCCTCCCCAGCATACAGGCAAAGCACGATCAGGCACCAGTTTAAGTGAGTCGCCGAGAGCGTTTTTCACCTGCAAGATCCACATGCCATGAGTTCTGTGCAGCTTGATGTCTCTGTTCAAATATATGGGCATCAGAATGTACTGTGATTTGATATGTACCGCAGAAAGAGTTGCTTGGTATGGCTGGGCTGCAAAGTAGGTGTAGGTGCTACCACTGTCAAAGACCACCTCCATTGGATTCAGGCGTAGCGGAGTTCCATTGAAGTGCAGTTTTGCTGAGCCAGGTGAGTAATAATTCCTGGAAAAACAATGTTGTATGATGTTTGAAGCCAAATGAAAAGAAAAGGAAAATCTCAGCCATAGCCTTCTCAAACTTTTTACAGGTTATCTTCACACAGTGCAAACAATCGATGGTGCGGGAATCATGAGACACTGAAATGGCGCCTACATCTTTGTCAAATCACCAGCACAAACAATTAGCAACATGCATTGTCTATGGTGTATATAATGCAGTAGCGCTTACCCGAATCTGCTCCGGACCATGGGGACCCAGGTTATGGCTGAGTGAAACTTGTCAACCCCAACGATGAGGAAGCCTCCTCCTTTGATGCTGATACAATGGCCAATGACATGCCCAGTGATCATCCTTTGGTTCTTGAGCTGCGAGACCAGGTCCAGCGAGCCCCTCCCAAGCCCAAGGAGGCCATCCACCGGCGATTCCACCTGGAAGTTTGGCCCCACATCCTGATTGTGCCCGCAGCTGCACAAAATGAAAGTCACCGTCGACGACCGAATACGGTGGGCACTGATCACGCAAATGTTTCAGTTTGTGGCGTACCCAAAGGCGAGTTTGGGACTGGCTTTGGGGAGAGAGAACCTGGCGAGTTTGGGACTGGCTTTGGGGAGAGAGAACCTGTCGCCGCGGATGAGCACACCCTTTGACCTTCCGTCTATGTATCGTATTTCGTAGGCGCAATATTTGTTTTGTGGCTGTGTGCACATATTGGGTGGGTTATTCAGGTCTCTGTGCAGATCAATGCAGAGCTGGTCTGTACATGGCACCAGCTTCTCCCGTGTTGCCCAGTACATTGTTGCTTGGTGTGGCACCTGCAATGACCAAGGCAGCATGCATCAAGCACCAAACGTTGGACCAGAGCAAAGATCATGCCAAGATTGAACGTTTTAAGCCAATCAAGGCCTACAAATGAACAACAAAGTTGGCAACACCAGGCAAGGGATTTAAGATCAGTGCCTCCCATGTGAACCATCTGAGGAAGGATCAATCATCAAACTAGGACTAGCTACAAGTAGCCCAAGACGGTGTTCAGAATTCTGACGCAGTTATAAGATGGTGAGTATGTAACACTGTGTACTGTACTTTGTTGCAGCTGATGCAGGGCTGGCACTGCAGCCAGGTGAGGTTGCTGCCGGTGTCAATGTCCAGGAAGTAGGGATGTGGTGGCTCCCCAATGCTGATGCTAACGTACAAGTGGCTGCAGATGCACATCGAAATTGTCTCAAATATCGCAGAAGAAGCTGATGCACAAAAAGTTTTTTTTTGAATGGAGCTCCAGCCGAGCTTATATATAAAGAAGAAGAGAATTGACCCAGTTTATAAGGGCCACCGGCCGCCGGGCGCCGCCAGAGCGCAGATCCGGCGAGAAGAGCGCCGATCCGGGCGCCGACGACGCGCCGCCGGTCACCACCACGCCGTAGCACCGGAGAGGCGCGGATCCGCGGCGAGCTGGCCGCCAGGACGCAGATCCGGCCGGCGGGAGACCCGATCCGGCCAGGCCGGAGCGGATCCGGCGAGGACACCACGGGCCCGGCTAGCACCTCTCGACGGAGAAAAACCAGCCAGCAGGGGAGGAGGGGAGAGGGGAGAGAGGGGAAGAGAGAGGGGAGCCGCGCGCCGCCGGAGCAGGTCGCCGATGGCGGCGGCGGCCGGGCGGGGTGCGCCGGGGGGCGCTAGGCGGCGGGGTGAGTCGCCCCGAGGGGGACAACGCGAGGCCAAAAAAAAAAGACCATGCACATGCACAAAAAGTTCAGGAAGCTGATGGAAAGGTACAGCAAAAAGACCATTCTTGGAAAATAATTGAGACAGCAATCAGAAAATAATTAGCATTGGGCAAACTTGGGAGCAGGTCGCCAACGTACCCAGTTGGGTAGACGTCGCCATGGAGCTGGAACACCATGTGGGAGGAGGACGCCATGAGTGGGAGCAGGAGAAGGAGGCCGACGATCGGAGTCCACCTGGGAGCCATGGTGGGGGGTGTTGGGAATTGCACTCTCAAAGAAAGCAAGGAGAACAAAGAAAGGAGTAGTATACTTGTCTAGTTCTCGTATGACATTACATTAATCATTAGAGGTTACAAACCAAATGATGTATGCATGTTCTTATATAGGACTTAACAAACCGACTTACGCACTAACCGACCTATGCATCAAACCGACTCAAATACACAGCTCACATTTTTGTTGTACTAGGTACAAGAAGTCAAGAACATAACTGCACTAACTAAGCTCTGGTTTACTTAACTAGTCAACTTGACTTTCCTTACTACTTAAGACTCTAGAATTTTTTTAAAAAAATAATCTATTTTTTATTTGGAATTACAGAAATAATACCGCTTAATTTTTTTGGAAGAAATAACCTCGCCCTAGTCGCCCAACCAGTGGACGACACTTCTTAAATTCGCTCAATAGCACGGCGATTGAAGTACACTCGCTCAATGGTGTGGCGATTGAACGATTCGAGGCATAGTCGTCGAACCGTATGGCGACTAGATCAAGAAGCTGGACCCTAGTCGCTGAATCGTATGGCGACTTGGGGCCACCACCTCATGTGTGACGAGCGATCGCCATTCGAAAGCGAGCGACCTAGCCGAAAGCGTGATAAGAGCACTGTGGAGAAGGAAAGAAAAGAAAGAGGAGAAAGAAAAAGAGGGAAGGAAAAGGAGGAAAAAAAGGTTCTTCGCATCGACGAACTACGACGGTGAGTTTGTAATTTTATTTTGTACAAGTGTATTTTTGAAGCCATGGTAGGTTAGCAAGTAACATCATGTGTAGTGACATATTGTTAGCAAATATTTAGAGATAGCATGATTAATTAGTAACCATGGTAGATTAGCGAGCAACATCTTGTGTAGTGACATATTGTTAGCAAATATTTAGAGGTAGCATGATTAATACAATTAGTTTAGAAGTTCGTATGGAGGAAAAATTAGTCGGAGAAAATAAATTTAGTTGTACTATTCCACGTGCTGCGCTAATTGCGTCTGGGCTTGATGGATGATAACGTGCTATTTTTCTGTTATATAAACATGTCGATAACCCGTGCATTCGCAAATGCTAGTTTGTAGAATGTTAAATATATGTATTTATTTGCACAATAAAGAATTGATAACATTTAATTTGTAGTTTTGGTTGTATTAAGTAATTATAAAGTACTAAGATTAAAATCACAGATACATAGTTTCAAACCTGTAGGATTCTCAAACATGTGGAATTTTTTTTCCTAAAAGCTTCACCCATTATTAATATGCATAGTAACAATGATGTTTTATATATTTCACAATCCATAGCAGCCGGTACATGTGTTAATGTAATATAGCATTTTGTAGGGAAAATTACGTGTTTACCACGTAGGTTTCATGAAATTGTATATGTATTACTACTATGTTGGAGCGAACTGTTTAGGTGCCACTAAGAACATAGGAAATATGATTTATTTGCCACTGAAATATAATTTAAATGCTCAATTAATATTAAGGCTTTTAATTTCTTAATTTGTGGGTATGGCTCATGACCCTGGTGGTTCGGACTGGCATTTCGGTCTGTTGGACCGGTATGTCGACGCGTAGCACCGCGCGAGCCGTCGTGTGCCGCATCCGGTTCGCGGGGACGACGCGCCTGACTTGGGGGTGGTTCGTACGCGGACACCCTGACGAGCTTGGAGACTGGACCCACGCTGGGTAGAGAGGTTTTGTTCGCAAGCTGTGTCGCTTATTTTGTTTCATATACCCGCTATGTGCTTACTTCTTCGTGTTTTGCAGGCTACGCCTTGTCGGCCTTCTACCTCTCGCGCAGATGGTTGAGGCCACCGAAGAGGACGGCGGTCTGGTCGACGACGACGGGGCGGTCCAGACCGGTCCGGAGCGGTCACAACGGTTCTCATTCTACCGGTCGCTCCTGACAGCCCTGGTGGACCGGTGGCGGCCCAAGATGCACACCTTCCACCTCCCATTCGGGGAGATGGTCCCCACTCTGCAGGATGTCGCGATGCTGCTCGGCTTGCCTATCGCGGGAGCTTCTGCATTCCCAATGGTCGCGCTGTGGTGGCGCGGCGCCTCTTCAAGCGTGTTTGAGGTGTTCTTGGGGCGGCCGCGCCACCGTGCCGACTTCCGGATCGGCAATGGCATGGCGCCTGCGGTGGCTTTCGAAGTTTCGGGTACGTATGCTACCTATTTTCCATATTTAGAGATTCACTATCCTAGCCATATGACATATCCTAGGCTTACTAATTATTCGTTTGTGTGTAGGTTGAGCGGATGGTCGCGCAGCCCACCAACGAGCAGGTGTCGCGTCACCTCGAGGTGTACTTGTTGTGGCTCTTCAGCTGGGTACTGTTTACCAACAGCCATGGCGACTCCATCGACGCCCGCCTCGTGGGGTAAGCGAGGGCCATCGCTGACGGCGAAGAGCTGGAGATCAGCTGGGGATCAACCGTACTTGCCGCGACGTACCACGACATGTGTGATGCGTGTTGTAGGACGAGGCCGGCATCTATCCTCACAGGCTACCCCCTCCTGCTGCAGTTGTGGTCGTTTGAGCGCTTCTCTCTCGGACGGCCCATGCTAGTAGACTCCAGTCCGTACGACGAGGACATGTACCATAGGCACACGGTGGACCAGCCGACCGTTGGGTCTCTTTGGTGCCATAGACGGGTACGTACTTCCCTATATCTTTACTTCAGTCGTATTACGGGTCATCCTTTATAACCATTGTTCTAGCTCGCAGGCACAGTATGCACACGTGCAGGTCACACGTGTGTACGAGCACTTCGTGGAGCAGCTGGACCGCCTCACCGCTGACGACGTGCGTTGGGAGCCTTACTCAAATCAGGAGACCTAGGCTCGTGCTCCCGAGGGGCTGTCGTCACTGTGCTGGCGCGACCGGACGTACTGGCGGACGCAGAAGAAGCTCGTCTTCGACGTATTCGTCGAGGACTACACGGTGCACAGGGTGATGCGCCAATTCGGCCTTCGCCAGGTTGTTCCAGTTCCCATCAGGACTAGGGTGCCTAACTCTGACCATGATGAGTTACACACAACACCTGTTTGTATATGTTATTATCAGTTCTATTACGACAGCCTCTAATTACAGTGGTACATTTTGCAGGCATAGTAGGAGGGATGGCACTAGGACGCAGTGGCCGGCGAAGATGGAGCAGTGGGTGGCACAGTGGGCGAACGCCCTCCAGGACTGCGTGTAGGAGGACGCCCCGCAACACGACGTGGACGCCTTCTTCGCGGATCCACCCGAGGATGTCAGTAGAGCAGCTGAGCCCGCACCCGTCAAGGTTCTTTCCAGGTCACAGCTTAGCAGGCCCCCAGTGGCCACTCCGGCACAGGTGGAGTCGACCCCCTTGGGAGCACGGATCAGCAGGCCTCCTGAGCGCCTTTCCCTGTCTGGGCCCTAGCCCAGGCACCTCGCGCTTCGGAAGCCCAAGCGGGGACGTATTGGTGGGCGCGGACTGGGTGTGGGACATGGCGACGACGAAGGAGGTGCTGCGGGTGGCGTAGCGGGTGGCCAGTAGGGGGTATTCGTTGTGCTCTGTGTACTTGTATTACGTGTTTACGTATTCTGCTTTGTAGTTACCATGACGTGGTTGTCTATGCATGCCCTCTGGCATTGTTCTATAACTTGTATTATGTGTTTACGTATTCTACTTCATAGTTACTATGACATGGTTGTCTATGCATTTCCTCTAACATTGTTCTATTACTTATTCATAGATAACTTTCCAAACGTTCGTGACCTAGTCGTCCACGGTTGAGCAACTAGTGCACGTGTCGCTCAACCCGTTGGAAGCCAAGTTTCGCCCTCCTTTCGAGAATTCCTCCTTTCGATATGGGCCAGTACTTGCTGTCATGTCGTCCAACGCTTGAGCGACTATCAACCACTGGACTAGAACTTGCTGCCAAGTCGTCCAACAGTTGAGCGACTAGTCCACGCGTCGCTCATCCGTTGGGCTAGTACTTGCTGCCATGTCGTCCAACGCTTGAGCGACTATCAACCACTGGACCAGAACTTGCTGCCAAGTTGTCCAACGCTTGAGCGACTAGTACACGTGTCACTCAACCGTTAGGCCAGTACTTGCCGCGAAGTCGTCCAACGATTGAGCAACTATACGGTCATATAGAGCCAGACCCAGTCTCGTCACAGTTCCTTTCGCCATTTCTGAGAAGACACAACCAGAGCAGGTCGGGAAAGGAGAAAAGGGGATTGATAGATGGATAGGAGTGAAGAGGGGGAGAAGGTAGGGAGAGGGAGAAGCAGAGGGGCTCGAGAGAGGGAGAGAAGGGGAGGAGAGGAGCTCGAGACGTGAAGAAGAAAGACGAAGGAAGCTCGTTGATAGGAAGAGAAGGTCTCCATGTGAAGGTAATAGTCTTGTTTGTTCTTATTCTGTGCCGAATGTAGGCTACGTGTAGCCACTAGTTGGTTTAGCACGTATTTGGGGAATGTATGTTGAGAAATCGCTAGTTGTAATGTTTGAAAAATTAGCAGTGATAAATCAGTCATGTCGGAGCTCACAAGATTGAAAGTGCATTATGGTGTTGGTACGGTTCGTGAAGGTCCATACGGTGTTGACCTAAGTGGTTTCCAGCAAGTCACTGTGGTACACCCAGACGTGGAGAATGCTCAAATCCGGGATGTCCTATACTGGCTTATCGGAAGTTTCTCCTTGGACCCCGAGGTATGGAGTGTTGTCGTACAAGGGCTTTGGAGTTGGTCTGCCACACACATTCAATGGGAGTTGAGGAGCCTGATGCGCACGGTTGCATGGAAGGGATTTCTGAAAGGCTGCAGGCGCCGTGGCTACGAGTGCGTGCTACTCGTGCAACCATGTTCGAAGGGAGTCATCGGAGGCCCTTCCGACGGCTGTCGTCGAGTTGGTGGGAGAAGCTCGGTGATCCATGTTGCTGAGGTAGAAGAGGGGGCGGTGACCCATGTTGCTGAGGTAGAAGAGGAATATCGCACACCGCACGCTCAGCCCAGTGCACAGGCAGATGCAGGGGAGCATGTGGACAACATAGTGCGTCAGATGGAGATCGATGACTTAATAGCTCAAGCGGAGGAGGAAGCTTTAGAAGAGGATGGTGATGACTCTTCTGAGGATGACAAAGGTCCCATCCCGCAGGAATGGAATAGGGTGGACGTTGAGGGTCTTGCTATGCACGACGAGCATGAATCACCGTGGGAGTACCACAGGATGGAGGTTCGGCTTCGTGCAATGTTTGCTGACAAGAGATCACTGCAAGATTCCATTAAGCTGTGGGCCTTTGCCATGCAGCGGCCATTTCGTGTACTCAAATCCATCCAGGAGCAATACACCGTGGTCTGCGAGCAAGCTGGGTGTCCTTGGCGTGTGCACGCACGGAGACCCAAGTACGAGACTCACTGGATTGTCTCCAAAGTGGAGGCGTGCTCCTGCTTGCTCAGTAGTGTTTTGCCAAGGCACCGTAACCTGACGTCCACCTTCATTGCGAATGTGATGTACGGAGAGATAGTGAAGAATACGAACCTGGAGGCCAAGCACATTATGGTGGCTATCAAGTAGAAATTCAAGTACAATATTAGCTACGCGAAGGCATGGCATGCTAAGCAGAAGGCTTTAGAAAGGAGGTTCGGTACTTTCAAGGCGTCTTATGACAACCTTCCTCGTATGCTCCAGGTGCTGGAGGACAGGAACCCAGGCACATACATTGCTGTGAAGGACAAGCCATCCAAAAGACTGCCCCTAGGTTTTATGGTATTGTAGAGGACCTTCTTAGTATTCGGTCCCTGCATCGATGCATTCAGACACATGTTGCCCGTGATCTCAGTGGACGGGATGTTTCTAACTGGGAAATACAAGGGCATGATCCTGACAGTAATTGGCATTGATGGCAACAATCAGATTCTGCCCTTAGCCATCACTTTCGTCGAAAGCGATAATTTCTAAAGTTGGTTGTGGTTCCTTCGACATCTGAAGGAGGGAGTAGTTGGGGTACGTCCCGATGTCTGCATAATCCATGATCGCCACCCTGGGATGATGAAGGCCATCCGAAAACTTCAGCAAGACCCCGATGAGCCATTCTCTTGGCTAGACATGAGGAACAGATGGTGCATTCGCCATCTGGGAGCCAACTTCTTCAAACAGTTCAAGCAGCAGCCATTGATGAAGCTGTTCAAGAGGCTTGCTATGCAGAACCAGCACCGTAAATTTGATGCGCTATGAGAGATGCTGGACGAGCACACCAGAAAGCATTTCGTCGAGAGGAATAAGCGTCCGCACATTCCTAGGGCGGCGCAGCCCGAACACCTCACGCCATTGCAGGAGCTCGACCCTCCCCATTTGATGCGGAGGACCTCGAGGGTACACAGTTAAACAAAAATGGTAACAAATTCATATCACGCATTTATTGAATAATAATCAGAGTATATTACATTTGGGTATAAGGCCAAATAAAAACATACAATGGAAAAGCATAAATAAATAGGTAGGCCACATGATCTGTCACAAGCAATCGTCTGGGGGAGCAACCTAGTCCTCCAAGTCCTCACCGTCTAGGTAGAATTCTTCTCTTGAAGAACAATTTATTAAGCAACGGTGAGTACAAAATGTACTCCACAAGTTACACCCAATAACAGATATAATACATGCAAAATAATGTCAAATAAAGGTTTATATGGTTGTTTTGCATAAAGTGGTATTTTCAAGTTTAAATGCAATTACTAAGTTTCAAAGCAATTATTATTTTATATCTAAAAAATCAAACTTTTATTTTCATTTATCAATCTCAAGTGTAGAATAAACCTCTATGCACAAAAAGATGGTGAAGGATACCCTCCTATCACATGGCTAACCGCCCAATTTTTCACAAGGATTAACCATCCTAAAAATTTTGCCAGATTTATTTTAAAAACAAAACCAAAGTCTAACTTTGAGTTGCTTTGCTTAGCATGTAACATCCCAAAACATGGTTTGTGTTTCAAATGTATAAAAATAAGGATAAATTAAAACTTTTGATGCATCATGTTGGTATTTAAAATTTTCTGGAATTTCTTTTTAAGGTTTTGAATTATTTTGAAAACCTAATGCTTCAAATTGACTAGAAGCATAACCCTATGAAAATCTTTAAGCAAATATTGTGATCATCCTCTAAAAATATTTTTCCTAGCTTCTAGAATATCTTAGTAACTCCTCTGAAAAATTTCATAATTTTTAGATTTTATTTTCTATTTTAAAAGGGGTAGTCAAACCTATTAAAACCCTGGTCAAATCCCTAGGGCAGCAGCTTCTGTTTTTTTTTTCTTCAAAAAATTTCACTTCATGAAAAACCCAGAAAATTTTACTCAAGGTTAGAACTAGAGTCAGGAACCACCCATAAAAATTTCAGAATTTTTGGAGTTAATCAACTACCTCTAAAAATTCCTTTTCTTCCTCAGCCTTGTATTCAAAATCTGACTTCACTGTTCCTCTGGTCTAAGCCGGACCCAACCGATTTGGTCCAACCAAGCCACCTTAGCCAGCCATCACCGCACTGCACAACTTGGACCGTCCGATTGGAAATTGATGATCTGGATTGAATGGACTGATTGGATTGTCCAATCGTCCCCGTCACATGGACCGTCCGATCTCCACCCGGTCAAATCGGACCGTCCGCCTAACTGGCCCCGACCCAGCCCTCTCTTCCTGTGTCGCTGCCCGGTGGACCCGCCGCGCAGATCTTCTTCTCCACGTCGCTGCTTGCTCTTCGCCAGCTCCGAGCACATGACATGGCCGCTCCATCCTCGTCATGATCACCCAACGGCTCTGCCCCAGTTTTTGGACGCACACGCTTGGCTTTGCTGCCTCACCGCATCGCCGCACCCTCTTCCGTCTTTTCATTGTCGCTCAATCACTTCAACTCGCTCATGTCCAGAGCCATGGACCGAGCTCACACTGCCATAGCCTCCTTGCGTTTCTCCGCCCTCCTCCCTACTTAAGGGCACCTGAAGCTTCCTCTTCCTTCTTTAGACACCATAAAGCCATTCCCCCTGCTTCCACCATTTCTCGCTATCTTCCTCTATTTCCCTGAGATTGAGCGCAAGAGCTGAAGCTCCAGTTCATGGCCGTGGCGCCACCGCACCATTCTGACTGCTCCTGTGCCGCCCTCTCTTTTCTTTCTGCGTCACTTTGTGTTCTTGAGCCATTCCTTCATTTCCCCTAAACCAATTTGATGTTTAGATCGCAGGAGACCGCGCAAGGGCCCGTTGTCTCCATCTCCAGCCGAAGTGACTTTGTCACCGCCGCAACCTCTTCGGTGAGTCAATACCAAATTAGTTTGTATATTAACCATCTAGGCACCTCACTAATACTCCTCCTACCTCCCAATTCCTCCCTCCTTCCTCAGGTTGCGCTCTCCACATTGAAGTACCGCCGCCGCCCTCGGTTCCTCACTGCCTGCATGACTCCGGCTAGCTCACCTACCCCGCGTCACTCAGGTAGCTTCACTGAGTTCCCCTCATGCTCATGCGCACCTTGGATGTCCTTTGGTGCCATCACTCCTCGTTATCCCATGTTGGCTGTAGCTCGCCGCTACGGTTCAACGTCGCCATCTTCACTCCAGCTACCTGGTCCTCTTCTTTCCACCACGGTAGGTTCCCTGGTCTCTCCAGTAGCTAGTGCGTGTGTTAATTGGGCGAGAGCATGGTCGGAACGCAATTGCCATTTTGGTCGTACCTTCTTCTCCACGTCATCTCGTCGCGGCGCCGCTTCAGCTCGCCTCCGGCGATGTCCCAGCCACCTCCGAGTGCACATTAGTGTAGTGTTTCCATTTTTGTCTTTGGCCGGCGCCTACGAGTCTTCCTTCGCTGGCGACGTGCTAACAAAGTTCACAGCCGGGAGTGCCGTTGTGTTGTCGGATTTGGACCGTTTCTGTTCACCCATCATTAACTCCTTAATCTCTGTCCTTAAGGGCTAATCAATGCTTAGCTTTAATAACTGGCCGGTTAGTTTCCTTCTGAGTCAATGACGTGTGGGCCCAAGAACTTAAGTGCACAGTAATTTGCACGATGGCCCATGGACCGGTGCACTGTGCTGTGGACCATCGGTCCACGCACTATTCGCATGAACCGTGTCTATGACACGCGGGTTCCACCGGTAAGAATCAGTTTTCCTTTAGGATTTAAATGAAAATGAAAATAAATTTGGAGGGTCCCGCTGGTCAGTGTCTTGGACTAGATAAACCTCGGTGTTGAAAGTATTAAATGCTTATATGATTTTCAAAATGCTTTATTTATGAA
Source organism: Phyllostachys edulis (assembly GCA_036346405.1). NCBI lineage: Eukaryota > Viridiplantae > Streptophyta > Magnoliopsida > Poales > Poaceae > Phyllostachys > Phyllostachys edulis. The sequence continues at coordinate 9,787,788 of CM070565.1, read as the reverse complement.
CTGAAAATTGCTTAAACTTCGAAATTGCATAACTAATTCATTTTAACTCCTTTTTGGATGATTCAGATTTTTTTGGTTTCTACTTTAAATGTAATTTAATCTAAAAATGGTTTGAACCATGTTTCTATTCCAAAAAATAGTGTTAGCAAAATTACTTTAGGTTTAGTATTATTGTTGTAAAATTTTTTTGATTTAACTTGAAAAATGCATAAGTATTTATCTGTAACTCCAAATTGAGTGAAATCAATTTTGTTGGATTCCTCTATTAGTGTACTTTATTATAGAATAGGTTTTGAGTATCATACTATCTCTAAAAATCTTGTTTTACAAATGTGTTGTTCACTACTTTCTTGACTTTGAAAAATCATATAAAATTCATCTTAGCTCCAAATGAGGTGAATCAAATTGCATTGTTCATATAATGTGGTGCTCTACCTACCATAAACTTTTCATGTTCACCACCTCTCTGGAAAATTGTGCGAAAATTTTAATTTCGTCTGAACAGTAACCGAAATGAATTTCTCAGCATTTATTCAAAAAGCTGATTTTGTTTTGGCTATAACTTTTGCATAGAATATCCAAATTGATTGATTCTTGTTGTTAAATTCATTTAACATCATGCTCTACCCTCTGTGAAAATTTCATGATTTTTGGATGACTTTGAATTTTTGAGTATTTCGGTGTTATTCGTTCTTATTGGTTCTTCTCGATTCTTTCGATAGGTTTCGATAATTCGGTTGAATACGAGAGTGATCCTCTGCAGCAAGAAAGTTATCTCCAGCAAGGTAAGCAGTTGTTTTCCATTGATCATGTTGATCCCATTACTTTCAAATTCTAATATCTTGTTTGCAAAGTTTATGTATGCATGTTCTATTTTGATGTTAAATTATCGACCGAGTAGTTGATCCTAAATAGGTGCATATTCTGTAGGTAAATGTTTCTCATTTCTACCGAGCCTAAGTTTAGTCTTGAATGATTTAGAGCTTGATGGATGGGCTCTAATCATTTATATATCTAGTATACGAGTTGTTGTCGCTTAGCAATGCTTACAATGGTAGTCTGGGGATCATCGCCTCGGCGATGGTCGGTATATCATCACTCTAAATATTTGAGTTAGGGTACTCATGTATACAATGTATTTGGGAAAACTAAAACTGAAAATAAAATATTTTAGACTTGGGCACATTGGTTGGATGGTGTGGTTTTTGGGTGTGTATGGATGGTGCATGAGTCAACATGGACCAAACATCTTGGACACTGACCCAAATACTTTTGCATGCTAACCACATGAGAGGGATATGTGACCTCTCTTGACTTAGTAATTTGGTGTGTGTTAGCTCCGAGTCGCAAGAGATTGGGTGTGTTGTGTATAAAAAGGAGCGTGTTGTGTGTGTTGGGTGTGCGGGAGTGGAATCCTGTATAGGTTCTCCACACTGAAGGGCATTGTAGTTGTCCGAAGGCTTTACCCATATAGGGTAGTTGACCTTTGGCTTTACAATGACTCTCACAATGTATGGGGGTTTCTATTCCCATACGGGCGACTCGTAGTTGATACACAATATTGGAAAACGTCTCGTAGGACTTAGCCGTGCCGGCATACCTAAGGAAGTGTGCTTAATCTTGTGGCAAAAAGGCGGTCTGGCATGTGGGTACATTGGTACACCCCTTGCAGGGTATAATCTATTCGAATATCCTCGTCCTAGGTTATGGACACACTTGGTTAGGTCTCTACAAGAGTTAGACTCAACAGTTTTCTGTAAAATTTGAATTCGAGTGGTACGAATGGGTAATTCGTGCTATGTTGTGGTGGCTGTTGGGAAGTCACCTCTAGGATGTTATTTATGCTTATAATTGTTGTCTCACTGTTATTTAATCAAATAAAAATAGCTTTATTAAATTGCCTTCAACTTATTACATTATTGCAAATGAAAAATTGCTTTATGCGTCAAATGAACCCTATAGCCTTCTATTTTGATTCAGCTTGCATGTAGCTATGTATAGACTTGTTACTCGTAATTCTTGCGAGTACATTTTTGTACTCAGTTGCATTGCTTAATTATTGCAGAGGAGGTTGATCCCCAAGGGATCGATTATTGTGAGACAGACTTCGTGCAGGACGACTAGCTTGGTAGCCCGGTTAGTTGCCTTGTGGGTAAGGGCAAACCGGTTGGCTTTTGTTTGTCGCCATCTTATGGCCTTTGCTTCTGCTGCTACTTTAGTTATTTGATTTGTCATTTGGCCGGTCGGCCCCTTTTGTAATAACTCTAGTATGTGTATGTCTTTTGGATAATGTACCAAGTCATATTAAGTAATGTGATATCTTATGTATGGAATTGATGCTATGTTTTGTAAAGGGGCCTGTGTACCGCTGTTCTGGGAGGTACATAATATCCCGAGAGTTGGGTTATTTGATTTGTAATACTAGGACCAAGTGGATGGTTAAGTATTATGAGTTAAATACCCCGTGTTCTCACACAGCATGTCCTTGACCATGGACACGGCTATTCAAATAGTTTTACACTCTGCAGAGGTTGTACAACTTTACCCATAAGAGATAACGTGCTTAACATGTCAGCCATAACACGCTTTCGAAGGCGTGCGACTAAGCAATTATCACTAGGCTTTTACAATGTTCTACCCCAAAGTCATTATGCCCACTATGGTTTCACTTCCGCTGGGTTAACCACCCGTCGAAGCCCCCCCTTGCGCCAAGTGGGAATACTATCTAACCGACACCCGCACATCAACATGAGACAAATAACAATGAGGTATTACAAATTAATAAGCCTAATCTGTCTCATTCTAGACTTGTGAGCTTAGCAAGATGCGGCTCGAAGACTGATCCTTAACCAACTCGGGCAACATTACATAACCCTGGGCTCGATCATTGAAATAAATCGATCATGTGCATTGACTTGCACCATACCACATCCATTTTGCCCAAGTCTAAACTATTTTAATTCATTTGCAAATGAAATCATTTTCTAAGATTTCTAAGGTAAAACAATACCATAAACTCAATTTAAATCAAATTTGAATAATTTGGCTAAACTCCCCAAATTCAAGATTTTGGTCTAAGCATTGTCTAAGCATAAAGTTTTCTAAATTATTTTATTTTAACTAAGGTTACAAGGAGATGACTATTCAAACATCAATATTGGCCATACAAATGAAATGGATTAACTAGGAATTTAAAACAGGAATTTAAAATAACTGGATTATAAATAAGCATGCAATAATTTAAAATAGAATTTAAATAACTTTAAATAATGGGCTCAAATATGACCAAAGAGTGTAACTTGCCTTGCTCAAAGTCCTGAGGATCTAACTCTTCAAAAGGTTCGAGCTCTCCAGAGTCATCAAAATCTATACGTGAAAACGAGTCAAATTCAAATAAAATTCAAATGAACTCCAAATTAAATAATTTAGATTTAGATAAATACATCTTGATTTTAGATGAATTTAGAAGTTTGAATCATCGAAATCGGAGCTTTTATGAAGGAGAACGAGTCCTCAGAAGATTAAACCCTAAAGAAATTAATTAAATCTAATTTTCTGGAATTTCTGAATTATATTTCTAAAGGAAAAGCTATTTATGACGTGTACATGATGTCAGCGACTGAATTTGTTTTACCGGCCGAATTATTTTTCTATTGGAAATTCTATCCCTATCGCTGACATGTGGGACCATGGATCATGGACTAGGCCCACGAAAAGTCTAAGGCTCACCGTGAACGTGGTTTATAGAACAGTGCAAGCGTGTGCATGTGCTAGAGCATTGCGCCATGTGGACGGTGAGGAAGAAGGCGGTGGAGTGGTTCGGGTTTGTAGCGGCGTGGCGTTCCGGCGAAGCTTCGGTGATGTGGAGGTGCGTCTGGGGTAGAACACGGCGCGACGATTCTAACGGTGCGGTCGAAGGTGGGAGAGCGTTGTCGACAGCGAGGCAATCGGTGGCGCTAGGGTTTGCGGCCAGCGAGCTTCAATGACAAAATCCGATGAACTCCAGTGGATTGGGGCGGGGAGAGTGGTGGGGATGGAATAAGGTGAAGGAGGCTGTGACGACCCACCCTGTGATGCACCATAGGAGGTCCGGGAGGACCCCCTTTTTTTTTACTACTGCGGAGCCACCACAAGGAGGAGCGATAGCACCGCATGGTGCAATACCGAGGAGGTCTGCCAGGACCTCCCAGGAGGTCTTGGCCTGCCACTGACCTCCCAGGAGGTCAAACAGACCTCCTGGAGGTCTTGGCCGCCACCCACTCGGCTGCGCCTCCAGGTACATCACTAGAGAGGTCCGACAGACCTCGAGCTAAATCCTTAGGACCTCCTGGTGGTCTGTCCTGTCTGCAACTGAGCTAGTCCCAGGACAACAGAGCTAGCTCACACAAGAACACAAGCCAATATCGCAACCACAAGGTCAACAAAGATGAAGCAGGCAAAATAAACTTAATATATAACAGGACCTTAAGGTCAAGCTTGTTAACAAGAGGTCTGCCACAGGCTTAAAAACCAACGAGGACTTACAACTGGCAACAAGGAGCTCTAGGGCTCAAACACCAACACACGCAAAAGCCATCCAACAAGCACCACAGGCTGTCGGGTGGAGGACGTCCTAGGTAGCTTAGTCGTCGAAGAACTCCTCCTCGAAGAGGTCTGCACTGCCCTGCACTTGATCATCCTCATAATCTGCTTTGACACAGGGCTTAAGCCATGAGCACTTGGAATGTACTCAGCAAGTCACACAGAGCAAAGGTGCAATAATAATCATGCAAGGGCTTACCAATTGAGGGCTGTATGGTTAGTTTGCGCAAAGCCAGATTTGAACAATAATAATAGAAACAGATTGAAAAGCAGCAAGGTGAAATCATAGTACATAATACTTTTGATGTTTAAAAAGGTGGAGTGAGCACCAACTCACAGCCACAACCAAAATGAAGGAGTTAGGTCACACCGTGACTGTGTCCTTACCAAAACCCACTTGAGCACCCACTCCAGAGGTCCAAACCAACCCCTAGACCACTACTGAGCCAACCTTGACCCCTCTGGAGCCGGCCAAGGTCTCTTGAGGCAAAGCCAAGGCATCTCATGAAGTGTCCAGTGGCACAAGCTTTTGAAACAGCTACCCCTTGCACCATTTCACTAAGCATGTCCATGACCAAGGACTTGGCTATTCGAATAGATCTTTACACTCTGCAGAGGTGTACAACTTTACCCACAATCCACGATCTCTCTAGCGGGACGGGTTCCGGTCACCCTTGCTCACTTCCTAAGGTGAGCAGTCTAGAGAGCGCAACAAGGCCTTTACAAAGCTTTGAACTGACTCGGGCTACCCGCTAAGGTTTCGCAATCCCCTCCAGTGGTCTAGAGATCCACAGGGTTGTGGGGTGCCCCCTCTTGCGCCAACGAATCACACGCTCAACCACAACAGCCCCAAGCCATCTCATTGCTAATTATTCAGCCCAGACCATTCCCATAAAATGATCTTGTGGTTGCACTGTTTGGCCCAATTCAACAGACACAAAGTGAAGTCCTTAATTGAGCTAAGGCAAGACTTCCACAAACCCAACTGTGCGTAGCACCCACTACTCACTCCCTACCTTCTTGCCTTAGCAAAACCATTTGTATTAACCCATGCCAAAAGACCACCCAGTCTTGGCACAACAGTTTTTAACCAAGTGATCTCACACCACAGTCAACACAGCTTAGGCGTCCTGCCATAGCTGCTCAACAGTGGCACCAACCACACATTTCATAAGTCATTAGTCAAGATTATTAGAGATGAAGTATGATATGACCGAACCACGTATTCTAAGCAAGGCTATAAAGACCTACGGTCCCCCATGTTGGCAAATAACAAAGAACACCAACTAAATATCCACCCTAAGGCTCACAAGGTGAACATGACAACATGATGGAGACAAGGTATGAAGGAGGCATAACAGCAAGTAGGCAAGTAACTACCGCCCAAACCATTTTCTTATAAACATAGCCATGCATGATAAAGTAAAACCGAAATACATTTGCAAAACTAGGTTCAAGATGATCAAAAGGAGGTCTGTGGCTTGCCTTGGTCAAGTAGTGGAGAGCCTTCAGTAGAGAGAGCTGGGTCCAAGATCTCCTCAATCTCGTGATCTACACGTTCGCAAGAAAACCAAATAAGCAAAACCACACTAAGCCAAAGAACTTCAAAAGAACCAGAAAGGACTCAAACCAACTCAGCCAAAAGGAAACCAAGAGGCTTAACACAGCCTCAAAGAGCTCCTGGGGAAGGTTTTGCGCAAGGAAGAACCGAGCAGAGGAGGCAGTGAAGGAAGGAATGAGCAAAAGGTTACAAAGGCCTGCCCTCCCAGGCTATATATAGCCGGAGTTGGTAGTGTGCACCACAAGGAAAACTCAGTGACGTGTAGGCAATCGGGACAACTAGGGCAGGGCTTGCCCTAAAAGAATTGAAATAAAGTACCTCGGATGTGATGCATTTAATGTGACCCGACACCTATTAAATACGCATGAGTTACGAGGCAAGAGCAATAATTACAAGGTGGTGAGAGGTGGCAAGTGGGGCCGGTCAAGAGGTGCACCACTAGTCAAAGAGGTGGCCCCACCGCAAGGGTCATCCCCGCAAAGACCACTTTGTGAGGTCTGGGCAAGAAGCCCAAGACACTCGAGAGGGGAGGTCTGAGACAGAGGTCCAAGGACTCAAGAGGAGGTCCTGGACAAGAGGTCCTCAAAGCTCACAACGAGGAGGTCCTGGCACTCAGATCTGCACAAGGGAGGTCTTAGGGTCAAGATCTCAAAGGGGAGGACCTCAACAGTCCAGATCAAAGGGTGCAGGGGAGGTCCTGACGAGTAGATCTCCAAAAAGGGAGATCTAACGGTCAAGATCTCAAAGGGGAGGACCTCAACGGTCCAGATCAAAGGGTGCAGGGGAGGTCCTGACCAACAGGAATATTCAAGGTTAGGAGGGTGGTCTTTACAAAAGACCAGCAAGGATCAAGGAGGTGGTCTTTGCAAAACAACCAGGAAGAGATCCTGGAAACAAAGGAAAACGCGCAGCAAAGCAAAGTCGTTCGATTGGAATCGGGCGGCCCAAAAAGGAAAGGAACGTTCGGACCATCCAAACGTTACCTCGCGATTGAGCCATCAGATCAAGATCGAAGGGTGCAAAACAAAGGGGCCGTTCGGACCGAGCGAACAGACCAACGGGACTAGGCCGTCTGATTTGAATCGGACGGCTAGGAGAGAAAGGGGACGTTCGGACCAAGCTAACGTGCCCTTAGGATCGGGCCAACCGAATAGCATCGGACGGTCCTAAGGTAATGAGGGCAAAGCCTTAAGCGATACGGCCACAAGAATCAAAGATGGGTCCAAGCACTAAGAAGGTCTTGGACCTAAGGAGGCCGCAACCTTTGGATCCAACTAAGGAAGGACCTGGACGGCTAAGATCTCCAAAGAGGAGGTCCTAATGGCCAGATCCTAACAAGGGGAGGTCCGGCGGCTAGATCTCAACAAGGGAGGTCTCGGCGGCTAGATCTCAACAAGGGAGGTCTGAGCGGTTAGATCTCAACAAGGGAGGTCTGGCGGCTAGATCTCAACAAGGGAGGTCCTAGAGGACGCCGAGGAGGTCCACAGGACAAAGGAAGGTCAGGGGGACGGAGGAGGTCCATTTGAATGCTAGGAAGGTCCAAATAGATCGAGGAGGTCTCGGGGAGGGCACTTTGGGAGGTCCAGAGAAACTCTAGGCGCCCAAGAGAACCCGGGGTTCCAAGAGGCGTGGAGAGGTCCACAGGAGGTCCAAAGAAACAAAACCAAGCGTGGCTTGGAGGGCCCAAAGAGGTTTTGAAACACAAACTGAGCCGGGTCCTATAGAAAAAAAAAACCCCAAGCAAGGAGAGGTTCAGCAGAGGAGAGATAAAAGAGAGGTCTGGATCTCAAAGAGATTCAAACCAACAAAGGAAGTTAAGAGAGAAGAGACAAATCAGGGGCACACAGAGAGGCTTCGGAGAACCAACAGCCCCAAGGGCAGCAAAGACACCACAGAGAGCCACAACCAGTAAGGAACACCCACAAAGAGCTTAGTTAAGGTTTGATTAATTCCAGTTGAACTCTCCAGATTTCAAAATCTCAGGTTAAGCTTTGGATTCTCAATAAAGCCAAATGGTTACTTTTATTTTGAAAACTTGGCAAGAACTTTAAGGAAAACGGGACGTTACAGAGGCTCACCTGGGGCGTACTTTTATAGGGCGAGGGCATGGCCGTATCAGCGTGGTTTGTTGGAGGTCGTTTCGGAAACGGCGGTGGGATAAGCAGTCCGGTGGCAAGAAGAAAGGGATAAGCATCGGGATGAACGCGGAGTGTTGAGAGGATAAAGATGACGGGGCAAGCGAGGGAAAATCGGGCTGTTACGCCCATTTTCGGACAGAGCTCAAGTTCCAACAATAGCGGTGGCACACACTAGCGCGAGGAGGAAGAAAGCAAGAAGAAGGGGAAGGCCCTGACAGGTGGGCCCCTGCGGTCGAGAGAGAGAGAGAGAGAGAGAGAGAGTGGAGCGATAGAGTGAGGGAAGGGGAGACTAACATGCGGGCCCCACATGTTAGTGAGGTGAGGGAGAAAGAAGGCGCGGCTAGGCTGGGCGCGTGGATGGGCCGTGGAATTGGGCCGCGCACGAGGAAAAAGAGAAGCGGGCTAAAGAGATTCGGGCCAAGAGCATTTTTCGGTTTTCTTTTGATTTAGCAATTTCAGAAATGGTGTTGATTGATTTAGGCTTTTAGAAAATAGCAAATAAAGTCCAAAAATTATGGAACAATTCACAGAAATTCCCTGAGACATTCTGAACTTAAAGTTGGTATCTAATTTCGCAAATAATTTATTTTGGCTTTAAAAAATAATTAGGGAAAACCTTTTTAAATTCTAGAAAACTCAGAAAACTCAAGGAAAATAATTTTTTTTTTATTTTTAACTAGAATTTGAAAATTTGGGATGTTACAGACCTCCACCATCATCATCACATTTCCTGCCCTGGAATATATGTTGCTTAGCATCTTCCACATCACCGGTGCACTCTACATCATCTCTGCCATCTGAGCGATGGATGGAGACGTCGAAGTTAGCAACCAAGCTACCACCACAGAATTGGTGGTTTTCCACATCCTCCAATCTATGCTCGCCTTGTCTGCAAGCTCAACACAAGTCTCTCGCAGGTAGTGCTCCACTCCTTTCGTCCTCAGAATTAGCTGAGCCCTTCTAGACTAACTCAAGTAATTATTACTTCCTTCCAACTTTACATCATTCGGCATCTGCTCCAGCTTTAAGTCAGATGACCCTGCACTAGCCCTCGGACCTATCATACCCGTCACGAAGAGGTCATGTAACATGCTTCTCATGTCACTTTGTATTACCAGCGTGGAAATGGTCTCAACAACTGCCTTCCTTTTCTCTTCTACCGCCCATATTGCGGCTTCTTCCTCTTCCTTCCTCGTAGCCTCAATTTCCTCAGGGGTCATATTCTCAAACAACCAGAGCAATCCCACGATCACAACAATTCTTCACGCATCAACGTTCTGTTGAACCTGGATGACTGCCTTCACAATTATCCAAATCATGCAGAGTCGTAGCATCAATTCAAACATTTTTTAACAGTGAACTCGCTTTCTCTCTCTCTCTCTCTCTCTCTCTCTCTCTCTGAATCTTTCTCCACTGAACTCCACAGCTTTTCTTCTTCCTCCACTGACAGCTTCCCCTCCTCCTCGGCGATCCTCCACGAGAGTAGCAACCCGAGAACTCTCCTCTTCTTCCACTCCCCTTCTTCCTCCTCGGCGGCATCATAGCAACCAGCTTACAGTGGCGGCAACCCTCGTGCTCCCGAGCAGCGTCGGGCGGCCCGAGCGACAGCAGCTGCCCACGCGACGGCGGCGGCCCGCAAGCCCGCAAGGAGGCGTAGTCACGGTGAATCTAGATGGTGGCGGCGGCGGCGGATCTGGAGGGCGTCGATCTGAACGGCGGCGGCGACAGATCTGAGGTAAGTTTAGAGCTCTGATACCATTTTTTTTTGTTTGAAAATTATTGTGTGTTATCCCCGTAGGATCCTCACACCCTTTATTTATAATTTAAACATTGAATCCGACTCTAACACAATATTAAATCCAACTCTAACATGGCTCTTTACTATATCCTAATACTAACTCACCAACAATATTCATGAGTTGGCAATCAGTATTGTTTGTAAGTTTTTCAGACTTGAGATCACAGAAGGCCAACTCGCAATGGTACCTGCCTGATCCACGTACTGCAGTATTCAGTTCTGAAACCTATGCAAAGAATACAAGCATCACATATTTCATATCAAAATTTTAGAGCTTCGAGTAAATGGGAAACATAGAACAATTCAGGTTAAACATATAAAATATGGACACCATCTCATTATGAACAGGAGGACCATACATGTTACTATGTTAGTAACTTCTCATCTGCCTATATTACATGCTCGTCCTTCCCTCCTTTCATCCCTCTTTTCCTCTAGGCATGTGACTACATTACACACTTTATTTGGATGGCAACAGGCTGCCATTCTTCAGTTACAACACTACTTATGATTCCGGGAATGTGAGGTCAGCGGTAACTTTCTCCAACTCCATCGATGGCACTAGTAGTGTTTAGATGGATGGGCTAGTCAGCTAGTGGTTCAAATGTGAGAAATGATCATGGAAAGGAAGACATAATAGACTTAGCGCTCCTACTGCATGATCCACGGACCCATCCGAGCTGCTCTCTCTCATTGTCATATATCACCATCTGATCCTGCATTGTAATGTCTACAAAACAGAAGATTGAATGCAATTATTACACAAAGATGCATGATATCAAAATTCAGAAACTGGATACTGTATGTCTGAACTTTAACTCTGTACCTCCAATTATGCTGAAATTCAGTTTAGCCGCCGATCCGTCAAGGATGCCCAAGCACACATTCCCATTTTTCTGGCACAAACATATGAAGACATTTTAGCCGTCATTTTCAACAAAAAAAAAATTGTGGCTCACTGCTGATAGTTAGTTGAGTTATCAAATATTTACAGTGACAATGAGGTAGTTTTCAGGAGGGATCTCCATGACGGCATTCTTGGCAAAGCTCAAGAACAGTGACTTGAAGTCCTTCTTCACGTCAAACACAGATTTGAACGCCTTCTGCCCTTTCCAGCACAGAGCCAGACTGGGATCTGACACCTGTTTAAGTGATTTGCTGAGACCAGCTTTGAGCTGCAAGATACACATCTCATTAGTCCACTGTTTCTTCAAACTCATGGCAATTAGAATGCATTATGGTTGAAATCTACCGCAGAAACAGTCGCTTGGTACGGCTGGGCAGCAAAGTAGGTATAGGTGCTACCACTGTCAAATACCACCTCCATTGGCTTCACGCCTAGCGAACGTCTATCGAAGTACACTGTTGCTGAGCCAGGTGAGTAGTAATTCCTGGAAAAACAATGTTGTATAATGTGCGAAACCAAATGAAAAGAAAACAAATGTTCATAATCACAAGCAAGCCACAAGCATGATCAATATAATGCAACAATAAAACTAACTCCATGGACAATAGTGCTTACCCGGATGTGCTCCGAGCCATGGGCACCCAAGTTACACGTGAAGTGGGCACGATATCATCCCCGAAGAAGAGGATACCTCCTCCGTTCGTGCTGAGGCAATGGCCAAGGACATTCTTGGTGATCCCTAGCTGCTTGAGCTGTGAGAGCAGGCTAACCGATCCCCTCCCAAGCCCAAGCAAGCCGTCTGTCGCCGCTTGCACCGCGCCATTTTTCCCCACTTGCTGGTCATATCCACAGCTGCACAAACAAAAGTAATCATCAGTAACTAAATCCAGTAGCGCTAATTAGGCAAGGTTTAACTAAGTGGTATACCCAAAGGTGAGGCTGGGACGGACACTGGATGAATTCCTCAGGGGTAGCGAGATGTTGTCGGTGACAAGCACACCGAGAGAAGATGCACTGTCTGTGTACTTGATTTGATAGTCACATTGCTGCGGTGTGGTACACTTCTTATTAGGGCCTTGTCCATTGTGCAGTGCTGTGCAGAGTGAGTTTGCACATGGCACAAGATTATTCTTTGTTGGCCGGTAGAACGGGTGTGGCACCTGCAACAACCATCAGGAAGGCAACATCAAGCACCAAACCTTGGTCCAAAGATCATGCCGATATTGTATTTCATGCCAAATATAGGACTAGTATTAAGCGTCAAGTTTTCACCACCGAACATTGGATTAAGATTTGATGCCACAAAAATCCTAGAGCTAAAACAATGCCATGTTTTCTGCATCAAGATTCTGTTGTTCACATAAAGCATCAGAATTGGAGCCATAATAAATTTAGGGCCAAGAACTTAAAATATATAGGAGCTTAGAGTTCTGACATGAATACCATAGGCGCAAAGTTTTTCGGCTAAACACAATGCCTCCAGTAACCAAGACTAGAACTTTGCTGCAATTCTGAGAAAATTAGTATGTAACATCGAGTTTACCTTGTTGCAGCTTTGGCAGGGGGCGTCGCACTGCAGCCAGGTGAGGTCACTGCCGGTGTCGACGTCCAGGAAGTACGGCTTCGCTGGGTCCCCAATGTTCATGGTAACATAGTAGTGGCTGCAGAGAAACAGCAAAAAAATGTCAACTATTGCACAGGACTTGATGTACAAAACCATACAATCTTTACAAGGAAGATCAAAACTTGCATGGAACCGGAGGGGAAAACGCAAGAAGAATTTTATTTTTGAACAAGTGGAATTGGATGAAAAAAGAGCAAGCAGAACTGTTTCTCTGAACAAGTAGGATTACAGGAGAAAAGAGCAAGCAGAATTAGAGGGACAAAATCAGGAAAAGATTATGGCTTGCACACGAATTTCGATGTACTGAGATCAATCACTGCTCATTTTCTCATGCAACAACCTGAAAATGCCTTCAGAAAATCTCTCAAAAAGGATCTAATTGCAGCATTTCTTGCAGAGGAGTTTGCACTGCACATGGCAAAAAGATGACACTTTTTTCCCCAAATACAACAGAGCAATCAGAATAATAATATCTTGCAATAACATTTGGTTAGAATCGAAACAAGACTGATGCTTTGAGCAGTACAAGCATTGAGCAAAACTTCAGAGAATCCGAAAGACAAGAAAAAAAATCATCGGATTCTTCGCAAAGTCGGGAGAAAAAAATCTAAGTCTGCAGGCGACTTGATCAGAGTCATCAGACTAAAGACCAACGCCCGCAGGGCTACGGGGACGGCTAGTTGCATTCGCAAGAAACCAACAAAACCTGCAAATAAACTTGAGAATATATTTGCAAAAAAATCAGAGTTTTTGCATCCAAAACACAAAAGAACTCAAATAAACAACAAATTTTATCAATCTTGCCACCAATTTTGCAACCAGGAAGGCCACTATAATCCAGCTTGATCAGGGAAGGAGATCGCGTACCCTATGGGGTAGACGTTGCCCTGGAGCTGGAACACGGCGGAGGACGACGACGGCGGCGGCGGCCTCGCCGGCGTTGCGGCGCGCGCTGGAGCAGGTGCGAACGGGAGCAGGGGCAGGAGCAGGAGGGCGAAGATCGAGGCCCACCTGGCAGAAGCCATGGAGGCGGATCACTAGAGGAGCAGTGTGAACAGCTGTTTTGTGATGGTGAGAGGAGGAAACGCGGGGAAGTTGAGGAGGTATTTATAGGGGGAGGAGAACACGCTTTCTTGGAAGCTGATTAGATATTCACCTTTTTCCATTTTCTTTTCCTAATTTTTTGGGATGCGTATCCATCGACATTCGCTAATATCACATCACGTGTTGCAGTGCCATGATATTGATTCATAGCCGTTAGATCAAAAAACAAAACGACAACATCGTCCGCGCTCTTGTCTTCGCAACAAAAACACAATGAAAGAAAGATCAGAAGGACATCAGTAATGTTGGTCCAAATTCCATTTTTCCTGAATCGGACAGTTTAGATCATCGCAATGTCATGTTACTCTATCATTTTTTTTGCAATGTCAGAGAATCTGAATCCCTTTTTTCTTTATTAGTTTTGGATTTTGTGTGTTGGCTAATTTAGTATTGGGTTTTTGTGGGGGTTTGGATTTGGCTTTTGGATTGTTTTTGTGGGCTAAACAAGCATGGTATATTTTAATGAGTACATCTAATTCGCCGACGTCCGCGAGATGCACAACTCGTGGACACTCCCTCCCACCTGCGTCTTGCCTCAACTCAAGAAAAAACCATAAAACTTTAAACTCTATTTTTAAAAAGTTTGTTCTTAATTTCGAAACTTTTAACTCGTTTGCAAATACTTTGGACTCGAGAAATCAGAAACTTTCGACTCTATTTCGAGATTTTCAACTTGATTGCAAATACTTTTAACTCGAGATATTATGAACTTTCATCCTGATTTTCAAAACTCCGAACCTGATTTTGAAGCTTTCAGCTTGATTGCAAATACTGTTTTTTCGCTATTTTGGGATGGTGAGAGGGACGAAACGTGGGGAAGGCAAGGAGGCATTTACAGGGGAGAGGAGAACACGCTTCTTTGGAAGCTAAGCAGATTACTGTTCATACTCAAAAAAACCCTGCTCAAACAGTGATTTTCTACGGTACAGCAGAGAACCGGATCCCGGTTGGTGAGCTACAACTACTATTGCTCACTCTAGCAGCCGCCCGCAGTTTTCAACAGATTCTCCAACTTGGATGATCCCGTGTGGATTTACTGGTAAATAATTGAATTCCTTGAGTTCTCTCCAGTGAAGACAGAAGACTTGAATTCCTTGAGTTCTCTCCAGTGAAGACAGAAGACTTTCAGACTTTAAGCTGAGACAGTGCTATGTTGTTATCAATCAAAAAATTAAAATTTAAAAGAACTAGACCGCGTTTTGTTGGATGCAACGAGCGCGTTAGGTAATTGAAGGATCGGGACCAACTACGGATTAGCAGTCAGTGTCGCTGTTCATTTGACGCGCTAAATAAAGACGTAGACATGGCTTCCATGCAATTATGCCGATAGTCCAAAGTGTTTCTTAATTGTTTACTAACGTCGTTGTTTCCGTCTCTTTGGAAGCGAAGGATTTTGTTTTTGTCCCTGCTTCTTGGCTCCAAGATATCGTGTTGAGAAAGCCTATTGTTCTAGATACATCATATTGTTTGAGACGATAACCCTCCTCCAATTTCAGGCTTAAGGTTGTCAGCAATTAATTTGAAGGGTAGTAACCATGGGAGTACCATTTCGACTTAACCCCAGATTTTTTTTAATAATCTATTTTTTATTTAGAATTACATAAATAATACTACTTTATTTTTTTGACAAAAATAATTACATGTCGTTGTACTGTTGGGCAACGTAGGACTAGTCGCTCAATCATTGGACGACTTTGGCGCGACTAGCCAAAGTCGCCCAACGACGTAGCGACACGTGTCATAGTCGTCTGGTTGTTGAGCGACTTGAGTCAGCCGCCCAATGGTTGAGCGACTAGTACCAAGTCGTCTAACCATTGGGCGATTTAAAATAATAACATTACTATTTTATTAATCCGATAGAAATAATTGTTAGGGAATAAATGTTAAATTTTGTAGGTAATACATTTAGCAAATCCTGTTTGTATGTTGTTATTTTTTTGGAAATAAAAAGGTGGTGACAAGGTTGGTTAGTCCGTTTGTGATTTTCGTAGAATCTCAAGGGTATGAAATTTGTCAGACTCGCAATATCATTTTGTGATCGTCGTATGTTGTTGTAGTACGCTAAATTTCTGAAGAATTTTGTGAGGACGATAGAGGTAGCAATGATTCGTAAGTGCGAAGGTAAGTGATATTGCAATGCGCTAGGAAATTCATACACGGTGGGGAACTTTGGAGAAATGGCGCAATGATAACAATACGACAGTTGATCCGACAAACAATTACATGGCAAGCAGGCTAACGAACTAAGGACGGTACACGCATGCCTTTAGGGAATTAGAAATACATAGAATATATGGACGAAGAGGTTTAGACTACTGTGTGGACCTAGGCCATTTTCCCTTCCTTGCGAGCTCGGCGTTGTACTCCTCGCCGGCTGCCTTGGCCTCGGCCGTCATTTTCCTCTTTTTCTCGCGCTCCCTACACCTGCAAGCCTCGAGATGGTCCTGCATCTCCCACCGAATACGCTCTTTGTGCTCTTCGGTGCGGCGCTCCTCCTCCCTCCTCCCGCAGTCCCTGTTGGCATCTCACTCCTCGCAGTCGAGAGTCCAACTGGTCGAGTAGGTGGATCTCTAGGTTGATCTGCTTGCAGTAGCCACATAGCGGATCCGGGGACTACGGGTAGACGAGAGAGGTTATTAGTACGTACTTTGAAAGAGAAATGGTAGGGAAACATACTGTAACATGTCCTTACTGGCTGCTGATAGCGGCTCGTGTCCCAACGACGATCAGGATAGTTGTAGGAGTAGTTCGCGCAACCCCAGTAACGCATGCCCAGGCTAAGCCGGTGCTTGGACTTGAAAAACTTGCATCTGTCCCTGCACCAATATAGGGGCGGCGTCTCCCCCTTGGGCGGGTGTTGCGGCGAATACTCGGTTGGAATGTTGTGGTAGGGGTTGCTGCTACGGGAGGCGGCATCATTGCAGGGAGGTGGCCTCCTAGTACGCTCCATTTATTCCTTTTGGGCTGCATACTCCCTTTGCAGTTCGCGGATCTTCTTCAAGTGCTTCTCCATCTGAGCGAGGTTGTGTTAAAGTTGGGATACAGGAGAACCCGGCGTGGAAGGAGTAGTATTTATATGCCGAGCCAGCGCTGCGTACATGGCTGAATTGTAATTCGGTTGAAGGAAATTCGCGTCGGCGAGGCAGCGGCTCTGAGGAGACTCATTGGGTCATGTCGTTGTGCAAAGCTGACTCGTCGGGTCACATCCTGCTTTGCAGAGCGAGGTCATGTCGTGCGCTACCAAGCGAGGTCACGTCGTGCTTTGCAATTATGACGAGAGATTGACACTTCAACTGAAGTTAAAATTTGCAATTATAATACAATTAGTTCCACAATGCTTGCAACAAGCAAGGTACTTACTAAAGTACAAGTTACAACATACTAACAGTACTAATCTTAGTACCACTATGCATCCAACAAGAAGCAGTGCTACACTTCACGCCGGTGTTCCTACGTGTCGGCAGACGCCTTGCAAGTTCTCGTAGTGTGGCCTTCCTGGCGGCAGAGGCCGCAACGTCTTTCTGCCGCTGCAATTTCCCCTTCATCTATATTGTTCCTAATGTGACGGCTCTGCCGACAGTCCTACCCACCCTTCAACAGGTTAAGATCCAGAATCCAAGTCCGTTGTGTCATATCCAACGTGGCAAAGTTACCCACAACCCTTAATTCTCTTAGTTCGCCGCACCACGCCTGCAACACCCTCTCCTTCATGAAGTTCAATGGGTCCATGTTGATGGTCCCGCATGCGGTGAGGACATGAGAGCATGGCTTGTGAAGGAGCTCTAACTTGTTGCATGTGTAGGTAGGTTCATTGACATGATCTCCAAGTCACCTCATGCGTAACAAGAGAGCGAGTCGTCCCTAATCTGGCTCTATCACGAAGGAGCACGTCGAAACTTTGCTCCGTGTTGCCCATCACAAAGACCATGTGCGACTGACCCTTCTCGGTCTTGGCCTGCATGTACGTTGTAATCTTCGAGTAATATAGTGTTTGTGGGTTCGATGCATGAAGTGCCACATTTGCATTTCTTTCCCTGAAATACCCGATTGTACCTTATAGAACGCCTTCCATGATGGTGACGAGGGGATGAGCAAGGAGGCCCCTAAGAACCTAGTTGTAGACCTCTACAAGGTTAGTGGTCATTATGCCGTACCTAGCACCATCCGTGTCGTGTAGCAAGGACCACTTCTCCAATGGCTCGGCCTCAATCCAATGTGAGAAGCACTTGATGTCCCTCGAGGTCCTCCGTGTCACACGAGGAGGGTCAAGCTCCCGCAGTGGTGAGAGGCGTTCGGGTTGGGCTGCCCTAGGAATGGGCGGACACTTGTTCCTCTCGACGATGTGCTTTCTGGTGTGCTCCTCCAACATCTCCCACAACGCATCAAATTTGTGCCGCTGGTTCTACATTGCTAGCCTCTTGAACAGCTTCATTAATAGTTGCTACGGGAACTGATTGAAGAAGTTGGCCCCCAAATGGCGAATGCATCATCTATTCCTCATGTCTGGCCAAGGGAACTACTCCTCGGGGTCATACTGAAGTTTTCTGATAGCCTTCATCATTCTGAGGTGGCGATCATGGATTATGCAGACATCAGAACGTGCCCCAACTACTCCAACCTTCGGATGTTGAAGAAATCACAATCAGCTGTCGAAATGCTCACTTTTGACGAATGCGATGGCTAAGGGCAGAATCTGATTATTGCCATCAACGCCAATTGCTGTTAGGATCTAGCCCTCGTATTTCCCAGTTAGAAACGTCCCGTCGACTGAGATCACGGGCAACATGTGCATAAAAGCATTGATGCAGGCATTGAAGGCTAGGAAGGCCCTTTGCAATGTATGTGCCCGTGTTCCGATCCGGTAGCACCTGGAGCATACGAGGAAGGTTGTCATAAGTCGTCTCGAAAGAACTGAACCTCCTTTCCAAAGCCTTCTGCTTCGCACGACATGCCTTCGCGTTTCTAATCTTGTACTTGAATTTCTCCTCTATAGCCACCATGATGTGCTTGGCCTCCAGGTTGTTCTTCTTCACTATCTCTCCGTACATGAGATTGGCTATGAAGGTGGACGTTAGGTTACGATTCTTCGGCAAAACACTACTGAGCACGCAAGAGTGCGCCTCCACCTTGGAGATGATCCAGTGAGTCTCGTATTTGGGTCTACGTGCATGCACATGCCAAGGACATCCACCCTGCTCGCAGACCACGGTGTACTGCTCCTGGCTAGATTTTAGGACCCGAAACGTTCACTGCATGGACAAGGCCCACAGCTTAATGGCACCCTGCGGTGATCCCTTATCAGCAAACATTGCATGTAGCCGAACCTTCGTACCATGGTATTCCCACAGTGATTCGTGCTTGTCGTGCACCGCAAGACCCTCAATGTCTACCGTATTCCATTCCTACGAGCTAGGACCTTCGTCCTCATCGGAAGAGTCATCGATATCCTCTTCTAAAGCCTCCTCCACCACCCAGGCCGTCAAGTCATCGATCTCCATCTGATGCACTATTCTGGTGTCCACATGCTCCCCTGCATCCGCCTGTGCAGTGGGCTCAGTGTGCGGTGTGTGATCTTCCTCTTCTACCTCCGCAACATCGGCTGTCGCGCCCACTTCTTCGTCCGCAACATCGGCCACTATGTCCTCTTCTTCAACCACGCGCTGCGCGGCCGAGCTGCTCTCACCAACCCGACGATAGCCGTCGGTAGGGCCTCCGGTGACTCCCTTCGGATATGCTTGCATGAGTAGCACGCACTAGTAGCCACAGCGCCGGCAGCCTTGCCGAAAGCCTGTCCATGCAATCGTG
The DNA here is from genome assembly GCA_036346405.1 of Phyllostachys edulis. Taxonomy (NCBI): domain Eukaryota; kingdom Viridiplantae; phylum Streptophyta; class Magnoliopsida; order Poales; family Poaceae; genus Phyllostachys; species Phyllostachys edulis. The sequence goes on along the minus strand of CM070565.1, from coordinate 9,768,270 downwards.
CACATTAGTCTGGTCAACTCCCAGCAAACGTGCATGGTAGACTAACTCCAAAGGCCATGCAAGACGACACTACATACCTCGGGGTCCAAGGAGAAGCTGTCGGTGAGCCAGCGCAGGACATCTCTGATTCAAGTATTCTCCACGTCCAGGAGTACCATACTGACTTGCGGGAAATCACTCAGGTCAATATTGTACGGACCTTCACGAACCATACCAACACTGTAATGCACTTTTAATCTTACAGGCTCCGACATGACTAATTTATCACTGCACATATTGCAAGCATTGCAACCAGTGATTTGTCAATATATATTCACCAAATACGTGATAAACCAACAAGTAGCTACACGTTGCCTACATTTGGACAAATACAAGAACAGACAAGACTATTACCTTCATGCGAAGACCTTATCTTCTTATGAACGAGCTTCCTTCTTTCTCTCTCAGCTCCCGATCTCCTCTTGGCCCCTTTTCTCCCTCTTCCGAGCTCCTCTGCTTCTGCCTCTCCCTACTTTCTCCCCCTCTTCACATCCCCTCTCCTTCTCCCCCTATCGTTATCTCCTCGCCCGAGCTGCTCTTGTTCTCTCCCGAGAGAAATGGCAAAAGAGACCATCAAGGGTTCGGGTTCTAGCTTTCTATACAACCGTCTAGTCGCACAACCTTTCGACGACTTGGTAGCAAGTACTGCCCCAATAGTTCAACGACACATCGACTAGTCGCTCAAACGTTCGATGACTTGGTAGCAGGTAGTGGCCGAACAGTTGAGCGACACGTCGACTAGTCGCTCAACCGTTCGACGGCTTGGTAGCAATTACTAGCCCAACGGTTCAGTGACACGTTGTCTACTCGTTGGAACGTTCAACGACTTGGCGGGCATTAACTGGCCCAACAGTTCAGCGACACGTGGACTACTCGCTCAACCGTTAGACCACTATTGGCTCCCAAGTCGTCCAACAATTGAGCGACAGAGGTACGAACGGTTGGTAAGTAGTACGGTAAGTTATATTACAATGCACAAGGGAATGCATACACAACCATATCATAGTAGCTACGAAGTAAATTACATAAACAACTAATATAAGTACACAAAGCACAACAAAGGCCACCTACTAGCCACCCGCTACACCACCTACAGCACCTCCTCCGTCGTCGCCACGTCCCACACCCGGTCCGCGCCCACCCGTACGGCCCCGCTTGGCCCTCCTTAGCGCAGGGTGCCGGGGCCAGGGCCCCGACAGGGAGAGGCGGTCTAGAGCCCTGCGATCCTGTGCTCCCAAGGCCTCGGGGGTCAACTCCACCTGCGTCTGCGTGCACACTAGGGGATTGCTGAGCTGCGATCCGGAAAGAACCTCGACAGGTGCGGGCTGAGGTGCTCCCCTGAACTCGCTCGTGTCGTCCGTGAAGAAGGCGTCCACATCCTGCTGGGCATCCTCCTGCGGGGAGATGTCAACTTCCGGGTGGAGCGCGAAACCTGCGAGACAAATGTTGTTTATTCCTACAATACATCAACGCTCACATACCTGAGGAGAGGAAACATACCTTCAGCGTGGGCCATGCCACACGACCAAGGGTCATACCCGCTGTACGACCCATACATGTCGAGGAAGAACTAATGCTGACCTGGCGTTGTCGGGTAGTGGTTCAGGAACGACGATGGTGGCGGCAGCGGTGCGTAGCCATGTGCCCAGTCGGACCCTCCGGCTTGGCTCGGCTGCGGGGGAGGTGGGTAGCCACGTGCCCAATCGAGCCCTCCAGAAACGTCAGGCATAGGCGGGGCACGTGGACATGCCCCCCTAGAGCCTCCTGACTGGCATGCAGGACGTGCCGGCCTTTGCGTATGTGTCGACGGGGCCACCTCCTGGACCGTCCTACACGACGTCAGGGTCACGGCACACCTCGCCCCACAATAGACCCGACGTAGCATACATATCTGGAACTGCAAAAGCCACTACAGGGGCGGGCCATGCCGCTATCGCTCCTGGAAGTCATAGCACGGCATGACCTCTGCCGAAGAATCCCCTGAAACACCGCCAGCAGGTCGTCGCCTGGTCGTCGGTAAGCGCGTCCGACGGGAGGCGGCGACTCCGCGATAAGCGGTGAGCGGCGAAGATGACATCTGCGAGTGGAGGGACATCTCCCCGAATGGGAGGTGGAAGGTGTGCATCTCAGGTCGCCACCGACCCACCAGGGCTATCAGGAGTGACCAATCGATCGGGAACCGTCATGACCGCTCCGGACCGACCTGGACCTCCCCGCTGTCCTCTACCAGAGTGTCGTCCACTTCGGTGGCCTCCACCATCCACGCGAGAGGTAGAAGACCGGCATGGCTCAGCCTGCAAAGCATGAAGAAATAACTACATAGCGGACGTATGACATAAAGAAGTGGCATAGCTAGCGGACAAACCTATCTACCCAGCGTGGGTCCAGTCTCCAAGCCTGTCGGGGTGTCTGCGTACAAACCACCCCCAAGTCAGTCGCGTCGTCCCCGCGCCAGATGCGGGACACGACGGCTTGCACGGTGGTCTGGCGTCGACTAGCTATCCCAAAAAGCTCAAATGCCACCGAACCACTGTGGTTCGGGCCATACACAAATCAATTTCCAGTTAGCAATTACAACATAATTAGTGGGTTCAATTACGTATATTGTAGCTCTGGAAATTCTGAAAATTAAGTTGCATTCTTGCATAAGTCTAGTGAATTTTTTTTCATAACCTATCATGGTTTCGAAAGTAACCTACCATGATTTTATATGCAAACTTACGACTACGCTTTCTAACAAAATATGATGTAATGACTACAAAGTTTTTAATAATATGTTCACACATATTTAAAACTTATTTACCAATGTTGGCAATTGTTATCATTAACACTCCATAAAATTAAGTTGTTTTCGCAACTAAATATGTGAAGCAGTCAGCTGATTGGAAAAAAACGCAACTAATTATATATAAATATTAAGTATCATCTGAATACAATATTTACAATGCCTGGTTTACCCAACCCTAACATTCGTTCAGCCGATAATTGTTTAATAGCCTAATCTTTACCATCACTGCTACACTCCCCACACAAATTTTCTAGCTTCGCCACTGATAATACGACACTACACATTACGCATATAAAGTTTTTTGAAGCTAACCTACCATTATTTTATTTGCTAACAATATATCACTACACATGATGTTGCTTGCTAACTTACCATGGTTTCGAAAGTACGCGCATACAAAATAATGCTAGAGATTCACCGTCGTCATCATCGATGCAAAGACACTTTCTCCCCCCTCTCCCTCTTCCTCTCTTCGCCTTTCTCTCTTCTCCTCACGCTCGCTCTCTGGAAAAAATAGCGAACTACCCTCGGCCGGGCGTGCGTGCGCCTTATAAGCGCCTCTAGTCGTCCAACCGTTGGGCGACTAGGGCCTAGTGGTGAGCGACAGGTGTCTTAGTCGCTCCACTGTTCGGCGACTAGGAGGCGAAAGGTCCAGTCGCCCAACGGGTAAGCGACTTGGACACTTGTCGCTCATCTGTTGGGCGACTAGCCCAAGTTGCCCAACTGTGGAGCTATAAGTGATTATTACTGTAAAAAAAGATAGTATTATTTCTGTAATTCGAAATAAAAACATATTATTAAAAAAATCCTTAATCCCACCGGTTCAAAAAAACAAATCGTTTTAGAATGCGTGCGGCAAACTTTAGAAACTTTGACTATCTATGTCTTTTTGAATATCTAGACTAGATACATAAAAAAAACATATGTATAGATTCATCTCGGAAGGTACTTTCGTAATAATGTAACTTTATTGAGTTTTACAAATGTATTACAATAGTAATTTGTGGTCAAAGTTGTATTTTGGAGACCATATCAATGTCTAAAATGACTTGTTTTGTGAACTAGAGGGAGTAATCAGCTAGGATGAACCTTTTTTTTTTGTAGTTTTAAAAGACTAGACGAGCCACATGAAATAGTGAAACGTTCCGCACATAATCTCAAGCCTCAACACTTGAGAACTTTAAGCAGATATGTGCATACCTAGAGAGGGCGTATATTTTTTAAGATGAATAGGACATCTCAACGGATGCCCCAGCTCCAATGTTTATTGAAACTGAGTCTCATAGTTTTAGCTCAATAGACAGCGATTGCATCCCATTAATTTCCTCTCTTTCTTCCCCTCACTTCTTGATCCTGATTAACATCTCCAACATTTTCGGGAGGGTGTACATGTCCAGTGCATCTCATCCTTAGTGCACGTAATGACGTAATCCAGGTGTAGCAAAGTAGGAGGAAATCATCGGTAGCTCAGTTTTGGGCGAAATTACTAGTTTCGGTAGAATGCTCATTAGCATGAGAATCAAGAATATCGAGAAACCGTGTGTCTCGGGCGACTCAGGAGGCAATCCCCAGCCGCCGCACGAGAGGCCTCTAGCCGTTGCTTCCCCCTCGCCACCGTCGCCGGTGTGGCGGGGCCTCGTCTTGCAGCCAGTGTTTTCTTTATCGGCAGTTTTTTTTACCGGAGGGCACCGGTAAGGTTGGTAACCGCGAAAATCGAAAATTAAAAAAAATCAAATTCAAACAAAATTCAAGTAAATTCGAATTTTTTGGACAAATTTCATCAAACCCGATTTTTTTTGGCCGGTTTTAATTTCTACCGGTTACCACCTGTAACACCGGTTACCGGCGGTAACCGGCGAAATTTCGCCGAGAGAAATTTCACTGCTTGCAGCTCCCTTTCTTTTTTTCCGGCTTCCCCTCTCCCTTCACACCTTCTCTGCCTCGTAGCCAAGTTGTCGGTCTCCGTTGGCCACGGATCCCGGCGTATCCGGAGCCTCTCCGCCACTCTCTCCTTCTCCGGATCTGCAGCCTCCCTGTCGGTCCCGTTGTCGTCGGAGCTCAGATGCAGGTTGCCTTGCCACCGGATCCGCCCCGGGGTTCGATCTAGGTATCGATTGCTAAAATAAGATTAATGTAGTACTAGAAGAGACTAGTTGACAGGGTTAAGCATGATTATTCTATGGTTAGTAATTAACCTTGTCGAGTGTTGACGTTAGTTGGAAAAATCTTTGGCCGCCTAGACAACAAAGTCGAACAACGGGATGCGCAGGTAATCTACGCGCGCGGCGTCCAAGTTCAACGAACCATCGTTTGTCTGTCGAGAAATGGTGTAGTGGCATTATTGATCCTTTGAACGCACGTGCAAGAGACTGGCTTCGGAACCTACTACGCGTGACTACTGCTGTGCTTCCATTAATAGTGTGGAGGATTTCCACGAAGGGTGTCTTTCTCGTATATACAAACTAAGGTAGCATGCAGAAGGAATGGTGTATTGGTTTTGCTTAGATACACCGTCCAATCAATGCGTTGTTCTTGACACAATAAACCAATGCAATTTCAAATGTACATGCTTGTTCTTAATTTTTCAAGCTCTTTAGCCTACATTTCACATTTCAAAAAAATACAATCAACTATTTTGATTTCACATTTTACAAATCCACAAAAACAAGATTTGGGATCGAGATGCACCCGCTGACTCTTGCCAATGCCTGTTGTTGCTACTTGCTAATGGGAACGAGATCCACCAGTGTGCCGCCGCCACACCTTGCCCATCGCGGCCACCTGTGCCACCCTGCCCGTGTGGAGCGCCCTACCCTTCCTTCCTTGCTCTGCCCTACTCATTGATGCCACGTCGCCGCGTCGTACTGTCGTGCACACCACCACCCAGAGCAAGCTTACCCTCACCAGCTCGCCCCTTGCCAGTTTGCTACCTCACCCCTTCCTTCCTGTAACATCCCTATTTTCTGAGCTTTTTGAAAATTTTCAAAACTTTAAAAATTAACCATTTGGTTTTATTGAATTCTAAAAGCTTAAATTGTAATTTAAAATTTTAAAAGCAATTTAATTTGAATTAATTAAACTTCAATTAATTCAAGTTGGTTTAATTGAGTTTTCTATATCTTCATTGGATTTAAAAATCAAAAGTGTTGTTTTAAAGCCTTTTCTTGGTTTTCTTGGTTTTTAAAAGAGGTTTTCCCTTTGTCTCTAAGTTAAAAATAATTATTTGCAAAAATTAAAAGCAAAAGTTAAGCTAAAAATATTTTAATTAAGTTCTAAATAATTCAAGAGATTTCTGTGCATTTTTCTGGAATTTTTGGACGGCTTTAGCTATTTTCTAAAAAGATTTTTGCTTTTCTGGTATTTTCTAAATTCAAAAATCCATAAAAATCCCCCCTTCTACTGTTTGGGCCGAATTTCTTCGACCCATCCTCCCCGCTCTCGCCTTGCCCACGCCAGACCGCTTCACAAGACAACAGTGCTTCTCCTCGATCACCGTCCGATTGAATCGAGGCAGTTGCTAATCCCGTCGTTTCCTGTTCTGCGCCCTCTCTCTCGTGACCCGACTGGCCCACCTGTCAGCCTCGCCGCTTCACCCCTAGTCATCTTCCTCAGCATGCCATCACCCTCCTCGCCACGTCGGCCACAGCGCGCGCGTTCGTCACCCGAACTACCGTCGCGGTCACCCTGGGCGCACATTCAATGCGCCGTCCTTCGCTGCGCCCGTTGTCGCCCATTGCCCTCGCTTCCGCGTCCCGTCCCATCCCCGCGCTTGCTCTCGCCGTGCCGTCTTCGCCTTCCACAAGATCAAGACGCTCTTCTTGCCGACGCACCTGCTCCCGTCGCGTGCATTCAATGCGCGAACGACCTCCGCGCCCGCTGCCACCACCCGCTCCCTCTCCCATGGCATGTCACCTCTGCTCACCTGCTCCCGTCAGCATCGGTCCTTGCCACCGTGAGCACGCCACCGCCCATCTCGCCCTCTAGCCTCCCCCGCGCCTATTTAAGGGGAGCACCAAGCTCCCCTCAGCCTCCTCTTGCTCTTCCCCCCACTCACTCTCCCTCTCTCGCCTTCTCGCCGCCGGATTTTGAGCTCCATTCCGCCGCCGCCGAGCTTCACTCATCCCCATCCACAGCCACCGTCGAGCCCCCTCTGGCACCGCCACCTCCACATTCGGGTTTGCCAGGCCGCCGCCTCTCCCGTGCGCGCCTCCCTGGCCCCGGAAGCCCCTCGAACTGCCTTCGTCGCATTCCACCGTCGCTGCCGCCGCTCTTCGTCTTTGCTGCCGGCCTCCCCTTGTCGCCGTGTCCTCCAGACCGCGCGCATCGGTTTTGCCGCGCCGCCCTCTTCTCGTAGGTGTCCCCGTCGGCCACCAAGACCCCGCCGTTCGCCAATGACCATCGGGCCGAAGCGCGCGTCGGCTCGGGTCCGACGTGGTCGCCACTGGCGCCCGTCGATGGCCACCTCAGCCCTTTGCTAACGTGGCTGCCTCGTCAGCAAGCCCGCGTGGATTTTCCTGGTTTTTCTTTAGAAAAATAAATCAAAAAAATCAAGAAAATCCCGATTCCATTATTTTATGTAAATTCAAACTTCCAAAGGCCATAACACTAGTACAGAAAAGGTATTCACAGACGGTTCCAAAACGTCATCACAGACGGTTTCGTGAGCCGTCTGAGTTTATGGGTCAGTGATGAATGAGGTCATCATAGATGGTTTTCAAACCGTCTGTAATGCATACTTTCACGCATGCTTATTAACTAAAACTATTCGTGATAGGAACACATCACAGAGCGGTTTCACCCGCAGCATCGTCATGATATATACCTATCACAGACGGTTTCACCACAAATCGCTGCATGATAAGTATATGTCACAGACGGTTTCATCCACAAACCGTCTGTGATAGGTATATATCACAGATGGCTTGTGGTTGAAACCGTCTGTGATGACTTTTCTCTATAAAGCCCCAAGCAGTGGCTGCTTGTGCCATTAAAACGGCATCATATATATATATATATATATATATATATATATATATATATATATATATATATATATATATATATATATATATATATATATATATATTGTTCATAGTCTCTCCCACTTTGGGGGGATCGTCCACGCAACATGAGAAGGATGAGACAGTAGCCACGGGCAACCTAATTGAGCCCCTGCAAGTTTAAAAAGTATGGATGCAAGGAGACCGTTAGGACATCCAATTACCTGGATGTTGTCGATAGGTAATCTCTTTCCCAAGGTAATCTTAGATTCTTGGTTCAGATTACTGGATGTTTTACCAAACAAGGTAATCTCATAGGATTACTAAAGGATTCCTGGTAATCCTTGGAGAATTCTGCCACGAAGAATCTCTCATCACAGTTGGTGTGCTTTGCCAATTCTTTCTCGTACGGTGGGTCCTACCTCAGAACTACTGCACCATCCCACTGGATAAATAGAGGCAAAAAGAGGGCGAGGAGAGACATGCCACATCGTCTTTTTTTTGTGGACTGTCCCATCTTGTTTCCTTCATTTGTTTGCCGTCTGATTTTTCTGTGCGTTGTGCCTTTGAGCTTGCTTCTCCTTCTCCTTTTGCATTGGTCCTTGTTTGCGCCCCTTTTCCTCTCTGCCTCCCGCCCCTCTCCTTGCCACGTCGCATCTCGAGCCCCACGTCGCACTCCTCCTCCTTCTACCTCGCTCCGTATCTGCGCCCCTCTTGCTCTCTGCCTCCCGTCCCCCTCCCTCTTCCTCCCCCTCTCCCTCTCCCTGTGAGAACTTAGATCGTTTGTCGTGCGTGGTGGTTTTCTTCTTTATTGCTCTGAGGTTGCCTCCTCTTCCCTCCCTCTCCCCGCGTGCCTCTGGTGGTAGATTCTGGCAATGCCATTGCCTCCCTCTCCTCTCCCTCATCCTGTTCTCCTCCATCTAGGCCTCCTCCCCACGGCCTTCGCCTCCTCCTAGACTCCCCATGTCGTCCTCCTACCGGTGCTTCCTCCTTCGTTGTGGGTGGTGGTTTTCTTATTTATTTCACCGAGGTTGCCTCCTCCATCTCGGCCTCCTCCTAGCACAAAAATGGTTGCCTCCTTCAGCATTGGCCATGGGCAGGGATTGCCAGAAGCTGGCCCAAGCGGCGGTCATCGGCCTCCTCAGTGCCTTCTTCTTTGCCAAGTTCATCTCCATCGTCATCGCATTCAAGGAGGACAACCTTCGTCACCCCCCCCCCACATCCTATTTCCCCCACCCCCCTCCAGTTCCCCTGTGTCCCCGGCCACCCTACCCCCGTGGCCCCAACCACCTACCTCCCACGATGGCCATGACGACACCAATGACAACGATTGGGGGCATGGAGAGCACATAACTCGACGAGGAGTTCAGCGCTGCCTTCGCCTTTATCGCGTCCTCCGCTGCCTCTGGTACGAGCATCCTCGAGGAGGCGTAGTTGAGGCTCTACGGCCTCTACAAGATTGCCACTAAGGGGCCCTGCACTATGCCGCAGTTGTCCGCCCTCAAGCTAAAGGCATGCACCAAGTGGTAGATTCCACCCCTTGTCTTGCTAAATTTGTGGGGATTTGGTTTGATCCTCTGTTAGAGCTGGGTTTACCCTTACTGTTTGGAGACTAGGATTCAGGAAATGGATTGGATTTGATCGATATCTAAGTTTACCTCCTACTATTGTGGGAATTGTTGATCAGATGTAGATGGTGTTATTTGTGCTTTGCACTAACTAGGAGAGGTTGTTCATAACTCAATATCGCCAAGTGTGTTGTTTTATGCTAACTTTCTAGCTAGAATTCTTGTTAGAAACATAGAATTGGTGATATTGCCACTAGGTTAATAGGTTTGGTGTATAGGAAATGAATCTCATATGATAAACTGGTTTTCGGATGTAGATGGATCTCACACGTCTTATCTATTTTTAAGTGAATAGAAGAGGTGATGCCTCATAATATTTAGTTATCCAAAGTTGGTTGCAATGTAGATCCAACTTGCTTCATGGTGTTCCTTACTGAAGTCTTATGTGTGGGTGGCTATAGTTCTGTTGTTGTTGTTTTTTTGCATCAATTCAGAGATTTGATTTGCCTTGGCAGGTCCAACATGTGTAGTTATGTGGCAATAATAATTTTGGGGTTTCTTTATTTTAGGAAACCAAGTTACAATCATGGTTTATGTAAGATGGTGTTGTAAGTTTTTGTTAAACTGGATGGATTGAAGGTTTCTGCCTAATTCCCTGATGGTTGCCGAATGTTGGTTAGTTGTAGTACTTAGTGGTTGATGCATAGCTCTTTAATTGTGTTTTTCTTGTTGTTTTGTCTTCCTATTGTATCTTCAATAAACTGGTTGTGATTATCCCAGGTTCAGCAAGTGGTGCTGCCTCATCAATTCCCAATGTTAGATATTGGCCTGGAGTGCTCCCCCTGACAAAAAACAGAGCATGTTCTCATTCTTTGTTATTATTGTTTCGCTCTTGAGCTGAATCTCATATAGCCAATTTATTAGTAAGACTATTTATCGATTGGCACTTTATGCTCAAACGTTGTGTTTTGCCTTTGTTTTCATGCTTATATTTGGATAGCCCTGCTCTAATATTTGAATGAATAAATCTTGAAACCAGACTTGAATGAATGACTTAATGTGGTTTTCATGTGACATATAGCTGAAAAGTAGGTATGTTGGTTTCACAAGTTTCGTACTTCAATAATTTGTTGTCTCTGCCATTATATATGCTCTTTCCTTTTTGTGCAATGTAAAATTAAGGTGACCTAATATGTTTAGCTTTTTTTATCAGACACAGTGCTCGGGTTCGAACCATTAATATAAGACTTGAAAAATACAGAAAGACCTCATGCTCATGCGCATGCACAAAGTTTAGGTAATACTTCGCTAACCGTATATTATTTAATTGAATTTTTCGCCCTTCTTTATGGCCCAATTTATATATGTTTTCTTGTATGACCCTGTTTAGGTACATGACCTGACCGATTGCTACTGATGGAAGCAAAAGCAAAATTTGTTATGTTTGGGGATGGTGCATCACCACAGCGCACAGTCGCTTTGCCTCCAAAAGACCAACCTGCGTAGGTTTCAAATTGCAATTTAGATTTCCTTTTTTTTCACACTAATCACTATAGTTTGTGTGGTTCTAATTCCTCTTTCTTTTTTTGCTAGTAGAGTTCTGAAGGTCGCAAAGAGTCTTTAGATGATGAGCTTCAAGATGGAGAGAACATGATTAGTGGCTATTGAATGTTGAACTAGAATGCATGCTCAGTGTTTATAGTTTTAGATTTGTTGAAATGCTTATAGGAATTTTGGAGCTATGGCAATTCCTTTGTGATACAGTTCCCACACATCTTAATCGATTTTAGATTCTTTTGGTGTTTCTCTCATGGTACTGCCTATCATGCCATGTATTTTAGCTAAAATTTCCTTCATATTACTATGTCAAAATATGTTTCTCTACAGAAGCCTGCATTGGGCTTAGTTTCTCATGAATATAGGGCCACAACTTTGATGAGAGCCCTTCACGATGTTTAGGAGAAGAGAAACTAAATAGTTTTGGAAATCATCGATAATTTTTGTCATATTGGCTGGCCAGCAAGGATTATGTGTGCAGAAATGTTCTCGTTTAGATCGCCACATTTATATTTGTCAATCTTCTAGCTTGATTGAATACACACATTTTTTCAGCGTTGCATACAAATCCTTTTTGTTGCTTCAGACATCCAAAAAAAGAAACTCAAACAGATAGCATCTAGTTTTTATGAATGGATTTATAATACTTTGCATAATTATCGTCTATCTAACATACAATACTAATCAATCCTAAAACATTGCTTTGTAGATTAGATTAAATACGGCTTAGACAGAATACTCATTCTAAAACCTGTATCTCACATATTGTCTATACTCTGCAGCTCACAACATAAACTGCCTACCGATCCGGTACCCTCCTCTGCTACAAAAAAGATCCACCTAGATGACAACCCCTCACAGTAAACAGCCGGTATAGTCTGTACACTTTTTTTGGGCTACGCTGCCTATTTTTTCTGCTCTATACACACCTCACAATTTTTCACTTATCTTCCATCTTACATACAAAAGATTACAGGTAGTCCGATACTACCCCACGTCATCTGCTCAGTCCCTACAGACAGTACCTGCAACATATTCTACAAACTGGTAGCAAAACCATATCTTCTATAGTTAGTTTGCGTGATATCTCCAAGCTATGGACTGTATCATATTAGAAAACAAGATGTAACTTTTGGGAAACCATATGTAATATTTGTTACGCAAATCTATCTACTCAGATAAGCCATATGCAACCAGTAGTACTCTCTCATGATAATCTGTAGAACATCTACTATTATGTAAGTCTTAGTTTGCCCTTGCTATTTATACTACTTACAACATGCTGCCATCAATATAATACCCGTTATATGCATCAGTAATTCAGGCAAACACCCCTACAATTCAATCTTCATGAAGTGATGCTCACCATGTTAGCAGCACCAATAGGCTCCATACATTTTAGCATCCTCTATTCTTGCGCGCCCAACGGCGCGCACAGGCTACTAGTTGTTATGCTTAACCGAGACCTTCTTTGAGCAAGAGCAAAAAAGATAGAGAGAAAGAATAAAACTAATCGGTTTAAAGAAATCCGGTAAAAAAAGAAAGAAGAAAGTGATCTCAACTTGATATTAAAAGGGGAAATATTTGCTTATTCGGCGCATTCTTCTAACTATATTTTATGCATACTTTGTCGTATCTATTGTGGTGCTTTAGCTCAGTTATTGCATGGTACTTATATCCACTTTGTTACACATCCTATTTTGCTAGCTTTATCCTATTCATTCAAAGAAGAAAAATAGATTAGAACATCAACAGTTGAATGATTTGGTTTATGTGTGAGCATATGATGTCCCCCTTCGATTGACTTAATTTATTGTTAAGAATTCATATTCTTTAATTATTATTGCTTTTTGTGTATAATTGTTTTTTTGCAGTATATCTATCTATCTATATATCGATAAAAAAATAAATTTAAAAATATGTGGTCCAACCGTTGACCCACCGACCACCAAGCCATTGACCTGAGACCTCGACCGGGTCGATGACCGGTCCGGGTTTTACAACTATGATTGCACCGAGTGCAGTGTCTAACCCCAAAAGTCCAAAACAGAATGATGAAAGGACATAAGGTCCATCCATCACTTATATTAATTCAATCAAAACCAGAATGGCCGTGCTTGTGGGAGGTAAGAAAGCATTAGGCGATTTATTCCAGGGGAATTCATCATTTGCCCCACCTTTGGTGTGGTTTTGATCATTTGCTATTAAGTTCCGTGTAATTGATCTTTTGCCCCATGTTTCGTTCGCTCTTGTTTTTTTTTTTTGCCCTTTTGGGCAATTTTGCCCATGTCTTCTTCATCACCTTTTTCTTCCTCCTCGTCCTTCATATCGCTCAAACAGTTGTAGTACGACCGGCACACTTCAGGGGTTGCAGCATTCAATACACCCTTCATCTCCTCCGTAAGATCATCGACACCCACCTGGGCATCTTTAGGGGCGAGCACCTCCACCTTCATGCCGAGCTGCGCATAGACGTCGAGGACGGTGGAGTAGGTGACCTCTTCGGGGAGGACGTCGTCTGCGGCATACATGCGCTAGAACCACTCGACAGTCTTGGCGAACTGGCGGCAGTGGTGGGCGGCGATGATGAGGGTGGAGTAGATGATGTTATCGAGGGGGGAACTGGCGGCGAGCATGTCGAGGGTGAGGCACTCGGTGTGGGGCCACTAACGGGCGGTGCGAAGGGACTTGAGGGCGATGTTGAAGAAGATTATGTCGAGGGGGAAGTCTAGAAAGGAGCAGAGTCATCGGAGGAGGGAGAGGGACTTGCGCCAGGATGGGTGGAGGTAGTTGAGGAGGAGGAGCGTGTCGGAGGGGAAGGGCGGGGAGTGCGCTTGGAGCGGGTAGAGGAGGGGTGGGAGGATGGGGAGCAGCGGCAGAGGGAGAGGACGGTGGGCTTGGGCTTGGAGGGGTTGAGCCAGGTGGGCTCTGGGGTGGGCGTGTGTGGTGCTGCTTTGGCTTATCGTGGAGAAGCTTGCGGGAGAGGGGCTCGAGCTGGTCGGAGAGGGAGGAGCCTGACGAGGTGGAGCAAGCGATGGGTTTGGGCTTGGAGTGGCTCCACAACGGTAGAGAGAGAAAGAGGAAGGCGGAGGCGGCGGTTGGCGTCACCATGGGTGGATAAGAAGGGAAGGAGGAATGAGCCAGATCTTGGTTGGATTGGGAGGAGGAGGAAGAGAACATGAAGAAGAAGGTCATGAAGAAGACATGGGCAAAATTGTCCAAAAGGGCAGAAAAAACAATAGGCGTACGAAAGATGGAGCAAAAGATCAATTACATGGAACTTAATGGCAAATGATCAAAATCACACTAAAAGTGGGGCAAATGATCAATTCCCTATTTATTCCAGCCCTTTTCCTCCCTTTTGTGTGATCCTAGCCTTCGCCATCAGCCCAAGAAGATACAAGTGCATAAAAAAAACAAGCATTGTTGGGAAAAATGGAAGTCGACCATAGCTTGAAACCTATCTCAGGCTTAAGGTCTAGTCAGAAGCAATAAAAAAATTGGCACTCTTTCCTTTCCTCTCTCTCATGTCAGTGCTCACCAAGGTCGTTGATGTTGCCGCCATCGGGAGGATGGCACCACTAGATCCAAACATCGAGAAGCCGATGAAGGCGTCTGTGGCGACCCGGCCAGGGCCATCACCCGAGAGGTCCTCCAAGACCACCCTGGGAGTCCACCAGGACCTCCCAAGAGGTCCCAAGGACCTCTCGGGCAGTCCTCCCAGGCCTCCCAAGAGGCCCAGCCAAACCTCCTGGAGGTCCAGGGAACTGACCCGAGGAGGTCTTGAGGTTCAGGACCTCCCCAAGAGCCACGACCAAACCTGGGGAGGTCCATAGACCAACCCAAGGATGTTATGGGACTTGGAGAAGTTCTAACCCTTCCTGTGATCCGAACCAGTCCCAAGGATCAATGGCTGGTTCACACAGCATACATAAGTGGCAGCATACATCCACACAAGACTTTATTAACAGCAACAGAGTTGTTCACAAAGTTTGTTTACAAACCGACAAGAGCAAAATACATAGCAGAACAAAAGTTAAGTCCATCCAATACACCACATGTAATTGGCTGGAGGGCGCGGCCTAGTTGATCTGGTCCTCATCATCGTCATAAAAGCCCTCTCCTGCTCAAAAATTAGTTTCAAGCAAGAGTGAGCACAACAACCGTGCTCGCAAGTTACACCCGTCAAATAACAGAATGACATGCATAATGGATATCAAAGGGAGAGCTTATAGGGTTGATTTGCGTAAAGCTAAGTTTCTTTCAATTACATATACTAAGTTCCAAGACAGTTATTTGATAACTAAAATTCATTTTCCAAATTCAAATTTTTTTTCAGTTGGATAACATTCATCATCAAGATGGTGAAGGATACCCTCCTGTCACAAGCCTCCCCGCCCAATAACCATGGATAGAAATCCCGAAGACTAGTTTATCAAAAATCTCTTTTAAAACAAAACCAACGTCTAACTTTGAGTGGTCTTTGCCAGCACGTCTATGACCGTGGACACGACTATTCGAATAGTTTTCACTCTACAGAGGTTGTACACTTTACCCACATGACATGATTTCTCTAGTTTGTCCGGCATTCGTCAATGCCACCTCTCACTGCCAAAGGTAAGAGGTCTAGAGTTCATGACAGGGCCTTTACAATGCATTATTCCACCACAGTCCCTCCTCGCTAAGGTTCCACCTCCTTTGGATACAAATCCACAAGATCGGGGCCCCCTCTTGCGCCAGTGGGAAAACATAGGTTATGAAAGACCACAGGCCATGAAAGACCTCCCACACATCAAAGTGGAACAAATGCGGTAGAACTTTGCAAATTAGTTGGCTAGGTCCCGCGCCCCATTCTGGAGACATGTGGTTGTACGGTGAGGCATAGCCCACTATAGGCTTAGCAAAGGGACGCTCAAAGGCCGGTCCTCAACTGACTTGGGCGACCACCACAAACACCTGGACCTCAACCTTACCCAGGGATGAGTCCGTGCATAACACATTGCACCAGCCAAGCAAACCAATTCGCCCAAGTCCAAATCTATTTTCCTTTTCTTTTGCTTTTCAAAACATTTACAAAACCTCCATGACAACCCGATGTCATGGTTTTAAATTATTTTAACAGCATTGGTCATGTCGGTAAAATTACCCCAATCGAATACTTTTGGTCTAAGCGAGGCTAAGCATAAGGTTTTCAAACGATCCCGATTCATACTAATGTACCAACCAGTTTTTCCTATGGTGACAAAATGTTCGGTTCAAGGTCAACAGTGGCCATACAAAGGATTTAGGTATAGCTATGAATTGAGAGACAGGTATTGAAATAACTTAGTAAAGTAAGCATGCATAAACCTTTGAAACAGAACATAGTAATTTGAAGTAATAGGTGTAACATGGTCAAGGGGGTAACTTGCCTTGCTCAAAGGCCTGGATGTCTTCTTCTTCTTCGGGGAGCTCTTGCTCTTCAGTGTCTTCACAATCTACACGAGAAAACCAAAGCAACTCAATACCAATCTCAAATAAAACCCAAAGAAACTTCAATGAAACTCTAAAATAAAACCAACAAAGAGGCTAGGTCGATTTGGAGGAGGTCCAAGGAGCTTGCTGGAAGAGGTCCGAAGCTCAAGGGAGGAGGTCCAGAGCTTGCTGGAGAGGCAGAGTGTAGAAATGAGCAAAAGGATAAAGAAGAAGGGCTGCCCAAGCTCATATAGTTGGAGCCATTGAGATTTCCCAGGGTATAGGTGTTCATGAGTTGGTGAAAATGACAATGAAAGTAGGCAAGGGATGTGACAAAAGTATGGCACGAGTGTTGCAGAAAGTGATAGCATTTAATGCGATACAACAAGCATTAAATGTGGAGAGACTCCCATACACAAAGGACACAGTCAAAGGATAAAGAAAGAGGAGTGTGACTGCCAAATGGGGCCAGTCAAAGCGTCAGGGGAGGTCCTGACGATCAGATCAAATCAAGGGGAGGTCTGAGCGGTTAAGATCTTCAAAGGGGAGGTCTTAACGGCCAGATCTAACAAAGGGGAGGTCTGGGCGGTTAAGATCTCCAAAGGGGAGGTCTTAACGGCCAGATCTCACAAAGGGGAGGTCTGGATGGTTAAGATCTCCAAAGAGGAGGTCTTAACGGTCAGATCTCACAAAGGGGGGGTCTGGATGGTTAAGATCTCCAAAGGGGAGGCCCAAATGAACGAGAGGGAGGTCCTAAAGGACACAGGGAGGTCCTCAAGGACGTGGGGAGGTCCAATTGAACAAAAAGGAGGTCCTAGAGGACATTGATACCGCGAGTTGGGGGCGGTAATACCGAGTTGGCAGAGAAGGGAACTTCCAGAGAGAGTTATATGGATCAAAGCAAAGAGGAAGTCCACGCGAACACAGAGAGGTTCGAGAGAGTGCAAAAGGAGCTCAAATGAACATAAGGAAAGGCTTAAGCCTGGGGAGGCTTAGGCCAGAGTAGAACCAAAGAGGGAGGTCTAGACCTAAGGAGGTCTGGACCAACAAGGAACAAATCAAGCCAGAAAAGGGAGAGATCACCAAAGCTCCAACAAACCATTCCAGAGTTTTAGTTGAAGTTTGAGTTAGTCAATTGAAATCCATTCTGAAATTCTCAAATTAAGCTTTGAATTCTCATCAAAACAAAATGTTTTTTTTTATTTTGAAATTTTCAAAAAGGCTCTAAAAATCAGGGTGTTACAAACCTACCCCCTTAAGGGAATCTCGACCCCGCGATTCAAGCTTGGCCAGCAAAGAGGTATGGATAGTTGGCCTTGAGGTCATCTTCGTTTTCCCATGTGGCTTCACTTTCTGGATGATGACTCCACTGGACTTTGTATGATCGGATGGTCCTGCTCCTAGTAACCCGCTCTGCAACGTCAAGGATCTTGATTGGCTGCTCCACATAAGTGAGGTCTTCTTGGAGATCAATGCTCTCTAGGGTGGTTTGATCTTCTGGCATTCGAAGACACTTCCTTAGCTGTGATACATGGAAAACATTGTGCACTGTCGATAAAGATTCTGGTAGCTCTAGTTGATAGGCCACTCCACCCATCCTGCCTACAATCTTGTATGGTCCGACAAATCTTGGTGCTAACTTCCCTTTGGCCTGAAATCTTCTAACACCCCGAAGTGGCATCACTCTGAGGTAAACAAAATCTCCAACTTCAAAAGATAAGTCCCTGCGACGGTTATCTGCATAGCTCTTTTGTCGGGATTCAGCCACTCTCAATCATTCTTTTATTATCTTTACCTTGTCTTCAGCATCCTTTATCAAGTCAGGGTCATAAAGTTGATGCTCTCTAACTTGATCCTAGAGAAGGGGTGTTCTACAAGGTCTACCATATAGTGCTTCAAAAGGGAACATCTGCAAACCAGCTTGATAACTATTGTTATATGAGAACTCAGCATAGGGCAGATTCTTGTCCCAGCTCTTTCCAAAATCTAAGGCACAAGCCCTGAGCATGTCTTCAAGGATTTGGTTTACTCTCTCTGTCTGCCCATCTGTTTGAGGGTGATAAGCTGTGCTAAAGTTGAGCTTAGTCCCTAAAGCTTCATGTAAGCTTTTCCAAAACCTTGAAGTGAACTGAGATCCTTTGTCTGACACTATCCTTTTGGGCACCCCATGCAAACAAACAATTTTGGCCATGTATAAGTCGGCCAATATATTGCTTGAATAGGTGGTCTTGACTGGTATGAAGTGTGCTACCTTAGTTAAGCGGTCAACCACCACCCATATTGAGTCATATCCCGATTGGGTCCTAGGCAGTCCCGTGATAAAGTCCATGCCCACTTGTTCCCATTTCCATTCGGGTATGGGCAAAGGCTGCAATAAGCCAGTTGGTCTTTGGTGTTCAGCTTTAACTCTCTGACACACATCACATTGAGCAACATATCTAGCAATATCTTGCTTCATACTAACCCACCAATACCTTGCTTTGAGGTCTTGATACATTTTGGTGCTGCCCGGATGAATGGAATAAGGTGATCCATGGACTTCTACCAAGATAAGTTGCTTGATGTCTTGATGATTTGGCACACAAATCCGGCTGCCAAACCACACTACTCCTTGCTCATCCTCAGAGAAACCTGGTGCTTTACCCCTCCTCATGTTACTCTTAATCTCTAGGATATCTCCATCCTCTCCTTGATGTTCTTTGATCTGGTCCAGAATAGTTGGATGCACCACCAAGGTGTTCACACAGCCTTGATCTACAATCTCCAAGTTGAGTTGCTTCAGCTCTTCATATAGTGTTGGTTGTCGTTCTTGGACTAACATAGTATTGCAATAACTTTTTCGGCTCAAGGCATCTGCCACTACATTGGCCTTACCTGGGTGATAATGAATTCCCAGGTCGTAGTCCTTAATCAATTCTAACCATCTCCTCTGCCTAAGGTTAAGTTCTGATTGGGTGAAGATGTACTTCAAACTTTTGTGGTCTGTGTATATCTCACAGCGGTTACCAATGAGGTAATGTCGTCAAATCTTCAAAGCATGCACAATTGCAGCCAATTCCAGATCATGTGTTGGGTAGTTCTCTTTATAGGGTCTCAACTGTCGAGATGCATATGCCACTACCCTTCCTTCTTGCATCAACACACATCCAAGACCTTGATGAGAGGCATCATAAAATACCTCAAAATCTTTATGTATGTCTGGTAGGACTAGGATAGGAGCTGTGACAAGCCTTTTCTTCAATTCTTGAAAGCCTTGCTCACAGGTTTCAGTCCATTCAAATTTCTTTTCCTTCTTTAGGAGCTGAGTAAGAGGTCTAGCAATCTTGGAGAACCCTTCAATAAACCTTCTGTAATAGCCAGCTAAACCAAGAAAGCTCCTCACTTCAGTTACTGTCTTGGGTGATCTCCACTCTACCTGTAACATCCCAAATGTATAAACAGGTGTTTGTTTCAAATGTAAGAAAATATGTAGAAATTAAAACTTTTTCTCATATCTTGAAACTCTTGAACTCCTCTATAATTCTTATCAAAAGTGGTGGAGTTCAAAAACCTAAACCTCCTGTGGACTAAAGTCCAACCCTTATTCCACTTGCCACAAATCTTGTGCCAAACTTGGGAAAACATTTTCCCTTGGTTCTAGAGTTGATGTGGGACTCCTCTGAAAAATATCATAAGTTTTAAAACTTGTTTGATAATTTTTGGAGGTAAATCAAACCCTAGAACAGCCTTTAGGAATTTCTGGAGAAAAATACAGTGCACAAAAACCTCTGGGAATTTTATGAAAGGTTAATCCTAAAGTCAGCAAGCTCCAGTTAAATTTTCATAAATTTTGGAGTTGATTTGCTATCTTAATTAAATCCCTAAAGTCTCAGTTGTTCATTTCAAACTCAATGGACTGCACTGTTCCTTGGGCTTGAGCCACTTTGCAAAGTGGGTTAAACCCAACCTCATCTCTGGCTCATCAGACCTCCCTTCCCACCTGTGTGAGGTCATAGCCGTTGGATTAAGATCCAACCGCCACGACCTCCTCTGTTTATCATGCGCACCTGACCTCCCACCTCGTGAGGTCGTAGCCGTTGGATTCAGATCCAGTGGCCACGACCTCCTCCTCAACCAGCGCATTAGACCTCCTCACCCGCGCGAGGTCGTAGCCGTTAGATGGAGATCTCACGGCCATGACCTCCTTGCTCATCTCGTAGTCGTTGGATAAAGATCCAACCACTATGACCTCCCCCTCCCTTTTCTGTGTTGTGACTAATGTTCCTGACCTCCCAAGACTCGGCTCGTGTCATTGGATCGATCCAACCGCCACGACCTCCCATCGCGCAATGCGCAATGGCTAGGACCTCCCCTCATTTGATCAGCGCCTTTGGATGTAAATCCAACGGCCCTGACCTCCTTTGTGTCATGCGCACCAGCTCAAGACCTCCCTCCATGTTATGCGCCCTTGGATGTGGATCCAAAGGCCATGACCTCCTCATCCCATTGGCTGTATCGCGCGCATCGTTAAGTCCTCCCCATCAGGTCCGCGCCCTTGGATCGCAATCCAACGGCCAGGACCTCTTATCCCTTTACCGTGCGCGACCTCCTGTCTTTGTTACATGCGCGATGGAGATCGTCTTGTCAGTGACCTCCCTTTCCTTGCGCCTCCGCGCGGTGGTGATCTAAAGGTCACGACCTCCCCAGTCCTGATCCTAGGGCTGTGACCTCCTCCCTTCCTTTTAAAACTTACCGTTTCAAATCAAATCGGAGGGCTGTGACCTCCCTATCTTCTCATCCAATGGTAGATAGGAGGTCCTGTTCTTCTCCTACCTCTGTCACGCGTGCGTGAGCCATGGCAGTAGGTGTGTAGGTCCGGTCTTGTCCCAACGGCTCTGTGCTGGCCAGCATTAAATGCATGTCAGTGCCTTTCCGCCCTAGGCCATGCTCTGACCTACTCCCCGTCACCTCCATGTCCTGTCCAAGCCATGGACCGCGCCATGGGCTAAGCTCACCATGAGCTTAACCCTTGGCTCATGACCTCTATGTCCTGGGGTACAAGACCTCCTTGGTATCTCCCCTTGGCTTCCTTTGCACACCATTGAGCTTTGCCTTGCCCCTGTGCTTGGCTGAGCTCTTCCTCCACAGACCTCCCCCAAATCGCCATTGGTGACCTTGGAGCTCCTCGGTGCTTTGAGTACTCCAGTGGTTCCCTCTCACGACCTCTTGCTCCTTTGTGCTCCCCTAACTTCCTGGAGTTAAACCCTAACTTAATCTTGGGTTGACCTCTTCAGGAGCGAGCTAAAGTGGAGCTGGAGCTTTTGGCCGTGGAGCACATTGTCTTCCCCATCACCGGTCCTCCTCTCCTCCGACCTCCTCAGCTCCTTCAGGACCTCCAGGTAACTTCATGATAGTCCATTAGAGCTGGGCACCTGCATGTATGATGTTGCGGAGCTTTAATTTTAAATGTTGCTCTTGGCCGTGTGCTTTTGCACCGCCAATCTCCGGCTCGTCGCCGTTCAGGGCCACCCCCGCCACTGGGGATGGTCCCGGTGTGTGCGCAACACTATTGCGCACACGTTGGTGCCCTTGGATGGCGCCGGTGAGGTCCTCATCGCCGGCGGCAAGCCTTGGACCACTCTCGGGTTTTTGTCGGACGAGTTCATCCCGCGCATGTCGTTAGGACATGGATTTGGTCAGTAAATGCTCAATCATTGGGAGCATTTACTGCTATCTTAGCGCGCCCGGATCTCCTCGTTGTCCCGCGCATTAACTCCCCGCCCGCGCGAGCGCGCGTGCGCAAGCGTGGTGGCTTAAGATCTGGACCATCCCGGACCTCCCTTGAGTAATCTGGGCCGTCCAGGACCTCCTCCTATAGACATCCTCCTTTAGATCTTAACCATCCAGACCTCCCCTTAGAGATCTGAGCCGTTAAGACCTCCTTGTGTAGATCTCCTCCGCGTAGGACCTCCCTCGTAAGTTCTCACCGTGTAGGACCTCCTCGAGGTCATCTCAGCCATCTTGGACCTCCCCGAGTTGATCTTAGCCGTTTAGGTCCTCCCTCGGACAATCTAGACCATTGAGGTCCTCCCTTGGAAAATCTAGACCGTCCAGGTCCTCCCTCGAAAGGTCTTGACCGTGTAGATCTTCCTTGGGGAGATCTTGATCATTTAGATCTTCCTTTGGAAGATCTCAGCCGCTCAGGTCCTCCCTCGCTAGATCTGGACCGTCCCGGTCCTCCCTCATTTGTTGTAGTCCGTTGGATGCAGCATCAACGGCCACGACCTCATCTCCGTTCGCGCGCGCGTTGCAGGGAGGACATGGACCATTGGATCTAAGATCAACGGCCCATGTTCTCTAGACCTGCGCGAGCGCGCGTGCGCATCTCCCTGGGAGGTCTTGGGCCATCCGATTTAACATCAACGGCTCATGTCCTCCCCTGTTGTTTTGATTTTTAGAAAATCCCGGGAGCACTTAATTGTGAATTGAAAAAGGTAAAGAACTTGTAAAATGCATATCTATTTCATTTTAAATCCAAATGAGGTGATTCAAATTGTGTTAGCTCTGGTTTGACCTGGGCTCTAACCTAAAAATGGTTGTGAGCTCAGTTCGGCTCCAGAAAATGGAATTGCCTAATAGGTTTCAAAACTAACTTTAAATGTTACATTAAAAACTCATTTAACTTGTAAAATGCATAAGTATTTCTCTGCAGTTTATTTTTGAGTGAATCCAACTTTGTTGGCTTCCTCTGATAGTGAACTAAATGTTAGAATAGGATTTAGGCATGTCGCTGTTTTCAAAAGTATTGTGGGTGCATTTAGTTGTGCTCATTTTCATATCTTTGAAAAATCATAAAACATGCATAATAGCTCCAAATGAGATGAATCTGATTGGGTTGTTCATCTTATGAGGTGCTTGTTTTACAGTAAAAATTTCAATTGCACCACCTTTCTAGAAATTTTTGCTAAACAATTTAATTAGTGAATAGTGGCAGTTTGCATTTTTAGAGGCTGAGCAGAATTGTTTTGCTCATATCTTTTGCATTGAGAATCCAAATCAATTGGTTCTTATTGCTAAATTCTCTAAAAATCATCCTCTTGCTTCTGTAAAAATTTCAGAGCATTTGGAGTTAGTTTACTGTGCTGTCTTCTTGGTTTTCTTCGTTCTTATCGATTCTTTTCGCCTTTTCGATTAGGTGTCGACGAGTGTGTTGATCCCGTGAGCGAATCTCTGCAGCAAACTGAGCATAACCATCAAGGCAAGCAGTTTGATCATATCCCATTAATATCCCATTACTTTAAAGTTTAATACTTTGTTTCACTTATATGTATGCATTGCTACTTTGTGTTAAATTATCGATTAGTTGAGCCTATAGATGCATATCCTGTAGGTAAATGTTCATTTTCTACTACTAAGCCTAGGATTATCTTGCTGTGATGTAGAGTTCGATGGATGGACTCTTATCACTTAGTAGTTTGCGTTGATAATGCTTAGAAATGCTTAGATAACGGTAGAAATGGGCAGTTGTCGACATTATGTCGATGACCTTGATCACACTAAAATTATTATTCCATTATGTCCATCTTGTGCTTCATTACTTTGTAAATAAACAAAAATTGTTATTGACTTGGGCACAATGGATGTTGGTGTGATATGTTGGGTGTGAATGGAATGGTGCCTAGGTCCCCAAGGACCGAGTTACTTGTGTCACTAAGCCAAGCGCTTATGCATGCTAACCACACGAGGGTATTGGGAACACCTCTTGGCTAAGTACTTTGGGAGGTGTTAATTGTGGGTCGCAGGTGAGTAAAACTGTTTTATAAGGGAAAGAGCACCCTTGATTGCTTGGTGGGCGGTGTCTCCTACCTTCCGGGTTGTCGCGACTCTTAATTAGCATCATTCATTGGAAATGCCTCGTAGGACTTAGCCGTGCCGGTATACCAAAGGAAGTGTGCTAAATAGCTTGGCGAAAAGGCGGTCTGACGTGTGGGTACATTGGTACACCCCTGCAGGGTTAAATATATTCGAATAGCCTCATCCTAAGTTATGGACATGCTTGGTAAGGTCGTGCAAGAACTAGACTACAACATTTAATTAAAACTTGATGGGTTGGTATGAATGGATGTTCATACTATTGTTGTGGTGGCTATTGGGTTAGTCACTTCTAGGATTGTTGTTGTCAAATATCTATTGTTATTATGTTACTTGTCTCATTGTTACTTGCAAATTAAAAATGAATTGCAAAACTGCTTTGGAATCTATTTAAATATTGCAAATGAAAACTTGCGTCATGCTAAAATAAGTCCAAAGCCTCATCCACTTAAATAAAGCTTGCATGTAGTTAAACTATAGTTCTGTTATACTACACGTTAGTCTTGCGAGTACATTTTTGTACTCATTTGCTTTGCTTAATAACTTTGTTGCAGAGGTGGTAGGGCCCAAAGGGCTTTACTTTTGTGAGATGTGCTGCGGTTGGGAGTCTAGCTAGGCGGCTTGGTTGGTTGCCTTGTGGGCTAAAGGCAAACCTTGTGGCTCTCTTTTGTTTATCGCTATCTTATGGCTTTTGCTTCCGCTATGTTTATCTTTCTTAGTTATATTTGGCCAGTCGGCCCCTTTTATAATAACTCTTTCTATATTATGTATGTCTTTTATTCTAGTCGTGCTTTGGTTCTATGTCTTGAATGGAATTGATGCATGATTTTGTAAAGGGGTGTGTATACTGCATTCTGCGAAGTATACATATCTCGAAGACACGGGTTATTTTGTTTGTAATGCTAGGGTCAATGGATGACTAAGTATTACAAGCCTAATAAACCGGGGTACTCACAAAGTTGGTATCAGAGCCATACTGACCATAGAAACCCTAGCTTGGTCATCCTTAGGATCTTTTGAAAAACTTATTTTCAAAGTATCAAATGGTTTATGAACGCTTAAGTAAAGTCTCTACTTTTACTCCTTACCTATCTTAGCTTTCTCATCTCATCTCACTCTAATTTGAGTTTTAAAAGTTGTTTTCCCTCTCCTTCCCTCAAAAGATAGTGTTATCGTTTAATTGGGTTTTGGGAATCAATGAGATTGGCAAATTGAAGTGTTGGCTGCCCTTTTACAAGGTTTTGAAGTTTCTGGAGTCGGTGATTTCGGCTAAGAGCTTGGATGCAAAATCAGGACAGCAAGCATCAAATTTCTGGACAGCAATCTCAAGATTCTAATTAGGATAGATAATGAGAGGATAATTCAACTAAAACTTGTGGGAATAAAAGGGTAAGATGTGATACTAGTTAGCTAAGTATCTAACACGTATGTTATTGGTTTTATCTTGCTTTCTAGTAGTGTTAGAGCTAAAAATAGCTTGCTGAAATTTTTCCTTCTCAACCAATTACTCGTTCATTCAATACGGGTTAGTTGTGTAGAGAAGTTGACCTTTATTCTTAAAGTTCCTTGCTGTTTTTAGAGCCTCTTTAGAAGTCTTTAAAGTTGATTTCTTGCTGTTTTGGCCTTCGTTTAGGGTGATAGTCCATTCCCCTAGTCGTTAGCCCCCGCTTTCTTTAGCTTCTAATTGTTGGGTTTTTGGTTGCTAACCTCTTTCCCCTTTCAGCAGGATGGCCGATCGTACTCGTAGTGGCCAAGGCCAGTCAGCTGGTCCGGATGAGGAGCTTCCTCCTCCTCCGACCATGGCCGAGGTTCTTATGCAGATCGAGCGTAACCGTTCAGAAGATCGAAGGGTTCTGGAGGTTATCGCTCGCAACACCTCCACTATTTTCGGTGCCTCTGGATCAAGCGGAGGAAGTGGACATCAACAGCGTGGGGGACTTGCAGAGTTCCTTCGCACCCAGCCGCCCACTTTCTCCAAGTCTGAGGACCCACTGGATGCAGACGATTGGCTTCGTCTGGTTGAGCGAAAGCTCAACATCGCTCAGTGCCAGGAGCAGGAGAAGGCACTGTTTACATCCCATCAGCTGGAGGGTGCAGTTCTTTCATGGTGGGAGAACTTTCTCGCCATGCAACCCGTAGGCCACACCGTCTCTTGGGAGGAGTTTCGCGTTGCTTTCCGGCGGTCTCACATCCCTACCGGTGTGATGAAGCTGAAGAATAAGGAGTTTCTTGCGCTCAAGCAAGGGCACAGCTCGGTCACGGAGTACTTGTACGAGTTCAACCATCTAGCTCGTTATACTCCTGAGGAGGTGGCCACTGATGAGGCCAAGCAGGAGAAGTTCATGGATGGCTTGTCTGAGGAGCTTCAGGACAAGCTCTCCATCGTTGACTTCCCCGACTTCTAGACATTGGTGGACAAGGCCATCGTCTCTGAGCACAAGGGGCATGCGCTGCGTGACTCCCGCAAGTGCAAGTGGGAGACTCAGAAGTCTTCCCATACCAGCTCTTCTCGTGCTCACTTCGGGCACTCTCAGGGGTCCCGTGCTCAGGCTTCAAGACCCTTCGAGGCTACCAAAGACTGCCGTCGTCTTCGCAGCCGTGCCCGATCACGTGCACCTGCGAGTCAGCCTGGTGGCCCCCGCAACCCAGCTTTCTTTTTGACAAATAGCACTGGTGCTCCCCATGGTGAGGAGTTTGGTCGAATAAACCCCTTATCTTTCAGCTCTCTAATCTGTTTCTTCAACTCTACCAACTCATTAGCTGGCATCCTATAAGGTCTCTTTGATATAGGAGCAGTCCCGGGGACTACATCAATCATGAATGATATATCCCTATCTGGTGGCATTCCAGGCAGTTCCCTAGGGAACACATCAGGGTATTCCTTGACCACTGGGAGGTCTTCTAACTTCAACTCCTGCAAGCTGGTCAAAAGAGGTCTTGACTTAGGGGAGGTCTTAGATCTGAACTCCACTTGTATCCCTTGATCATTAGTGAGTGTGATGGACTTGCTGGCACAGTCTATCTGTCCATGATTCTTGGCTAGCCAATCCATTCCAAGAATCGCATCTAAACCTTGGGAATGCAAGACTATCAAGTCTACAGAAAAGAGAACTCTAGAGATCTCTAAGGTAAGATTTGGGCATTGGGAACTAGTCCTCATTTCTGAGCCCAGGGCATGAATTAGCATAGGGTTAACTAAAGGAGATATAGGTAACCCACATTTCCCCACAAACTTACTTGACACAAAAGAATGGGAAGCTCCAGAGTCAAATAAAACCAAGGCTGGTACTGAATTAATAAGAAACGTTCCAAGGACCACATCAAGTGCTGCTTGTGCCTCCTCAGCCATGACATGTGTGACACGACCCTTTGTAAAGTGGGCCGCTGGCTTCACACTTGATGCACTGCCCTGAGCTGAAGCTCCTTGACCAGATCGGGCTGGAGCAGAGGCTTGCTGCTTCTTTGGGCATCTGCTAGCATAGTGCCCTACCTCATTACAAAAGAAACAAGTTACTCCAACTGAGGAGGTTGAGGAAGACTTCTTGAGGTGCTGGCTTCCAGAGGGGTTCTTATGAAAGCTCAACTTGCTTGGGCGTGGTGCTGTGCCAGATGCTCTCAAAGAGGAGGTCTGGGGTTGGGAGGTCCCGGGCTTGGGAAAACCTCAAGGATTATACCTCTGTGCCGCTTTCTTCCTTTTCGACTCTCCATCTCTTGGAGCTTGCCCTCTTGCCGAATAGCCTTACTAACAAGCTGCTGGAAATTAGAGTGATCCTAGGCAATAAGGAGCACTGAAATCTCATCCTTGAGCCCTTCCAGGAAGCGCTCTTGCTTAGCTTCATCCGAAGCAATATCTTCAGGAGCATACCGAGCCAATTGGTTAAATTTATGCAGGTATTCATTGACAGTGCTGCTGCCCTGACGCAAGGAACAAAATTCCTTCCTCTTCAAAGACATCATACCCGGAGGAATATGTGCACGATGAAAAGCTTGCACAAACCTATCCCACGTGATGGTTTGAGCATCAGCATGTGATTGGCTAAAGTTATCCCACCATTCAGAGGCTGGGCCACTAAGTTGATGGGAGGCAAATAAGACCCTCTCACGGTCTGAGCATTAGACCATGTCCAATTTTCTGCCCACTGCCTTAAGCCAATCATCAGCTTCCATTGGCTCAGAGCTGCTGGAAAAGGTTGGAGGGCGCAATCTCATAAATTCTGCTATGTTGGCCCTTGGAGGAGGTGGAACTGGAGCTTGTGGCTGAACTGCTGCTGTTGCTTGCAGTGACTGAGTGTTGGCAATGGACTGGGAGAGCGGATTTATTAGTTGAGCTTGGTTAGCCATTATCTGAGCCCAGCTAGGACCTTCTGTTGGAGGAGATGGTGGTTGTGAGGCTAGTTGCTCCTGCACATTATCAACCCCTCTATTCTGGTTGCTCCACCAGGCTGGGTTCTCAGGCTCATCCCCAGCTTGTCGGTTCCGATTGCTTGAGCTGTCACTACCATTTCTGTTGGTGGCCATCTTGTCTGAGCTCCAGAGGCTGAGGAAAGAGAAAGCAAGAGACTAAGGGGGACAGGCAAAACAACCAACTGAACAAAGCAAACAACAAAAGGCAGCTTTTCAAGACTTGTAATAAAGAGATGTCGTTCTACACATTTCTTACCACTTGAAGGAGGTCTTGAGCACCATACCTAGCCAAGAGACCTCTAATATAGGTTTCAAAAGGTAAGGAGGATCCATTTAATATTGTAAATCGGTGCAAAGACAGAAACAAGGTAAGATTAGATTAAGGTAAGAAAGATTACCAGAAGGGAGGTAAGGATAGAAGGATGACCCAGATAAGAAAAGAATATTTTATTCTTCTTTGTTTTATAAAATAAACTTTGAAATTCTATGGCCATTCTACTAGGCTACGTCCTGCAGTCAAGATGCTCTGATACCACTTTTTGGCGACCCGGCCAAGGGCCTCACCCGAGAGGTCCTCCAAGACCTCTCTGGTAGACCACCAGGACCTCCCAAGAGGTCCCAAGGACCTCTCGGGCAGTCCTCCCAGGCCTCCTAGAAGGTCCAGCCGAATCTCCTGGAGGTCCAGAGAACTGACCTGAGGAGGTCTTAAGGCTCAGGACCTCCCCAAGAGCCACGACCAAACCTGGGGAGGTCCAGAGACCAACCCGAGGAGGTTATGGGACTTGGAGAAGTCCTAACCCTTCCTGTGATCCGAACCAATCCCAAGGATCAATGGCTGGTTCACACAGCATACATAAGTGGCAGCATACATCCAAACGAGACTTTATTAACAGCAACAGAGTTGTTCACAAAGTTTGTTTACAAACCGACAAGAGCAAAATACACAGCAGAACAAAAGTTAAGTCCATCCAATACACCACAGGTAATTGGCTGGAGGGCACGGCCTAGTTGATCTGGTCCTCATCATCGTCATAGAAGCCTTCTCCTGCTCAAAAATTAGTTTCAAGCAAGAGTGAGCACAACAACCGCGCTCGCAAGTTACACCCATCAAATAACAGAATGACATGCATAATGGATATCAAAGGGAGAGCTTATAGGGTTGATTTCTGTAAAGCCAAGTTTCTTTCAATTACATATACTAAGTTCCAAGGCAGTTATTTGATAACTAAAATTCATTTTCCAAATTCAATTTTTTTTTCAGTTGGATAACATTCATCATCAAGATGGTGAAGGATACCCTCCTGTCACAAGGATCCTGCCCAATAACCATGGGATAGAAATCCCAAAGACCAGTTTATCAAAAATCTCTTTTAAAACAAAACCAACGTCTAACTTTGAGTGGTCTTTGCCAGCACGTCCATGAGCGTGGACACGGCTATTCGAATAGTTTTCACTCTACAGAGGTTGTACACTTTACCCACATGATATGATTTCTCTAGTTTGTCCGGCATTCGTCAATGCCACCTCTCACTGCCAAAGGTAAGAGGTCCAGAGTTCATGACAGGGTCTTTACAATGCATTATTCCACCACAGTCCCTCCTCGCTAAGGTTTCGCCTCCTTTGGATACAAATCCGCAGGATCGGGGCCCCCTCTTGCGCCAATGGGAGAACATAGGTTATGAAATACCATAGGCCATGAAAGACCTCCCACACATCAAAGTGGAACAACTGCGGTAGAACTTTACAAATTAGTTGGCCAGGTCCCGCGCCCCATTCTAGAGACATGTGGTTGTACGGTGAGGCATAGCCTATTATAGGCTTAGCAAAGGGACGCTCAAAGGCCGGTCCTCAACTGACTTGGGCGATCACCACAAACACCTGGACCTCAACCTTACCCAGGATTGAGTCCGTGCATAACACATTGCACCAGCCAAGCAAACCAATTCGCCCAAGTTCAAATCCATTTTCCTTTTCTTTTCGTTTTCAAAATATTTACAAAACCTCCATGACAACCCGATGTCATGGTTTTAAATTATTTTAACAGCATTGGTCATGTCAGTAAAATTACCCCAATCGAATACTTTTGGTCTAAGCGAGGCCAAGCATAAGTTTTTCAAACGATCCCGGTTCATACTAATGTACCAACCAGTTTTTCCTATGGTGACAAAATATTCAGTTCAAGGTCAACAGTGGCCATACAAAGGATTTAGGTATAGCTATGAATTGAGAGACAGGTATTGAAATAACTTAGTAAAGTAAGCATGCATAAACCTTTGAAACAGAACATAGTAATTTGAAGTAATGGGTGCAACATGGTCAAGGGGGTAACTTGCCTTGCTCAAAGGCCTGGATGTCTTCTTCTTCTTGGGGCAGCTCTTGCTTTTCAGTGTCTTCATAATCTACACGAGAAAACCAAAGCAACTCAATACCAAGCTCAAATAAAACCCAAAGAAACTTCAATGAAACTCCAAAATAAAACCCAGAGAGGCTAGGTCGATTTAGAGGAGGTCCAAGGAGCTTGCTGGAAGAGGTCCGAAGCTCAAGGGAGGAGGTCCAAGTGCTTTGGAGGAGGTCCAGAGCTTGCTGGAGGAGGCAGAGTGTAGAAATGAGCAAAAGGGTAAAGAAGAAGGGCTGCCCAAGCTCATATAGTTGGAGCCATTGAGATTTCCCAGGGTATAGGTGTTCATGAGTTGGTGAAAAGGACAATAAAAGTAGGCAAGGGATGTGACAAAAGTATGGCACGAGTGCTGCAGAAAGTGATAGCATTTAATGCGATACAACAGGCATTAAATATGGGGAGATTCCCATGTGCAAAGGACACAGTCAAAGGATAAAGAAAGAGGAGTGTGACTACCAAATGGGGCCAGTCAAAGCGTCAGGGGAGGTCCTGGCGGTCAGATCAAATCAAAGGGAGGTCTGAACTGTTAAGATCTCCAAAGGGGAGGTCTTAATGGCCAGATCTAACAAAGGGGAGGTCTGGACGGTTAAGATCTCCAAAGGAGAGGTCTTAACGGCCAGATCTCACAAAGGGGAGGTCTAGACGGTTAAGATCTCAAAAGGGGAGGTCTTAACGGCCAGATCTCACAAAGGGGAGGTCTGGACGGTTAAGATCTCAAAAGAGGAGGTCTTAACGGCCAGATCTCACAAAGGGACACGGGGAGGTCCTGAAGGACGTGGAGAGGTCCAATTGAACAAAAAGGAGGTCCTAGAGGACATTGATACCGTGAGTTGGGGGCTGTAATACCGAGTTGGCAGAGAAGGGAACTTCCAGAGAGAGTTATATGGATCAAAGCAAAGAGGAAGTCCACGCGAACACAGAGAGGTTCGAGAGAGTGCAGAAGGAACTCAAATGAACATGAGGAAAGGCTTAAGCCTGGGGAGGCTTAGGCCAAAGTAGAACTAAAGAGGGAGGTCTAGACCTAAGGAGGTCTGGACCAACAAGGAACAAATCAAACCAGAAAAGGGAGAGATCACCAAAGCTCCAACAAACACAACAAACCATTCCAGAGTTTTAGTTGAAGTTTGAGTTAGTCAATTGAAATCCATTCTGAAATTCTCAAATTAAGCTTTGAATTCTCATCAAAACAAAATGGTTCTTTTTATTTTGAAATTTTTAAAAAGGCTCTGAAAATCAGGGTGTTACAGCGTCCCCGACGGCCGCTACCACTAGATCTGGCCTCTTGGAGATCGG
The DNA here is from genome assembly GCA_036346405.1 of Phyllostachys edulis. Classification (NCBI taxonomy): domain Eukaryota; kingdom Viridiplantae; phylum Streptophyta; class Magnoliopsida; order Poales; family Poaceae; genus Phyllostachys; species Phyllostachys edulis. The sequence continues at coordinate 9,735,918 of CM070565.1, read as the reverse complement.
GAAAGTGTCTTGCCACTGGGAGCTTCGTGGAGATGCGTCGGCGCCAAATCCTATCGTGGGGAGCTTCATGGAGATGCACCACCGCTGGATCCAGCTGCCTGGGGCTGCTGCACGCCGTCATCAAGTCGTCGGCGAGCAGGAGAGCGGTAAGCGGCGCCGTCGGGTAGAGTAGTGGAGAGGAAATGAGGGAGCAGCAGCAACAGTGGGTGGAGAAGGGGAGGGGAAGGGTTGGCGCTAGTGGGAGCTCGAGCTTTGTCGGGATAGAGACGGAGGGCGTGGAGAGGATGGAGGGAGGGAGGGGTGGTGGAAGAGATGAGAGAGAGAAGGGAAGAGAGAATGGGAAGGTTTTTTCTGATTTTTTTTATAATGACGTGGGCCCACCTTAATACCTACCAGAGCTTCATACATTGTGGAAGATATCCATAAGCCATGTCACCCCACCTTAAGACCGACTTTAGAAATAAACGTTAGAGATGCTCTACGCAAGAAGAAAAGAAGTCTCTGTCCCTAGTTGGTTTCGCCAGATGCAAAGCCTTTGTTTACTCAATTCAACAATCAAATTCTCACAATCATAATTCAACAAGAACCATTACATAGATATAACAAAGCTATTACAATAAGAATTCTACACTCTATTTCTCAACTACTACATTACATAACCACATTCAAAGCTGGCGTGCCTTCAAAGCTTACATGACACGGGCCGCACGGCGGGTGCGCGATAGTGCAGATGGGGACTCAGCATAGGCGCAGAGGGTGCTGACCAGTGGAGCCTCGGCATAGGGGGCAGGGGCGGCATAGGGCGCAAGGCGACTAGGGAACTCGACGCAGGGAGCGACGACGCGGCGGCACAACGCAGGGCCTCCGAACCCTATCGCGGAAGTGTAAGGGGGAATGGAGGATTGGGGATCGGGGGGAGGGGCGAATGGAGCGTGAAGTCCTGTCCGGGGGGGGGGGGCGCCACAGAAGTGGGAGGAGGAATGCTCGATCCTTGCCGCTACATTCTCGATGGAGCACCTGGATCAGCCATGTCCACATGCGAACGAAGCACAGCATGTGCACAAGATATGCCTCCTGATGTCAATGTATTGTTTAGCCAGCCAACCAGTACAGCTTTAACATCAGACGGCGATGAGTCTATTGGACATTGGCATGACAGATCCATCAAGCAAAGCGATATTCTATCGCTATCAGGTAAGCTATTGAACGATTAATAATACATTTTTGCAGTAAAATTGTAGATGATCGAAATAAAGATTACAAGTTTACGGCTGCATAGTTGTATCAAATCTGTCTCGAGGAAAGAAAGCAAGAAAGCAAGCAAGCTTTGCCCGGAAGATGGGTCGTTTCAAAGACAATGCAATTGAAGAATCTAATCTTCCCTTTGGAAATGGTATGATCAAAATTCAAAATGAAGCCACTACATTTCCCTAACTACAATGAAAAGCACACACGCGGACACGCCCAAACAAAGAACACCACACATCACACCAGTGTAATTCTGTTTGTTCAAACTCACACGAAACTACTCTACATTATAATAATTACAGGAAATAAATTCACCTGTACAAAAATAGCCGGTCCAAAATCTGTTACAGGCTTACAGCTACAAGGCTTAGCTTTCTACATACAATGAATTTGGATGTTCAAGGGGCTGATTTACATGAAAGCCAGCACTATAACATTGGCGACAAGCAAATCAGCCATGCTACATACTGTCGTTGGACGGTCTGTTTGACCATACAATCTCTATCTCTAGTGTTCTTGAGCCATCCTTGCCACCGTCGTGGCTGAGGCTGAAGAACCCACTATATAGTCCCTCGGTGACAACTTTGTCGATCTGGATGGTGACTCTCCCGAGGGTTGACTGCAAAGCAAGAGGTGACATTTGAGAAACAAGAAAGAAATTACAGGCAAGAAGCATGAAAACAACACATGCGACAAAGTTAACACCATACCTTTCCAAATGTATTTTTGCTTTTGCACAAGATGTATAGCTTCTGTCCTTTTGGGGGGATGTCAAATAACCAGGTGAAGCCCTCATTCCATACTGGGCAGATGCTGTGGTTAATCACCTGACCATCAATGCAAACATCAGAAGCCGCAGAAAACAAAAATATCAAGTATGAATATCCAAAAAATGCTATATAATATGCATCTTCCTCGAAAAACTGATACTTGCATAACAGCAATATCTACTGGTATCCAGCTTCAAAACCATGTTCCCCAGTCTTGCAATGCTCATTGATGGAATTATTGGGTGCAAGAGCAAAAGAACCGCGTGCATCGTAGACGAATTAACAAGTAGGATCGTCTACAGGAACTTACCTTAGTTTGCCTTGGAGGACCATTTCCTATTTGCAGACAACAAAATGCATTTGTACTCCCCATGGTCTGCTTTAAGTTATTCCCACGTATGATGGTCACAGTCAAGCAACCAGGCAAGCAATGCAGCAAGCTGTCAGCTCTCTCATGAAAACTGGGAGGACAGGTCTTCATAAGCATTTGTAGTACGGGTATGGCCTCAGCTGCAATCAGGGACTGGGCTTTAGCAATGTCTTCATTCATTTGTGGCCAAGATTCTTTCAGCAAGCAAAGGGTGTCGAGCACACTCTCTTGCGCAGCCTCATTTCCATCCTTCAGGGCACAAACAAGATGCGGTATGCACAAGGTTGCTGCCTCAGAAATCCGTACCTTTTTGAAGTTGCTGAATATCACGTATATGGTCCTCAAAATAACTTCGTTGATAGTTGATGTAGAGAGTAGCTCTCTTTCTAAGGCAGCTGTCAGAAATTGCAGTTGAGATTACAAACATAATAATGTGAATGGATCATTAAGCAATGAAGACACATTAAGGACTTCCAATTTCATTACTTTGTTACTTGACAGTTGACACATCTGATCAATCAGTTGAAAGGGTCAGATGTTGATGGATAGCTTTGATATAATGGGGCAATCTCCAATACAGATTAGATATTGCTCATTGAGGACAAAACGCCAACAGAGAAAATATTTTATTTTCACAACAGAAGGGCATGAGAATTTACACTTGAACATGAAAAGCAGGCAACTGAAAAAGAATATTTACTCAGTTCAGCAGAAGGATTGGTGACTTACCAGTGAGAGATCGGATGAGCTCATTTGACACATATTCTTGAAGTGTATGATTTGAAAATAGATACTTGATTAGCAGAGCAGCCTGTCCTGCAATATCTACATTTGGATACAGAAGCAATTCCTGCACAACCAAAATGCCTCCAGCCTCCGCAACGGCACGCCTATTTGTCCTGCTGTGCATCACTAAGCTTTGCAGTGCACAAATAGCAACCATTGTCATATCATCCGTAGGCTGGTCCTCAAGTAGGCTTACAAGAGCACGGCAGGCAGATACAGAGTCACTTGCTCTTGCAAGTGCTTCATGCTGGAAAATGTCGCCTAGTGCAAGAGTCACCAAAAACTTAGCTGACTGATTCTTAGACTGAGGATCTAACAGATATTGTGAGAGAGGAGCAATAGAATATTTGGCAACTTTTTTTTCTCGGACCCTTGCATTGTTTATCAGTGCTTCAAGCAATCTTGCAGCAGATTCCTCGCAACGATGGTTCTTAAGGAGCTCCAACAGTGCACGTACAGCCCCAGCCTCAGCCATGGCTATGGCACGGTGTGAATTACTTTTCTCTTGCACAAGAAGAGCACTGAGAGCTATTGTAACAGTACTCTCCATGGCGGAGTTCAGCAATCTTACAAGTACAGCCATTGAGACTTTGACATAGTTGTCAGAGCTATAACGCAAAACATTACATAATACAAGTGCTGCAGACTCCCATAATGCTTGACTTGGCTGAGGATCATCCTGGACAATTACCTTTGAAAGTTCAAAAATTCCACCTGCGTCTGCTACAGCCTTGGGCCAACTCTGAGATATGATTTCAAGTGCTTTAACTGCAGTTTGTTGTAAGCTCAATATTCCAATACCAGCAAGCTGCACCAGAGGGACAACTGCATTTTTTGTAGTGATATCCTGTTGAAAATGTTCCTGTTCTAGAAGATGCGATAGCACCTCAGTGCCAAGTTGTTGGATTGGTTGAGAGGGAGACTCAAGAAATGATATTAACGGCTCAATTATTTGACTGGGAGTCAATTTCAATTCCGCTAGACTCTGAGGTTTCTCCAGAATATTTACAAGTGCTTGCAATGCACTGTGCTGGTCCCACATGGTGACATCCGGGTGACGTAAAAGCAAGAAAAGTGGCTCCACCATTTTTGCAGCAGCGGAACTTTTAGCAATGCCACTGTTGTTTGTCAAAATGCGAAGCAACTCAGCAATGGATGAGCTAACAGAAACAGGAACATCAAGAATCATATCAAGCGCATGCTCAATGATGCCAGCTTTAACCATGTCAAGTTTGCAATTTGGGCGGTCCTTGCCCAACTTTATGAGAGCACCAATACACGCCTCAGACAACTGGTAGTTTGTCCCAGGAACAAAACTAACAAGAAGATCGACAACTTCACTAGTTGCAGCAGCCTCTGCATTGTACTCCTCATCCAGTAGTCTATTCAGCGCACAAACAGCTGGTTCAACAACCAAACTAGAGCCCGATGTCATTAATGATATCAGGGGTTGAAGACATTCTGTGGCAATTGGTGATGCTCGTATGGTTGAATTCTCAAACAAAATATAGCAGAGCTGAGCAGCATCTTTCTTAAGCTCCAATGATGAACTGAAGGATAAAATTTTATAGAGGCTTTCAAGTGTATTGCCTTCTACATCAAACATAGCTGAAGCCTTTGAGATATCCCCAGCAGAAAGCTTGATTAGCGCACCAATTGCTGCTTGCTGTTCTATTTCAGTTCCTGACTCAAGCATGTCAAGTAATGGCTGAATAGCTTGCCTAGCCACTTCAGTGTCTCTTATACTCTCTGAATCAAAGAGGTTCTGCAATGTCCTTGCTGCACTAAGCCTAGAATTTCTCGAGCCCAAACGTAAGACAGCTACCAGTTGATTCAAAGTGCTAAATGAGGATTCATGGTAAAGGAGATCAGGGTTTCTGTATAAGATCCCTAGTAGATTGGTTATAGTAGTTTCAGTTGAGTCTTGAGGACTTAAAGATAGATACTTAGTTAAAGCGTCTAAAGCTCCAGCCTCCGCCATAGCAACTTTATTTGCCTCACTACCTTCAGCTAGTTGAATCAGAAGGTGCAAAGCAACCAGAGGTGCCCCTGGTCTGTCTGGCATTGGTCTAAGTAGGTCCACTAGCAAGGGAATGGACCTTCGGGCAGTAGCACCAGTACGAACATCTTCAAGCTCAAAAAGATTTCTCAATATTATTTGACTTGGATTCTCTGCCAACTTGAATTCTTCAGCCATTGTAACAAGGTTTGGCGTATCAGATTCTGTCTGTCCGATCAAAGCTATAGCACCCACAACTGCACCAGAATTTGCAATAGCAAGCTGTATACCTCTGCTTCCAGTGGAAACAAGGCTAGCCAGTGACTGAGCAGCAAAATACTTATCAATGATCTCATCAGATTTTAGCAATGAAGCTAAAGAAGGTATTGTTCGCATTATTGCCGAAGATTGAACAACCATTGAATCCTGAAATAAAGTAGCCAAGAGAAGGGCGCACGTACAGACACTTTCTGAATCTTCATATTGTTCCTGTAACATAGAGCCATTTAGGGCTTGGAATTTGGCATGGGAGAAGAAACAATAAAATATGGACAAGTAATGCAAATAAGAAAAGAAGGCATGGCCATATGTTCGGATCTATGGTGTCTAGAATAATTCAGCTATAATATACGAGGACCATCACGATTCTTCTTCTTGCTTGTTGTCGACTCCAATCAGATCATTTGGTATTAATAATGCGTAACATTATTGGTACACCACTGTACCTGGTACCCAAGCAGTACGACTCCTCTATTTAAAACAAAGGGTCCAGTCTGGAGTATACTGCTTCCCCTGATTTACTGGACAACTTGACAAGGGTCAAAAAATAACATAGAACGACCAAAAGATTAAAACCTTGCAAAGTAATTACACTATCTGCTAGATGTATGACTGGACCTTTATTTCCATAGTTAGGGCAATATTTCCATATATCTGCTAGATGTATGTTTTTTTAATGTAAGCATTTACCCTGTAGAATAAGAAACAGCATGGTAAACTCTTCCTAGACGTTTCCATTACATGTTTGAATAACCAATAGTCCAAAAAAAATAGAATTCAATTATATGCCCAACAATTTTGCTTTTAAATATCTTAACCTGCTAGACCTACGGTACTTAGATGTCCTGATGAATCTGCTTTGCATGATTCCATGTGTAAGTAGATCCCAGCACTGATCAACAAGCTCATCCTTTTAAGGACATGAGCAAAAACATCACTATTAAAAGATGCGCTATCTTTATGTATCCATACTCAAAGAAAGTACAGAAAACAACGGGAAAGCTTAGATCAGTCACAGTTTTCATCTTTGCACACTGGTCATCATGACAGCCCAAACTGAAACTAAGATATCCACATTAGCAAAACAAACAGATTGAGATACCAAGTGATTTAACAAGGACACAGTGATCTTCGACAAAAAATCACCGAAGTCGTAAAGATAGCAGGTTAAAGTAATTCACACAGAACCCCCCAAAAAAACCTTAATTCAAGCAGAACCCCCCAAAAAAACTTGGCCCACAAAGACAACAGTGTTTAAGTTATTTATCCTGGTGTATTTCTCAACTCAAAAACATAGCAGTTCCAAGCAGTAAACATTTTGAATTTAGCACCAACTGATTGCAGTTAAAGACTGACTTGTAAAAATAATGTAATAACAGCACATTGGAAAATAGAAAGGTTAAATTTGAAATTGGAAAATAGAAAGGTTAAATTTGAAATTGGAAAATAGAAAGGTTAAATTGGAAATTGGAAAATAGAAAGGTTAAATTTGAAACATGTACCTGTCGGTTAGCAGTGTAGCTAGCAAGTTTATCAGATACGGCGTCAACACCACCAAGGTCCATAACAGTAAGTTTACTCCTCGCATGAGACGAGCAAATAAGTGAGAGCAACCAAAGTGCAACAGTTTCTTCCAAAACCCATCCTGATTCAGGCACATCCAAACCATCCTGCTCATAATTATACAAACTATTTTCCGTGTAAGGTTTCCAGACTTCAATGTCTAGAGATGTTGAAGCAGAATCTTGCTTCAACATATCGATGAGTGCAGATAGTAGATTCTTCAGAAGTCCTGATGCTTCAAGAACATCAACCGACTGTACTCTGCTGTCCTTCATAGCAGATATGAGGGTGATTGCACTGCCGATTCTTATTTCCATGTTTGTTGACTCCATAAGTCTACGAGCAAGAGAAACAATGCATCCTTGATTTCTGTTTAAACACTCACCAAGTAGAGAAGGTTGGTCCTGACATAGCCTTGAAAGGATTTGAATGGACTTATCTTGAATTGGTGGAAGCCCAACACTGATACAACGAACTAAAGGTTCTAACCTTTCTGGAACTTCAATAAAGGCAGTCAACAGAGGGTAGCTAAAATGTGCACCCTCCTTGGTCCTATCCATCAATGCAAGCGCATCCACGGGAGCCAAACTTGTAACAGCACGAAAGGCAGTCCGAAGAGGGGAGCTAAAATGTGCACCTTCATTGGTCCTAGCCATCAATGCAAGCACATCCAGGGGATCCAAGCTTGTAACACCTTCCAAACTGATTCCAGATAGACACACCAGCAGTGCATGAATTATAAAACAGCACTGCGAGTAATCTGGAAGAACTTCACTGAGGGGGAACTGATTGAGCAACTGAAAAAGCGATTGTGAGGCACTAATTTTGCCTTCTAAACTCCCCTCCTTAACCACTCGAGTCAAAGCCAGGACAATATTGTCATCTAGCGCATCCTTAGCAATCTGTGCATCTGATAGGAGATTTGCCAATGCAGCAATTGCTGTTTCAGCAGCATCAATGGATGATGTCTTTGCCATCTCTAGAAGAGGTTGCACATAACCTTCAGCTATACATGACATCTTGGTCTTTGTCATGGCATTAGCCGAGCGTGAGAGTGCTCCTAAAGCTCTAGCGGATTGTGTTGCAATAACTTGATTTCCACTTGTCAAAAGCTTCATGCATGGCTGAACAATTTCATCAATTGCCAAGATGTCACAAATATCCTGACGCATACTGAAAATATCAGCCAACACAGTTGCAGCATATTCCTGAGTTTCTTCATTTGATGAGTCAAGAACAATAACAAGAGATCTAAGGCCTTTATTGGCTGGAGCTCCATTCTGGACTAGATCTCTCTGAGGGGCCATCACAAGGACATGCCCAAGAACTGCAATAACATGGACCTTTGAGCTTAGTGAGTCACTGAACAGTAGTGCTAACAACTGATTAATTGCAGCAGAATCAGCAGACTGTATCAGTTTCTTGAGTGCTTTGGCTGATGCCTCTTGTCCATGAGAGCTACCACTCTTTAGAAGCCAAAGCAGTGCCATAACAGCCCCAGCACTCTCAACACATGCCCTGATATCATCACTGTGACAGCATAGGTTCCACATGATATGAGCTGCATCCTCCTTTGCTTTTTGAGATCCTGTTCCCAGTAGCTGGACAAGTGGAGGGATACCTCCAGCAGCTGTTATTGCCCACTTACTGTCATCTACTTCATCACTCAAGATAGCCAACAGTGAAACTGCATACTCCTGATGCTGCTCACTAGAAAGGCCAAGTAATGATATTAGCAACTGAACCCCTTCTCTCTTTCCAAGAGCCTCCCATATTCCAAGACCATCACCGCACAAGCTAGTTAAGGCACGAACAAGATGTTCCTGAACATCAGCAGAAGCCATAGTGATCAGCCCAACAAGAACCCTCTTTGCATTTGAGTGATTGAGTCTGCCAGATAGACGGGCATTCCCATATATACTCGCTAAAGCCTCAAGAATACGATCAAGCACAAGCTTACTGTCATGGGATTTTAGGAGCACAACCAAAATATTTTCTATCTCAACTGGGTCAAAGGATTTACCATCACTGCCATCAAAAACCATCAACGTATATGCCAGTGCTCCAAGAATGTCAGCAAGGGGAACAGGCGACCGGGGTGCTTGGCAGAGCTCTCCAAGGTAAAGCAACAGAGAAGTTGTTCCACCACAAATATTTGATAAAGCACGAACAGCATGGATTTGTAGAGAATGACAAGTATCCCCCAGCATGCACTCTTTTGAGGGAGCTACAACAGCTCCAATCAGAACAGGGAGGCCACCTGCATCCACCACAGCTTTCTTTGCAATACTAGACTTGGAAGATAGGGCCTCCAAAGCATCAGCTGCACTTTCATGAACAGAAATGTCATTATCTTGATTAAGAAGGTGAAGGAGGGCCTTAACAGCCCCGGTGTCTATAATTTTGGGAATGCTATCACCAAAAGCAGAGATCGACCGTGCCAAGAGGGAGGCAGCATTTGACTGTGAAGTAGTATTCTCGGATGAAAGAAGGCCAGTAATAATTTCAACCCCACCAGCTTCAAGTGTGGCCTTCCAATAACCATCTTTGTCCCCACAGAGGTTCCTTAAGGCCCCAGTCACAAAGCCCTCAACTACTCTATCTTGGCGTGCCCTAGGGTTGAGCAAGTCCCACAGAGTCGGCACGACACCTTCAGTCACAAATATTTTCATCCCTATGTGATCATCCAAAAGTCCTCCAGAAGAAACTTCAAAAATAGCTTCAGCAGCAGCCTTCTTTGCTTCAGCAGATTCAGACTTCAACAGAGAGAGTAAGGGTGGTATACAGCCTCCTAAGAGGACCTTCACACGCAGGTCCTCTTCCTTGCAGAGTACACTAAGTAGGGCTGCGGCATTTACTTTGGCTGAAGATGTCCCACTTCTAAGGATAGATATAAATAGTGGCATCGCCTGAGAATGGCTACCTACCAAAATCCTTGCCTCCTTTTTTTCTTTGGCCAGCTCAAGTAATCTTTTGGTTGTCACTTCCTTCTCTGATAGAGATGTTGTGCTAGCATGGAGCTGCTCCAACAATCGAGCAACAGTGGACATTGCACTTTCAGGATCATCGACTTCTGCAAGGTCACTTGTTTCCCTATATAGCAATGAACAAATAACGAGTTAAATAGGATGGATGCTAACTGTTGCTTGCTATACTAGTCCAACAAAGAAGGAAATCAAGTGCATGAAATAAAGAAGAAATAAGCAGAAAGAGAGAAAACATTTCAAATAAACACAAAAGGTTGCTAGATGAGAATGTAACAAGAGGAACCAGCTAAGCTAATTTTTGCAAAGCAATAGATTCTGTGTACAGTTCCAGTATAAACCAAGATTTTTTTCCTTATTAGCACTAACTCATAAACATAATAAAAGAACAAGGAAAAAATTGAGATATGTTATACCTTGATCTAGAAGATGATGTGGATTGTGCAGGTGAAGAAGGTTCTCGAGAGTCTCGAGGTTCTGATGAGTTGGGGATCGGCATGATTAAATAGTTACCAACTTTTACCACCTTGATTTTCTATATGTCCTCCTGCAAGATAAAATTGAAAGTATTTAACATAACAAAATGATAATGCCAACTTGTGTCATTCATTTTTCACATTAACTTACCATGATACCAAGATAATAAGAAATTCATGTTAGTTTAAAATAAATAAATTAAAAGATGTATCATAGCAAGTTAGCCGGTCAGCAGGTACAGTTCTAACAGCACAAAGAAGAGAGGAGTATTCCATAGCTCAAACATTTTGTAAGCAAATATTATGAACATCAACATTAAGCAACCTAAGCACTTTTGTCTTTGAAACCTATATTTCATTTTAAATCTTCTACAGGATTGTCAATATCACCTAAAAATAAATCAAAGATCAGAAGCCAAACGCACTGTTCCAAGTAATAGATAAATAACAAAAGGATGACTAGCAGAACCAGCTTTCGCAAAATACGACAACACCAATGAGGCTACATTCGAAAAATATATCAGTTGTGAAGATATTACAGAACATGATCTGAGAATGACAGCAGTTGCTCCAGTAGGAAAAGACAACTGAGGAGATGGTTAATAAAAACACATCAAACATGAGAACAGACAGAATTGCTGCAAATTTTGTGTGCTAAGAGGCATAAGTGGAATTTGGCACATGTAAGATTCCATGGCAGCTGAGGAGACAGCCTCAAGCACAAGCCCTACCCCTTCCTCCTCCAAGTCAATCAGTTGAAATGCAGTGCTCCTATGCTATAATCGTATGGTAAAACCAGACAAAACGGGCATACTTTCCACCTATTGAACTGCCAAAAGTGACAAAACAAATTCCCGCCCATCATCCAATCGCTGGATTCTACACAGAAACTGACATTTCACTAGCAACAATGCAACAACACACAAGGTACACACCTTTGCTATACAAATGCATACAACAATGAGCTCCCAAAAAAACTAGCAATTGTCCAATTTCATGAAAAAGGGACGTGTCTTCCCCCAATTCGCCAAATCGAAGGAACAAGATGCTACCATTCTGCACGAGCCAAATCCCCTCAACTCCTAAGTGACAGCAATCTCCAGCAGCGGCTGCAGCCACCCTATATGCACAAACCAGCTCACGGTGCATGGAGTTAGATGATGGAATATCCCTAACTGCATTAACCGACCTAAGACAATCAAAAACAGCAACTTTCTAGGGCAAATTCCTTCCAAATCCCAGTATAACACAGCCGCCTCCAGTAAGCATTGTTTCACTACATTACAAGGATCACCCCAACAAACGGACACGCCTTTTCTACACCATCTTAGATCAGAACACAGCCTTCACAAACACAAAGAGCTAAACGCGAAAAAAAATGGAGAGAAAGCAGCGATTGCGATAGAATTCATACAGAATTATGCTCCCACCTCGAAACTCCTAACCAACTCCTCCCCACAGATCGTTCCCCCTCCCTTCCAGAGCACAAGCGACAACCGAAGCCGTCAGGATCATACGAATTAACCACCCGAATCTCGCCGCCCTCCTCCCCAACAGAGACACCAAACGCGAGATCTCGACCGCCACACTCCGGGAAACGCTCGTAAATCCCCTAAAACCAGCGCGAATTGGGCGCCGGGACGCCTCGCGCCCCCGCGAGAGATCGATGGGAGGGGGGCAAGGACTCACCGGAGGCGGATGGCGGTGTCCGGCGGCGACTGGCGGCAGCGGCGAGGCGACGGCGACGGAGGAGGAGGAGGAGGCGACGGTTCGTCTCGCTCCACTCGCTCACTGCGCTGCGCAGTGTGCGCGCTAGAGAGAGTGAGTGGAGGGGGGAGAGAGAGAGATGTGAAAGGTTTGGGACGGGGAAGTGGAGAGAGAGAGAGGTGGTTTTTGCGGATCGCTCCTGTCGTTGTCACGTTATTATGGAAATGGACAGCCACGTGGGTGGTGAAATGGAAATTATTACTTGCCCTTTTAGAAACCGGCGGTGACAAATCCACGTAGCAATACGACTATACGAGAACCTTTTCAAGGAACAAGTGCACAACACATTCCTTTTAAAAATGTAGATTCTGAAGCGAATATGATATCAAATTTTACCCATAACACGTTAACATATATGTATTTGTATGTAGTCGTAGCACTGAAAATGAACTTACATGTCGAGATTTAAACCCTATCGAGTATCCATCGAACTAGGGGTGATAATAGGCTAAAACCCCACTCAAATCCACCCTAACCCACTTTTATGTAGCATGTCAATCCAGTCCAACCCAACTCACTACTCCACCTTCAAAACCTAACCCAACCCAACCCAACCCAACTCAATTCTCTCAATATGGGTTCAACCCGCTTTCAACCCATACCCCCACACCATAATAGCACGATCAAGTGCCCCACCACGCCACCACCAAACGGGCACAACACAAATCCGATTTTTGATAAGAACGAATAAGGCTTCGGTTCGTATTCATCTCCATGCGCCCAACAAAGTCCAAACGCTTCACCAACACATGAGCGGGAGGAGCCTAGGAGGCAAAGTCGCAAGCAGCGTGAAGCGAGGAAGACGACGAGGAGCGACGATGAGGGCAGGTCGCTACCATGCGCGTCATGAGATTGGTTATGTTCGGATGACTCCTTAGTCCTCGTTTCCCGTCGCCATTAGCGTCTCTTCCCTGTTCTTCTTGGAGGAGCAATTTCTTCAAGAATTCTTGCCCACAAGGGGAGCGGGAGGAGAGGAGAGAGCGTCGGCGGCGGATCCCTACCCCGAGTCCAACCAAAATCCGACGATTCGGTTTGATCTGCTCCGCCATGGAGATGGACAACATCGAGCGCGTCCTCCTCCGACAAAGATGGACGACGACGACGCTGCCTCCCACCTCCTCGCCTCTCCCTGTCGTCCTCTCGCCGCTTCCACGGCGGCGTCACGTGAACGTGGTCGCTGCCTCTCCGTGGCGCGAGGCGGGTCGCGGAGGGCGAACATGGGGCAGCTGATCTCGCCGGCGACGAGCGTGTACGAGTTGCTCGAATGCCCCGTCTGCACCAACTCCATGTACACCGCCCATCCACCAGGTCCGCCCATCAGCGTGTACGAGCTGATCGTGGAAGGGCGGCGGCGGAATCGCGAGGGTTTCTCCTGGCCGTAGTCGCGAACTCGCGTGGGACGGTCAGAGCTCGGGAGATTGGAGGTCGGGACTCGGGAGTGGCCGATTTGGGTTCAACCCGTGGGTTCAATCCATGGGTTGAACCCATTTCGTATGCTATATTTTAAACTCACTTTAGCCCGAACCTAACCCGTTTTAGAAGCTAAGCCAAGCCAAGCCAATCCAACCCGAATTACAAATCAACTTGTTTCAACTTATCCAAAAAGAACCCGAATCAAAACCCAACCCATTAAACCCGACCCATTAACAGCCCTACATCGAACACATTGATAATACGATAGTTGAACCTACAATCAGTTAGCACAGTAGCGGCTTATATAATTGTGGTCGTGGAGCACTATTTTATTTATTTATTTATTGCACATGCACGTAACATGATACCTTAGTCTGGCTTAAATGCAGAGAAAATTAACCTAGGTGGAGATTGTTGGTTTTATGGTTGTTGTTACAAACAGTAAGTAAATCAGGTATTGTGCTTCTTCGGACAATTCACTATGTTTAAAAGCAAATGCAAAATTGAAAGGCAAAGTGTAATTAAGAAAACCTTTTTGTAATAGATGGACGTTTTCACTTTGATTTGGAATTGTTCTATCCTAATATAAAGCCCTCTTTTGGCTAGAGAATGTATTGATTGCTAGTGCACCTGAACAATGATCACGTAGCAGCATTTTCGAACAATTTTAAGTTGGAACCTATCAAAACGAAGATAAAATCATACTTTTGAGTTAACTAACAAACTAGATATTTCCCGTGTGTAGCATTTTAAAACATTGCTAGCTAGTTCAAATAAAATGTTGCACCAAATTGACATTTCGCATTAGGTATTACCTTAACGTAGATATATGCAATATCGAGTGATGGAGCTTGAACAAAATTTTAAGAGGGCCAAAGATCAAAATAAATTCAGAAGCATACTACTCACTACTGGTTGCACAACATGCACAAAGGTACGAGTTGGCTCTCTAGTCGGTTACAGCATCTGCCGCCATCGTTTCCCGATCATGCAGCAAGCCCGCGATGCACCAATGATCGGCGCCTCGTCTCGCTTCGTAGCCGTCATCGCGATTGAAGTCACTGTCTCGCTGAGTAATATTGTAACTAGTAGCAGGCAACAATAATGACCATTCTAGATGGACCTGATCTAACCAAATTAGGCCGGTTGTGGACCGCATACATGCTGTTAATTTTTTTTTCTTCTGAAATGCTAGGGGGCCATGGCACATGTTGGCCGAGAGAAAGCTCCGTCCCTGGCAATATCATCTACTGTGTTGCCATACGTGGTTTGTCATCGTGCTAGTTTATTACCATCTCATGTAGTTTTGTTTATTTTCGGTGAGTAACTAGCTGATGAATCATGAAGTTCCTAGAGCGAGGAAAATTAATATTGGGCTCAAAGTGTCAAACCAAATGCAACATCACACTTAATAGCCTCTAATAATATTGAGTTGTATACACCAACTAGTTCACCTAAAAACTTAAGCTGATAAAGAAAGACAGACAATTCACTTATATTTCAACACCCCCTCACGTATAAACTTCCTCAGACCTAAGACATGGAATAGAAGTGAGTTACAATTATTATTTTTAATTGCGGCAATCGGGTCTTGAACTCAAAACATCTTGGTTCTGATACCATATTAAATTACATGCACTAATAAGCTCACTTAAAATTTTAAGCTAATAAGAAAATAGGGATAATACACTTGTACTCCAACAAACAACCAAATAATTCACGCATGCAAGCAAAGTTTTCTACAAAAAGAATAAAGGAATTGAAAGGCCGTACGCATAAAACGACAAGCGTTAGCTGGTAGGTGGTTGATTTCGTGTGATTAGCATCCCTTTGTCCTAGACTAATCAAGAGAGGCGCCGTAAAAAACGTCATATCAACAAAACGGAAGGACCAATCTACAAAAGGAGCCGCCTCGAGCGGGGAATTCCCCGTACTGTCCCTCCCGGCGACCAACGGGCACGTGGGGAAACCCCGGTCGGTGTGACGTCTCGGAGAAGATAGATCACTGACACCTTGGGCCCACCGGCACTTTGCTGGTGTGGGGTCGGCGTTTAGACATCCAACGGCCGTTCGACTGGTTAGAGGGGTACCCTCGTCAGCATTCTGGATACCGTTGCCCCGCATCCGAAATTCCAAAACTAAACTAGCATCTTTACTCTCCAAATTCCAATTCTAGCTCCCATGATCCGCGTACTGCGCTCCTGTACCGCAGAGATACTGTGGCCGCGCACCGCAGCAAGCTGCTGCCACACCCATCCTCAGCAAGTAAGAAACAGAGAGAGGAAGAAAAGAAAGGTAAAAAAATCCGAAAATTTCAAAAAAAAATCCATAAAAATCATTGGAACACAAAATTGATTTAATAAAATAATTTTGAATTATATTATATTTTATTTATTTAAAGTATTTTTTATTTTCTGGACTTTTCCAATTAAGCTTTAATTAATCCAATAAAATAGAAATTGTGTATTATATTTTTTTGAAGCTTTCAAAAACTCTGAAAAAGCGGTAAAACCGAAAAAAATGAAAAGAACTTGTCCCCCACCCCCCCTTCATCCTCCTCCTCCCCGAGGCAAATACGCCACCCTCATCCCCCTACCAGTAACCATAGCCGCTCATTTTTTTTTTGTTTTTCATTGTAAATTGATTAATTATGTAATAATTGTTTATTGTCATTATTTATGTAAATATTTTATTGTAATAATTATTTACTGTATTTATTTATGTAATAATTTTATTGTAATAATTGTCGATAATTACGTTAATTGCATTAATTGTCGTTAATTGCAGTTAATTGTGCTAATTGTCATTGAATGCGATCAATTGCGTTAATTGTGGTAGTCGTCGTTAATTGCAGTCAATTGTGGTAATTCTTGTTAATTGCGGTAGTTGTCGTCAATTGTGTTAGTGGTCGTCAATTGCGTTAATTGTCATCAATTGTCGTTAATTATCGTTAGTTGTCGTTAATTGCATTAAACAAGTCATTACTTGCCTTAAGGGCATTTCAGATATTTTCCATCTCAAAAGTTGCAGCCACTCTACCTAAAAGCCAAATAGCAAAGCATCAAACCTTTTCACCAAATTAGTTATCCTCGCAGACGGTAAATTTAAGTCGCCAGAGTTACACCATACCAAACATGACCTTTGTACGGCTCGATGTAAAGTTCTGATTCTCGCCGATTGTATGCTGGATTTTAAAACTTTAATGACATAAACTTTATTATAGTTGCGTTACTAGGGAGACATCTTAGACCAACAACTCTTATTGGAAAAAAAATTCATCGCGATACGGTACGAACCGTGGAGCAAATCGGAAGGTGAGATATTCGACTGATTTTCCAAAAAAAAAGATTTTCAACTGATTTTCCAAAATAAAATTGATTCTGATACAGAATTTTCATTTATTTAGTTGTTTATATGTTGGCAAGAAAAGTTCAATGTGGTCTCAAAACTCTCAGGTGCTTATGGATTTCGAATTTTAGATACCCATTATGTTTGAAATATCATGTGTGTCATCCTTCACCAACTAGGCAACTATTAGTGATCGGCTTATCCCTGTAATTACCGTCGCGATGAACGGATAGTAGTAGTAACATATTGTACATTTGTACACTGTGCGGATCGGATGACGTAGGGCATAGCCTGAGCAGCCCACGTAGCCCTAGCCCATGGCCCACATACAAATATCTTTACTACTCTCTGTGTTCCTGAATAGATGATGTTTTAGGATTTTGCATTTTAACTAAGGCACGTATAGAAATGACCAAATCGTCCTCCTTTATTAGCTCACTTTTTGCTCTTCTATGGTGTGTGTTACTCTAATCCTTAGTAGTAAATAATATTGGAAATAATTAATATCAACATATGCAAAGGAAAAAAACAGTTAAAAGTTGTCTTCAAATTGTGCAATGACATGCATTTAGAAACGAAATTTGTAAGTTAGAATGACATGTATTTAGGAACGGATGGAGTACTTGAAAAGAAGAAGTGGTGGTCATAGTGGAGGTGGTACATGCTCCTCCAACTCTCCTTTCCACCTCTATAAAAAAATATCTAACAAAAAAAGAAGAAAAAGATAATTTACCAACAAACAAATTTCCCCTCCCTAAAACTCTATATCAATAAAAAAAAACAATGAAACTCAAATAGGTGCGCGGCGGAGCCAAGGGCGGCACGACGCCACCTTTTGTCAGAACCAAGTCAAGCGCAGAGGCGGAGCCGAGGGTGTGGGATGGGCAAGCCAATCTCGACAACATCGACTCGACGTGTCGAGGATGATATGATATTTTTTATCGGTAGTAAAGCATGGCAATTCAACAAATCTCATTAAAAAGTTGAATTTGATACACTCCTGTTATCGCCTCCTAGCTGTCACCATTTGCCAACTCGATGCCTCCACCCCTAACCGGAAGCTCCGATGAGGCGACCATGGCGTTTATCGTCGGTGACGGAGGGGGAGGCGGGGCCTCGATCAGACTTGTGCCGCGCTCCTTCAACTGTCGTTCTCGATGCGCTCGCGTGACATCCTTAGTGGCATAGGCATGTCCAAGCCACACAGCAGCTAAAAAAAAAGGAAAAAAAGGATCACTAGGCATCCTCCGTTGGATTTTGCTTCAAGATTTGTGCCTTTTTTGTTTCTTTTTCTTTTTGAATACAACGTGGGTCCCACTCCAATAATGAAATCAGATCAATACACTTGGAAATAAAATGATGAGTTTCATACATATTTACATACTTACCTGGCATGTATTTGAACTGAATCGATTTAATACACTGAAGACGAGTTAGGTAAAGTAAAGCAGCACAAACATCCTTCCATACATGCAGCTTTGACACTAGGAATTTTAAGGAAATCAGACACAAGGGGCGCAGCAAATGATAAAGGGATGCTGACCTAGTCATTAATACTTATAAGACCAACGGACAATTGAATTACAATGAGGTTGTTTACGAATCATATAAAGCTACAGCTGACGAAACTATATTGCCTGAAATCTTATGGATCTTCTTTTTTCTATCCTACACTTGAATTGTTTCCAGAAGACGACCTCAACAGCTGGTGATGATTTGGGGTCACCAAATTTGGCATGCCAGAGTTGAACATGATGTTCGACGCCTGCGCGGATGGCTGAGTTTGGATAGCCAAGAGCGGCAAGCGAGGCCCGAATGAGAGAATCTGCTGCCGCTGCTGCAAGAACGGCATCTGAGGATGCCCATGCCCCCGCATGTTATTGGCGTATGCGGCTGCCATACTGGCCTGAGGCATGGAGCCTGGAACGGCCACCGGTCTAGGGCTTATATTCAGTGGATTGGAGGCCATGGTGCTACTACCTCCAGGTAGATTACTTCCGGTGGAACTTAACTGGGCTGACATCATCCTGATACGTTCAGCTGAAATCCTCTGCCTCACCGTCTCCACTTGCTCGCATTCCTTCAAAAACAAGGTCTCAACTTCCGCAAACTGCTTCAACTTCAACTCCAGTCTCTTTAACTGCAAATTGAGTGTCATTGCAAATAGTATCAATAATAATAATGGCGTCCCAAAAATAGCCTAGTAAGTATTATCACAAATGGTGGATCAAAACATAGACCATCAACTTTCCACCCTGGTTTCGGAAAGAAAAAAAAGTAAGCATAAGTGCAAAAACCTTCACGAACTCCTTAGTTTTTCCAGTGATGAAGACACTTATTCTATTACCAAAGCTAAATGGTTTTTACTTAGGTACTAAACTGTATTGGGTAAATCAGGCTGTTTGAGGAATATGTTTTAGAGCCTTGTGTGCTGAGTAAGTCCAACTTATCAACAAGTTTTAACGGTCCTGACTCCTGACTGAGCTTTGCATTGTTATAGCAACTAGCAAGCAAACATTAATTTGACAGCATCACTTAATCATTAGGCAGCTGGTTCCCAGTCCATTGACTGGCTATCTTTGTTCATCCAGTTCCTGACCCCTTGACCAGCTACCCTCATCATTCGACACAAGTCTATCATTGGGGATCAGACAGAAACTGGTGCGCGTTACCTGGTAGGAATAGGCCAGGGGCTGCCCGGCTGGAACATCCGTCTCTACCATCAAATTAGGCTAGGAAAGGAAACGAGTCCAGGAGATTCCAATTTTAGACAGCCTTTTCTTAAGCTACTTACAGTTCTCGTTGAAAGGAAACTCAGATTTAAAGGGACCCAACAAGTCAAATGCTGACCATGCAAGAGTGCAAGGTAGTTAAGTAGAAATCTATACATGGAAGCCGGCAGTGTCAGTTCATAACAAATGGAGAACAAATTGTAACACCCCGATCCGCCATCTGGGTCTGGAATGCTACCACCATACATAACATAATACAAATTCTGCGCAGCTAAGTTAACAATTAAACATATTACAACAAAAGATGGGTTATCTGAGGAGAAAGTGTTGCATTAGAAACTACATGTAACGTGGATGATCTATTCTCCCTTCCCGAAACATGCCACTTCCAACGATCACCTAAAAAAACATTAACAAGCAAGGGTGAATCCGAAGACTCAGCAAGCACATAATAGAGATGATAATCACTGCCACACAAACATAACCACATTCATTTCATTATTTCCATCATAACTCCTCTTTAGTGCAATGCACCACCATTCTACATGCTCATTAGCTCATTACATTGCCCATGTATGCGAATACATCATCATACTCATGCTCATATGCATCTCATCAGCTGATACCGGTATCGCGGAGTGTTCACCCGTCGATGAAACACTCTTCCCCCATCTTCGTCAGGATGGGGTCCTTACATTGTCGGACTTATCCAGTCCCTACAAATGTAAGACTTTATCTAGAGCACACCGGACTAGTTATGTAACTTTCTCACCGACCTCACCGGATTAGTTACATGACTTTCTCACCGACCTGGCTCATGCATTCTGCCATGATGCAAATGCACATATCCATTGTCATTAACATGAATCATTATTGTCATCATTGACAAGGTAGTTTCATTGCTCCCATTGTCCCATCTTCATTGCCCTCAACATGAAACCATTATCATGTAAGTATCAACATTTAACATTGAAACTATTATCATACAGCATCATGTAAACATTTCCAAGGAAGCATCACCATACAAACATTATCACATAAGCATCATCACATAAGCATCAAACGTTACCGTGTAAGCATCATTACCTAAACGTTACCGTGTAAGCATCGTTACTTAGACGTTACCACGTAAGCATCGTTACCTAGACGTTACCACATAAGCATCATCATGTAACCATTTCCTTGTAAGCATCATCATATACACATTACCATATCAGCATCATCATGTAAACATTATCATATCATGCAAACATCACATATTTCACCTCACTAACATGCTATCGCTCTACAATGCACTTGCTTGTTAACCAAGCGGAGCGGAGCAACGCGCGGATGACGCCGTTCCCAAACCTCCACCTGAACAGGCATTCAACCAGACTCAAAACATTTCGCAATACATGCACGCACACACACGAGCGGCATTAATCCTACGCGCAAAGGCGACGATTAAACCCCTCTCACCGAGCATTATACCACTAATCCCGGCGCCAACAATATTAACATAATTAGGGTTTGCTTCTACTAACCTTGCAAATAAAATTTTATGCGCGCCCAAATTCTTTCCTTTCCTTTCCTTTCCTTTCCTTTCTTTCCTCCTTTCTCTTCTTTCTTTTCTCCTCCTTTTCTTTGCTATCCCTACGACACTCCTAAGCGACCTCCTCATTCTATTTTTCCCCAATACTCTGGTGTCCCTCCATGGCGTCTCCTCCACTGAAGCTCCTAGGCGGCCCCACTGTGTCACGCCTTGCTCTCTCCCTCCCACCCCGCCACTTGCCGCATGCCGCTTGCGCCTGCACCCTCACTCGGCCTCGTGTGCACGCCTCGCTCGGTTCCCTACGCCGCTCGTGAACCACCACCTCCGGCTCCTCCCACGCCGACGCCTCCTCCAGCTCTCCCTCCCACCCACCCATGCCGCCTCACCGGAGCCGCCTCTCTGTGCCCATGGCCTTGACTCTTCTTTGGTCTTTGGATCGTCACGCTCTCTCTCTCTAAGGTGCCCTTGTAACACCACAGCTATCTGGAAGTCATGATGTTACCTAAGAGACTAACATACAACAACAATAAGGAATAATTTCAACTATTTTTCAACCAATAATGCTTTAACCAAATAGAACTAAGACATTTCTCTAAAATCCGGCAGAACCTCCTTTGTATAGATAGCTATACCGGAGCTTCAAACAGTTTAATATAATATCATTCAACAATCAAATCATCCAATTTAACGAATCATCAAAGGACATCCAGGATAAGCTAAACAACTATAGCATAATCAAAAGGGCATACATAATCTTCTAATCAACCCTATTACAAATTATTGAGACTCTACTGAACCAATTAATTTTAACAACTCAATAAACCATCAACCAAACATTCTAATCCATCGAGTATTAAATGAACTTAATCAACAAATGAATAAGAATATAAATAGGTCATCCATGATCACAATTAAAACATCCACCACGAAGTATGGACACCAACTGAATCTAGAGCAATTATCAATAATACGAATTTTGGATAAAAAGGATTAGGTTAAACATTGTAGTTAGTGATTATGTGACGTGCACCAAGTCTACCCCGTCCCATGCATGTCGCTACCTTGCGAGGTACCTAGCAAGCACAACACAGCAAGAGTGAGTCTGCGACTCAGCAAAGTGCAATAGGAAAACAACATAGCATCATAAGTAGTCAAATAGAATAAACCATCACATCATGAACAACATCATTATATACCAATCACATCATGAACAACAACATTATATACCAATCACATCATGAACAACATTATATACCACAGATCCATCTCTTATGCAGAAATGCAATGAATATGTCATGAATGCACATTCTTCACTTCTTTGCAATTACCGGTAATGCCGAGTAGGGTATCCGTCAATACCTACTCAAAGCCTATGCCCTCTAGGCACAGGGAACAAAAGCCCACACTCCAAGTCATGTAACAGTTCTCACCGACCTCACCGGATTAGTTACATGACTTTCCACGGGTGTGGGGAACAAAACCCGTCCAATGCATGATGGAGACCTAACGCCCATCCAATGCCTGACGGGGACCTCAAGGAAACAACCCCTTGGCTACCACGTAGTCCAAGGTTCAGAAATGAATGACATGATGCAAAGTTTAAAGCACAATACCAACTCATCATTGTCATCATTAACAAGGTAGTCTCATTGCTCACCTTATCCCATCATTATTGCCATCAACATGTAACCATTCTCATGTAAGCATACCCATATAGACATTATCATGTACGCATCATCATGTAACTAGTAACATGTAGCATCGTGTAAACCTTTTCATGTAGTAAGCATCATCATTCAACTAAGGCATTTCGGCTCATCAACATTACCAATCAGGAGGCATTATCATTAAACTATGGCAATCATCAAGTAGGTAATATAACAAATCGTTAATAATACTTGCACTTGCCTCAATCGTGAAACGGAAGGCAACAGCGAGAAGCTCTAGCACCGGGGTTCACCACCACACTTTCGCCCTTCATATCCTCTAATAGTATACTTAGCAACAGAAGAGAGAAAAAGAGGCAAAACGGCTGTTAAGCTTCCAGTTCCAGGAGTGCCTTTCTACAAGATAAACTGGTCTTCTTTATAAAAGTATCTCATTTACCATAGTTTTGGTGTTTCTTTGAGAAGTTATAATAGGCTTTCATAATGGCACCGTATTTCATTGATTTCAGTGGTCCCATAGGCATAATCTCAGTATACCGCAATCTCCACGCAGGAAAACCTAGATGGCATCTAGCAGGACCATACACAAGAAGAAGGTCAGGTTCTGGTCCACCACAACCTACAATTTCAACGCACTGGCCAAGTCAGCTTCTATAAATACTAACTCACTTTTGTCATTACCATGAGTATATCTATCACCATTGAAGTAACTTGAGCAAAGTAAGCTGGCTGCTTTAGCAATGCCCTCCTTGCCATTAGAACCAAAAATACGCTCTATCGTCATCTCTCTATGACAACAGTATAAAGCTTTGATGTTTGCCCTGCAAAGCAATGAACCAACACGTTGCCACCAGTGCTGAAACCTTCATCTATGAAAACAAAGCATTCACCGAAATGCTTTACCAAATTAGTGTCTGGGCTGTCAAGTACCTCGATCTTCTTGTAGGCAAATTCAGGTGGAAAGGCGAGATTCAGTGGTCTGGCAACAATCAAGATATGGGTGATGTTCAAGATCTTCAGAGCCTCCTGGTTCAGTGCTGCCCCAACAGAGCCCAAGAAAGTCAGGACCAGCTTACCGACAAAAGAAATCAGCCCGGTTGGATCTCAATCTTGATCTGTTCAAAGTTGTGGAAGCGACGGTCGGGGGCGTGGAGGAACTCGCCCCACTCCTCGGAGGCCGAGTGCTGCACGGGCTGGAGCACGGGGCCCAGGGCGTGCAGATGTTGGGCCCTCGCGGGAGGAAATCGCGGCCGACGAGCGCCTCCAGCACGCTCGACTTGCCGCTGCTCTGGCCGCCGATCGCTGCCACCTGCGGCAACACTACGCCGGGGCGGCATCGCCGTCCAGCCACGCCATGATGCCCTGCAGCCTGTTGACCAGCGGGAGCACCGCTCGCCCCACCGTCGTTGGTGCCGCCATCGCAGCAGCAGCAGACCCCGCCATCGCCGTCGACAGTTGGGAGATGAGGAGGTGGTGGCTGCTCTTGGGAGAGACGCGGAGGAGGACGGCGCGGCGGCTGAGGAGAGCGCGCGGTCGGCGCCATCCACAGAGGGGAAGAAATCGCCTGAGGGAGAGGCGGCTTGGCCAAAGAAAGGAGGAAGTGGTTTTGGGAACTGGCGGCGGCTCCAGGAGAAAGAAGGAGGCGGCTGCTCCCAGGGGATAGAGGCGGCTGCTAGGTTTAGGGCAAAAGGGCGCACCCCTCTTCAGAACCCTAGTGGGCCGGCCCACTTATGGCCATGAAGAAAAGGGTCGAGAGTCCAAGACCCACCCTTCTGAAATTCCTGAATTTTTATGTAATTGCCTCTCCAATAAAGGTTGTTCTCTCTAATCTTTATTGCATTTGTTAACGAAAATCGAATAAACTTTCCTCTCCGAACAACATTCCCCTATTTGATATTCGGTATTACACCCTCTCCTCACTGGCCGCCTCCTCCCCTCACTCTGCACCGCCTCCCGCCATCGCAAGACTCGCTGCCGCCGCTCTTACTCGCCTCGCTCGCTGCTCGGGCAGCTCCACCGGCCCGCTTCCCAGACGTCGCTTCTGCTCCTCTCCCACGCCTGCCATGGTTGCGCTCGGCTCGGCCTCCAGACGCTTCCCCTCACTATCTTGTTGCTGTTGCTCAACTCCACCCTGTATCCTTCTCTTACTCCTTCCTTCCTTCTTCTTCTTCTACTGCCATGGCTTGTGGGTGTCTGGGGAGATGAAGTTGGGATGGGCGTGGGCCTTGGTTTGGGGAAGAAATGGAATGGGAGGGTGTTGGCCCGAGGGCTTGTTCTTATCTCCTCCTCTCTCTCTACCTCTGTCTCTCTCTACCTCTGTCTCTCTCTCTATCTCCTACTGTGGAGAGGTAAATTGGTAAACATTATTCTTACTGATCACTGTTACTCATTTTGCAATTTTTACTGGTATTACACAAATTGTGCGTGCAAATAAGATGGCAGCTTGCAGACTAACCTAATGATTGATTACAGTAGCAGCAAGTCTTTGGATTTCACGTTCCTCTTGATCTGCAAAGAGTTTAGACTTCATCGCCGCTGCCGACAGACCACACATGGCAGCATGCTTGGCATTTTCAGGAGAAATGGATGATGACGAACCTGTTTAAGGATAGGATGATTTCTTAATCAGTCATCTCTTGGATGAATAAATAAATGATATTTAACAGCAAAATAGATTGTCGTAATTGGGGGGGGGGGATATGAAACAGTTACAATTTTGATTTTGTAAGTTTGGATGTGCACCATGGCCCCTACCATCAGCATACATCCTTTCTGAACTCATCCTTCAATAGCAAAAGGTAAGTCAACACCTAACTCTAGAAGGATAAGGTCCCTAGTCAATACCAAATGTAAAAGTTTCTATCTCAAGTATAAGGTCAATATAGAATGTTCAAAGTGACAAGGTTTTAGTGTTTAATTATGTTACTAAAATTCACTCATTCAGTAAAGATGGATAACCTGGAATCGTCGTGTCTCGTCAAAAAAGATAATGCTGCACTTGCACATGATGCTGCAACTCTTGGTCCTATTGCAGAGGCCAAAAACCCAACCTACACAACATTTATCAACAGTAAGACCAGATATATAAAGGAATTTTTTTTTAAATAATCTATTTTTTATTCGAAATATCAAAAATATTCCAGCGATATTTTTTTTTACAAAAATATACGTCTGTCGCCCAATGGTTGGGCGACAAGGACCTATCGCCCAACGGTTGGGCGACAAGGACCTATCGCCCAACGGTTGGGCGACTGAAAGCCTGTCGCCCAACCGTCCGGCTTTAAAACTGCACAGGAGGCGAGCGGTTGGCGTAATTATTACAGTCGCCGCACGGTTGGGCGATAGGATACAGTCGCCCAACCGTAGAGCGACTGCATGTTCCAGTCGCCCAACGGTGCGGCGACTCGATGGCCTATATAGCCTCCTGCGGTCCTGCAGCGATTCGCTTCCAGAGGTTAAGCAGTTCGGCGACGGAGAAGAAAGAAAGGAGAGGGAGAAAAAAGAGAAGGGAGAGGAAGAAGAGAAGACAAATTTGGATTGCGAGGAGGTAAGTTTGATTTATTTTGTACTGTATTTTTTTAAGTAGGTATTTAGTTAATTAAAATACTAGGTATAAGTAGCGTCAGAGAAAACTATAGTTAGGAAAAAAAAGTAGATTTGTTTGTTTGTATGTAAGTAGAAGCGATAAAAAATTTTAGAAAATCCTCAAACACCAAGCGCATAGTAATAAGATAAAATAAATAGATGCGCGGACATTCAACTACAAATGGCCTTCACCAAAACGCAAAGACAAATAGGAAACAAAAGGTAACACCGAGCATAATGACATGAGAGTTTTTAGCACCGATGAAGTTCTCGATGCAGATTCATGCAATCCATTGGATTTATGTATGTTTAGGAAATCATCTATTGACTCCTAAAATGTGATATAATATGTGTTATCTTGTCTTGTGACTAGCATTTGGTATTTTAGATTTTAATTATTAATAATTTAAGAGTCTGCTTTGAGGTAGAGGATACTTATAGATAAATCTAAGGGCATTTTTGCATTGGATGATTGAAACTATTTCTCTATTAAAAAGCTTAAATGGCTTATGCATGCTATGAATTGACTAAGCAATTGATGCATTTATATATTAAATCAAATGTACATGGAACACAATACGGTACTAATGCTAGACTAATACAATTTTATATCCTTAACAATGCACAAGTTAAAGAGTCTCAACTTTTCCAATACGGTACTAGTGCAATACTTTCCTTAATGTATCAAATTCCAAAAATGTAAGCATTCAAGTCATAATCAAAATAAATAGTATATGTAGAATTTCAGTTTGTAAATTCTCTTAACGGATCCGACTGGAGTTTTGGCCTCCTTGACGAGCGCATCGACCGAGTACATCGTGCGTCGCGTCGTGTCCCTCATCCTACGGGGGCTGCCGACGCGACTGTGTTGGGGGTGATCCGCACGCGGACACCTCGGGTGGCTTGGAGGCTAGACCCACGCCGACGAGCGAGTTAGTATACGCCCACACTATCTTCTCGCGAATCTGCATCTTTCAGATCGACCTTTTGTTCCTTCGCAGTTGAGCGCTTTGGTCTACTACCTTTATGCGATAATAAGACCAAAGGAGACTTTTCTGCGGTGACAAGACCACAGGCGGCTTTGCAAACCGAGAAGACCACACGGGCACTTTAAGCGCAGATGATAAGACCGAAGAAGACGACTTTGCGCGAAGACAAGACTACACGGTCGACTTTGCGCGATGATAAGACCGAAGGAGACGGCTTTGGGCGGTGACAAGACTACACGGGCCACTTTGCGCGCGGAGAAGACCACACTGCATGCTTTGGGCGTGATAATACCAAACGAGACAGCTTTGCCCGGTTTAGGGTTTAGGTTTAGGTTAGGCTTTTCAGATTGACTTGACAACCCCGACCACCTCGCCACTTTTAAGACCAAGAAGAGGGAACAACTACAATACCCAGATAAATCAATGAAATATGCTCCAAGACCACCACGTTTTCCGATCCCGCAGTGTGTGTGTGGCGAACCGGCGAGATCATTCATCCACACACCCGAGATTACCACGACGCGCGCTTCGCACATCGCGGGCATCACCTCGTAAGTGTTTCTTTCACAGACGATTTTCCTCTCCCAACGTTCAATTTCATAAATTTTAACTTCATCCCCACGTAATGGCGGCCGAGATGCGCCGCCACTTCTTCCATGGATCGACGGCGGAGATGTACGACAGGCATTCATCCAAACAGGTATCTTTGAACTACTCGGTGCGGGCCGAGAACTTCGTCGCGTGGAAACCCTACGTCATCGGACCTGCTGAGGAGGCACCGAAGAGCCCAAGATTTCGCCGGCGTAATCCATATCGATGACGTCAATTATGAAGAGTTTACATCCTTATTACGTAAGGTTTCCCGTCACGGTGCACTTACATCCGCTATACAATCGCAGACATGCACAACTTCCACATACCACCCGACGTGCAAATCCGCGACAAAGGCAAGGAAAGGCTCATGCGGTTGACCGGCCGCCACAAACAGATCCGGTCGCCGGCGTCATCCGTATGGACGACGTGAGTTATGAACAATTTACATCCTTCTTACGATTTTCACTACGGTGCCCTTACATGATGAAATCGCAGGACATGGACGACTTCGATATACCGGCCCGACGTGGGCGATCCGTGACAAGGGCAAGGAAAGGCTCATGCGGGTGAGCGGCCGCCATGGCAGATCCGGCCGCCTACCAGAATCCGTATCCACGACGTTAGTTATTAAGAAGTTAAATCCTTCTTACGTTACGATTCTCATTATACGGTGCACTTACATCATCGAACCGCAGGATATGGACGACTTGACATACCGGCCCGACGTGGACGATCCGCGACAAGGGAAGGGAAGGCCATGAGGAGTTCAACGCCGAGCTAGCAAGGAAGGAAAATGGCCCCGTCCACGCAGAGGTTAGGTCATTACGTAGTACTCCCGATCCTACCCCCATGTTTTTTACTATCCCCTAAAGGCATGTATACTTACATGGTCCTGATATACATCACAATGTACCGTAGTAGTAGCGAGTTTGACTAAAGCAATTAGCGAACCATCATGCCATGTGACTACGTGTCACGTGCTTCAGACGCTGACTCTAATGTAGTTCGGTTACGTGTCTCCACTAAGCCATCAAAGCAAGACTATATTGCAAGTATGCCTCTTCTAGTGCAATCCCGTAAAGAACCATTCGCACCGACATTGAATCCTCCATGTTTTAAAGCATCTTCATAATCACAACGAGCGTTCTCAAATTTCTTCACTCATATTACAGATAGGTCCATAAAGTACGACCTTCCCGCATCGAGGAAGACTCCTTCCTCACGGTAATATCACTTACCTTTCTACTTACAACTCA
Source organism: Phyllostachys edulis (assembly GCA_036346405.1). Classification (NCBI taxonomy): domain Eukaryota; kingdom Viridiplantae; phylum Streptophyta; class Magnoliopsida; order Poales; family Poaceae; genus Phyllostachys; species Phyllostachys edulis. The sequence goes on along the minus strand of CM070565.1, from coordinate 9,706,558 downwards.
TTCTTGTCTCAATCGTCCTCACAAAATTCAACAGAAAATTAGCGCACTACAACAATATACAACGATCAAAAATGTTATTGCGACTCGACAAATTTCATACCTATCATATTCTACTTAAAATAACAAATGCAGACCAACTAACGGCGTCATAACACTATTATTTTCAAAATAAATATCATGACACAATCAGATTTGCTAAATTTAGTTCACCTAGAAAATGTAATATTCATTACAACTCAATTAAACAATATTTAAAAACAACAAAACAATCAGCGAGGCTCTCGTCGCCGAACCATTGGCGATTGAACCATCGCTTCAATGACAGACCCCGATCGCTCAATGGTTCGGCGACAGAACTCGTCGCCAATGACAGATGCAATCGCCAACGAGATTGATCGTGCGGGGCAGATCGATCCACCTTAGCGACGAGATCTGTCGCCCAATGGTTCGGCGACGAAACCATGCGCCCAATGACAGATCGATCGCCCACGATTGGGCGACATGAGAATATTTCCGTAAAAAAAAAATCGATGGAATATATTTGTAATTTAGAATAAAAAATAGATTATTTAAATAAAAAATTCTATATAAAGGGCATAGAAGCCTAGAAATGTTTTGGTCATGAGGAAGTGTAGTACAACCCCCTACTTTCAGATCACCCTTAGGCCTTGTTTGGCTAGTGAGAAAATTTATCCATGGGAAAAACAATTCAAGGGGGGATTGGGTGAATCCCTCTCCCTTCATCCAATCCCCTCCCACCTTTGATCTAATCCCTTGATTTGTTTGGACAAATAGTTGGATCAGTAGGATTGCATATATTGAAGAATTTGAAAGCAAAAAAAAAAAAAAAGAATATAGAAAATTCCAAAAACAACATTAAAAAATTGGAACAGTTGAGGAAAATTTCCAAAACCAAACCAGAAAATTTGAAAAATATCAGAAAATTTTCACAAACAGTCCAGAAAAATCGAAAAAAATAAAAAAAACAGAAAATTCGAAAAAAAAATCATAAAAATTCAGAATAAAAGGTCTAGAAATTTCAAAATTTTAAAAAACACATATTATAAATTTCAAAAAAAATGATCACCATTCTAGGCGTTCAGTCCACTAGCACTATCCTGCTACCCCTATAGCTCCTCAACAATCGATCGATAACAATACCTATACAAACACCAAGAGCCGCACTAAATCCAATCAAATCACAGAACACTGAAGAAACCAGTCAAAAATCGTATCTTGGCCTTTTATTTGCCGTAGTGACTGAAGTGCACGGGGTGGATGGAAAACATGCAATGGCTGCACCTAGCGGCCAGACGACGGCGAAGTAGCGGCACCAGTGGCCAAGCGATGGGGCGATGGTCACGTCATGGAAGTAGTGGCCGACAAGAGCGGCCCCAACCAAATCTAGAGGGTTGACGCCGTCTAGACCTCTTCTCTTCCTCCGCCTTGACCTCATCGACCCCATCACCGCCTGCTGGAGAGGACTCGACGATGCAACGTTCTAGGAGGGATGGATGGCGTGGAGGAGGGTGCATCGCGAGATTGGTGGTGGGAGGCGGTGGCGGTGCGAGAGAAGTCGAGTCAAAACGCTACTCGCGAGGAAGTACAGGGAGTTCTTCTCGACCTCTCGAGACGTGGTTTATTCCCACGGGGTTAGGCGAGGAATGGGCCGGGGGATCCCTACCCCTCCAGGCATCCAAACAGCTTAGTGATTTGACCCTGGAAATATTACCATGCGAGTCTCCTTGTGGATTAGGTCAGGATCCCTGCCGATCCCGGGTCTCCCAAACAAGCCCTAACAGCCTAACAAAATTCCATGGAAACTAGTTTAGCTACAGGCACACATGATTTATCTGGCGGCAAGAATTTTGGATTCAAACTCGATCAAGAGAATAAGATATACAAAAACTAATCTAGTATAATTAGTACACGCAAAATACAATAGGTGTTTACTAAAGCCTGATCGCTTAGCAACCAATCTGATGCCTCTCGATATGAATCTGATCGTTTGTGAATGTCAATGTCACGACCTAGCGATCGTATCGGATAGTCATGAGTAGTGGATGGCTTTGGGTCTGGTTTTCGGTGAGGCGCTGTGACGAAGATAGATAGCTAGGGCACGAGAACAACAAAGCGCAAGGGAAAGGGCGCAGAGCAAGGGTTCGATAGAGAGGAGATAAATTGAGAGAGGGAGATTGGAGATAGCTTTTCTTATTGCCTTCATTGATAAACATAGCATCCTTATATAGTGGATGCTGCCCCTAACAAGAACTCTAATACAATCCTTTACCAAAACCAATCTTTTCCTAATTCCTAAGTGTCCTGAAGGGACTTATCTAATTACTTGCTAAATCCCGAAGGGGTTCCTATCTTATCTCTAATAGCAAATCCAGAAGGGATTCCTAAGTATCCTCCTACTATTCGGCTGCATCAGGAGAATTCAGATCGGTTTAACTGGCCCTTGCACCGATTGCACTGGCCAGTGTATCGGTCACACTGGTTGGGCCACCGGTTGGACCGGTTGGGTCTGCTGCTAGGTTGCATGATCTTTGACTATAACACTTACCCCACATGACATCTCCCCCATCCTTTTAAAATAGCTCGTCCTCGAGCTGAAAAGTTGGATAACGATCGTGCAACTCCTTCACGGGCCCCCATGATGCGTCTATGGACTGCGGACCGTCCCATTGGACCAACACTTCCCACTTGTAGCGGCTAAGACATGTGCGAACTACGGTCGAAGGATGAGGACAGACTTGACCATGCTGTATTTCGGGAAGCTGAGGTGGCGATACTGGAGGTTCCCTACGGAATGGTTTGAGTTGACTGACATGGAAAACATCATGAAGACGAGAGCACGAAGGCAACTGTAAACGATAAGCCACTATGTCGATGCGGTCCAACACTTGATATGGTCCATAAAAATGAGGTGTGAGCTTATTGTTAACACAAACCACTAGAGATGCTGCATGCCGATGCAAGAGACGAAGCCACACCCAATCGCCTACTTGAAACTGCAACTCCCTATGTTTGTCATCATAATATTTCTTGCAGGGTTGTTGTGCCTGAAGAAGACGATCACATACATCGAAGAGCAGTTCATCCCGAGTAGAAAATAAATGTTCTACCGCAGCAACCTTGCTATTGCCCGGATCGAAAGAGCACAAAGACGAAGGTTCTCTCCCATATACCACTTTGAATGGTGTGTCTTTAAGCGAGGTGTGGAATAAGGTATTGTAACAAAATTCTGCCCAAGGAAGCCACTGAAGCCACTGATGTGGTCGGTCGCTAGTAAGACACCGAAGATACATAGCAATCACCTTATTAACTGCTTCTGTTTGACCGTCGAACTGAGGATGAAAGGCCGAACTCATGAAGGTGGACTCCCACCATGCGAAACAACTCTTGCCAAAAAGTGCTTGTAAAAATAGGACCGCAGTCACTAACAATGGATGTTGGCATACCGTGTAGTCGAATTATCTCATCAAAGAATGCTTGCGCTACTGATCCTGTTGTGTATGGATGGCCCAAAGGTATAAAATGAGCATAATTTGAAAAACGGTCGACGATGGAAAGAATCACGACTTGTCGTGTACCTTTGGTAATCCTTCAACAAAATCCATAGAGATGTCCGCCCAAACCTGACAAGGAACTTCCAATGGCTGCAAGAGACCTGCTGGATGTAATTGTTCCATTTTATTTCTTTGGCACACCTCACATGCGCACACAAAGTCCTTGACCACCGTACGCATACGAGGAATATGAAAATAAGCTTTCAATCGATGTAGCGTCTTCTGAACCCTGTCATGGCCGGTTGTATGAGCTGCAGCTAATATCTCAATAAAGTGTGGAGAAGACGGAGGTATATATATGTGCCATCATAAAATAACAACCCATCATGCCAACTCCAAGGATCGTCTAATGTCCCTGCATCCAACTAATCCTTGAGAGCGACCAAAGTCGGATCGCTAGACGCATCCTGCCGGAGATCATTGAACAAAGAGAATGTTGACATAGAAAGAGCAAACATTGTACCAATTTCAGCATCTCACCGAGACAGGGCGTCAGCCACTATATTATGTTGGCCCGGACAGTACTCCACACGAAAATCAAACCCTAGGTGCTTGCTTACCCAAGCATGTTGCGGAATAGTAGAAAGTCATTGATCGAGCAAAAATTTTAGACTATAATGATCTGTACGTACCAGGAAAGAACGTCCCCACAAGTACGGTCTCCAATGACACACGACTTGCACCAATCCAATAAGTTCAACGTTCGTATGCTGCCAGTTTAGCATGTCGTAGAGCAACCGGCTTGCTAAAAAATGCTAGCGGATCAGCACCTTGATGTAAGACCACCAAAATTGGATCCCAATGTGTCGTACTCCACCCCAAAATCTGTAACAAAATCGGGAAGTTGGAGAACTAGAGTGGATGTAATGGCCTGTTGAAGTGTACGGAATGCATGATCAGCTTCGTTGGACCAACGAAATGCCTCTCGCTTAAGGAGCCGAGTGAGCGGTGCGGCTAGCACGCCATAGGCTCGTACGAAACGCTGATAGTAGTCGACTAGTCCCAAAAAATCCACGCAAAGAATGAACCGTTTTGGGAAGTGGCCAATCCAAAACAGCTTGTGCTTTCTGCGTATTCGTGGCGACGCCGTCTTTGGAAATAACATGGCCTAAATAAGCCGCGGAAGAAACCCTGAAAAAACATTTGCTCCATTTGAGAAAAAATTGGTGTTGCTGGAGGAGTAAATACCGCACGGATGTGGCAAAGATGATCCACCCAAGAGGAGCTATAAATCAAGATGTCATCAAAAAATACCAGCACAAAACGACGGAGAAACGGTTGGAGAACGGCATTCATCAGTGCTTGGAAAGTTGTCGTTGTGTTGGTCAAGTCGAACGACATTACCAGAAATTCAAATAGACCCTAATGTGTGCGAAACGTGTGAAAGCATTTAGGCCCTTAAAAATGGTTTTGGTAAATAATGATAATATGTGAATATGGGGTTAACATGTTTATTGAGTATTTACAAGGTTAAGTTCCATTGGTGAGTTTGATGTCTTGAAGATGCATGCTAAAGGACAACATGAAGATCTTTTGGATAAAAGACAAGGTACAAGTAGTTTAGGATCCTTTTTATATTTTACCGGTCTCAGGAGAAATGGTTGGAAGACCGAATTTTAGGATAAATATCGTACTATTAAGAGGGATCATGACTAGTAGTTTGATAGCATGTTTTTGTGCCATTTGGATCAATTTAGAATCATGCATGCATTTGAATTTGAATTCGAAAGCTCTCTGTGCAATTGACAGCTCAAACGGTAGTACCGGAGGCTAACTGGCGGAACTATCGCTTAAAGCGGTATGACCGCGCATCCCTTGGCGGTATTACCGTGGGACGTTCGGACCGTCCGAAAGTTCAAGATCGTGTGGCTAAAACGTGTGGTCTGAACGGCCCAATCAATCTGGGCCATCCACATAATCGGTCTGACCATCACAGCCAACTGGTCGCTAAAGCGGTACGACCGGCTCTTGATGCGGTACTACCGCATTACGGTCGTTTCGAATTTTAGTTGGCGGAACTACCATGTGCCGTTCGGACCGTCTAACATCACTTGATCGCGTGGTTTAAACGTGTGGTCCGAACGGCCTAACCAATCTAGACCATCCACGTATACAGTTCAAACGTGCCTGTTAACCTATTTGCTAAGCGGTATGACCGCAACGCGGTTGTTCCGTTTTCTAGTTGACGGTACGTAAAATCCAGAGAGACTCTATTTCGGTTGAAATTGCAAAACCCTTGGAACGGTAGTACCGTAGCGGTACTACCGATCTACGGTTCTTCCGGAAAATGGAGCAATATGTATTTCCAGAGAGCACCATTTTTGGATCTTTTGTGAAACGGTAGTACCGCTCTTGTGAGCGGTACGACTGGGTTTAGCGGTATGACCGCATGATAGTTGATGGTAGTACCGCGCCGCAGCTCAAACAGCTATGTCACAGAGAGTTAATGCTTCATTATAGCCGCATTCTGAGCGATTGGTAGGATCTTGATAATCTGCCCTTAGCCGTGATAGTACCGTATTTCGCTGAAAAGTTGGGGTTTTGTCTTCAACAGTCGTTTTTGTTGGTGGGGGTTATAAATACCCCCCAACTGCTCAAGGGCTGTGTGCAAGACCACATTTAACATCCTTAGAGCCTTGAGCATTTATTCAATACCTCAAATACACTTGTGCATTCATTGTGAGGTAGTTGAGCCAATTCAAGTGCATTCACTCATTCTAGTTGATCCATTTGCACTTGAGTGCCGTCAAGCAAAGATCATTGGTTTATTACTCTTGGAGTTTTGCTGAACTCCTAGACGGCTTGGCGGTGATCGCACGGTAATCTCTTCAAGAAACTTGTGAAGAGGTCCGATGCCAAGATTGTGAGTGGTTTGGTGTTTACCATCTCCGGAGCGGAGGAAGAACAACCAATAGTGATCGAGGGAAGGCTTAATTCGTGGAGCCGGTTTGATTCGTTCAAGTTTCTTCAACGTGGACTAGTGAAGACCGGCAAGTCTTCGATACCACGAGAAAACATCGTTGTCTCTATTGTGGTTAATTCTTGTCTTTCCTTATTCCGCATTTATAATTCTAGCATTTATCTTGTATTAAATTGCTTAGCTAGAATTGTATCTAGTTTAGATATAAATCATAATTGGGTTAAATTGTTAATTTGATAAAAAGTTTTAAAACCTCCTATTCACCTCCCTCTAGTCGGTTATCCTTGATTCTACAACGTGCTTGTGGTAGGAATTTCCTCCTCACGTAAACTAGTTGAAAATCCTGCACTAAGTTATGTGCCTATCTTCTCCAGCCAACCAGACCAATTAGCAGTTGATACCGTCTCTAGTAAAAATATGAGAATTGTGGAAAATTGAAAATTTCAAGATCAGACTCAATTGCATTTGAGAGATATAATTTTTTTTTGCTAGAACAGTGAAACAAATATCCTCCACTACGTGTTGTGATTGTTCAGTTTTTTTTAAAACTTCTAAGTTTGGCGATAATCGGATTTTCACCATATTCGCATTTTTTCCAGAGATGTGGCTTGATACTGACATGCACTACTGCATTTTGTTCGTGGAGATTTGTGTGTTATGTCTGTCCTGTAAGAATGCCATGAAAATGTGTTGAGGAGGATCCCCGTGCCCCTAGGGTCAACACCTACACCAGTCCAACCAATGTCAACGACAGGCTAGTAGCGTAGCATGATGGTTACACGAAACAACGACGACATAAAATGTGACCTTGGTTTCATAATCAAGCCCCTTTATGCAGCTGGTAAGCATAAAGCTCCTCTATGCTACTAGCAAGCGTAACGTCAATAGGTGGACCCGTCATAGGAAGCTCCACTTGACCGAAAAGGATGAGGCTACCACTAGAATTGTCCTAGAATTAAGATCATTTATGTATCTCCACCTTCTCCCCCTCCCATCCTATAAATAGGACTCTATTGTAACAGGGGGGCACCTGTACATCATTTCACACTTGAGCAATACAACTGAAGGGAGATCCTTGTTTCGCTTATGCTTTATTCCCCACCTACGCGTTCCTGCATGTTGACGTAGCCGACCAGGGGTGATTACAAATATGTTGTTTAGACTTTAGACACGTATCTACGACAATTTCATATGTTGTTCCTAACATACATGAACAAGCAAAACTATGGACCAAGATTTAGTTTGGTAATCGGTATTGTTTGGTAATCGGTATTGTTTTGAAATTTTTTTGTTTGTAATTGATTTGTTTTTTTTTGAATGCCCGGGTTTTAACCCCTCCGGTCCGCTGTAGAGAAGAAAGCACCTAATCTCGCGAGGCACCACGGAAGCCAACGCTCGAACCGTGGCGGGCTGAGAGCCTATAGTTCCTCTCATTTTTGCCAGCTGAGCCCCAGCTCAGTCCTCAAATACACATACACACACCCACACACACAACCCAGTGAGACACCCAAGTGCCGAGCTGGGGACTCGAACTTGGGTGGGCAGCTTGGGCACTCCCAAAGCTTGCCAAGTGAGCTAACTCACCTCCTCATGTAATCGATTTGTTAAAAAGTATAATTTAGCAAACAACAGTTTGCTAAGCGACATACTCTTGAATCTTGACTCTTGAGTCCTAGCCATTGTCTATGTTTCTGAGTTTTTATGAGTTTAAATTTAAAGTAATTTTAAGTTTGCTTGCCACACCAAGGAAGGATTAAAAAGGTTTTCACCATTCAACAGAAAAGCATTTCAAACAGAAATAATTTTTTTTTTAAAAAAAAACCCGGATGATCGGGAGTTCGTCCCAAACCTGGCCTAAACCACAGCTCTAGGCCATTGGGCCTTATTCTAGGCCGAGCGTACACTAGTCGCGCACGGTTCGATCCTTCCGGTCAATTAATTTGTTTGGTTTAGTACCACATCGGGCATGGATGTCTGAATTCACATGGTGACAACCGATCACGGACAATCGTGGTTAGGTTGCTCCCAATGTTCCACCTTGGTTAGTATTTTAAGCATGTGATGTAGGCAAATTGATGATGTGGCACTATAGTTAATGAGGAGAGATAGTACTCTAGTATCTAATTTGGATACCAGTTTAGGTTCGAAATCCAACGCGTAAAATTTATTGTATACTCATGCATGTAATTAAATAAAACAGCCTAAGATACTACACAATAAGAAACATTGCATTGGAAAGATAATATCCTAACACTCCTCATGCACTAAGAAACTACACTAAGATATTGCACATTGGGAGCAGCCTTAGCAACCATCCGTGTGATTTTATATCTGTGAGTTTCTCATGTTTGCTGCTGGCGGCGCACTACACGTGTGCTTCGCATTTTGCCTCGGCTTCTCAACTTTAAGCTAGAAACGAAAGTATTTTCTGCGAAATCTCAAACATCAGTGCAAAATTGAATTAGGCTGGCTGCCCGTTTAGAACGAACGAGATAATTTTTACCAGCTCCTGAGAATAGTTTCCTGCGAAATTCATACAAAATTCTTGCGTTCTAATAAGGGCCCTAAGAAGTAACCCCTGAGCACGCTTGCCCTCAGTGTGGGCATAAATTGTGAATAATCAGCGAAGCTTCTCAAATCAGTGTGTTTTCATAAACATGTGAAAGTTTTCATCAACGCGGAGGCACATTTGATGACCGTAATAGTGCATGTAGCTACGTGTAACAAGTGGTAAAACCATTCTCAAAAGTAATTTAGTAAACAAAAGCTTGCCAAACCCTTACCCTCCTTGAGTCCTAACCGTCTATGTTCCTGAGTTTTGCCGTGTTTAAATTTAAAGTTTGTTTGCCATCAAGGAATGGTTAAAAGGCTGTGAACCACACAGCAGAAAAAATTTCCTACAAAACAATTCTGTCAAGAAACAGGAGGATTAGGATATCGCTTCCCCTTCCCCTTCCCCTTCAGTTAGGCTTTGTTTGGTTGAGTCAAAATCTCTGCTCATTCACATAGATAGGCAGAAATTTCAGTTCAAATTCCCGGCCCATCCACATGGATCCCGGCAGGGATTGGGCTTTCCAAACAAGCCATTAGGGTTTTTCTCGGTTAGGAGTGCTTATAAACTAGCTTTGCACCTCTGCTCTGCAGGCAATTCCCCTTCCTGTAGCAGTACAAGTTTTGGCCGTCCTCTCTTCAAGCACATCTGGTCAGCTGATGTTACCCCAAAGGTAAAAAAAAAAATTCGCCTGGCGTCTGGCCACAGATGCACTAGCCACAAATATTAACAAGAAGGGAAGGCATATTATTCAGAATGATACCTGTACTATCTGTGGCTTTGCGCCGGAGGATGATTTCCATGCAATGGTTTCCTGTCCTCATGCTAGCGCCACCATGGAAGGTATGTGCCATTTTTGGAGCTTGCCGAGGGCTAATCAGGTTACTAACTCAGGTCCGAGCTGGTTTCTTCTACTGCTAGACAGGCTCACTTATGAGGATAGATCCTCACTTTTGCTGTTGTTCTGGGAAATCCGCAACGGCAGGAATGCACTCACTCATGGTGCGGAGCACTTTTTTTTTTGTGGAGAGATCTATACACGCGCTAGTGGCCTTTCGCAACTCACTATTACAGATCCGACAACCAGAGTCAGCTGATATCAAATGAAAAGGGGTGTTGGGGGTGCTGTGCAATACCCGACACAATCATGAAGGTGTAGCGACTTCTTTTGCCCCTCGTGCACGCTGGAAGCCTCCTGACGAGGGTTGGATGAAAACAAATGTTGACAGAGGTTTTGTGAAAGATACAGGACATGCCGGTGTCGGTGTCGTCATTAGGAATGAGAGGGGAGATGTCCTCGTCTCTTCTTGGCGCTTCCTAGGCCATTGTTCTTTGGCGGAAGAAGCAGAGTTTGCAGCATGTGGTGAGGGTCTTTCTCTTGCGCAGCAATGCCACCATGACCTAGTCATTTTAGAGTCTGACTGTGCTGCTTGCATAGTGGGACTCGCGTCTCAGGAGATGGAGCGATCACATATGTCTAACTTCATTCAGGACGCCAAGGAGCCGATGGAGTTGTTGGGCGAGGTTAGTCTTGTCAAGGTGAAGAAAGATCAAAATAGGGTAGCACATGAGCCAGATCATGCCTTGCATGAAGTTAGTTCTGCTGTTTGGCTAGCTAGAGTTTCTTCATGTATCGAGCTCTTTGTGCTCCAAGATTGTAATGCTTCCTTGATTAATTAATCTTAACTACTATAATTTGGAGTTTACTCCACGCAGCGGACGATCGTCCCACGCTCGCACGCCTTAACTCCTCTACCCGCGCCACCCGCCTCGCATTCTCCGCCCCTCCCCCACAACCGCCGGCCCTCACCTTCCTCTCCCCTCTCGCGCCTGCCGCTGCCCTTCCTCCCTCTCCCCACCCGCGCCATTCGCCTTCCACATTCCACCCGCGCCAACGACCTCGCCGACACCGCGCCCTTCTTCCTCCCCGCCGCTATGCTACCCTGCCCAACAATCCCCTCTACCTCTCCGTCGCGCCGCCGCTCCCTCTCTCTCTCTCCCCCCGGCACCCCCTCCCTTTCCCTCCTCAGCCGCTCCTCTCCACTAGCGCCACCTCTCCGTCCTTCTCCCCCACCCCTCACCGTCGTCTCCCCTGCCCTCCAACCTGTCACCTCGTGCTGACGGAGTCGTGGATGACCCAATCTGGCGTGGTGGGGAATTGGCCTGAGACGGATGGTGGAGAACAGATCCACCGTATCCCTCGCCTCTCTCCCCTAACCCTCTCCCTCGCCGGCCAGTCCTCTCCTCACCCGCAGTCCCCCTCTCGAGTCGGAGCGCGCGCCCATGGGTGAGTACCGGCCTCGCCGGTCGCCGGCGCACAAGCGGTTCATCGGGATGTTCTCGCCGCCATCGCCCTTATCGTCCCCGACAGAGCCCTCGTTTGTCGCCGGGGACGAGTTCCACGAGGACGAATTCCTCTTTTCGACCTCCCCATTGCTTCCTTGGGCCTGACGCCCGCCGACGGGTCCAGAGCCCGAGCCGGTGCCGCAGGCCACCTCGGCCTCCTCGCCGCGCTACATCGAGGGGGACAAGAGGCTCCTGGTCCGCCCTCCCTCTCCCTCGGCCTTCCTCCCGTTGGGGACGCGGAATCTGGTGAGATCGAGGTGAATCTGGTCGAGATCGTGGCAGATCTGTCTTCCGTCATTTGGCCATGCTTCGGTCGCCACCAGCTTGTCGTCGACGTCTCCAGTGAGTCGAGCCACAACCTCATGCTCTCTGGTATTTTCCCTCTCGCATTTGCCAACAACACATTGGAATTCTACTTACATGGTATGCTTTGTTGATGTATTTGCTTTCTTTATCTGTGATTCCTCATATTTGATTGTACTACTTGCTTGTCTCTGAATCGCATTACAAAAACTTTGGTGTTTGGTTAGTACTTAGCACATCTAGATACACTAAGACTGTAGTTAATAGCTGTTAGATGTCTTATTGTTCACTACAATGTGACTAGGTAAATTCATCCATTCACAAAGCAAAGTCTTTACTTTAGACTAGACAGCTACTAACTGTTTGATTGACCTTTTTGGTTTCTTGTTCCTTTTTACCAAATTAACTTCTAAAATCATGAAAATTCTTATCATGATTCTTAGCATTTGTAGGAAGGACTAAGTAGAATCAACAACCATATCAATGGATTGCTCGGTAAAGGAAATCATGTGGCTTGATATACTGCAGTGAAATAGCAGGCTAACATTACCTTCACTATGGAAAAATCAGTAGTTAGCCACTACTTGGAGCCATCATGATTTTTTTAAAACACTGCCCCCCTTTAAAAAAATTCAATGCCACTAGTCCCTTTGGCCGAACGTCCTTTACTTCTTACTTGGTTGAAATGGCAGTGCACAATCAAATACCTTCTCATCTAGGGCAGTTCATGGATTAGTTTTCTGTATCTTCTGAAAATGTGTTGATTGTTGAGGCATGCATGGTACAGGTTAATTGCTATATCCATTTGTCTTATGTTTTGTTACGCATTGTTAAGACCCATTTTCACCTTCCACAGGAAAAGGCCGACCAACGATGGAGTGGCCCACAAGACTAAAGATTGCTCTGGGTGCTGCAAAGGGTTTGGCATATCTTCATGAAGCGTGCGGTTCTGGATCCACTTCAAGCCCACCTCGCCCCTCGATCGTCCGTCCGTGACCGCACACAGGGTGTACCCCAAGAACTGGCCGTGGGCCAAGAAGACGGTGATGTTCCCCAACCCCATGTTCCTCGCTTCCACCTCCCTCGCCGCAATATTTCTATGAGCGTGTTTACTCCAAAATTGCTTGAAAGGTATGGGGTATATTTTGAACTTAGTGACTGGATTTATTCGATTTTGTAACCAAACTAAACACATATATAAGCTTAGTTCTGGGTTTTGATTGTATGGCATTGTTGCATGGACAGTGGCAGATTTATACTTGAAATGATGTGTGTTGAATTACTCATCGCGTTATGACTCTAAAATGTTTAACTACATTACAGATTTTTCTTGTACCAGTTGCAGATTTATATAATTATATGTAATCTACTAAAGTTGAACCTCTTTCTTCACTATTTATTTGTTAGGTGCTTGTTAAATATCAGTATGATTATAGGAACCAGGCCTACCATTTTGTTATATGTGTTAATTAACCCGATCATAGATGGTGTGTGCCACCTGTACCAGTTGGTTAGAGCTCTCACTAGCTGGTGTGTCTATTGGTAGTGAAATTAACCGATTAAATGTTGGTTTGCTTTCACAACATTTATTGCCATACTGCTCACTATGTGCTCACATGGAGTTGCTACCAATTAGAATAAAAAGAAGCATACTGAACTAAAACAAAGTGTACCACTAGATGTGCCCAATGCCAACCCTAGGGGAAAATACAAATAAAACATATCCTTCATGCAATCTACAGGCTTAATTTCATTGATGGCATAGCATTCAACTTCTTCTGGTGCAATTTAGTTATAAAAAACTCATAAGCTGATGCCAGATTTTGAGGTGGAAAACAGCTCCATATGTACACACAAAAAAGTGTGAGCAAAGATGCCCTTAATCATATCGAACAAAAAATACTAACAAAGAATGGTTGGTTCTTGGTATTAATATTGAAGGCCTTTTTTTTGTAAAACATCTTGATTTGATGGAGGAATAACTTAGAGGCTTAAGAAGCTAAGTTTTTATCCAATGCTTTACTTGGATGTGAAAAATTCAAAAGTTTATCTGTATCTGAAATAAAAATTACATGTGACAAAATTGGATGAGTTCAACTTGCATTTTTGCTTATACTTGGGGTCATAATTGGTATTTTTAAATCACTTGTCCGTAAAGATCTAAACTTTTTAGGAGTTGTGCTTGATATTTGCTGTGATAATAACATGTTTGGCCCTCCTCTTGTTTGGCGAGCCCCTCCTCTGCTGATGAACCAGCTTGAGATTTTCATTGGCATCTGTCATCGGCAATCATTTTGCCGAGCGTATGGGTGTGAGGAAGACATGGATGTCCATTGTCGAAGTCTCCAAATGTGGTAGCTTGTTTCTTTGTTGCCTTTGGTAAATCTGGAGCGTAAATCTGATAGCTTTTGTTTATTCATGTATTTTGTTAACTTCAACTCATGGACTTTTGGATCTCCAGCATGGCAGAAAGGAAGTGGATGTGGAATTGAAAAAGTGGCAGAATTTTTTGGGGACACTGTTTTTGTGCCTTTCCCTTGGATAACTATGATTTAGTTGTTCTGAAGACTCTTGCAATATGCTAGTATGGGGTATGGCAAAGAGTTTCTTATTCAAACTGATTCTTCTTTGAAGTGTTATAGCCTATAGCTGTTATTTATTTATTTGCTGATAGCGGATAACTTCGTTTCTCAGGTTCATGTTCTCTGCTAAATATGTTATGAAGTGCGATGATGATACTTTTGTTAGACTTGATTTAGTAATCAGTGAAGTTAAGAAGGTACCAAGTGATAGAAGTCTCTACATAGGGAATATGAATTTTCACCAACGGCCATTTCGCCAGGGGAAATGGGCCATGACTTATGAGGTAAAACACATGTGATATTTTGTTTGACTGTGGATATTGGATGACATTGTTCATGTATCTTTTGTCATTCTTTTTTCTATTGCTTGAAATACAAGCTAAACTATTTTGTTACAGTGATGATTCCCTAAAAATGTAATTAGTCGTTAATATTTACTGCGATGACTATCTGAAGATAGTTTAAACTTCATATAGTTGACATTGGATTTCTCCCCCTGCTATTTAGATGATTAATACATGTTTGTGGTTGGTATTCGAAACTTCTTTCTCTGAAAGTGAATTAGACTTTGCAGTATCCACTTTTTATTAAATGTCAATGGTTAGCTTTGCTAATTTGTATTTAGCTTGGGATGCGTTTTATTTGGCCCATGACAAATAAATTGGAATTGTTTTTCTGTCTACTGTCATTTTGACATCCTTGTGTCTTCAAATATTTGGATATTGAAAAAAGGTGCGTCCATATCAGAATAGGGACATCCGATTACTAATGTGATTCATTCATGTTGGAAGTACTATTTAATTTGTTCCTATAATGTTCTTTCTACTGTCTACATGAGCGAAAGTGAATGATCACTTACTGCAAGTGATGAAAGGCCCTCTAAGGTGCTGATAATAGAATATGTGACTCTTATCTGGTTATTGTTATTATATTTAGCTATCTGAGCTGCATGATAGCATTTTTTTGCAGTCAATTGGGCCCCTACTTGCGTCTTGAATCTTGATGCTTTAGACTTTTTTGGCCTAAGCCATATGCCAACAATTAGTATTATGTTTACAAAGGTTGGAACCGTGTACCTTATCCCAACATGATTTTATCAGGTTATTGTAGTGATGTTTTAGTTTATCAACGACGAGATCAGCAACCGTTGAACAAAAAAAAACCGGATGTGCGTTTTTTTTAACATATAATAAAAACATATCTTACTTTGTATGATTGGTTCACCTTCTACTGCACACATTCTGGGCACACAGAATTGCATTCTACTGTTGCTTTATTATTGATTTCTTCCTACACAAAAGGTGTTATAAGTGTGCATCTTGATTATTAAATCCACTTTTTATTACAAAAAATAGTTCCATGTATATTGTTGTTGGAGCAAATGTTTTCTTATTTTCAACTTCATATGATGATATTACTACATATTGAAACCTGTTGTTAATTCCAAAATGAAGCATTGCAAGATAATGATACACCCCACCATCAATTTGATCTTCCATTGCTAAATTGCTGTCAATTTGTTTTAATTATGCACATAGGATATATAAAGCAGTTATCTCCCTTGCTCAGATTTTGAATTTATAAACCAGGCTTGAACTTTACCAATAAGAGTTTCTATAAATATGGTTTTCTTTATGTGTGGCAACTTGATCATTGTTTTAACAACATGAACCATATTGCAGTGCTCTTAATGGTTGTTTTTTCTTCTCTATTTACAATGACAAGATCCCAGATACTTTGTCAGCGGATTTAAGAAAAGGAAAGGACATTCAAGGAATACCATGGGCGAAGCTAGCTATCACATTTGAAAAATACAGACAGACCAGATTAGAGCAGTACAAAAATTATGAGGATGCCTAATTTTGGAGAAATAGCAGCAAAGATGTGTCTTTTAGAAAGTTCAGTTCATGCAAATTTTTCTGTCTGCATGCAGTTAACAGTTGACACTTGTCTTAAAACAGGAATACAAACCAACTGAGAAAGGTGGAATATAATATGAATTCATACAAAATACCATATCAGTAAAATCGACTATCCTACATTTTCATGTGGGTCCATTCTGCCTTCCGTACCCCTTCATGATAATACGCTGTCGAATAATTATCAGATGTAGTTTTTTAGATATCTACTTGATAGTTGGTATCAGGTTTCTTGGTGTTCCCTCATAAGATTATGTTTCTACATTTCATTAGCCAAACCAGCTTCAGACTTATTAAGTTAATTTATCAGTCAACTTTCATCTTAATCTTTTGCCTTCGTAGTTTTTCATGTATCATTTCCTTAATATTAAAATAAAAAATTAATGATATGTTATTTCATTTGTTATTGTTTCAATATCGCGTTGAAGCAAACTATCTCTTACGTTCATTGTATCGTTGCTTATTTCAAGAACTAAATTCATGAATGCGATATTTTGTTATGTATGGTTTGGACTACATTCGGTGATAGAATGTTTGCTGAATTTTCATCCGGATGTAAATAACTCCAAATCAATCTTATTTAGTTATGTTTTTCCCCCTTCATTTATGTTATCAAAAATTTAACTTGCTTCTATAATTTGTGTTTCCGTCGTAATGCACAAGCATCCTACTAGTATATATCTATTTCTCTCGCAAAAAGAAAAAATCGCCGCTCCTACTTCTCGCTTATTGGGCCTATTCCATACTCCCTGCTATTAGGCTGGAAGCTGGACCGAGTGTATAACGACTGCGTGGCGATTTTGGTAAAGGAATTCCTTTCCCTTCTGTGGTCATTACGTTTTTTGTTTTATAAAAAAAAATCGTCTGAATTGCTTGGCTTTTTGTAAACAATTTTTTTGCCCCTTCGTCTGAATCGACAAGAGTTAAAAAGTGACCCGTGTGCTCTGCTTGCCTTCCACATGAACACCAAAGTAGGCATTTTTACTCTCTTTTTTTTGTTTTGGGGGGGTTGGGGGATGCGTGTATAAAACTATGAATTGTCATGAGGAGATTGATTCCTAAATATGGGCCAAATTCTGGAGTAATTCTAGCGCTATTGGGCCTGAACCTGGGCGACATCTGATATTCCGTTTGTTTTAATACCACATCGCTTACGGAAGTTAGATTCTGCATGGTGATAAGCGATCACGAGTAATCGAGTCACCTCGTGGTAAGCGTTGTTAGAGCATCTCCAATGTATTGGATCATGGTTGGGTCAAAATTATGCCATGTCAACCGATTTAAAGTAAGTGTATTTTGCTCCAGTGTGTTGAATCGAACCCATGCTTTAGATGGACCATTGTAAGAATAAAATAATCATTCACACAAGCTTTCCCCAAAAGAGTTAATGCAACGGCTAATTACTTAATTGTATCGGCTAGTAAAAATATTACTTTACTCAGTTGGAACCGGATGCAGACTATGCACCGGCTCTCCCCAAGTTTGCATTGAATCGACTGTGTCCAATGTGCTGAATCGGTTCGTATCATTAATTCTAACGTACTGAACCGGCTAAGCACCAACGTTCGAGATGCCCTTAGCGAATTTTCGGTGTTGTTCTTCATATACATCTTTTGGAGCTCATACCCGTAGTTGATGAATTGCAATCTGAATTTCCAGTCGAAACCGAAATAATCGAAGAACAATTACCAAAGCTTCTCCCAATCGCTGCAAAGGAAATTAGCTAGGCTCATGCATAATTCTCTCAAACACTTCAATCAAGATAGATAGAGGCGTAAACTTTTCTTACTTTTTAAAAAATTAGTCGAAAATCCCTCGCAAAAATCATATGTCATCTTGTCCAATCGTACCCACCAATTGGCAGCATGCCACTAGCAGTCTGAACAAAGACATCCCACGATCAACCCGCCAATCCAATCAAGGAGAAAAGTTGGTTCGACGTGCCTGCATTGTCTCTGCAGTCAAACCTGAAAACGACATCCCCCAACATACGCCTAACTGAATGTGTCGATCTGCTGAATCCAAAAGAAATCAGGCTGAACTTGTCTGCTAATGAGGCACGAAGTCAAACATAACATGGTCGCGCGCAACTCTTCAGTTAACCTACCACTTGGTGCCAAACCGCCGGCCGGTGTTCCAACAGTCTCAACGCCAACGCACTAAAAAAGCTCAGATAACTTCAGAAAACCATAAAGAAGTTCAGATAGCTCCCCACTATCTCCAATCCATCCCCTCCAATCACTCCTGAATCATAGCTACTCACAACACCTCTATAAAAGAAGCATCATAACTAGGATCACTGGATCAGATCATTGCATGAGAGAGAGAGACAGAGTCAAAATTGCAGTAATGGATGACTCTTGCAGGAGGCCAGGGTCCATACCGTTCAAGTGGGAGATCTGCCCGGGAACGCCGAAGCACACAAGAAGCGAAAGTGCGGCTTCCTCCAAGGTGGCGCCCAAGCTGACACCTCCCCCCTTCATGGCGTCCCCCTCGCCTTCGCCGTCGCCGTACCACTCCCCCCGCGTCTCCTACTCGGCCCGCTCGGCGTCGGTCTCGCCGTCCCGGCGCCGGTGCTGTGGCCACCGGCGGCCGACCGCCTTCCTCGAACTTGCGCCACGAACGACGACAGAAGCCAAGCCTGAAGCTCATGAAACGGCGGTGGCTGCGTACAGGTGTTTCCCGCTCCCTATGCTGATCCGGAGGAGGGACGGCAAGAAAGGCAGCTCCGGGTCTGCGTCAAGCTCCCGCTCGTCCGGCAGCAGCTTCAGCTCGGACGGTGGCGAGCTGGGACTGCGGCGGTCGGCGTCAAGCTCGTTCTCGTCTCTGCCGCTGCCGCCCGGGAGGAGGTTCGCGGAGGCGAGGGAGGAGGTGGAGGCTGCCACTGGCTGGTTCTTTTGAGACAGCAGGCACACACGGCAGCCATGCACGCCACCATTGTTGAAGATAGGAGGAATTATCACCTTGTGTGATGAGACATGAGACCCCAGCTTATGTAATTTGGCTGGAGACTGTTTGTGTGTGATCTTGTGCTTATTTACTCACTATGCAAAGCACAAATGCACACCAGTTGCTCATTGAACGTAACTTGATTTCTTATGATGTATATTTGAATCCAAATATATCCTAATTAAAGTTGTTTTTTTATGGTTCATGACTACTTTCAGTGCATGACGTTGCAAAGATCCAAAGCCATAATAATTGCAAGAAAAAAATGTTGAGCCAACGTTTAACTTGAAGTCCAAGACTGAAGATTTAATAAGAAAGGATATATGCAATACAAACACCAGGAAGGATGACAAGTTGATAACAGAGCATTAACAAAGAAATGAAACAGGGCAGTATTCCCTATCTTCCCGCGCATCCCGCGATGTCCAAAGTTCCTCTTTGATGAGCCAGAATAATTCCATTGCCGTTGCTGTGGATTTTTTTAGGTATTGCCACATTCTCAGCAACGGCGGCAAGGCCATTGTTGAAACCGTCCCAGGGAGTTAATTAGAAGATTTTGCATAGTTTAGGGGGCTATTTAGATGATTTTGTAGTTCAGATGATATATTAGACACACTTCCAAAGTTCAGATGGTAAATTAGACTTATTCCAACAAAAGAATGGCCAAAAGAAAGCATCACACATCTTATACAAGCTAAGCTAGCAAAAAGACTATCGAATAAGTCCAATTTACTTTCTCAAACTACAAAACTGGTTTTTTTATCTCCTAATCTTTCAAAACTGGGTTAAAATACACCCTAAGGTGATTTGGTAGTGTGATTTTGCTGACATTTTTGCAACATGAACATCCACGTCACCCTTCTATTCCCATTGACCCATACAAATTAGCAAAGAATGGCCAAGCTTTTTTTTTTAAAAAAAAAAAATCCATCGTCTCCCTCATTTGTCTGCTCGTCTTCTCTCTTCACTTCATGGCTTCCAAGCGCCGCCACCATACCATCCCCAAATCAAAACAAGCAGCACTATTGTGGGAGCACATGCAGGTGGGGAGCCCGGGCACATGAGCATTTCGAGCATGGTGTTTTTGCCTCACCGCCATTGTCTTTTTTTTTTGGAAAGGACGTGATGCCGCTACCTACATTACACATGACATTTCGAGTTGTGTCTCCGGTGTTCCTTGTGTTTCATCTTCATAGAGCTTAGTAGTACAAGAGAATAGAGATTCTCTCCATCGTACTCTAGTGTAGCTCCAGAGTGTTTTCTCGTGTTAGTTATGTCTACGGAATAGCGTTGAGTATTAGGTGGGTGCTCAAACCCAACATCACCCCCACCCTGACGTGTCGTTACTCCCGTCACTCTTTCTGTAGCTTCCCCACCCGCCGCCCGCCGCCGACTCCCTCTCCACCGTCATATCCGCCATAGATGCCTCCTTCCACGACTGGTTCCTCGCGCCTGTTGCGGAGACGTCATCGTCACGTCTTTCGCTGCCCTCAACGGGATCTACGAGGAGCTCACGGTGGACACAGTCGCTCTCGAGGCGGTCCCACTGACGGATGAGCTCCTTGCCATGCTCCGCCATCGCATGTGGAGGCCTCCCGATGGCGACGCGCTGCTGCTCCGTTTCCTCTTTCTTCGATGGGTTCGGGTGCCGCCCGCGTTATCACCACATGCCATGCGAACTCCGGCGATGCTAGAGCCCGAGGTTCCTTTTCTATTGCTAGCGGCTGGTAGTCCTACGGCGGGGCAGCCGACCGGCGCTGGTACCCTCAACTCAAACAAGGAGGAGGGAGAGAGAGAGAGTGTGTGTGTGGACGGGAAGAGAGAGTGTATGGTGGCAAAAAATATGCTTACGTGGCGGCCAATGCGGCAAAATAATTTATGTTCACATCAGCGGAACTACTATCGGAAACTGGCTCAAGGCTTGTTTGGGAATTCCAAATTCACGGCTTCCAAACAAGGTCTTATGGAGTATTTTAATCTGGTTTTAAAAGATCAGGAGGTAAAATACTGGTTTTATAGTTTAAGAGGTTAAACGGATTTTTTAAAAAAATTGAGAGAGTAAAATGGACATATTCCAAAGACTAACAACTCTGAGAAAACAAGATTAGACAGGGACAGAAGCTTAAACTTCTCTTATGAAGGAAACAATAAGTATTTTTTGGGCATAAAATCCAGGTATACCTTCTCTTGTGAAGGAAACAATTCCTTAGGTATTATCAGTCATTTATCGTACAGCGAGAAATAAAAACAGGAGTGAAATTCTAGTCAAAGGTATCTGCAGACGTGCTACCCACACGGGCACGGTGGTACGTCAGGTCGTTGCGCAGGCCGTACCAGAGCGCTGCAGCCGAGCTTATCAAAGGCAGAGTGACGGCAGCCACCACAGAGGCGCCGACGGGCGCCGCAACCGTCATTTCCGCCGCTAGGACACCGGCGACGGCGAACCCTGTGCCCGCAACAGTCGCCATGGATCGAGCCCTGCGATCGAATTATCTCAAAGCAAGCGCTACCAACTTCAGCCTTTATTCGGACTCGGAAACTGTAACAAACAAGTACCAAATACAGATTGCAATAGAATATAAGCAATAGAATTCACTCGATTCAGGATATAAGCAAGAGAGTATAGAGGTGAATTGGGGGTAGAAGAGAAATATACAGAAGTTCTAGAAGGTTCGAGAAGAAGCAATAGAGCCACGGAGGTAGAATCCATGGAAGGGAGAAGAAGCAGGAGAAGGAAGGAGCGGAGACCGCTGTTTCTGATCTGTTCCTCACGGTTTCTTAATCCGGGAGAGAGAGAGAGAGAGAGAGAGAGAGAGAGAGATTGACTTGGGAGAGGAGTCGTCAAGGAGGAAGGGAGCAGAGAGGAGTTTCTTCTGGGTGCCCTAGCCTCTTGATCTCCCCAAAAGGGAAACATTGTGAGGAGATGGAGAGGTGGACTCCAGGGTAAGTTGATGATTTCTAGGGTTTGGTGAGTGTTGTTTCCTGCATCGTAGATCCAAGTTTGATATGGATTTTTTGTTTTGTGTTGTTGTACGTTGCTATGTGGGTTTGGCTTTTTATCGAAATTTCCTAGTGAGTGATTTGTGTGATTTTAGAAATCCCCACGGTTGGGGAGGGGGGGGGGTCGATTTTACTTAATTGATTTCGTGTTGAATGTGAGCGGGGGGTTTTTTTTTGTGGGAAAAAATCCGCCTCCTAAGCAGACGATTTGACCATTAATTACAGTTCATTTTTTGTTGGGCATGTCTTGATTCATACAAGTTGGCTTTGTTGAGCGAGATCGATGGGCCTCTCTGAATCATCAACATGGTGTGGTGTATTCTAGATCTGTCACTATTTCTTTTAGTGATACACCTAAATTTCTTTTTTGTTTTGTAGTTTAAATCATTAACGCGGTTGTTTTTTAAGATCCACATGTGTTTAAGTCGTTCAATCAGTATATCAAGCATCCACATATGTTGTTTTCTTATGTTTACCAAATAGTGTATTTATATTTAGATAGCTTTATCATTATCAATAGCAATTAGCTTGTTTATGTTTTACATAGTTCACTTAATGGGTAGGGTAATGGTAGAATGTTTTTACTTGTTGAGAGAGTCATAGTATGAGTGGTTCACGTCCATCATTTTTTAGTAGGTCGTTTGACAGAAACAGAGACAAATGTTTTTTAGGCTCGGATTTGTTGGAAGTTTTTAGCTCTGAACTTGATCAATGTACATTAGATTTATATATTTTTTTAATGTATTTTCATCGCTATGTCTTTTTTAAAGAAGAAACTTCATTAATAGTTTTCCAAAAAACAGATGGGCACTATGACTCCTGTATGGTCCCATTGATTCGGTTTTACAGGTGA
This sequence comes from Phyllostachys edulis, assembly GCA_036346405.1. NCBI lineage: Eukaryota > Viridiplantae > Streptophyta > Magnoliopsida > Poales > Poaceae > Phyllostachys > Phyllostachys edulis. The sequence continues at coordinate 9,683,563 of CM070565.1, read as the reverse complement.
TTGTCGGCCATGAGTGGTACAATCAACAATCAGGCGTAGAGTGTCAGGAAACTACACGAGAGTGACATGGTTAGTTTATTCACGAATTTATTCACTTTTACACTTAGTTTCCTCGATGAATATTTGAAGTTACTTGCTCTCTGTACGAACATACATTAACTAGTGCTAAATTTTCTGTAGTGGTACTTCCCAATATGTGTTAACATGCACTTGTTTCTGCTCATCGTAGATATCATCGTTCGGAAATATGTATTCCTTGATTCAATGTATAATGAGGATTCCTATTCCAAGAAAATATGTGATATCGTATTTGTGAGTTGCTAGCTATTTTTTTAGTCTCTAGGTTCAGTTTCATCTATGTCATCATTTGTTATTTTAAGCCTGTCTTGTTTGTTGTAGCCCATTTCAAAAATAGGTTTACTTTCCTCCTTTGTGCACAGATTGCTAATTTTTAAAAGGTTTGGAGGGGTTAGCTAACTGAGGCCCATGTTGTTTGATGGTCATCTTAGTGTTCACAAACTCATCTATCTGAAATTAGTAGCGCAAGCAGGAGGTTAAAACTTTTCTTTACATCTAACGCAATACCTTTTTACATGCTTTATGTACTAAATTTATTAATTTTAAATTGCATAAATTTTGTATTCGACACATGTAAAATACGGAATGTAAATCACTTTTGTAATTTTTTTGATTTCATACCTTCAAGCTGGATGAAGTGCTTGGTTGTAACCTAACAACTTGATGATGATTCATTTACCTATATTTGTGTAAAAATATATGATTACATTTAATCAGTTTTAGGAAATTGATCGAATTTGTCAACTGACATGTAATTTTTAGTTACCTTGAAGCCCTCGTAGTTTGTGCCAAGATAACTGCCAAGTTTGTTTTATTATTTGATCACCAATCATCACGTTCTGGACAAATTTGTGAGTTCAAAAATGTTACTTCTATTAATGAATATGATCCAATATGTCAAAACCAAATAACACATCTGTTAGCAAAATAGCAAGTAACACCCTCTTAAAATTTGTGGATTGCTTTGCGCTCCTGTAGTCCATTGAAAGTGTTCCTATAATGTTCAATACATTTTACATTAAATTGTACTACTTTTTACTATGTCCCAACTATGCAATTTCAGTCCAGTACATATGTAAATTAATTTTGCATTACTTGTGTGTCAAAATAGGTACTGAATATCGAAGCTGGTTGCATTCATGGTTAAAACGAATGGGGGTAACCTGGAAGGACCTGAATTTAAAACTCATGTCAACTCAATTGTTTAGCAAGAGCGTCAGTAGATTCTTTTTTGCTTGTGGGGAGGGTGGGGGGGGCATGTTTTGGGCTAGACAAGCCTATTAGAGTTGTTTGTTAATTTTTGGTGTCAAATGTCCATTAGAGTAGTTATATTGGGCTAGAGTGCCAGACAAGCCCATTAGCAGCAGCTATGTTAGGCCATACAAGCCAGTTAATAGCAGCTATAATGGGCCGGAGAAATTAAAAACAGTTGACAGCAGCTCTGGTGGACCAGAGAAAAACCGATTAACAACGGCTCTAATTGGCTGGACAAAAATAAAACCAGCAAGCACAAAGCCAATTACAGTGTGACCCGTTAAGGAGCCAAGCGATTGTTGAAACTGTGGGAAGCAAGAACAAACGGATGTTCCGTATCGGACGGCTGGAAATTCGAGTATTCGCAAACAAAAAAAAAATACTCGAATGTTACCTAGACACTACCTATTGTAATCAGGGTTCAATTTACCAGTCACCCCCGGTAAGAATGCATACCTGCCAAAAAAAATCAGATTAGCATGATTTTCATCAAATATAAAAGAAATTCTTAACCTCTGATAAGGCTGGTCCTGAGATTGAACCCTCAAATCTGCACTTTTCTTCTTTTTCTTTTCTTTTCTGTGTTACCTTCGAAAAATTCATATTTTGATTTAACATATTCAGGCAAAATCCGTCGAAATTTTCCGGTAACCCCTACAGTAAATTTTTTTACCGGTTACCATAATGAGAGACCATGTGGAGGTCGTCCCGTTGTGAGTGATGAGTAATTGACAAAGTTTAGGATAGTCGAGTTTGGGTTGAGTGGTTCGGAGTCGAGTCGTTGCATGGCGCAATCGGGCTCTGTCGGACTTGGTCAAACTTGGTCGTATGGGATTAGGATGCATATTCAGGTGTTTCGACAAGTTTGGATTTTGTCATGGTAAGTTGTTGGTATTTACGCTTTCATGTATCGAGCGGTGCTATTTGATGTGTTTCTTGTCTGTGTGACTGCAGGACATCGGGTGGAGTTGTGGCGAGACACGGTGGACCGGACTAGGTGCAGGTGGCGCTGAGGTCGAACGGTCGGGATGTGTCAAAGACGACGTGGACTCGAGGTGGTTGCGGGCGTCGAGACGAGAAGCGGAAGCTTCCTTAAGGTGCGGGGAGGGGCGAAGAATTTCGCAAGGCTGCACAAGCGGGAGCGGGCTCCGTTGGATTTAGCGGGCGTAACGGGGTGGAGACCCGTTAGCCGTGGGCTATAAATAGGATGGAGGGGCTGCTGCCCAAGTGATATACTTCAATGATTTTTAGGGTTTCATTTAGTCAAAAGAGGCTTTAGTGGTTGAGGGAGTTGGGACATTAGGGTTCCAGGAAAAAGTGCAATCTTTCCTCTAGTGGCGGCGGCGCCCTGTTTTCCCCTGATATTAGATAGCGTGTGGTGGCGCTTTGAGTCCGAGGCGAAAAACCTCGGCCTCCTGCTTGCTATTGTTTGTCTTTGTTTTCCTTTGGCACTTGCATGTAAGAAATCTCTCACTATCGACGATATGATTTTTGCCTTATGCGATTGGAGCTTTCCTGTTTGATGACTTTGTTATTCGGCTGCTCAATGATGAGGATGAGGTGTTTGTTTTTTTTTCTTTGGGATGCGTGTGTGTTTGATTTAATTAGGCTTGAGTGAATCTTTCTTGCTGCTGGCCGATCGGACAACTCTTGCTGCTGTGTGCGTTTGTGCTGCGTGTCGGATTGAGCTCCTTTCAATTTTGTGACAGTTGGATTGATTCAGTTTTTGTCAAAGCAGCACTGCAGTGATGCATGAGTTTTAACTCACAGCGTTTTGATATCTTCGGATTTGTTTTTGGTCGATCGCTCGTAAATCGATTCTGTGCAATCGCTATCAATTGATTTGAGTGGTGGTGCCTTGGCTGCCATTTTCTGTGCGTGAGATCCTTGCACAAGAACAGAGGTCGGCTCGGCTTGCCGAGTGATGCTTTAACGTCCTGCAGATCCCAGTGGTTGGCTTTTGATTCTGATCTGAAATCGGATCGCCAGTTTATGCTTCATGCTGCAAGAGATCGCTTACTCTGATTGACATGATGTTGCATGGAATTAATCAGGTCGCTGTTTCAGATTTTTCTATTGCTAGAGTCAGTAACCTGTTGATTATTTTATCGCCCTGCCTCATCAATACGAATGATCGCCATTTTTTTTGTGCGTGTGGGTGAATTTGTCTAGGCAGCAGCTGTAAGAGTTTTTCTTGTCCTATCGTTTGGTGCATCCCGGATCTGTTGGACTGAGTTCTGTTTTTATTTGCTGCTGACTTCTTTGACCCGTCCAAAGTTTGATGTTAACTCTGTGTGGATCCGTCGCGAAATCTCTTTTGGTCGCCTCATGATGCGATTGAAGTTGTTGGTTTTAATTGGCATCGGCTACGCTTTTAGCCTTGTTTATTGTTTTGGCTACTGCCAGTGTTATGCTTCTCAGTCGACTCATTCTATGCGCTTTGATGTAGCACATGTCGCTCGTCTGACAAGAAGAAACGAGGCTTCTTGTTGCATTTTTTTTTTCTTCTTCTGTTGTGCTCGTGAGACGAGAAGCCATCTTAGACTTTGTGCTTGTAGTTGTGAGGTGTTTTTTTTAGTCGTGTTCTCGGGGGCGATTCTAAAAGAGAGCGACATTCACCCCCCCCTCTGTCGCCATTTCGGTCCTACAATTGGTATCGAGCGGTTAGCTCTTTTCAATAGATCTTAACCGGTCTCAAGAGCCGTGGCGATGGACAAGTACTCGACCAAGCCGCCCGCTGATGGCATCGACACCCTTCCGAAGAGCCGAATGGAGACATACATCCGTGCCCGGGGTATGCCATCCGGCGGAAGGTCAAGGTTCGATTATTTGTTCTCGCCAATGAGAACATCAATGCCGGAACATGGCCGATGTTGAGGCGAATGCAAAGGCAAGGAACATCATCATCCGTGGTTTGAGTCGTAGCGAGTTTGATCAAGATATCTCACCTATCGTCCGCTTATGATATCTCGGGTGACCTCGACGATACCTTGAGGGCACCTCCCGATCAAGACGGTTCGACAGACCGCCAAACGAGAATACAACAAATTTGAGATGCTTCTTTGGTGAGTCCCTAGATGAGTGCTTCGCCGCGTTTTCACAAGATCTTGAGCAACCTCCGAGCGGTCGGTCTCACATACCCGACTTCGGACAATGCTCGTCGGATGCTCACGGCACTCGATCTGCGTGTTTGGGAGATGAAAGTGACCACCATCAAAGACACGACAGACCTCTCGACCGACTCTTGACGCTACAGTACTCGCGCCTCAAGACTCACGAGATTGACGTTGTCTCGTCGGTCGAAGTCACAATCGATGGCCTTAGTCACCAATCCCGCTTTCTTCTTCCGGCTTTCTTGATTCTTCTTGCGGTTTCTCCTTGTCGCTCTCGTGACATAACCGATGATCGCTTAGAGCGACTTATGATGAGCAACTTGCCCTCCTTGCTCAAGATTCTCCCACGCTTACAAAGGGAGGAGGGACGAGAAAGAGAGGAGGACCCGTGATTTGCTTCGAGTGTGGTGGCCCCAACCACATCCGCAAACCGCCTAAGCCGGAGAAGGGCAAGAACGACTACTGGCGGTTCGGGCGAGAACGACTACACCGACAAGAACTGCAACAAGAAGCCTCCACTCGGGCGCCCAAAGAAGAAGAAGTTCATAACCGGCAAAGCCAAGAAGCTCTTCCATCGTCCTCACCGCTTTGACGACCTCGACCTCAACGAGGTGGAGGGATGGAGCGACGATGACGGGACGGGTGACCAAGAGCCCAAGGATGGCGGCGACGACTTCTCCGATGTGCTTCATGGCCCTCGAGGGCGAACTCGGCTGACAATGGTCAGATCCGACTTCGGACGAGGTAGATCCCACCTCTGAACAGCTCAATCATGCTTTTCTTAAGCTAGGAGGTTTTCATGCTAAAGCTAAGGCTAGGTGTCTTTGAGTTAGAGAAGGAAATAGATAGATGTCACTAGAGATTATTGCTCTTACATCCGCCCTTCTAGTGATGATTGTGATACATGCTCGCTTTCTTTGGTTGATATGGAGAAGTTAAGGACCTCACATGATAGTGTATCCTCCAAACTTGATAGTGTTAAGGTGGAGAATGTTAGTCGCTTCTTTGAGTTAGAGTTGAGTAGGATGGTCATTACCCTACTTATTACCGATGAGACTACTTCTCCCACCTCATGTGAGGGTAAGGACATTCTTTGCTAGAGGATCTTATGCTATGCTCCTTGATCTGCCTGAGTCTTGTGAAAATTGCAATAACTTGAAGATGAACTTAAAACAGGCGGATCATAAAATTGTTGAACTACAAGCTTCTTTACTTGAGCCGATTGTTTCATGCTTGAACTGTCCTAAGTTAATCTATTGAACTTGAGGTCGTCTCCAAACAGCTTTCAAGATATGATTGATCATGAAAGGAAGTTGGCTCGGTTTGCTTCTAAGGACCCCGTTAGCTCACCATGCATTAAGTGTAACAAACTAAAATCGACTTGATTGCTTTGGATGAGAAATGTGTGAAGCTAACTAAGGATCTTCTAGAGAAGTCACATTGTGCTTGCAATATGATTGTGGAGAAGGAGAGAAGCCCTGTGGTAAGGATGAGACGCTTAGCAACGTGAACCAACCGGCTAGCAGAGGGGGTGTCCTTCAGAGTCGGTTGTCGTGCACAAGCCATTCTTCCTCTCTCTTTGGTTCTTCTTTTGCTCCCTTACCTTCTGCATGTCTCTTCTTCCCCTGCTCTTCTTGCACCTCTCTCTTTCGGAGTGTCGGACCTTATGAACACTCTCGAGAGATTTGTAGGAGGCAAGAAGAAGCTCAATCTTATTCTAGACCAATCTAAGATTTGCAGATTTAATCGTGGTCTAGGATATGACTTCTTTGAGGATATGAGGAAGCATCCACCGCCGTGCTCGCACCCATAGCACCGTGTGTGATCGAGACCGAGCCCAGACCGAGAAAGTCCATTTCAAGTCGGCGGGCTATGTCCAGGAGTTCGACAAGAAGGTAATTTCACATGCTACTTCTACCTCTCGAAGGTGAAGTATCACCGCACCTTCATCGGAAGGATGGACACACATCGATCGATGCTTGGTAGCGCCAAGATCGCGTAGAGACCATGTTGAGTCTCTCAGCGCATCTGTGGTCGGCCCCGGACCTTGAGTGCACCTAAGACCAACACGAGGTCTAGGCTTGGTTCTTCGATGGGTTTGTGCGAAGATCGAGGACTTGGTTTTCGAGTTTTCGGTTTTCGTTCTCATGTCTTTGCTTTCGATCGTGACTTCCGCCGCCCCGAGGGTAGATCTCGTTTTCCCCATCGAGATAGCTACCATGGCGTGTTCAAGATATGTTGCGGTGCTCGACTCGCTCCTTCAGAGGCGATCGGACCCGAAGAATGCTTTGGGTCTACTCTTAGACCTTACGCTTTGAGTGACAGAGAGCGAGGGTAGATAGAGGTCGGTCGGGCTTGACTACTTCATCTGCTCGACGTGTTATTCAGTATTGGGTGCCAAAATCATTGTTGATTTATCCCAGTACTGAGACTTTACTCTCTGTTTGACTTAGGTTCGCCGGGTAGGGAAGGAGAAGGTTTGGCTTGTAGACTCGGTTGTTCTCGTCATATGACCGGAGACTCCGTTGGTTCTCCTCCTAGCCCGCGCTCGGTGATGAGGCGATCACTTTCGGAGACGCTTCGTCAGGCGCGTCATCGCCAAAGGTCTTGTCGCGTATTAATGCTTCTTTTATTCTTAAGGATGTTGCCTTGGTTAGTAAGTCTGCGGTACAATTTGCTTTCGGTTTCTCGGCTTATTGATGACGGTTTGAGGTGAGCTTTAAGAAAAACAATTGCAAAATTCTTGATTCTTGGTGTAGTCCGGTTTGCGGGATTTCGTTATGGGAGGATCTTTCGTGCTGATTTTTCCGATTCTTCCGGTGATCCTCTCCGGTGTTTGGTTGCTTCGAGTCCCGCGATCTCTCTTTCGGCATAGGAGACTTGGTCATATTGATTTGACCATTTGACCCGAAAGTTAGCGACCATGATCTCATTCGTGGTCTGCCGAAACTCAAGATGGTCAAAGATCTTGTTTGCACTCCATGCCGGCACGGCAAGATGGTTGCCGCTTCTCATCCTCCGGTCACAGTTACTATGACCGATGCAGAACACAATTGCTCCACATGGACACAGCTTGGACCAAATCGAAATCTTGATCGGCGGAGGGAAGTGGTATGTTCTTGTTGTGGTCGATGACTTCTCGAGGTATTCTTGGGTGTTTTTCTTAGCGTCAAAGGATGAGACGTTTTCACTTTTCCGAGGTCTTTTTAGTAGGCTTTCTGTTGAGCTTCCTGGTGCCTTACGAGCGATCCGCAGTGACAATGGCACGGAGTTCAAGAATTCCTACTTTGAGAGTTTCTGTGGTGAGACAGGTGTAGAGCACCGCCTCTTCTCCATCGTCCCTCAAAGAAAATGGCGTTGTGGAGAGGAAGAACCGTACCTTGATCGAGATGGCGGGACGATGCTTGATGAGTACTCTACACCGAGGAAGTTTTGGGTGAGGCCATTGCGACCGCGTGCCATGTTTGAATCGAGTTTTCTTGGGCACTCCTACACCACTTCTTATGAGTCGAGATACTGCGAAAGCCCAAGTGTCTCTCATTTTCGTGTGTTTGGTTGCAAGTGCTTTATTTTGAAGTCCGGGAACCTAGATAAGTTCGAGTCACGCCTCTGTGATTTCGGTATCTTTCTAGGCTACTCGACTTCTTGGCGGGCTTATAGGGTCCTGCAGGCTGCGAGTCTAGTAGAATGGTAGAAACCCGTGAGGTGACTTTTGACGAGGCGGTCAGGGACTAGGCCGATATCTCGTGTTCTTTAGAGCGATCGAGACCATCTTTGTGGATGATGAGGATGAGGGAGACGATGGTTGTTTACCTGATCCAGCTCCTCTTCCTTCCCTTGAGATGCCTTCTTCCACGGCACCTCAAGATGATCAGCCCTTGCCTTCCGGAGCTAGTGGCTCTGTCCCCCGCCTCGTCTGCACACGAGGTAGAGGCCACTTCTTCTTCTCATCCAGACCTCCCGACATATCCGTAAAAGGCATCCTTCAGAGCAGATTATTGAGACCTTTTGAGCGTGTCACACGCTCTAAGTCAGCTTTTCTCATTTCGTCTCCATTCGCCTTTGTTGCCTCCTTTGAGCCCAAGGATGTTTGTCACGCCCTTTCTGATGAGTCTTGGGTCAATGCCATGCATGAGGAGCTAGAAAACTTTGAGAGAAACAAGGTTTGGTCACTTGTTGAGCCCCCACGAGGCCACAATATCATTGGAACCAAGTGGGTGTTCAAGAACAAGCAGAGTGAGGATGGGGTAATCATCAGAAACAAGGCTAGATTGGTAGCTCAGGGGTTTTCCCAGGTTGAGGGTCTAGACTTCGAGGAGACCTTTGCCCCTGTAGCTCGACTTGAAGCCATTAGAATCCTGCTTGCTTTTGCAGCTTCTAAGGGTTTCAAGCTTTACCAGATGGACGTGAAGAGTGCCTTCCTCAATGGCCTTATTGAGGAGGAAGTCTACGTCCGACGACCTCAGTTTTCGAGAACCCCAAATACCCAAACCATGTCTTCAAGCTTTCAAAAGCGTTGTATGGACTTAAGCGGGCTCCCGAGCTTGGTATGAGAGGCTTAAGTCCTACTTGTTGAGTCATGGGTTTGAAATGGGTAAAGTAGACAAGACCTTGTTTATCCGTAGGCTTGGTAGTGACTTTCGCTCGTCCAAATCTATGTCGATGACATCATCTTTGGCGACTCTTCTCATGCTCGGTTTCACAGCTCTCGGATGTCATGAGCACCGAGTTTGAGATGAGCATGATGGGTGAGTTGACATTCTTTCTTGGCTTCCAAATCAAGCAGACTCGGGAGGGTACTTTTCTTCATCAGGGCAAGTACACTCGTGATCTCTGAGACAACGATATGAGTGATGGTAAGCTGTGTGTCGACTCCCATGGCTTCTCTGACCTATCTTGACCCAGATGAGGATGGCGAGCCGTTGATCAAAAGGAGTTTCGCAGCATGATTGGCTCCCTCTTGTACCTCACTGCCTCGAGACCAGACATACATTTTTCTGTGTGTTTGTGCGCTCGCTTTCAGCTTCTCCTCGCGTTTCTCACCGCCAGGCGGTGAAGCGCATCTTTCGGTACCTGCGAGCTACCATTGACTATGGTATCTGGTACTCTTCCTCATCCTGTCTTTCCTTGAGAGCCTTCTCGGATGCGCACTTACCGGGTCAGAGGATAGATAGGAAGAGCACTTCCGGCACCTGCCAATTTCTTGGCACTTCTCTTGTTTCCTGGTCTTGAGGAAGCGATCGGTGTTACATGATCCACCGCAGAGGCGAAATGCGTTCTTTGCGGCCGATTCTTTGTAGCCAAGTGCTCTGGATGACTTCGACCCTGCGGGACTTTGGGTTAGTTATCGACAGTGTTCCACTCTTTTGTGATAACACTTCGCGATTAACATTGCCAAGAACCCAAAGGACATTCGGACCAAGCACATCGATATCCGCTTCCACTTCCTTAGAGACCATGTAGAGAAGGGCGACATAGTGCTCCAGTTTGTGGAGTGACCACCGGTTGGTGACATTTTCACCAAGCCATTGGATAGTTCGAGGTTTTCACTCTGCGAGAGCTTGGGGTGGTCTGTCCTTATGGATTTGTAGTGAGGGGAGCTTTGGGTTTCTTGCTTTACTATCTTATTTATGCTCTAGCTCCTTACTATTGCATTGCATTTTGGGTGCATTTGGGATTAGTCCTCCTAGCATAGATTAGAGTGCTTCTTTTGTCTAGTTGTTTAGATTTACGCTCTTATCTTGTGATTCTAGGATCTTGCTTATTAGTCATTACTTATCTCACTAGGTTGAGCTCACTCACTTCTTGTAGGTTCTAGCGAGGTTGGGCCACCCTCGGGTAGACAGGCACGTGTTTGCTCCTAGGTGTGTTAAGTGGGCGCTTGATAGTCCTAGAGTCATATGGGGTAGATGAGAGTCGATCTGAGCCATAGTATTCTCTATATCTTATCTATGCTTTAAGGATTTTGCTTTATGTTTTCTTTGCCGACTTCTCGATTTATTGTTTTGGTTCAAGGGAGTTCTTTTGGGAGCTTCGAGCTTAATATTGACATAACTCAACTTGAACTAAAAGTTGCATCTATTGTTGAGGGAGTTGGATCTTACGCATTTCTAGCATTCTCGCATTGTAATATAACTACATTGAGCCTTGATTATTATCCCGCTATGACATGTTTACAATGCTTTACACCTTGCCATGACTTGTGCTTATTTGCTAGATTTATCATGACTTCATATGTGTAGCCTAGCTTTTGCCATGATAAGATAATTAAAATTGCTCAACTTAAACTAAAACTTGTCATGTTAGCACTTTCGAGATTAGTCTTTCTTGAGCTATCCTTTTATGATTCATGCCATGTCAAATAGGTTTGGGTAGAGTGATGAATCTATATTGAGCCTTAGAAAGAGCTGTTTTAGTCTCTTGATGATGCATGAGTTAGTACAACTTGTTAAAAGGCAAAAGATCTCTTTTGTCTTGAAAAAACCGATCTCACCAATTCTCTCCTATGAGACGGCTTGCCATTGCACTTGGCATGAACTTAGGGGAGTTTTGGGTGACCTAGACTATCTTCTTAAGCTTCTCGCTTGGAGTAGTCGCATAAGGCTTGAGACCTAGCACATGATAAAACAAAAATCTGGTTGGAAACCACCATGAATTTCAAAAGAAAATTTGTTTCATGTGTTCAATGTGCTTAAAGCCACAGAAAGTATCAAGTACTTTAACCAATGTTTCAATCTTGAGCATAGTACTCTATTTGGTCTCAATTTAAGCTTCTTAGTTCCGCTTAGCTTATTGACATGGCCTGCATCATCCTTGGATATCTCTAGCGAGACTTTGCTCATTGATGACTTGACTTGCTCACATAATGTACCTCATTTTCAGATTGTCATCTATGTGTTCTAGCTAGCTTATACATATCTTGTCATGATCTAGATAGCCTTTTTATTGAGTTATGGCTTGGTGTATTACATTATGGTCATTCTGGATAATTCTCATGGCTCTAACTGCTTAGAATAATCAAACTTCAGCCATTTCATCCATTAACATGTCATATTCTCTCTATTGCATCTTGATGCGTTTATTGCCAAAAGGGGGAGAATAGAGAAGAAAAAGTCTGTTGGGAACAGTTTAGAGCTTTGAAGATCAATTTGCTCTTTCAGTTGTTGCTCTAGCGTTCCTTCTGTCGACATGGTCATTAGCTTCATTTCATTTCTTGGACCATGTTGGATTCAGTTGTTGCTCTAGCGTTCCTTCTGTCGACATGGTCATTAGCTTCATTTCATTTCTTGGACCATGTTGGATTCTTCAAACTCAAACTCATCTTTGCGCTTTATCAGAGTTTGTCAATATACTCATCAAGGGGGGAGATTGAGAGACCATGTGGAGGTCGTCCCGTTGTGAGTGATGAGTAATTGACAAAGTTTAGGATAGTCGAGTTTGGGTTGAGTGGTTCGGAGTCGAGTCGTTGCATGGCGTAATCGGGCTCTGTCGGACTTGGTCAAACTTGGTCGTATGGGATTAGGATGCATATTCTGGTGTTTCGACAAGTTTGGATTTTGTCATGGTAAGTTGTTGGTATTTACGCTTTCATGTATCGAGCGGTGCTATTTGATGTGTTTCTTGTCTGTGTGACTGCAGGACATCGGGTGGAGTTGTGGCGAGACACGGTGGACCGGACTAGGTGCAGGTGGCGCTGAGGTCAGAACGGTCGGGATGTGTCAAAGACGACGTGGACTCGAGGTGGTTGCGAGGCGTGCGAGACGAGAAGCGCGGAAGCTTCCCGGAAGGTGCGGGAGGGCGAACGAATTTCGCAAAGGTCGCATAAGCGGGAGCGGGCTCCGTTGGATTTAGCGGGCGTAACGGGGTGGAGACCCGTTAGCCGTGGGCTATAAATAGGATGGAGGGGCTGCTGCCCAAGTGATATACTTCAATGATTTTTAGGGTTTCCTTTAGTCAAAAGAGGCTTTAGTGGTTGAGGGAGTTGGGACATTAGGGTTCCAGGAAAAAGTGCAATCTTTCCTCTAGTGGCGGCGGCGCCCTGTTTTCCCCTGATATTAGATAGCGTGTGGTGGCGCCTGTAGTCCGAGGGCAGAAAACCTCAGCGTCCCTGTTTGCTATTGTTTGCTGTTTTCCTTTGGCACTTGCATGTAAGAAATCTCTCACTATCGACGATATGATTTTTGCCTTATGCGATTGGAGCTTTCCTGTTTGATGACTTTGTTATTCGGCTGCTCAATGATGAGGATGAGGTGTTTGTTTTTTTTTCTTTGGGATGCGTGTGTGTTTGATTTAATTAGGCTTGAGTGAATCTTTCTTGCTGCTGGCCGATCGGACAACTCTTGCTGCTGTGTGCGTTTGTGCTGCGTGTCGGATTGAGCTCCTTTCAATTTTGTGACAGTTGGATTGATTCAGTTTTTGTCAAAGCAAAGATCAAGATGATGCATGAGTTTTAACTCACAGCGTTTTGATATCTTCGGATTTGTTTTTGGTCGACTGCTCAGAAATCGATTCTTGTGCACTGCTATCAATTGATTTGAGTGGTGGTGCCTTGGCTGCCATTTTCTGTGCGTGAGATCCTTGCACAAGAACAGAGGTCGGCTCGGCTTGCCGAGTGATGCTTTAACGTCCTGCAGATCGGTGGTTGGCTTTTGATTACGATCTGAAATCGGATCGCCGATTTATGCTTCATCTTTGCAAGAGATCGCTTACTCGATTGACATGATGTTGCATGGAATTAATCGGTCATTGTTTGATTTTTCTATTGCTAGAGTCAAGAACTGCTTGATTATTTTATTGCCCTGCCTCATCAATACGAATGATCGCCATTTTTTTTGTGCGTGTGGGTGAATTTGTCTAGGCAGCAGCTGTAAGAGTTTTTCTTGTCCTATCGTTTGGTGCATCCCGGATCTGTTGGACTGAGTTCTGTTTTTATTTGCTGCTGACTTCTTTGACCCGTCCAAAGTTTGATGTTCGGCTCTGTGTGGATCCGTGCGAAATCTCTTTTGGCTGCCTCATGATGCGATTGAAGTTGTTGGTTTTAATTGGCATCGGCTTACAGTTTTAGCCTTGTTTATTGTTTTGGCTACAGTTGTGTTATGCTTGCTGTCGACTCATTCTATGCAGTTTGATGTAGCACATGTCGTTCGTCTGACAGTAAGAACAGAGGCCTGCGGCTGTTTTTTTTTTCTTCTGTTGTGCTCGTGAGACGAGAAGCCATCTTAGACTTTGTGCTTGTAGTTGTGAGGTGTTTTTTTTTTAGTCGTGTTCTCGGGGGCGATTCTAAAAGAGAGCGACATTCACCCCCCCTGTCGCCATTTCGGTCCTACACATAACCCTGATTGTAATAGATGACCGGTGCACATTTATCCAATAAAATTTGTTTATTTTCGAAACACATCTATCCAATCAATTATCGAAATCATAGCCAGTTCAGCTGTTACTTTTATCCCGTGGGCTCATATTATTCGGAATACTCAAATGATAGGGTTGTCCCTGTACTCTCATACAAGAATTTTTTATTAAAGAAATAAAAATTGCTTAAAGACGACAATTTTGCCATCGTGATTAGAGCCGCTCTTTTTTTTAACCTTAGTGAAATTTAACCGGACCCGTTCCTTTTGGCATTCTACTCATATTACATAGTGCCGAACTTATCTCATCGGACCCATGGACAACTGGACATGCTATGGTCTCAGTGCAAGAACAGTACTACACCATGAAGCCACGCGAATGAAACACACACCGAGTCCGGCACAACCAAACCTGTGAAGATGGCCGTGAGGTGGCTGAAGTCAACGCCGGCGGTGACTTCCTCGGCGGTGGACGTCGCGCCGAAGCCCGACGGCCCTCGCCGCCCCCACAGCCATCCCCAAAGCCCCATTCCCTCCCCTGCTAGTCAACTAGCGTATCAGAATTCAGATGGCTTCTCAGCTGAGCTACGTAATTATGTGTTTTGGAAGTAGCATGGACGGATTGGGAGAATTCTGGGATTGGTGTAGAAATAGCACTGAAGGGGACTTGAGAAGTGCCCCATAACACACAGCAGCATCTCGTACGTTTGACAGGGTAACTGAAACAATGACGAACAATTGTGCGATGGACTAGGAATCATTCACCTCTGCGACTAGGACTACAGCGACGCGCGCGGTTGAACGAACTATCTAGATTTGCCGTATGAAAAATGACGCTAATAGATTTTTCATATGGTCATACAAGGTTGGGGATACAATTTGATGGCAGCCCAGTGTATTTGCCACTATTACACCATATTTGAAGTTTGTACATATCTGGAGTTGCACAGTTCTTTAGAATGGTGCTGCCAGCCTACCAGCAGGGAGTTGTCAGTTGTAATGGTCTGAACAAATGGTACCCATCTTTCTCGAGGAAATTAATAATAAAACATATCCCTTAATCCTCTGGCAGTATGGTAAATTATATATGGATGTCCCACTATTCTCTAGTGACTAGTTCTTCACTAAACTCCCATAGACTCCTTGCTGACTCTGTATTTCTTGCAATGGCAGAAGGGGTCACTTCGTTGCAATCCGCAAAGTATTTGCCAGACACATCTTTCACATCAGGATGCAATGCCAGATAACAAGTAGTTGCTGCTCCCTGCAAATCAAATTTATCTTTTAAATAAAGAAAAAGTTTTATGGCTAAAATGGTACAGAGGATCAGTTGAATACTACAATTTATTTATTTACCTGCGGTATGCTCTTCACAAAAGGTTTCAACACAGAAAGGATCCTAATCAGCAGAGCTGCCGCACATTTACAGTCAATGAGTGGTTTTACCACAACTGAAGAGAGCAAAAGTACTGCTTTCAAAAAATCATGTGAAGTTTGTAATGGACAATGGCGTTACTGTTTGTGATGATGTAGCGAGTGATGTTGGTGGCTATCATTCCAGGATGCAAGGAATTTGCAGTCAGATCACAACCTTCTTCCTGAAATGTCAGCAGACTAGTGTTAGCTTTGAGTGTATGAGAAAATGTTTGATCCTATTGCATATTGTTAGTTGACCAGGCAGGCTAAGAACAAAAGAAGCAATCAACACAACATTTTGTTGCTCAGTGCAGTGATAAAACTAGAGTTTATGAGCTTACTCTTCATGAATAAGATTAATGTATGAGGATTGCAGACCTGAAAACGCCTTGCTAACTCATTTGCATGGAGAATATTGGCCAATTTGGAATGGCAGTATGCAGTGAATGCATGGTACCTGTACATTTCGGCATACAGTGAGGAGAATTTTCAGCTTTCTGCATTGAGTCCTGTCATAAAATCAGTCAAGAGTAAGGTACTGCTCAGTACTGACCTAGGCGAATCATTCAACTTATTCAGATCGAAGCACGAACCATCGCCTCTTTTATACGCCATAGATGATACATTTATGATCCTGCCTTGCACACCGGTGTCTCTGGCAGTTTTCTTCATCTTGTCAAGCAGGACATTTGTCAGCAAGAAGTGCCCTATTTATCAAGCCAAATTCAAGAGGTGCTTAAATTAAGCTTCTGTTTGCTACAAAAAAAAAAGGTTTCCTGAATATCGACCTTCTGTTCCTTGTACGTACCAACATGATTCGTTGCGAAATGCAGCTCAATCCCATCTTTGGATAGCTGGAAAGGGCAGCCCATTATCCCTGCATTGTTTCTTCAGAACAAGATATCAAATCAGTGCCTGCCCATTATCCTCATGTATGAGTTCATTTCAAGCTTCCAGCAACAATGTTGCTTCATCTCAACATGTTCAATTTGTCAGTGGCACATACATGAGGATGTTCAGATGCTCATGAGACGACAGGAAGGACCGCGCGAAGCTGCGAACGGAGTTGAGAGAGCTCAGATCCATCTCCATGACATGGATGTTTGAGCTTGGAATCTGTTCTGAGATACTCTCCTTGACCTTCATGCCGCTTTCCAGCGTCCTTGTTGGTATGATTACCTTTGCTCCCCTCAGTGCAAGAACTCTCGCTGTCTCCCTTCCAATTCCATTTGTTGCTCCTGTATTCACCAAATTAACGAATCAAATAAACCCGAAGATGTAAAAAGAAAGATGTGGGGGATGTTTGGTTGGAGGAATGTCCTTCGAAGATTCAGTTTAACAATTTGTTTTCCATTTGTCAGGACCTGATCTTTATGTTGACAAGAGTGTTATGAATAGCGCTTGTATTTAATATGAGGTCAATGAGCCAATATATATACACAAAGTACAAGTGGTGAATATACAAATAACCCCTCATAACAATGGGGAATAACACACTATACATATATCTCTAACACCCTCCTCAAACTCATGGTGGATCAACAACACTGAGTTTGGGGAGGTAGAAGTCGTACTGTGCTCGAGTCTAGGCCTTCGTGAAGAAATCCACTATCTGAAGCTTGGAAGGCACATACTGAAGAGCAATTACCTGATCATGCACACAAGACCTCATAAAGGAAACATCAACACCAATATGCTTGGTGAGCTCATGCTTCACAGGGTTACGGGCAATACTGATAGCACCTGTACTGTCGAGACGATGTAGTGACAAAGACACCAAAATCCTCAAGTAACCACCGTAGCCAAGTAATCTCTGTTGTCAAGAGAGCTATAGCTCGCAACTCAGCCTCTGCACTCGAACGGGACACTGCAGTCTGTTTCTTCGTCTTCCAGGCAATGAGAGAACCACCAAGAAAAACACAAGATGGCAGAGATAGACCGCGATCGAGGGATCGCCGCCCAAGTAGCATCCGAATAAGCCTGAAGCTATAACGAGCTGGAGCGTGGAAAGAAGAGACGGCGAGAGATAGTCCCACGAAGGTATCGCAGAACTCGAAGAAGGTGGTCAGAGTGGACTGAGTGGGAGCGTAAACGAATCGACTCGAGAATGTGAACTGGATAAGTGATATCCCACGACTAACAGCAAGGTAGACAAGACTCCCAACAAGATGACGATAGCGAGTAGGATCAGAAAGAGGCTCGACATCAGAGGGTCAGAGGTGAACATTAAGCTCTATAGGAGTCTCAACAGTACGCTGATCAGTGAGAGAGGCGCGATCAAGAAGATCCTGAATATACTTCTCTTGGGACAAAAAGAAACCATCTGGAGTGGAAGTAACCTCAATCCCAAGGAAGTAACGAAGAGGACCAAGATCTAACATAAGGAATTGCTCACTAAGACGAGCCTTGACAAAGATAATGTATTCAGAATCATCTTCGGTAATGATCATATCATCAACATACAGAAGAAGAAGAGTCCGACCACGAGATGAAGTGTGGACAAAGAGCGCAGGATCATGATCACTTGTTGAAAAGCCAGCAGCAGTGACCACAGAGGAGAAGCGCTCAAACCAAGCACAAGGGGCTTGCTTAAGGCCATAGAGAGCGACGGCTATGCACCATGCCCTCAGGAATAGAATACCCAGGTGGCGGATGCATGTAGACCTCCTCACGCAACTCGCCATTAAGAAAGACATTCTTGACATCAAGCTGAGAAACAGACTAGTGACGAATAGACGCCACTGAAAGAAGAGTGCGGACAGTGGTCATGTGGGCCACAAGAGAAAAAGTCTCGTCGTAGTCACAACCATGCTCCTGCTGGAAGCCACGAGCAACAAGACGCGCCTTATAGCACTCAAGGGAGCCATCAGAGCAAGTCTTAATCTTATAGACCCACTTACACGTGATAGGACGAGAGTGGGATGGAAAAGGAACAAGATCTCAAGTACCATTACGCTCGAGGGCAGCAATCTCCTCGGCCATGGCATGCTGCCACTCAGGATGAGTAACAACATCCCGGTAGGAGACAGGCTCACGAGTAGCAGCACCAGCAAAAGCAAAACGGGCAGGGGGCCGAATCGACTAGCGATCGCGGAGAGCGTAGCGAGGAGAAGATGACCCATCAAGGGAAGATGGAGCATCAGGAGAAGATGGAACATCAGGAGAAGATGGCATTGTAGGGGGAGGAGCCGGAGGAGCCGCAGGAGACGAAGCAGGTGGCAACAATGGCGAAGAGGCCACAGGAGGAATATATGGAGACTCAGTGGGACGGGTGGACGAGGGCAAGACAGATATAGGTGTATCTGAAAAGGTCAAAAAAGATAGAGACTCCACAGAGGAAGCTGAAGGAGAGACAAGACGTGGGTAGAAGGGACGAGACTTGTCGAAAGTCACATCCCGAGAAATCCACATCCGTCGACTAACAGAATCCCAGCACCGATAGCCCTTGTGCTCGGCACTGTATCCCAGAAAGACACACTCAACATACTGAGCGGTTAGTTTTGTGCGTTCTCGAGGGGCGAGGAGAACGTAGCAAACGTAGCCAAACAGACAAAGAGCAGAGTAGTCATGAAGAAGACCACAGAGACGCTCAACAGGGATCGCACCCTGAAGAGCAGAAGAGGGCTGGATGTTGACGAGGTAGGTGGCAGTGGAAACAACCTCGGCCCAAAAGTGAGGTGGAATAGAGGCAGCAATCATCAGTGCACGAGCTGACTCAAGGAGGTGACGATGCTTGCGCTCAGCGACACCATTCTAAGCATGTGCACCAGGACAAGAGAACTAAGCGAGAGTGCCCTGCTCAACAAGGAAGCTGCGTAGGTAACGAGAGAGGTACTCGCCAGCAGAGTCAGCACGAAAAACACGAATAGGAGTGGAGAACTGTGTGCGAACCATAGTGGCAAACTGTTTATAGATAGACAAGGCCTCACTACGAGAAGACATGAAATGTATCCAAGTGTGGCGAGAGAAATCATCTATAAATATGATATAATATCGATGACCCCTTTTCGAAACGAAGGGAGCCGGACCCCAAACATCTGAATGAACAAGATCAAAAGGACACTGAGACACTGACTCACTATGAGGATAAGGAAGTCAATCTGCTTGCCTAACTTACACCTCGACAATCTAAAGGCACGCCTCCTAAGATCGACCCCGGCAGGCCACGATTTAACTAAAGACGACAGACGAGATCCACACAGATGGCCAAGACGGTGATGCCACCGCTAGAAAGAGCCAGAGAGCGGAGTGGTAGAAGCGGAGAGGCGGCGGCGGTGGCGCGAAGGAAGGTGAAGCTAGTCAAGCTCCCAGAGACGCCAGTGAGTCAAGGCGCCGAGGGCCGAACCAACCAGAGCTCCCGTGTGGCGGTCTGAACACAACAAGAGTCGAGTCGAAAATGACCCGACAACCAAGATCGAGAATTTGCCCAAAGCAGAAAGAAGTCAGATGGTAAGGCGAGGAACATGAGCAATGTAAGGAACATGAAAAGATGAGTTGCTAAGAGGTCCTCGACCAGAGACAGAAGAGAGGTACCATCGCCAGTAAGAACACTGATAGGAGAATCAAGAGGTGTAATAAATGACAGAGTGGAAGAATCAGAAGTCATGTGAAAAGATGCTCCAAAATCAAGAATCCACGGGGAGGTGCCTGACTGTGGAGGTGGTGGTTTCGCAGTGCCCAAAGAGTTAGTAGCGTAACCGCAGAACTCGCCGAGGAGAACTCAAGCGGCAAGCGCGCGTCGAAGTCCGGCTATCTCCTACTCGAGAGAGAAACTGGCCAAGGAGTCGATGTAGACGCCGATGTAGAAACTCTGAGTAACTCGCCGAGGAGAACTCAAGCGGCAAGCAAGCGTCGAAGTCCGGCTATCTCGCCAGCTTCGAGAGAAAGCTAGCAAGGATTCAATGCGCACATCGATGTAGAAACACCGATCTTGCGGTGCTAGCGTAAGAACGGCGTGAAAGATGCCGCCGCTTATAGCATCGACTCAATGTGGCCGACCTTATCGCAGAGGAGTAGTGAGGACGGCCAACGCCAGATAGAGGCGGCCACCACCACCGTGGCAACCACCGAGGAGACAACGATGTCTTTGCGTGGAGCGATTGGTGTAGCAGTGGGCGAGTGGTGAGCACGGAGGGGAGTGGCATCGAATCAAAGACCACTCAGGCGAACGGAAGCCATCGGTAGGCGGCGCTGGAAGACGCGGCGACCAAGGCAACGAAGTCTAACAGGCGGCGTTGGACGGCGCGGCGGTTAGATCAATGTTTTTTTACTTTACTTTACTTGGGCCAGCTCAAATACCTCCCGGCCTGCCAAAGCAAAGGCCCACACGGGGGCGAGAGAGGCGCGAATAGAGACTAGGTTCCTCGAGGTGGCGGCGGCGTCTCATGGCGACGCGCTGAAGAAAGAGAGGCTCCAGCGACGGCGTTCGGGAGCGGCGCTTGATCCGGTGGCGGCGGCGGCGGCGGCGGCGAGCTGACGGCGACTGGTGGCGGCGGTGACCGGGCGGTGGCTCGGTGAGTCGGGAAGCGGCGGTTGGCGGCGATCAACGGAAGTGACGGCGACGCAAGCGGTAGCTCGAGACGGCTCGAACGATGGCGATCGCTGGCGGCGGTTGACGCGTCGAAGCGACACGCGTCTTGAAGGAGGCGATCGGATCTATTCGCCGATGGAAGCGAGTGGATCTGTTTTCAAGACGGCGGATCGGGCGAAGCGGTGACGGTAGCAGTGGCGACGTTGAGGACGAGGCGACGCCAAGCGACGCCGGCGACACCGAGGCGGCGGTGGTGGAGGCGACACCAAGCAAGGCGCGCCGAGTCCGAGTCCGGACGATAAGCGGCGAAGTTGGGCAGCGGCGGGAAGGAGAAACCAGCGGCAGCTCAACGAAAACAAACCCTAGGTTTGCTCTGATACCATGTTATGAATAGCGCTTGTATTCAATATGAGGCCAATGGGCCAATATATATACACAAAGTACAGGTGGTGAATATGCAAATAACCCCTCATAACAATGGGGAATAACATACTATACATATATCTCTAACAAAGAGTATGGTGGGGAATATCAAGTTTAACAGGACTTTTTTTGCCGAGGGGGGGGGGGCAGAGACTTACCAGTGGGAGAATTTGAAACAGATCATCATGGAGATTGACCTCACTACTAAAAAGGACAAAGTTATTTGGTGTTTGGAAAAGTCTAGAGTCTTTTCTGTCAAGTCTCTCTATAAACATATTGTTTTTGGGGGTGTTATTTGTAGAAAAAGACAGAATCTTTGGAAGAGCAAACTTCCTTTACTTCCTTTGAAAGTTAAAGCTTTTATGTGGCTTTGTTATAATGGCAGCATCCAGACTTTAGATCAACTGAAGAAGAGGGGGTGGAAAGGAGAGAACAAATGCGTTCTGTGTGGTGCCAAAGAAAATCTTGATCATGTGCTCTTTTCCTGCATTCTAGCTAAATTCTTCTGGTGCTGTGTCAAAGAGGCATTAAATTGGGATTACATTCCTAGTTCTTTAGATGACTTCCAGTTGAATTGGTTGGAGAAGAGGGGAGCTAATGACTATAATTTTGCTCTTTTTAGTTTTGCAGCTTCTACTTAGAATTTTTGAAAATTTAGAAACAAAATGGCGTTTGACTAAGCATCCTTTGGATGTGATTTTCAGTTTTTTACCTTGTTTGTAGTATTGGAGGATTCTCATCAAGAAAGATGCTAATGAGAAGATGGAATGTTTCATTAAGATCTTTGATGATGGGGCTAAAGATTTTTTGCATTCTGGAAAGTGCGGATACTTTTTGTAATAGGATAGCTTAATCCTGTGTGGTAGTCTGTTACATTTTGTAATAGGATAGCTTCATCCTGTGTGGTTGTAGGCTGTCTGGAGTTTGTTTGTTTTGGATCTTAGCTGTGTTTTGGATGGTCTTTGTAAGCTGGTCTCCCAGCAGCCTCTCCTAACTCCTTTTTTTTTTTGTAAGACTTGTTATATGCTTTTATGAAAAGCTGGGTTTACCCCTTAAAAAAAAAGGGTAAAAAAGAAAGATGCATATTAGAACTGACCCCATGCTTGCCCTAGAATTTTTTTTCACATGTGCCCTAGAAATATTTGAGTCTCCATGTAAATAATAAAGAAAATGAAAATGGTAGAAATTGTCATGTTGATAACAAAAAGCAGGAAAGAGAAAACAATTTATGTCTAGTATGGACATGTAATTGAATGAAGGTTATATGCATAGGACAAACATATCTGTCGCTCTTATCCAATTTCTTTATCCTTTCAGGGCATATGGTGCCCTGAGCCCCTGATACATGCTATGATGGACTGTTATCGTGATCCGGTACGGCGATAGGCACACCCTGCTGTAAGTAGGAACTACAGCACAGCACGAGGCACGCGAGCCTTTAGTTTTGCAAACGAACCTGTGACGATGGCCGTGAGGTGGCTGGCGTCGACGCCGGCGGTGACCTCCTCGGCGGTTGACGCCGCGCCGAAGCCCGACGGCCCTCGCCGTCCCCACAGCCATTCCCAGAGCCCCATCCCCGTCGATCAGTGCAAGGCCCAAACGGCTGCTTCTCAGCTGATCAAGCTAGTATTTCTCTGCAAATGTTGACAAGAGTCTTCTAGCATACGCTCCATATGTAGACTTGATGATTGTTGTAACATATGTTGGTAGTTGTAACTTTCAATAGCTAAGCATCGTTGTCAAGTGTCAAGGTCAACACAGAGAAGGTGACGTGGGGGTGCTCCTGACCCTGAAATGCTTCTAACCATTGGATTGGCTGGACTTTGATTTTATGGACTTTGAATCGTTGAATCATCCTGTTATGTTGACTGTCTAGACTTGGTTGTTCATGGTGCACTGTGTCGCTGGTCACGTCTTTTTGGGTGGGCCAAAATCTCGACTTAGACTCATGGATAGATTGAAAATTTAGATTAAATTTCCGGTTCATCCACATGAATGAATCAGGATTTTAGATCATCCAAACAAGACCTTAGACGTGGTTGCTACAAATGCTATTGCTTGCTGCCTGCATTGCTTGAAATGAACGCTGCCTGCTAGTCGCAGGAGCAGTATTGCCGTAGAAAAGGTAGTGGGGGGTGCTCTGTGCTCAGCCTAGACTGCTAGTGTTATGTGTTTCTTTTGTCCTACATATATTCTTCACAGACGGTTTATAGCAAAAATCATCTGTAATAGTCTGTCTGTGATAGTTGACTATTATAGACGGTTTTTGCTACGAACCATCTGTGATAGTCGACTATCATAGACGGTTTTTGCTATGAATCGTCTGTGATAATTGACTATCACAGACGATTTTGAGTTACGAACCGTCTGTGATAACCTTAAGTTATTACTGACCTATAAAGACAGACGGTTCAGGAAACCGGCTGTGATGACGTTTTAGAACCGTATGTGATGACCTTTTCTGTAGTAGTGTATGTCTTGTTTATCGTGTCACAGTCGACTACTACATGAGAGACGACCCAATTCTCTATGCTCCCCCTTTCTCCTCCACAACACCATTCTACATGTAAAAGCTTACAGACAGCTGACATCACACCATTGTACATGCTCTTGATAGTAAGGCACTCTGAGCCAAGGGTGTTTGGAACAAAGTTGCATTTCGTTTTTGACCAGTAGGAACGACTAATAGGGAAATGTATTTTTTTATATAAAAAAATACATGTCAGGAAGGGATCTATTTGTTCCTCTTATAAATTTGGAGGAGTTCAAATAATTTCTTCAAATCTCATTGAAATATTTTCCTTTGAGATTAGCAAGGCTACTCTAAAGTTTAAATGACTATAGTCGACGGATCGGGACAAGCGAGGCGCGCTCAACGGGTTGGCCGGTATTTCTGGGCCAAAAGTCAGGATCACAAATCCCAATTTGCCGACCTGCCTCGCTCTTCGTTTTACAGCCCACGTACAGCCCGAAAGGCATTTTAACATTTCTTCGTTTTGTCGATGTGAACCATTTTTTTCTAGACAAGAACGCTACCCATGAGCTTGCGCAACATATCAGGACTTGTTTGGATACAGTGTGATTTGACTCAATCTTTTCAGATTGACTTGGAATTTAAACTAAAATCCCTTCCAATCCAAAGGGATTGGTTTTAATCCCTCCCTATCCAAACAAGTCCTCTGGTGTAATCCGCTCTTAGGATGTAATCGATGCAGCCTGATTGGTTGCGGCAACAAATTAATATGAAAATATCCCAACAAAAACTTGATGATGTTGTTAAATGGAGTGCTGTAGCACCCTTTAAGCTCTCAACATCACTCAAAGTGTGTTAGAAGAAACAAAAGGAAAGAGTTTGTAGTGAATAGTACCATTTGTCTTTTTTCCCTCTTTTCCTTTTGATTTATCATGCACCGAAATTCTCTTTTTGTCTTTTACTTTTAACCCAGAATGAAATTGGGCTTGAAATTTTATTTTATACTACACAAGTAGAATGAATTGAGAAGTACCTCATCAACTTTTCTTCTGATTTTTTTTAATGTTGATTTGGTGCCACAACCGACCATAGGATGCGATTTAGGGTGGGTTGCATCAAATAAGTTGCCTCCTTTGCAACAACCGGTACCAACTGATTTAAAAAAAACAAAATAAAGAACGCTACCTGACACCTACTTAACACCTAGGCTAACCATCTCTCTTTGGAAGGCCGTCATTTTATCTTCTGGCTGTACAGAAGAAGCTCCTCCGTATAAAATATATCTTGTTTCTCGTGTTACAGTCAACTACTGCATGAGAGATGATCCAATTCTCTATGCTCCTACTCTCTCCTCCACATCACCAATGTACATGTAAAAGCTTACAGACATATGACGTCAAACCATTGTATATGCTCCTGGTAGTAAGGCACTCCGAGCCAAGGGTGTTCGGAACAAAATTGCTATTTGTTTTTGACAAGTAGGAATGACTAACAATGTTATGTAGGGTAATGTTTTTTTATATAAAAAATACATGTCATGTAGGGAAGTATTTGTTCCTCTTATAAATTTGGAGGATTTCAAATAATTTCTTCAAATCTCATTGAAATATTTTCCTTCGAGATTAGGAAGGTTACTCTAAAGTTTAAATGACTATAGTCGATGGATCAAGACAAGTGAGGCGTGCTCAACGGGTGGACCGGTATTTCTGGGCTGAAAGACAGGCTCGCAAAGCCCAATTTGCCAACCCTCGCTCTTCATTTTGCAGCCCACGTACAGCTCGAAAGGCATTTTAACATTTTTTAGTTTTGTCGATGTGAATCTTTTTTTCTAGACAAGAACGCTACCCTTGTGCTTGCGCAACATATCAGGACTTGTTTGGATACAGTGTGATCCGACTCAATCCCTTTGGATTGACTCGAAATTTGAACTAAAATCTCTTCCAATCCAAAGGGATTGGTTCAAATCCCTCCCTATCCAAACAAGCCCTCTGGTGTAATCCGCTCTTAGGATGTAATCAGTGTAGCCTCGTTGGTTGCGACAACAACTTAATATGAAGATATCCCCAAAAAAAAACTTGATGTTGTAGTTATATGGTGTGTTGTAGCATCCTTTAAACTTTCAACATAACTCATAGTGTGTTAGATGAAATAGAAGGAAAGAGTTTGTAGTGAATAGTATCATTTGTCTTTTTTTCTCTTTTCCTTTTGATTTATCACACGCCGGAATTCTCTTTTTTCTTTTACTTTTAACCCAGAATGAAATTGGGCATGAAATTTTATTTTATGCTACACAAGTAGAATGAATTAAGAAGTACCTCATCAACTTTTCTTCACATTTTTTTATGTTGATTTGGTACCACAACCAACCATAGGGTGCGATTTAGGGTGGGTTGCATCAAATATGTTGCCTCCTTTGTAACAACTGGTACCAACTGATTTAAAAAAAACATAATAAAGAACGCTACCTAACACCTACACTACTACAAAAAAGGTCTTCATAGATGGTTTAAAAACGTCATCACAGACGGTTTCGTGAGCCATGTGAGTTTATGGGTCAGTAATGGCATGAGGTCATTACAAACGGTTTTCGAACCGTCTATGATGCAGACTATCATAGATGGTTATTAACTCAAAACCGTCTATGATAGTTTACTGTCATAGACGGATTGTAGACTAAACTGTCTGTGATAGCTGATGTATCACAGACGGTATGTCCTAAGGAACCATCTATGATATTCGTTTGTATTGCTAAATCTATTTTTGTTTGTTAGCTAGCCTCAGGAAATGCTAGCCATACCCTCTGAAACAAGCTGAAATACAACAAGTACATGTATACATCCGATTCACATTCATTTCATAAACAAGCGCATCCAATTCACATTCATTTCAGAAACAAGCACATGATCCAATTCACATTCATTTCAGAAACAAGCATATCCAATTCACAAAGCAATTAACTAAAATTAACCATTCGTGTATATTTACACACATGTACCATTAAGTTCAATCTTATCCCAATCAAGTTCAATCTACATTGTGGAACTTCCCATCTGGATTTATGACCTCATGGTTCAAGAATGCCATAAACTGTCCTCAAATGTTTATGAGCTAGCCCTGTTCCAACGCAGTTGTATCGATGTATAAATTGATAAGTATGAAATAATTATTGCAAGATTGACAAACCTGAGGATCATTGGTCATCGCGAAACCGACGAGTAGTTCCATGTTGTGGCAAACATAGTATCCATAGATGTTGCAGGCCGACGGCTGCTGGTGGCACTGCAAAAATAGAATTGGTTAGTTCAAGAGGCGTTACTACGAAGTGTTATATATGATTAATATGTAGTAGCGAATACCGGGAAATTTAGATCGTGTCGCAAAATCCTTCTCTTGCAATTCCCACCTTTAGCAAAGTACACGGCGAATGACCTACGTGATTCCAAGAAGTTAGCCTTAGCCATTGCAAAGGAAGAAAAGACTACAATAGAGTTATCTATGTAGGAAATATGTTTACCCATCGATTAATTGTCGGACAATTGTGAAGTTGTGTGTGGACCTCTTTAGGGAATCTAGGTTTATTACCCTGTTCCGTTTTGGTATAATTACAATTAGAATTTAGTGGAACCTACACAGGTATGTCGCCATGGTCATTAAACCTAAGTTTGTGTTCCTTATAAAGTACAAATCAATAAGTATAGCCACTAGTGCAGCACTTACTCCTGGTTGTAGGGCAAAAGTATGAATTCCTTGTTGTGGTGAGCTAGCAATGACTCCATTATGTAATCCTCGACAAATTTTGCATTTTCCTTGATGGTTTGCAAGGAGACGAAGTGTGGGTCGAGGAAACCTATCGGTGAATTCTTTAATTTGGCTTCAGAAATCGTGTATCTATATATATACACACAAAAGCAAGGAATTATATATAACATTTATCGGTATTACACGAACGTTGACTGTGATTGTACACACTTACAGTGTCTAGCATCGCATAAGTGAGGCATCGAGGGCGTCAAGATTGAAGAGAAAGAACAAGTCCTTGAAGGTCACCTTGAAGACACAGTCTTGAACCACGTGGTTAAGATGATCCTTCTTGAACTTGACGTTGACACTCGAGCGTCGTTGTCCATCCGTCTTGTTGGCTTGTTCCATGTACCATGTATGCAATCTCGTGCAAGTCCTAGGGTACGATCGGGCTCTGCCGTCTCAACCAACAGCTGGCCTAGTATGATTTTCTGGGCCAACGGTAAGAAAGGGATATCAGAACAAGAGTCGACTGTCTCCGATTTGCCCTTGCTGCCTTGCTTTTTAGAGGTCGACTTCATGAGTGTTGACTGAGCACGAGGTGTAGATGCATCTGATGCACCGGGCCCTTGCTGCTTCGGTGCAGGTAGCTCCCGTGGACTTGACACCGTTGTAGGACATTCCCGTGAAGTTGACACCGGAGCAGGTAGCTCTAGGCAGATGTCCCTCTTGGGCCACTGGATGAATGTTCCAATGGCTTGCCTTAGAGTCATGATCTCGTTGTCTGAGGGAATCTGCAGTGGGACGACCGCGAAATTGGTATAAACACCGTCCACATTCAGTTTTGCGAAACCCGATGTTGGATTTACACCATGCACCAAAGCCCCGACACCGGATGGATACACCTGGCCCCAAGCAGCATATAGGACAACGGAAGCATATCTCACTTGGAGCTTGCACTTCATAGCCACCTACATAACGATACAAAATTAGCTATCCAAAAAGCCTATCAATGGATCGAGCATTCCGGAGATAATAATTATTACCAGGATGTCATCGATAGAAAATCTGTTGTCGCCTTTTAGGGTAGGGTTAGGGTTGGACGCGCAGCTACTCGGAAGTTGGGGGGGGGGCTAGCTAGCACAGTAGCGGCAAGGGCTTGCAACTAATTTTCCCTAAGCCTTTTCTCAAGGCTCTCCATCTACCGTCGCGTCTCATCTCTGATGGATTCAGTGATCTCGTCTCTGAGGGATTCACGAATCTCCTCTTGTAGCTTTGCATCGCACTCAGCTTTGGCTCTCTTCCTACTCTGGTACGCTTCGGAGTCCTCTGGTAATCTATATTTACATAGAACATAAAGACCAAGACCTCTCGTGCGACCCGGGTGCTCATTGTTTTCTATGGCTACGGAGAGTATATCTCTCTCCCTGACTGCCTAGAATGAGCCTTGGGAAGATTGTGCACTTAGCGTTTCCTGCAATAGCCTGACATGTCATTTCGCTTCCTATGAAGTTATGGAGTAATTACAAATTAGGTAGTTCGATATCTTACCAGGCACTGTGACACTTCCTTGTCTGCGAGGTTTGGAAAGGAGATGCCCCCGAAGACATGGTAGATAACCTCGCTCTTAGCTAGGTTTGGGCGCGCTCATCAGGGATCCCGACAAATGGTGGTGAAGCATTCGAACGGTTTGTCTGCTGGTCCTAATCCCTCCATTACCCAACGGTACTAAGTCTGTGGGGGTGTATTTCTTTTTCAAGGAGGGTCCTGTGCGCCGCACTTTCATTCTACCCATGGACAACTGGACATGGTATGGTCTCAGTGCAAGAACAGTACTACACCATGAAGCCACGCGAATGAAACACACACCGAGTCCGGCACAACCAAACCTGTGACGATGGCCGTGAGGTGGTCGTCGGCCGACGCCGGCGGTGACTTCTCGGCGGTGGACTTGGCGCGAAAGCCGACACCTCGCCGCCTCACGCCCATCCCCAAAGCCCCATTCCCTACCTCGCTAGTCAACTAGCGACGTCGAGTCGGATGGCTTCTCACCGAGCCACGTAATTATGGGTGTTTTGGAAGTAGTATGGACGGTAGGGAGAATTCTAGGATTGGTGTAGAAATAGCATTGAGCAGGGCGGCAGGGTGCTGTGCCTGCCTGACAGCACCCCAAAAAATTGAATTTTTTAGGTATATAGCAAGATACTCAATTTTGGCCCATCTCATTAATCTGCACTCCACACCAACACACGCACACGGCTCAAGACTTCTCGCCTTCTCCTCCCGAGCAAGCGACGCCGCTCGCCTTTGCTTCTCCTTCTGGCCGTGGCGACTGCACTGAGCTCCTCCGATCCGAGGTTCGACGACCGCTAACCGCCAGGCCGCCGAGCGCCTGAAAGCGCCGAGGACGCCACCCATGCCGAGGACTCCAACACGGCAACACCATTACACCAAGGTAAACTCTAGGATTGGATTTGGGGGAGGGGCGGCAAGCAGGCTGCGAGGCGCCAAGCCGGGCCTTGAGGCTGAGAACCACGGCCAAGGCAGGCGTCGCCAGCGTTAGTGGGGGCCCAGGGAGGAGAGTCTTGAGGCGCTGAGATAGAAGATGGGGCCACGGTGAGCAGGCAGGCCGAGCGCGAGGCGCCACAGGCAAGTGAGGAGCAGAGTTTAGTCAGTGGCGGTGGAAGCCTGACCGCCACCGTTTGGGGAGAGAAGAGAGGGACTGAGGGAGAGATTGGGAATGGGAGGCTAGGGAATGGCCGATGGGGCCGATGGGGGTGAAATGGTGAATGGAAGAAATAAAGAAGGACAGCCGGGCTTGTATAGAGTATAGACAGTATAGTTGTATGAACAAGCATCAGAATACTTTATGAATTATAGACAGTATAGTTGTATAGAGTATAGAGTATAGACAGTATAGTTCATGGACAAGCTTTATGAATTATGACATACAAGCATCAGAATACTTTATGAATTATGATTAATGTCTTGAATGCCTACTGAATTATGATTAATGACTTGTATATGTAGGACAAGTTGAATCATAGTATAGGTGATTAAGTATTGAATGATTGTTTAGTCACCTTTATAGAGCGAGATATCTTCTCGAATGTTAGTGATGATGATATAATCAAGTGTTTCCAAGGAATGAGATCGCGTCGTATGGTATTGTGATTTCTATTAGCTATTTAAGACTATTTTATTCATGTAAAATTTTATTTGAACTAGTTGTATTGCACTATTAACTAACTTCGAATTTTTTTTGTGTAATTGCGTTGAATTTGTGAAATCACTTATATATCGTACAAGAATTTTTTTAATCTTTCAAGTGTGCACCCCTACTCTAAAATTCCTGACTCCGCCACTGGCATTGAAGGGGACTTGAGAAGTGCCCCATTACACACAGCAGCATCTCGTACGTTTGACAGGGTAACTGAAACAATGACGAACAATTGTGTGATGGACTAGGAATCATTCACCTCTGCGACTAGGACTACAGCGACGCGCGCGGTTGAACGAAATATCTAGATTTGCCCTGTGAAAATGACGCTAATAGATTTTTCATATGGTCATACAAGGTTGGGGATACAATTTGATGGCAGCCCAGTGTATTTGCCACTATTACACCAAATTTGAAGTTTGTACATATCTGGAGTTGCACAGTTCTTTAGAATGGTGCTGCCAGCCTACCAGCAGGGAGTTGTCAGTTGTAATGGTCTGAACAAATGGTACCCATCTTTCTCGAGGAAATTAATAACAAAACATATCCCTTAATCCTCTGGCAGTATGGTAAATTATATATCGATGTCCCACTATTCTCTAGTGAGTAGTTCTTCACTAAACTCCCATAGATTCCTTGCTGACTCTGTATTTCTTGCAATGGCAGAAGGGGTCACTTCGTTGCAATCCGCGAAGTATTTGCCAGACACATCTTTCACATCAGGATGCAATGCCAGATAACAAGTAGTTGCTGCTCCCTGCAAATCAAATTTATCTTTTAAAATGAAGAAAAAGTTTTATGGCTAAAATGGTACAGAGGATCAGTTGAATACTACAATTTATTTATTTACCTGCGGTATGCTCTTCACAAAAGGTTTCAACACAGAAAGGATCCTAATCAGCAGAGCTGCCGCACATTTACAGTCAATGAGTGGTTTTACCACTTAACTGAAGAGAGCAAAAGTACTGCTTTCAAAAAATCATGTGAAGTTTGTAATGGACAATGGCGTTACTGTTTGTGATGATGTAGCGAGAGATGTTGGTGGCTATCATTCCAGGATGCAAGGAATTTGCAGTCAGATCACAACCTTCTTCCTGAAATGTCAGCAGACTAGTGTTTTGAGTGTATGAGAATGTTTGATCCTACTGCATATTGTTAGTTGACCAGGCAGGCTCAGAACAAAAGAAGCAATCAACACAACATTTTGTTGCTCAGTGCAGTGATAAAACTAGAGTTTATGAGCTTACTCTTCATGAATAAGATTAATGTATGAGGATTGCCGACCTGAAAACGCCTTGCTAACTCATTTGCATGGAGAATATTGGCCAATTTGGAATGGCAGTATGCAGTGAATGCATGGTACCTGTACATTTCGGCATACAGTGAGAAGAGAATTTTCAGCTTTCTGCATTGAGCCGTGTCATAAAATCAGTCAAGAGTAAGGTACTGCTCAGTACTGACCTATGCGAATCATTCAACTTATTCAGATCGAAGCACGAACCATCGCCTCTTTTATACGCCATAGATGATACATTTATGATCCTGCTTTGCACACCGGTCTCTCTGGCAGTTTTCTTCATCTTGTCAAGCAGAACATTTGTCAGCAAGAAGTGCCCTATTTATCAAGCCAAATTCAAGAGGTGCTTAAATTAAGCTTCTGTTTGCTACAAAAAAAAAAGGTTTCCTGAATATCGACCTTCTGTTCCTTGTACGTACCAACATGATTCGTTGCGAAATGCAGCTCAATCCCATCTTTGGATAGCTGGAAAGGGCAGCACATTATCCCTGCATTGTTTCTTCGGAACAAGATATCAAATCAGTGCCTGCCCATTATCCGCATGTATGTGTTCATTTCAAGCTTCCAGCAACAATGTTTCTTCATCTCAACATGTTCAATTTGTCGATTTTTTTAAAATAATCCTTTTTTATTCTAAATTACAACATTATATCTACCATATATATATATATATATATATATATATATATATATATATATATATATATATATATATATATTCGTTGCCGAACCGTTAGGCGACTGGACCCAGTTGCCCAACGAACAAGCGACACTAATGCGGTCGCCGAACCATTGGACAACATTAATGCTAGCGCCCAACACTTCGGCAACATTATTGCAGTCGTCGTACCGTTAGGCGACAGGTTGTATCGCCGTACCGTTAGGCGACAGGAGCCTTCCAGTCGCCGAACTGTTGGGCGACTGGATGGCTTATATAAAGGCCGTGCTACTCGCCCCACCCACCGGCCGAGCGACAGTAAAGAATTTAAGCGAGAAGAAGAAGAAGAGAGGGAGAGGAGAGGAAAGAAAGGGGAAAAAAGAGAGGGAGAAGAAGAAGAGAAGAGGGAGAGAAAGAAGAAGATGGGGAAAGATTCGTCTGTGAGGTAATTTTTTTACCTGTATTTCTTTGTATTAAGTAAATAGTTTGTGTAATTAAAATAATAGTATAAGTAGCACCCGTAGAAAATTTTAGTTAGAGAAAAAAAGTAGAAAATTCGAATGTTGTTAATTTATATGTAAGTAGCAGCAGTAGAAAACTTAAGTTAGAGAAAAAAATAGTCCGTGGGGGAGAATTAGTACTGTTTGTGAGAAGTATTGTAGTTTTGCCGGTGCATGCGTGACCGACTATTATTCGGTGAATAATTAGAAAGTTGGTAAGTAGTAGTGGGTACTCTGGCCGAGCGTATGAGGAGGATGAATTATTTGTATGTACTAATCAGTACAGGTTAATTAGTATGAACTAATTGACTTAGGTAATTGGTATAGCTCTGTAGAAGACTGGAACGCCACTTGTAGCATTTCAGATTGCAAGTTAGTGTCAAAATCGGATAATGCCTCGTATGGAATAGCTCGGTTTTTAGGTTGAATTAGAATAGTATACTGCACGTTCATTGTGCCCTTTGCCTGAGGGAATGAATGACGCCTTGACCATACTGTAGTGTAGTTGTTCACGATAGGTGAAGGGCCGTACAAATGTAAATTACAGTGTAGCAGTACTTGCATATCGTGCGTTGCGATCTGACTAGTTGCAATATTGAAAATATTTGTAGACAGACAATAAGTCATGCCTGTACCTACTACATTGAAAGTGCATTACAGTGTTAGCACCGTTCGTGAAGGTCCATACAGTGTTGACTTGAGCAGTTTTCGGCAAGCCACTCTGGTACACCCGGACGGCGAGAATGCACGAATCGTAGATGTCATGCATTGGCTCACCCGCAGCTACGTCTTCCCGGAGGCACAGAGGCATAGCCCACCCTTGCGGTGGCTGTCGCAGTTCCGGGTACGTGTTCGATGTCGTTCCCATTAGGAGCATTGCGCTCTCCTTTTCGTACTACGGTCTTACTATCTTTTTCCTTGTACACAGGTCAAGCGGACGAACCCTGCCGCGGACGACTAACAGGTGTCACGCCACCTGGAGGCCTACTTGTTGTGGCTGTTTGGTTGGGTGCTGTTCACCAGCAACCATGGCGACACCGTCGACACGTGGCTCATCGTGTACACCAGGGCCATTGCCAACAGGGAGGCCCCCCAAATCAGCTGGGGTTCGGTCGTACTTGCCGCCACCTATCGCGGCTTGTGCGACGCATGCTGCAGGTCGAGGCCGAACTCCGTCCTCACGAGGTGTCCTCTCCTACTGCAACTGTGGTTGTTCGAGTGCTTTAGCCTCGGACGGTCACTATTGGATGACAGCGCTCCGTATGGGTAGGAGATGTACAACACAGACGAGGTGGATCGGCCGACAATGGGCTCTCTTTGGTGCCGGCGATGGGTACGTACTCTGTTGTGCGACTAATTTCTTCATATAACCGATCGTCCTATCTAATAGCTTGTGTTCCTTGAAGTACAGTTCGCGCACGTGCAGGTGACACGGTCATACGAGCCATTCGTGGAGCAGTTCGACCGGCTCACGGTGGACGACGTTCGCTGGGAGCCATACTCCCCTCAGGAGTTAGATGTCCGCGCTCCTCACAGCCTTTCCTTGCTATGACTACGAGACCGGGACTACTAGTTGACCCGCAGGGCGCTTGTCTTCGACGTCTTCGTCGAGGACTACAGGGTGCATCGTGTGATCGCCCGATTACCCTCTGAAGAGGTTCCAAAGATACCAAAGGTGCGATGCCCAACAAAGATGCACGCGTGAGTAATCGCCAAATGACAAGACCAGACGTGTTTGGCTACTTTGCGCAAAGACAAGACCAAACAGGGCAGCTTTGTACAGTGACAAGACCAAAGGAGACAGCCTTGTGCAATGACAAGACCAGACAGGGCAGCTTTACGTAGTGACAAGACCACACGGGACAGCTTTGTGCAGTGACAAGACCAAAGAAGATAGCTTTGCACAGTGACAAGACCAGACAGGGAAGCTTTACGTAGTGACAAGACCAAACGTGGCAGCTTTGCGCAGTGACAAGACCAGACGGGGCAGTTTTGCGTAGTGACAAGGCTAAAGGAGACAGCCTTGTGTAGTGACAAGGCCAAACGGGGCAGCTTTGCGCAGTGACAAGGCCAAAGGAGACAACTTTGTGTAGTGATAAGGAACCCCACTTGTGAACTTCATCTATATTCGCAATATATTTCAGATTGCATCTACCTTGTTCTTGTGAGTTGCTTCGATTGCTTGCAGGAATCATAACCCTCGTGGTAAGGTCGATAGCGTGCAAGCGTGGTTGATAACGGCAGTCGTGCGGGTATAGCGAATTGCGAGGTGACGATCTGCGGGTCGGAAGCCTCAAAGCGTCAACGTCCTCACGACGAAATCAATCGAACCTATCGGAAGATCGCCACCGTGATTCATCAAGTGGTATCGAGCACCGGGTTGCTGTTAGGTAATCTCATTGATCCCTTTTTGTTAGTTGTTTTTCATCACCTAGAGTCCGTAAAATTGCCCCACAAAAGTTTTAGATCTTAGTTCTTCCATTGTCCAAACCACTCTGTGCCTTTCGCGGTTGTGTTTTCGCCGCGTTGTTGAATTCGAGTCCATCGTCGGTGTCTTTGTTGTCGGTCTAGTCGCCGTGATCTAGTTTCTAACGCCGAGTCTTTTGCTGCTTCGTCATCGTGTATCTCGGCTTGCCCTTGGTTGCATCCGTTGTTTTGTGTACTATAGCCGAGATCGTGTCATCACCCTCATCCGACCACGTACTCAGTTTCAACTTCCTACCAACTCGAGTTCGACCACCTGATCGGATACAACCACCTCCTCGGGTTCGACCACCCAGTCGGATTCGACCACCCACTCGGATTCGGCCACCTCTTCGAGTTCGACCACCTCCTCGGATTCGACCACCTCTTCGAGTTTGATCACCTTACTTGAGTTCGACCACCTCCTCGGGTTCGACTGCCTAGTCGGCTCGACCACCTCCTCAGATCCGACCACCTACCTTTTTCGACCACCTGGCCAAAGTTCAGAGAGAGAGAGAGAGAGAGAGAGAGAGACGACCACCTATCTTTTTATTACCTTTATACCCCTGCTCTCCGAAAAAAGTTTGTGACCTATATATATCCCCAGACCCAGAAGAGGGTTTTGAAGAGTTGTGAGTCAAGGTCACTTTCGCAAAAAAAAAAAAGAGAGGAACCCTCGGTTGGGTTTCGGCAGTCAAAAAAAGAAAGAAAGAGAGAAGCAAAAAAAAAAGAAAGAAAGAGAAAGAACGAAAAAAAGAGACCACCCCAGTTGGCTCACGACCACCCTCATTTGGTCTACGACCACCCTCAGGTGGCTCACAACAATCCACAGTTGGTCCACGACCACCCACAGGAGAAATCAGTTGCCTTGCGAATTTTGTTCTATTGTGCTTGTATTTCGCTTGCTCGAGCTAGTTCTAGGAACAGCGTTTGGGCCAACAATCGTGATTTAGTACCGTGGACTTTGATTCAGCTTTGCTAATCTGTTTTCATTACGGCTATTCCTTGCTACAAAATTTTACTGTCCGAGCTCCACATACTTTCGCCCCAGATTTGGATCCTCGCATTCGCCATCCGCCATGTGATCGTACATTCCACCTTCTCCGATCATACCACCTGCGCAATTGGTAAGAAATTCATAAGAGCTTGGTAAGACGCTTGAGAGTGTGTGATCCCACCTCCCACCACCTAGTAGTTGATAGGATAATATCTTTGTGTTGTCTTTTGTCTTCTACTAAACATGGCAGGTGAAGAATTGGAGGCGCAAGAGTGTGTTTTGAGGGGAGAGCTCACAAGGGTGTTGGATGAGCACTGCCATGCTATTAATGACGACATTGATAGGAAGTTTGCAGAAACAACTGCTACACTGTAGCAACTCAATGATAGTATCGCAATGCTCAACACACGCATTGATGGTTTGGCCAATCAACCACCGAACAATGGGCGTGTGGGTCCTCATGGTGCAGCCCATGACCGTGAGTTTGACAATGGAAATGAGATGCACAACCACGACGCCTTTGATGCACGACAACGGAACCGGTTGAACTTCAACCGTCAAGGTATGAGAGGTAATAACATTCAGCAACATAATGCACGTGTTAATGATGATCCATATGCTAAAGTCAAGTTCACTATACCATCTTTTGTGGGTGCTTATGATGCTTTGAAACATATCTAGATTGGGAGTTGACGGTAGAATGTAAATTTAATGCTCACTTAGTTCTGAAGTGCATAGAGTTCGACAAGCCACAAGTGAATTTAAAACTTCGCCATCATTTGGTGGAATAGGGTATGCAATGATGGATTAGCGCCTACTACTTGGGATGCTCTAAAGGTTGCTATCGTAATAGATTTGTTCCACCTTCTTTAAACGTGATTTGCTTAAGAAACCGCAGCGCTTAAACCAAGGCAATAGATCTCAGAAGAATATTATCGAGCTACAAATTAGTATGTTACGCCAGTGACATTATTGAGGATGAAGAGGCTGCGATGGCACGCTTTTATGGAGGATTAACACGTGAAATTCAGGACATAGTTGATTACAAAGAATATGATAGTATCCCTAGATTGTTTCAACTTGCACGCTTGGCGTAAAAGGAATTGCGAGGGACGACAATGAGGCCAAGGAACAATTTTGGAAGCACGCTCTACACCAAGAACAACGCCGGTCAAGTTAAAACAGTCCCACCTTCGGCTACGATGTCTGCTGCCCCTCCTCGAGTAGGGCGCGTTCAAAGAAGACCTCCGACACCATCACATGCACCCGAGGTAAGCAAATCTACTAGTGTGCATGCCCGCCAAGAGTTCTTCTTCTGCTGCTTCCACGGGCGTCGATCGGGATTATTTGCCACCGTTGCAAGGGAATGGGCCACGCCATGAGGGATCGCCCAAGTCGTGAAAGCATACCTTGCCACCGCAGACGGAGGTTATGTAAGTGCTAGTGATATTGAGGATGAATATGTACTTGCGCCTAACATTGCGGTGGAGGAGTCAAATGCATAAAGGATGCCGATGATGTAGAGGAACAAGTAGTCATTGTTGACACCGAATCATATGAGCCTTGTTGCACAACGAGTCTTGGAGCGCACAAGTGGAGAGAGAAGAGCAAAATCAACGGCACAACTTGTTTCAAACCAGATTTCTCGTGAAGGAGAGAGCTCGCAGAGTAATCATTGATGGAGGAGCTGCAATAACCTTGCAAGTTCCGAGATGGTCAAGAAGCTTGGCTTGGCCACACAGCCACACCCACATCCCTACTACATCCAATGGTTCAATTCGTGTGGTAAGTTAAAGGTAAACCAAGTTGTCAGAGTGCAATTTTCAATTTGGTAATTACCAAGATAGTACCGACTTTGATGTAGTGCCTATGCAAGCATGCTCTTTGTTGCTCGGTAGGCCTTGGATATATGATAATGATGTTTTGCACCATGGTAGAGCTAATACCTACTCGTTCTCACATAGGGGCAAGAAGATTAAGTTGTTGCCTTTGACACCAAATTTAAATTGTGAAAGATGAAGTAGAGCGTGCTAAAGATGAAAGAAACATCAATGAACATGATTCTGAAAATCAGCAAGTAGCAAAACGTGTTTTCCCACCCAAAGGGAGAAAGTGACGCCTAGTTCTAAGTCCGAGGGAATAAAATTGAAGGGTGTGTTATGCTTGCCACTAAATCTGAACTTGCTGAAATTTGTGATAATGAGCTGTCTGCTATGCTTTGATATGCAAAGATGCTTTATTTTCACTTGAGGATATATCTAGCTCTTTGCCTCCTCTTTTGCTAACCTTTGCGGGAGTATGTGGATGTATTTCAAATGAGATACCCCGGATTGCCACCTATTCGAGGGATAGAGCATCAAATTGATTTGACCCGGGAGCGACTTTGCTAAACCGTCTTTGCATATAGGACCAATCCAGAGGAGACTAAGGAAATTCAGCGACAAGTCCAAGATCTTTTGGACCGTGGGTACGCGTCTGAAAGCCTTAGTCCTTGCGCTGTTCTGTTCTTTTGGTTCCTAAGAAAGATGGTAGTTGGCGATGTGTGTTGATTGTAGAGCCATTAATAATATTACGATAAGGTATCGTCATCCTATTCCTAGGCTAGACGACATGCTTGATGAGTTGAGTGGTTCTATTATTTTCACAAAGATTGACTTACGGAGTGGTTACCACCAGATTAGAATGAAATTGGGAGATGAATGGAAGACTGCTTTTAAAACTAAGTTCGGACTATATGAGTGGTTAGTCATGCCTTTTGGTCTAATTAACGCACCTAGTACTTTTATGCGATTGATGAACGAGGTTTTACGTTCTTTCATTGGAAAATTTGTGGTGGTTTATTTTGATGATATCTTGATTTATAGCAAGTCACATGAGCTACACTTGAATCATATACGTGCTGTTTTTAATGCTTTGAGAGATGCACATTTGTTTGGTAACCTCGAGAAGTGCACCTTTTGCACCGATCGAGTTATGCTTCTTGGTTATGTTGTGACACCACAGGAATTGAGGTGGATGAGGCAAAGATTGCAGCCATCCAAAGTTGGCCGACGCCTACCATCGTGACACAAAGCGGAGCTTCCACGGCCTTGCCGGATTCTATCGACGCTTTGTGCAGGATTTCAAAGACCATTGCCGCATTCATTGAATGAATTAACAAAGAAAGGAGTGCCTTTCCAATGGGGACCTACGCAAGAGAAGGCATTCAACTTATTGAAAGAAAAGCTCACCACAAAGACCCTACTCCAACTCCTTGATTTTGGTAAGACTTTTGAGATTGAATGTGATGCTAGCGGATTGGGATAGGTGGTGTATCGATTCAAGAAGGTAAGCGGTTGCATATTTCAAAGAGAAATTAAATGGGCCTAGTCTGAATTATTCTACCTATGATAAAGAATTGTATGCTTTAGTTCGTGTGCTTCAAACTTGGCAACATTATCTATGGCCCAAAGAATTTGTTATACATTCCGATCATGAATCGCTAAAACATATTAGAAGTCAAGCTAAACCTAATAAACGACATGGTAATTGGGTAGAATTTATTGAGTCGCTTCCATATGTCATAAAGCATAAGAAAGGTAAGGACAATGTGATTGCCGATGCGCTTTCTAGACGTTATACTATGTTATCTCAACTTGATCATAAGATTTTTGGCTTGGAAACTATTAAAGATTTATATGCTACTGATTTAGACTTTAAAGAAGTGCTTGAACATTGTAAAGGAGGGAAAACATGGAATAAATATGTGCCGATGGATGGTTTAGTCTATCGTGCTAACAAGCTATGAGTTCCAAATTTAGCTCTGCTTCGTCTTTTGTTGTTGCAGAGGCGCATGGAGGAGGTTTGATGGCGATTTTGGAGCAAAGAAGATCAAGATGTGCTAGCCGCCCACTTCTTTTGGCCAAAGATGAGACGCGATGTCGAAGCGCCACGTGGCTCATTGCACTACATGCAACAAAGCTAAGTCCCGCCTTAACCCACATGGACTTTATATGCCTCTTCCTATTCCTAGCGCCCTTGGGAGGATATTTCTATGGATTTTGTTTTAGGATTGCCTAGGACAAAGAGTGAGGGACAAGATATTTGTAGTAGTGGATCGGTTTTCTAAAATAGCACATTTTATACCTTGTCACAAGAGCGATGATGCCACAAACATAGCTGATTTGTTTTTCAGGAAATCATTCGCTACATGGAGTGCCCAATACTATTGTCTCGGATCGCGATGCGAAGTTTTTGAGCCACTTTTGGAGATCACTTTGGAACAAATTGGGGACAAAGCTACTATTTTCTACTACGTACATCCCCAAACCGATGGGCAAACGGAGGTTGTCAACCGACGTTATCCAAAGATGTTGCGGGCTGTTTTAAAGAAGAATTTGAAGATGTGGGAAGAGTGTTTACCGTGATATTGAGTTTGCTTACAACAGGTCAGACACTCTACCACCAAGGTAAGTCCGCTTGGTAGTGTATGGTTTTAACCCCATGCTCCTATTGATTTACTACCTTGTCGACCTCTGAAAAAATTAATTTAGATACTAAGAAGCGTGTTGAATTTGTTCTTAAGTTGCATGAAACAACTAAAGAGAATATAGAGCGATGACCTAAAAGTATAGAGTTGCCGGAAGTAAAGGTAGAAAAGAAATAACATTTGAACCAGAGATTTAGTTTGGGTGCATTTGAGAAAGGATAGGTTTCCTAATTAAGAAAATCAAAGTTGATGCCTAGGGTGATGGACCATTTAAGATAATTGCAAAGATAAATGACAATGCATATCAATTGAGCTACTGCAGATTTTGGGGTTAGCCCTACATTTAACATTTCAGATTTGAAGCCATACGTGGGAGAAGAAGATGAGCTTGGGTCGAGGACGACTCGGTTCAAGAAGGGGAGGATGATGAGGACATCACTTCTTCTGATACACGACTACACAAAGTCCTCCAGATCCGGTTGCTAAACTACAAGGTCCTATGACAAGAGCTCGTGCACGCCACTTAAATTATGAGGTGAGCTCGCTTCTAGGTGCTAATAATTTATCTATGCGAATGGTATGCTACCTAAAAATTGTGATCTTCTCTTACTTAGGAATAATGGGAGGATCCAAACCGCTCACTGACCGCTTCTCGGTGATCTCGCAAGCTCTCACGACCTGTGTGTACCCGCCCACGACCAGATCTGCCAGCTTCTCGACTGTGTCTCAATCTCTACGACCACCCCACGACTAGTCCTACGACCAGTCGCCAGTTTATGAGCAAACCTCAAGCTCAACGACTGTGCCCACGACCGGTGGATTTACCACGCTGGGTGTTGGTCGAGACTTTGAAATAAGGTGTCACACACCGCTTTGGGCCTAATACGGTCTTGTAAGCGTGGCGAGGTCAAAGCCCAGATGTGTACGCCTCCACATGGCAAAGACAACCCTAGGTCACCTCCTCATGTTCTTCCCCCTAATATATTGTAGCAAATTACCACGCTTTAGGGTGGGTTTTTCTTAGATTATTCGCCACTTTGCGCTTCGCCGCTTATTCGGTTTGAGGAACCCCACTTGTGAACTTCATCTATATTCGCAATATATTTCAGATTGCATCTACCTTGTTCTTGTGAGTTGCTTCGATTGCTTGCGTGAATCATAACCCTCGTGGTAAGGTCGATCGCGTGCAAGCGTGGTTGATAACGGCGATACCGCGGGTGTAGCGAATTGCGAGGTGACGATCCGCGGGTCGGAAGCCTCAAAGCGCCAACGCCCTCACGATTTAAATCAATCGAACCTATCGGAAGATCGGGCCACCGTGATTCATCACAAGACTTAACGTGCCAGCT
Organism: Phyllostachys edulis; assembly: GCA_036346405.1. Taxonomy (NCBI): domain Eukaryota; kingdom Viridiplantae; phylum Streptophyta; class Magnoliopsida; order Poales; family Poaceae; genus Phyllostachys; species Phyllostachys edulis. The sequence goes on along the minus strand of CM070565.1, from coordinate 9,641,233 downwards.
TGTTTCAGCGAGAAGACCAAAGGACAACACTCTATGCCAACCTTTTGGCTTATAAAAGGAGGTGGAAGAGATCTGAGAGAGAACACTATACAACTAAACCCAACAATACAGAGTTTGCTTCACCACGCCGGGATGGACAACATGAAGAGGTAATGGGACGAGATCCGCGAACTAGCAAGGGCTGCTGGGGCACGGGACGACCAAGCAAGGGCTGCTGCGGCCCGGGTCCGGCAAGAGGAGCTTGCCAAGATGGCAGCTCTCCGCAATGACGCCCCCCGTAGCAGCAACCTCTTCTAGAACGTTCCAACCGAGCGTTCGCCGCAACACCCGCCAGAGAGGAAGACGCCGCCCCTCTGTTGGTGCAGGGACCATGCAAGTTCTTCAAGTCTAAGCAGCGGCTGAGCTTGGGAATGCGTTACTGGGGTTGCGCGAACTACTCCAGTGACTATCCCGACCGACGTTGGGATACGTGCAGCTATCGGCAGCTGGTAAGGACCAGTTACAGTGTATTCCCCTACTATTTCTCTTTCAAAGTACACACTAACAACCTCTCCTGTTTACCTGTAGTCCCCGGATCCGCTATGTGGCTACCACAAGTGGATTGACCTAGAGATCCACCCGTATGACCAGTGGACTCTCAACTTCGACGAGTGGGATGCCAAAAGGGCCCACGAGATCCGGGAGGAGGAGCACCGCAATGACAAGCAAAACGAGCGTATCCGTCGGGAGACTAAAGCTCACCTCGAGGCGTGTAGGCGCAGGGAGAGCGAGACTCGTGAGAGGGAGCGCGAGAAAAAGAAGGAAATGACGGCCAAGGCCAAAGAGGCCGACGAGGAGTTCAATGCCGAACTAGCAAGGAAGGGAAAATGGCTCCGGTCCACGCAGTAGGTCGGACCATGCTGTACTAGTCCCTCGTCGAAGGTTGAATCTATTTACATTCCAAAAAAGCGTATATATATCATAGGAGTACTTCGGTTTGTTGCATCGTGCATGATGTTGTTTCTAATGCATGTAACCAATTCAACCCTATGTGCCGTGTCATTCCTAGCTTCATTATAAAATCTATTTTAATTCGCAACATCAAATCTTCTCGTCTTTTCGCATTCAATTATCAATTCTTCTGTATTATTCCCAGCTTCATTATAAAGGCATCCAACAACATGTATCACTTCTGGGGCAAGGCCTGAAAATATTATGCAGTTGTTTACGAAGGGAATATATACGCTGAAGTGTTAAAGGTTATCAATCCACAAAAAGATTTTCAGTCCATATATGTATTTACGCTTAGTTCAACGGATGGTTTTATATATGGTTCACACATAGATTTTCTACTTTTAAGTTATGGATAGTTCAAGGGGGATTAACTTTCAAATATTTTTAAAAAAGAATTAAATAATAAAAAACCAGCCCCCAGCCTCCTATCGCCGAACCATTGGGCGACAGGGATTCAGTCGTCTAGCGGTTAGGCGACAAAGTGTGTTGTCCGACCATTGACAGACTTTATCTCTGTCGCCTAACAGTACAACTACTATATCTCTGCCGCTTATTCGTTGGGCCACTGGGGCCAGTCGCCCAATGGTTCGGCGACAGGCATATATTTTTGTAAAAAAAATATGGCAGATATAATGTTGTAATTTTGAATAAAAAAATGGATTATTTTTTTTTAAAAAAATTCCAATTTGTCAGTGGCACATACATGAGGATGTTCAGATGCTCATGAGACGACAGGAAGGCCCGCGCGAAGCTGCGAACGGAGGCGAGGGAGCTCAGATCCATCTCCATGACATGGATGTTTGAGCTTGGAATCTGTTCTGAGATACTCTCCTTGACCTTCATGCCGCTCTCCAGCGTCCTTGTTGGTATGATTACCTTTGCTCCCCTCAGTGCAAGAACTCTCGCTGTCTCCCTTCCAATTCCATTTGTTGCTCCTGTATTCACCAAATTAGCGAATCAAATAAACCTGAAGATGTAAAACGAAAGATGCATATTAGAACTGACCCCATGCTTGCCCTAGATTTTTTTTTTGACATGTGCCCTAGAAATATTTGAGTCTCCATGTAAATAATAAAGAAAATACAAATGGTAGAAATTGTCATGTTGATAACAAAAAGGAGGGAAGAGAAAACAATTTATGTCTAGTGTCGACATGTAATTGAAGGAAGGTTATATACATACTACAAATATATCTCTCGCTCTTATCCAATTTCTTTATCTTTTCAGGGCATATGGTGCCCTGAGCCGGTGAGCCCCTGATAAATGCTACTCCCGATAGGCACACCCTGCTGCAAGTAGGAACTACAGCACAGCACGAGGCACGCGAGCCTTTAATTTTGCAAACGAACCTGTGACGATGGCCGTGAGGTGGCTGGCGTCGACGCCGGCGGTGACCTCCTCGGCGGTTGACGCCGCGCCGAAGCCCGACGGCCCTCGCCGTCCCCACAGCCATTCCCAGAGCCCCATCCCCGTCGATCAGTGCAAGGCCCAAACGGCTGCTTCTCAGCTGATCAAGCTAGTATTTCTCTGCAAATGTTGACAAGAGTCTTCTAGCATATGCTCCATATGGAGACTTGTTGGTAGCTGTAACTTTTAATAGCTAAGGTCAAGTGTGTACGTCAAGATATTGGAATTGGATTAGTCAATCGATTTATAACTACCTTTCGAGCACAACCAATATATATTAGAACCCTCTTTACTTGCCGGAGTACATCTTGGATCTGTCAATTATGTTATGGTCGGAGTCCCACTCATGGCGATCTAGTCGAATTAGGGGAAGCCATAGGTATTATTGCAGGTCAATCAATTGGGGAGCAGGGATTCAACTAACATTAAGAATTTTTCATACTGGCGGAGTATTCACGGGGTACTGCCGACTGTATGATTCCCTTCGAATAGAAAAATCCAATAGAGAGAAGGTGACTTGTGGGGTGCTCCTGACCCTGAAATGCTTCGACTGGACTTTGATTTTATGGACTTTGAATCGTTGAATCATCCTGTTATGTTGACTGTCCAGACTTAGTTATTCGTGGTGCACTGTGTCGTTGGTCAGGCCTTGTTTGGTGGGCCAAAATCTTGGCCCACCCTTATGGATTGACCGAAAATTTAGTTCAAATTTTTGATTCATCCACGTAGATAAACTATAATTTTAAACTATCCAAACAAGACCTTAGACGTGGTTGCTGCAAATGCTGTTGGCTGCTGCCAGCATTGTTTGAAATGAACGCTGCCTGCTAGTCGCAGGAGCAGTATTGCCGTAGAAAAGGCAGTGGGGGGTGCTCTGTGGTCAGCCTAGACTGCTAGTGTTACGTGTTCATGTGCCGCTGTCAATATTTGTGACTACAACATGCTATATCATTCTGTGATTCATGTTAACTTTGGTAAATATAGTATTTACCGATATCAATTTGTATTTTAAATAATATCATATTTATTAAACTAATAATACCATATTTACCAAGTATAACATGTTTACTTAACCGTATTTACCGATTATACCAAATGAACAGCCCTAGACTGGAGCACAGGTTCGTAAATCTGTCTTCTTTTGGAAGGGCAAGCGGTGGACAAGGAACCGAAATTGGCAAAAGTTAGAAAGTTTTCTTGTAACCATTGACTGCAGCTCGAGATGCCATTAGGCATGAAATTGACAATTGGGGCCCACACTCATGTATTAGGGCATATACAATTGTATAGACAATTGTTGTCTATAATATTACTTTATGGCATCTATATATAGCACTAAAGATAGCTTCTACAATAGGCTGTCATTTTACATGTCTCTATAGACAGCTCCCCTGTATACAATATCACTACTAAAAAAGGCTAATACTGGACGCCTCATCGCAGATGGTTTTCTAAAACCATCAGTGTTAATGGTAATCACATATGGTTTTACCAGCGCGACCATTTCTGTTACTGGATACGCTAAGAACCGTCTGTAATGGGTTAATACCATAGACGGTTCGTATCACGAACCGTCTGTGATACTTAGTTCTTAATATGAACCGTCTGTTATAAGTATCTCATCACATACGGTTTGTATTAAAAACCGTCTGTGATAAGTATCTTCTGATTTTACTTGACTTGGTTTTACCAAAATTTGGATGCACACAGAAATGTCTAACTCTGTGATTTTACCATAACTTGGACACACACAGAAATGCCTAACTCCTTGATTTTACTATGACTTGGATGCCTACCTATATTCCAGGCATTTCTATGTGCATCCAAATCATAGTAAAATCACAGAGTAAGGAATATAGGTAGGCATCCAAGGCATGGTAAAATCACAGAGTCACAAATGGTTTTTTAATATGAACAGTCTGTGATATTATCTCATCACAGAAGATTTGTATTAAAAACCATCTGTGATAACCCGCCCACCGATCCGAGCTCTCGCCACATCATCAATCCGCAGCATCTTCCCCATGATCCCCATCTCGCTCGTTCATTCCCTCAATATCGAACAGCATGCACCACCGTCCTAACATCCCTGCGCCTCCCCACCCTCTTGCCCCTTCTTCTTCCTCCCCCTACCCACCCTCCCGTCCCATCCCCGCCTCTTCTCCCCTACCGTCGACCATCCTAGAGGCACTACGGCGAGCTCCCGTCCCCGCCTCTCATCCCACCCCATGGCGCTGCGGCTAGCTTGCCGTGGAGGCTGGTCTCCACTCCTCGAGCCCATGTGCCTTGGCTCTGTATCCATCCAGGGCCAACCTCACCGCATGTGGTGACCCAGCCAGGGGTCTCACCCGAGAGGTCCTCCAAGACCTCCCTGGGAGTCCACCAGGACCTCCCAGGAGATCCCAAAGACCTCTCGAGTAGTCCTCCTAAGCCTCCCAGGAGGTCCAGGGAATTGACCCGAGGAGGTCTTGAGGCTCAGGACCTCCCCAAGAGCCACGACCAGACCTGGGGGAGGTCCAGAGACCAACCCGAGGAGGTCATGGGACTTAGAGAAGACCTAACCCTCCTGTGATCCGAACCAGTCCCAATGATCAATGGCTGGTTCTCACAGCAATTACAAGTGATAACATACATCCACACGAGACTTTATTATCAACAAGGGAGTTGATTACAAAGTTGCTTACAGGCCACGACAATAAGGCAAAATACACAACGGAAGCAAAACCAGCAAAACCATGTCCACCCAATATACCACAGGTAATTGGCTGGAGGGCGTGGCCTAGTTGATATGGTCCTCATCATCATCGAAGAAGTCTTCTCCTACTCAATTCATCAATCAAGCAAGAATAAGCACAACAACCGTGCTCGCAAGTTACACCCGTCAATTAATAGAATGACATGTATAATGGATATCTCAAAGGAAGGCATAATATGGTTAGTTTGCATAAAGCCAAGTTTGTTTCAAATACAAATATTAAGTTCCAAAGCTTATAACAATAATTAAAATTCATTTGCAAATTCTCATTTTACAGTTGGATAACTTTCATTAATATGACGGTGAAGGATACCCTCCTGTCACAAGGCTCCCTGCCCAACCTATTTGGATAGAAATCCAAATAAACTAGTTTTTAACCACCCATTTTGAAAACAAACCAGAGGTCTAACTTTGAGCAGCTTTGCTAGCATGTCCATAACCGCGGACACAGCTATTTGAATAGTTTTACACTCTGCAGAGGTGTGCAACTTTACCCACAAGACACGTTTTCTCTAGTTTGTTTGGCACCCGGCTGTACCACCACTCACTGCCGAAGGTAAGTGGTCTAGAGCACGTGACAAGGCCTTTACAATGCATCATTCCACCGTAGTCCATCCACTCTAAGGTTTCGCCCTTCCTAGGGCCCCCTGTTAAGCCAAGTGGGTACAACATAGTCATAAAAAATAGGCCATAAGACCACCCACTATTCCGCCGGACCAACCGCGGTGATAACTTTGCAAATTAGTTGGCCAGGTCCCGCCCACATAGGACATGTGGTTGCACGATAAGGCATAGCAAAATACACTCGCAGACCGGTCCTTAACTGACCCGGGCGGCCACCACAACCCTAGGGCATCGGATCACACGACCCCCATGCATAGACTTGCACCAACCAAACAACCAATGTCGCCCAAGTCCTAATCCATTTTTCATTCCTTTGCTTTTCAAACCTCCATGGCACACCAATGCCATGGTCATTTGTAAAACCCCCATGTCACACCAATGCCATAGTCCAGATCATTATACAAGTGACATTTTTGGCCAAAACCTCCTAAACCAAGATTCTTTTCTCTAAGCATGGCTAAGCTCTAGTTTTTCAAAGGTCCTGGTCCACCTTATTTCGTAAACTAGGTTTTGCCTAGGGTGACAACATGTTCGACTCAAGATCAACAGTGGTCATACCAAGGAAATTTAGGCATAATTATGAATTTAAAGACGGGCATTGAAATAACTTAGTAAAGTAAGCATGCATTAACATTTGAAATGGAATATACATAGGTTGAAATAATGGGTGCAATATGATCAAGAGTGTAACTTGCCTTGCTCAAAGGCCTGAATGTCTTCTTCTTCTTCGGGGAGCTCTTGCTCTTTAGTGTCTTCACAATCTACAAGAGGAAACCACAGCAACTCAATACAAGGCTCAAATAAAACCCAAAGAAACTTCAATGAAACTCCAAAATAAAACCAACAGAGGGCTAGGTCGGTTTGGAGGAGGTCCAAGGAGCTTGTTGGAGGAGGTCCAAAGCTCAAGGGAGGAGGTCCAAGAGCTTTGGAGGAGGTCCGAAGCTCAAGAGAGGAGGTCCACGAGCTGCTCGGTTGCTTTGGAGAATGGAAATGGGGAAAAAGATGAGGATGAAGGGCTGCCCAAGCTTATATAGCTGGAGCCATTGAGATTTCCCAGGATATAGGTGTTCATGAGTTGGTGAAAAGGACAATGAAAGCAGGCAAGGGATGTGACAAAAGTATGGTACGGGTGCTGAAAAAAATGGTAGCATTTAATGCAATATAACAGGCATTAAATGTGGGGAGACTCCTTTGAGCAAAGGACATAGTCAAAGGATAAAGAAAAATGGGCGTGATAGACAAGTGGGACCAGTCAAAGCTCAAGGGAAGGTCCCGCGGACAGGAGGTCCAACAAACACCACAATGGGGAGGTCCTGACGGTCGGATTAAATCAAGGGGAGGTCTGGGCGGTTAGGATCTCGAGAGGGGAGGTCCTAACTGTCAGATCTAAATAAAGGGGAGGTCTAGATGGTTAGGATCTCAAACAGGAGGTCCTAACTGTTAGATGTAAATAAGGGGGAGGTCTGGACGGTTAGGATCTTCAAGGGGGAGGTTCTAACTGTCAGATCTAAACAAAGGAGATCCTGACGGCTAAGATCTCCAAAGGGGAGGTCTTAACGGTCGAGATCTAACAGGGGAGGTCCTGACGGCTAAGATCTCCAGAGGGGAGGTCTTAACGGTCAAGATCTAACAAAGGGGAGGTCCTGACGGCTAAGATCTCTAGAGGGGAGGTCTTAACGGTCAAGATCTAACAAAGGGGAGGTCCTGACGGCTAAGATCTCCAGAGGGGAGGTCTTAACGGTCAAGATCTAGCAAAGGGGAGGTGAGCGATAGCGAGATAAGAAGCGGAAGAAGCGGGAGCCACTGGATTTCCATCAAACGGGTCAAGGCAATTGGGCCGTTCGGACCGAGCGAATGCTCCAACAGATTGGGGCCGTCCAATACAAATCAGACGGTTCTAAAGGAGTGGGACGTTCGGACCATCCGAACGTCTCACCAAGATCAAACCATTCAACGCAAATCGAACGGTACATAAGCGATAGAGGTCTGGATCAAGCGGAAGGCTCGAATGGACGCGAGGGAGGTCCAAATAAACAAGGAGGAGGTCCTAGAGGACGTGGGGAGGTCCAAATAGACAAGGAGGAGGTCCTAGACCCACAAAGGAGGTCTGGGCAGGAGGAGATCCTGCGCAAGGGCAAACTAAGCCTAGCTTGACTATTTGGAAAACAAAAGGGGTTTAAAACACAAACCCAGGCAGAGAACCACTGGGTGGTTGTGACCCAAAAGAAAAGAGGTCAGAACCAAATGTAAATTCAAACAGAGAGGGAGGTCTAAACCTTAAAGAGATTCAAACCAAGAAAGGAAATCTAGATTAAAAGAGATGGAAAGATCCAAACTCAGAGAAGGTCCAAAGAATCTCCAATGAGGTCCTATGAACACAGAGGAGAACACAGCCAACACAGAAAAGAGGAGACCACCAAAACTCCACAAACCCAAATAACCTCATGCGATTTTTAGTTGAAGTTCAAATTAATCCATTAAAATATATTCTAAAATTCTCAAGTTAAGCTTTGAATTCTCATCAAAACAAAACGGTTCTTTTTATTTTGAATGTTCAAAAAGGCTCCAAAAATCATAGTGTTACACCGCATCTAGATCGACGCCCCTAAGACCCTCGTGAGCTCATTCCTCTCATTAATCTCTCCATCCCCCTTTCTCCTTGGTTTGATTTCTTTGCTACTGTTCCTAGGGTTTGGAACGTGTTCCCTTGCCGTGCTTTCGGTCTTCCTGTTGGCCTCTAAGCATGGGAGAGGTGGTGATTCGGTTGGAGCTGGGGAGGCCAGCGAGTGGGGAGCTGACGTTGCATTTCGTTTTTGACCAGTAGGAACAACTAACAATGTCATGTAGGGAAATGTATTTTTTTATATAAAAAATACATGTCATGTAGGGATCTATTTGTTCCTCTTATAAATTTGGAGGAGTTCAAATAACTTGATACCTACTTAACACCTAGGGTGACCATCTCTTTTGGAAGGCCATCATTTTATCTTCCGGCTATACAGAAGAAGCTCCTCCGTATACAATATGTTGCAATCGGACCTGGGATTACCCTAAATCCTCTGTGCAAACTGAGCTAGTCCCAAAATCAGCGGCTAGCTCACACAGTAAAAAAATGTGGTAATAACCATAAACGCAAACTTTATTAATAAACAATAGAGTTGATTACAAGAACGGCTTATGGGCCGACAAAACCAAACACGGCGGAAGACAAAAGCAAGTGGACCACACGATTCGCCACAGGCAATCGTCTGGAGGGCGTAGCCTAGTCGTCCTGGTCCTCAGGCTCCTATAACATCCCTATTTTCCTGAGTTTTTGAAAATTTTGAAAACCTTAAAAGTGAACCATTTGGTTTTATTAATTTGCCAAAGCTTAACTTGTAATTTAGAATTTCAAAAGTAGTTTAATTTGACTTAATTAAAACTTGAACTAATTAAAGTTGGTTTAGTTGAGTTTTGTTGGATTTTAATTTGGTTTTTCCTTTTGCCCTATGTTAAAAATAATTAATTGCAAAAATTAAAAGCAATAGTTAAGCTGAAAATATTTTTACTAAGTCCTAAATAATTCAAAGGATTTCTGTGAATTTTCCTAGAATTTTTGTACGGTTTAAGCTATTTTCTAAAATCAAAATCCTTAGAAATTCCTCCCTAGCCTCTTGGGCCGAATCCATTCGGCCCGTTCCTGTTTCTCCTTCATGTGGCCCATCTCCTCCTACCCGCTCAAGACGCTTCCCTCCCCTCGGCGACTGCTCGATCGAATCGGACGGCTCGTGTCACGCGTTCGCCCCGCTCACATTCTCGCCATTTGCGACGTCATGGACCCTACTGTCACCATCACCGACCTTGGCCGTCCCCTACCTCCGCCTCCGCTTGCCGTGTCGCCTCACGTGATTCTCGCCAGATCACCGCTCCTCGTGCTAGCCTAGCCCTTCATGTCCCGCTGGCCGGACCGCCTGGTCCCGCCTCCGTCGCGCCATGTGCCCTCTTTTGCCCTCCTCCGTGGATTTAAATGGCCAGCCGCGTCGCCGCCATTAAAGCCGCCATGCAAGCTCTCCTTTCTCCTCCTTCAGGCCCCGTCGCTTATAAAAGCAAGCACCGGACCGCCTCCTCTCTCTCTCTTTCCTCACTCACTCTTCCTCTCCTCCGCCGCTGAATTGAGGTTTCGCGCCGCCGGCCAGGAAGCTTCCGCCCTTGCCCCGCCGCCGCCGAGCCTCACTGCCGCCGCCGACCCGCTACCAAGATCGCTAAGCCAAAGCGCTTTGGTGCGCCTCCTCGCCCCGGCTTCACCGGAACCCCGTCGTCGCTGCCGGGCATGTCGCCGCCGACCTTCCCATGCCATCGCATCGCCGAGATCATGAGCATGAGCCGCCAGATCACCCTCTTCACGCTGGTGCCTCGCCATTGACGCCCGCCATTGCTCACCGGCGAGCCTTGGTCGAAGGCCATCACTTCGCTGGTCCGATGTGGCGACCACGTGGCGCCCCATGGTGCCCAACAACAGCGTCATCTCCTCTCGACGTATACCCGACAGCCGAGTGGAATTTCCTTGATTTTCTTTAGAAAATTAATTCGGGAAAATCAAGAAAATCCCTAATTCATCATTTTATATGTTTTTCCAACTTCTTTTGGCCATAACTTCCTCATTCGAACTCCGATTCGGGTGATTCAAATTTCTAAATTCATCTAAATTCCTTGTCTTCCTGTTAGTATTTATTTGGATTTTATTTGGAGTTATTTTATTTATTTAGCTTTGTTCACGCGTATAGATTCCGGCGTTTCAGAAGATTTCGCAGACCCGACGACCGAAGCACCTCTACTCTTCAACGAATGCAAGTCGTAGACCTTTAATCATGTTGAACCCATCTTTATAAAAGTATATTGTTTGATATAAATATGTATGGCTAATTTTATAATAAATGGTTTCGAGCTTAGTTAATTACCTAATTGCCATATGCCTCCTTGATAAATTGCAATCGACATGTATCCTTGAATGACATAACTCCTTGGACACCTTAGGATGGTTAATTATTAGTTGGACATTATTGAAATACCAACATGGGTACCATTTTATGCTTAGCCAATGCTTTAGTTATGCGATAGACTCACGATCACATACTCAATGAATGATTGAATTTGACTAAAGGAAATATGGAACCATGGTGGAGCCACTTTTGATAAAAGATGTTGTGCCATGACTAGGGTGGTCATCTGGCCGGGTTGAAAGAAAATGATTTATGCTCGGACGAGTGGGTGGTGGAAAAGGTGGGTGCCGTAACGCACACTTGGAATGTAGAACCGCCTCGCCCGAAAGCAACCAACTAAGGACTTAACCTTGAACCATTGATCTGGCTTTAACAGCATAAACCACATGTCTAGACCGATAGACCTCGTTGACTAATTAGCAAAGTTTTGATTCGGTTCTATCAAGGGTTGATAAGCGGCGCAAGAGAGGCCCGAATGGCGAAACCTCACGCGATCCGAGTTAAAATGGAGCTTTGTAAAAACCTTGTCACGCACTCTAGACTACTTACCTAAGGAAGTGGCGGTGGCATAGATATATGCCAACAAACTAGAGAAATTCGTGTCTTGTGGGTCAAGTTGCATAACCTCTGCAGAGTGTAAAACTATTCAATAGCCGTGTCCCTCGTTATGGACATGCACGGTGATTTCAATGCAGGTAGAGCTTTTATCGAAATTGTTGGATTGGTTCGGTCGAACCTTGTAGATGGTTGATGGTTGGAAGGTGAACAGGGTGTTCACTAGTTGTTTCAAAGAAAATTGATTACTTATGTATTAGTCTTTTAAATTGTGCTTTGCAATCTACTTATTGTATTTAATGTCAAATATTGCTTTCCGCAAAATAGCCATAAAGCTATGCTTGTCAAGCCTTGCATGAATATTACTTGCATACATTTCTCTATGACTTGCTGAGTACATTCAAAGTACTCATGGCCTTGCGCCCTTTGTTTAAATCAGCAGAGGAGGGTGAACCAGTGAACTCAGAGTTCTATGAAGAAGACTTCTTTGAAGACTATGCGAATTAGGTCGCGTCCTTCACTCGATTGCCGGTGGGCATATTGGGTGACCTTCACCAGATGTTTTATTCTCCGATGCAAGTTTACTCTGTTGTCTTTAGCCCTGCGTGGCAACCATTGTAAGACTTGACCATAAGGTCCCTTTTGCTTAATATTATTAATTTGTCTGCTTCATCTTTTGTTTGGTTGTGTGGTTATGATTACACCAATGTTGCAACTGTGTGAGCTAGCTACTGATCATGGGACTAGTTCAGAATACACAGAGGGTCCTGGGGTTGCATACCCGGGGTCCCGACAGCTCCTAATAGACCTCTTCTCCTGCTCAATTATTGAATAAGCAAGAGTGAGCACAACAACCGCGCTCGCAAGTCACACCCATCAAGTAACAGATTGCAATGCATGCAAGGCTATATCAAATTAAGGCTTATAGAGTTGATTTGCATCAAGCCATGTTTCTTTCCAAATACTTGTACTAAGTTCTAAATCAGCTATATAATAACTAAAATTTATTTTCTAAATCTCAGTTTTATAAGCAGTTAACATTCATCAACAAGTGGTGAAGGATACCCTCCTATCATAAGGCTACCCGCCCGAAACCCATTAGGATAGACATCCAAAACCATTTCATAAAGTCTTTTGAAAACAAAACCAAAATCTGACTTGGAGCAGCTTTGCTAGCATATCCATGACTGTGGACACGGCTATTCGAATAGTTTTATATTCTGCAGAGGTGTACAACTTTACCCACACGATACGACTTCTTTAGTTTGTTTGGCATCCGTCGATACCACCGCTCACTACCGTAGGTAAGCGGTCTAGAGCACGTGACAAGGCCTTTACAGAGCGCCATTCCACCGCAGTTCCCCCTCGCTAAGGTTTCGCCACCTTTGGACTAACCATCCGCCGGGTTCAGGCCCCCTCTTACGCCAGGTGGGAATACATAAAACTAGGTCGTTAAGACACCTACACAACCGGATGGAATGACCACGGCGAAACGTTGCAAATTAGTTAACCAGATTCTGCCCATTCAGAACATGTGGTAGTACGGTAGGACGTAGCAAAATACACTCAAAGACCGGTCCTTAACTGACTTGGACGACTTTCCACAAAACCCTGGGCCTCAACCCTACCCGAATTGAGTCCATGCATGAACATGCACCCCTCCAAACATCCAATTCGCCTAAGTCCAAACCAATTTTCCTTTTGCTTTGCTTTTCAAAAACATTTGCAAACTTCCACGACAACCCAATGTCATGGTTAAAACATTTCGACAACATTGGACTTTGGCAGAAAATTTTCCAAATCAAGATTTTTGGGTCTAAACTTTGACTAAGCATAGAGTTTTGCAACATATGCTAGTTCATACTAATGTATCAACTAGCTCTTTACTAAGGTGACCAGGGGTGGTTGAATCAATAATCAAGTTTGGATGTATAAAGGAATTAGGAATAACTATAAAGTTAAAACAGGGATTTAAATTACTTGAATTTAAATAAGTATGCAATAATAATTTGAAACAGAACTTAAATAATTTGAGATACTGTGATTTAATATGATCAAGGTTGTAACTTGCCTTGCTCGAAAGTTTGAGGGTCTACTTCTTTGGAGTACTCGGGCTATCCGGAGTCGTCGAAATCTACACGTGAGAACGAAGTAAATTCAAATAAAGACCAAATAAAATCCACATGAACTCCAAAACAAACTAAACTAGAACCAACAGCAAGGTACTGAATTGGATGAATTAGGAACGGGCTCTCGGGAGGAGGCTCGACTAGTCGGGAGGAGGTCCAACGGCCTGGTCGAAAGAGGTTCGACTGGTCGGGAGGAGGTCCAACTGAGAAGGTGGTCGAGGGTCCTGAGGAGGTCAAGGGAGGTCCTGATGAGATCTTGAGGAGGAGGTCAAGGGAGGTCCTGAGGAGATCTTGAGGAGGTCAAGGGAGGCCCGGAGGAGATCCTGAGAAGGAGGTCTTGAGGAGGTCCTGAGGAGGTCAAGGGAGGTCTGGAGGATATCCTAAGGAGGAGGTCCTGAGGAGGTCAAGGGAGGTCCTAAGGAGATCCTGGAGGTCCAATGAAGGATACGACTACTCAACGTGGTCGTGCGAAGAATACAGAAGGAGTACGACTACTCAATGCGGTCGTACGAAGAATACAAAAAGGATATGACTACGCAACGTGGTCGTAGGAAGGGATACGACTACGCAACATGGTCGTAGGAACAAGGGAAGAGAACACGGCACGGAGAAACTCACCAGGGGCGAGAGAGAGACCGGGGAGTGAGGGGAGTTGGGGACGCGGGCGGTCGAAGATTTGCGCTGGCTCACGGTGAATCCTTCAAGGCGAGGTGGTTGAAGATGGAGCAGGCTCCAGCGGACTCCTTGGCGATGAGGAGGCGACGGCGTAGGCTTCAGCGAACTCCTTGGCGACGGGGAGGTGGCGGTGCAGGCTCCAGCCGGCGGTGGTGAAACTTGAAGCATGGAGGAACTGGGCGAGAGCAAGAGAGTTGGGTGCGGAAAAAGGCGATGAAAGAGGGCAGCTCAGGCTTTTATAGCTAGGGGAGATGGGGAGAGTCACTGAAAGACTCAGAGGCGCACACGTTCAAGGGTAGGTGAAGGAGGAGATGGGCAGGTAGGGGAGGAGACAAGAGGGGGAATAGATACCGCAGAAGCGACATCATTTAATGTGACACAATGACATTTAATGCGCGAAGGCTTTTAAGGCCAACAAAGGACGCAATGGAGGAGGAAGAAGAAGGTGGCGGACAGCGGGGCTAGTCAAAACTCGGGAGGGTGGTCCAGCAATGGGGTGGTCGTGACTAAAGGGGAGGTCATGATTGGTCTCCAGGACTACCCGGAGGTCTTCTAGGACCACTCGGAGGTCTCCTAGGACCACCCGAAGGTCTTGGACTGAGAGGGAGGTCTAGACGAGAGGGAGGTCTGGACTGAGGGGGAGGTCCAAACGAGAGGAGGTCTGAACAAGAAAGAGCTGGGCCGAGGGGAAAATGGAACGAACATAGAAAGAGAATTTCAACACCGAGAATTCCAACAAACTCAAAATAAACCAAACTTTTGGATTAGTTGAAGTTTGATTTAGTCATTTAAATCACTTTTAATTCCAAAATCTCAAGTTAAGCTTTAGAACTTCAATAAAACCAAATGGTTATTTTTTATTTTGAAAATTTTCAAAAAGACCTGAAAATTGGGATGTTACACAATATGTCTTGTTTCTTGTGTTACCGTTGACTACTGCATGAGAGACGACCCAATTCTTTATGCAATCCTCTCTCCTCCACATCACCATTGTACATTTAAAAGCTTACAGGCATCTGACGTCACACTATTGTACATGCTCTTGGTAGTAAGGCACTCCAAGCCGAGGGTGTTTGGAACAAAATTGCTTTTTGTTTTTGACCAGTAGGAACGACTAACAATATCATGTAGGGAAATGTTTTTTTATATAAAAAATACATGCCATGTAGGGAACTATTTGTTCCTTTTGTAAATTTGGAGTTCAAATAATTTCTTCAAATCTCATTGAAATATTTTCCTTCAAGATTAGCAAGGTTACTCTAAAGTTTAAATGACTATAGTCGACGGATCGGGACAAGCGAGGTGCGCTCATCGGGTGGGCTAGTATTTTTGGGATGAAAGTTAGGCTCGCAAAGCCCAATTTGCCGACCTACCTCGCTCTTTGTTTTGCAGCCCACATACAGCCCGAAAGGCATTTTAACATTTTCTAGTTTTGTTGATGTGAACCATTTTTTTAGTAGACAAGGACGCTACCCTTGTGCTTGCACAACATATCAGGACTTGTTTGGATACAGTGTGATCCAACTCAATCCCTTCGGATTGACTCAGAATTTGAACTAAAATCCCTTCCAATCCAAAGGGATTGGTTCAATCCCTCCCTATCCAAATAAGCCCTCTAGTGTAATCCGCTCTTAGGATGTAATTAGTGTAGCCTGGTTGGTTGCGGCAACAACTTAATATGAAGATATCCCAAAAAAAACTTGATGATGTTGTTAAATGGAGTGCTGTAGCACACTT
Organism: Phyllostachys edulis; assembly: GCA_036346405.1. NCBI lineage: Eukaryota > Viridiplantae > Streptophyta > Magnoliopsida > Poales > Poaceae > Phyllostachys > Phyllostachys edulis. The sequence continues at coordinate 9,625,379 of CM070565.1, read as the reverse complement.
TAAACTTTCAACATCACACTTTAAACTTTCAACATCAAACTCAAAGTGTGTTAGACAAAATAGAAGGAAAGAGTTTGTAGTGAATAATATCATTTGTCTTTTCTCTCTCTCTTTTCCTTTTGATTTATCACACGCCGGAATTCTCTCTTTTCTTTTACTTTTAGCCCAAAATGAAATTAGGCTTTAAATTGTATTTTATACTACACAAGTAGAATGAATTGAGAAGTACCTCGTCAACTTTTCTTTCGATTTTTGTTATGTTGATTTGGTGCCACAACCGACCATACGGTGCAATTTAGGGTGTGTTGCATCAAATATGTTGCCTCCTTTGCAACAACCGGTACCAATTGATTTAAAAAACAAAATAAAGAACGCTACCTGACACCTACTTACTACCTAGGCTAACCATCTCTTTTGGAAGGCCATCATTTTATCTTCCAGCTGTACAGAAGAAGCTCCTCCGTATACAATATGTCTTGTTCTCATGTTATAGTCGACTACGGCATGAGAGACAACCCAATTCTCTATGCTCCCCCTCTCTCCTCCACATCACCATTGTACATGTAAAAGCTTACAGACATCTGACGTCACACCATTGTATATGCTCTTAGTAGTAAGGCACTCCGAGTCGAGGGTGTTTGGAAGAAAGTTGTTTTTTTTTACTAGTAGGAACGACTAACAATGTCATGTAGGGAACTATTTGTTCCTCTTATAAATTTGGAGTTCAAATAATTTCTTCAAATCTCACTGAAATATTTTTCTTCGAGATTAGGTAGGTTACTCTAAAGTTTAAATGACTATAGTCGACGGATCGGGACAAGCGAGGCGTGCTCAACGGGTGGGCCGGTATTTCTGGGCCGAAAGTCAGGCTCGCAAAGCCCAATTTGCCAACCTGCCTCGCTCTTCGTTTTGTAGCCCACGTACAGCCCGAAAGGCATTTTAACATTTTTCAGTTTGTTGATGTGAACTGTTTTTTTCTAGACAAGAGCACTACCCTTGAGCTTGCGCAATATATCAGGGCTTGTTTGGATACAGTGTGATCCGACTCAATCCCTTCAGATTAACTTGGAATTTGAACTAAAATCCCTTTCAATCCGAAGGGACTAGTTCTAATCCCTCCCTATCCAAACAAGCTCTCTAGTGTAATCCGCTCTTAGGACGTAATCGGTGCAGCCTGGTTGGTTGCGGCAACAACTTAATACGAAGATATCCCAAAAAAACTTGATGATGTAGTTATATGGAGTGCTGTAGCACCCTTTAAACTTTCAACGTCAAAGTGTGTTAGTAGAAATAGAAGGAAAGAGTTTGTAGTGAATAGTATCATTTGCCTTTTTTTTTTCTCTTTTCCTTTTGATTTATCACGTGCCGGAATTCTCTTTTTTGTCTTTTACTTTTAACCCAGAATGAAATTGGGCTTGAAATTTTATTTTATACTACACAATTAGAGTGAATTGAGAAGTACATCATCAACTTTTCTTCTATTATGTTGCCTCCTTAGCAACAATCGATACCAACTGATTAAAAAAAACAAAATAAAGAACGTTACCTGACACTTACTTACTACCTAGGTTGACCATCTCTCTTTGGAAGGCCATCATTTTATCTTCCGACTCTAGGGAAGAAGCCGCCTCCTAACCGTACTATACTCCCTTTGGGTGACACAAATTATCGGAAATAAGATAAGAGTTGGCCCAAAATTAACGGAAAATCAACAAGAACCGGCCAGAATCAGGTAAAATCAGCCACGATTCACACTCTAAATTGGACTAACCTGTGTAAATCGGCAACTGCTACCCTAGAACATTATCAGCCAGCTTGGCATGCATGTTTCGGCAGCCGAACATTACAGAGCACGGCTACGTCCACTGAAAATCAATCCATGGATTCCCAGACAAACGCCAATACTGACAACATCAATCGCCATCCGCGCACTGTCTATGCACACTGCACGCAGACACATACCAGTCGTTTCGAAAATGTGCTTCTCGGGTCCCACAAGAAAGGAAGAAGAAAATGCATATGGTGCGGGGAATATTCTGTGGCTGGAAGCCCCTTACATGGTGATAAGAATTTGTGATTCTTTTTTGTTTTTCTGACTAAAAGAATGTGTGATCTTTTGTTTTTCTGACAACAAGAATTTGTGGTCGGAGAGGGCGGCCAGGTGTAAGATTTGTGCACTCGGGACACGTGCAGTGCTGCGCATCAAGCAAACCGTGGATCGTGGTACAGTGGGGACTCTATTGATGGCCTACAGCGACGTGAACGCAACATCGCTTTAGAAAATGGTAAGCAATGGTTAGAAGGGAGACGTTGAAATAAACCACTCTCGTAAAACTAAAGTGCGCTCTCTCTCTCTCTCAACCGGGCAGAGCTCTGCTATTCAATCAAGATTAGAAAAGAAAGTACAAGGCCGGATGAAACCAGGCTAAGAAGGCGGCAATATTATAGAACTAGAGAGAGCACTATATACAACATCACATATATCTAATCAAAGTATATTTGTAAGAGAAATATCAAGGATAAACAACAAGAGATAGAACATAACTAACTAACTCACAAACATATCGATATACCAAAATAGTATGCAAGTAATATCATTGCATTTCAAAATACTAATTAACAAAAGCTGTGATCAATATGATGCAAAAACAAAGTTCAAATGATGCTTGCCTTGCTGGAAGTCTAATTGTTCACTCTCAGTAGCGTAGTCGTTCGCGTCGAGCAATTCAGAATATATAAAAAAACGATATCGAATCAACATCGAGAAAAGACGAAAAATTCAAAGTGATAAAAAATGCATAAAATTTCTACAGTAGTATATTATGATTTTAGATAAATTTAGGTGAGAGAATTATTCCAATTGGAGTTCATATGTGCAAGTTATAGCCTTTGGAAAATCAAAAGGCAAAAAAATACTGGAAAATCACAATCTGTCACTATTCATCCGAATTAATTCTTTTTAGTGAAAATTTCCAGAATAGTGGTGGGGTTGAGCTTTACATGGCATGAAAGACAATAAAAATTTATGATAAATAAAAATTGAATCACCCCATTTGGAGTTCAAATGACTTTTCTATGAATTTTTGAAGTTAACTCAATTTCTAGTGTAAAAATAATTTTTTACCGAAATCCATTCCAATTCTGAAATTTTCTGTGGCAGTGACATGTTTCAAAATTATTCCATGAGAAAGTGCATTAAAAATGCAAACCAACATAATTGGTTTCACTCAATTTGGAGTTAAAATGAATTAGTTATGAATTTTTTAAGTTATTTGAATTTACAGTGCAAAAATAACTCACTTCAAAAATACTACAAACATTTAATACTTTTCTTACCTGAGCTTACCTAGCCTCTATCACTGACAGTAGGGTCCACTGCATAGTGTTCTTTTTCATTTTAATTTTCGAATTAAATCTACTGACAGGTGGGGCCCTTTTGTCATTGACTCGATCCATAGAACAGTGCATGAACCGAAGGTCCACATGCACTGTGCGTTGGTCCATGGCTGTGCACTTAAGCCTCAGGCCCACATGTCATTGGCTATAATTCAAAATCCAGTTTTATTAACTCTCAATTTCTGTGTAAGGACCCACACGTCATATACTTAAAGCATTTAAAGACCAACATTAACTCAACTAAACGTCATTTACTCCCTAATTCGACACGGTTTAACGTAAATGATAAGCTACAGTAATCGCCTGATTTCCCGACAACAGAGAGCTCCTCGCCGTGTCCTTGCCCAGCGTCTCACCAGCGCGGTGGTCCACGACGGCGGCGGCCAAGGCTAGAAATGAGAGCCTAATAGCCTTGCAAAACTTCTCGTACCGGTGGCGACCTCAACGGCGGTGTGTAACTGTGGCGCACCGGAGAAGGGTGGCGTTGAGCTTCGGTCAACTATGCATGTCACAACTCGATGGCACATTGATCCTAAAAATGCATGCATGCACATTTAGGGGCTACTAGGGACCGAGGATGGAGAGGTCTAGAGCGGCTCGGTGGAGGCTTGACATCGTCAATGGCTACGGCGGCGCTCGATTCCTCGTGGAGAAGACAACCTGTAGAGAGAAAAGGGCAACAAGATGTCGGATAGGCTTAAGGGGGCCTAGGAGATGCCAAACTTCTGAACGGGCCAACATACCTAGGAGCAAACTTCCCTTTTGCATGAAATCTTTTGACGCCTCTAAGTGGAGTAACCCGAAGGTAAACAAAATCCTCTAGTTCAAAGCTGAGGTCACAGCGATGATTATCAACATAGCTCTTCTGCCTGGACTGAGCTATCTTTAATCTTTCTCTGATCATAGACACTAGGTCCTCTGCTTCCTGAATAATATTTGGTCCGAATACCTTTCGCTCGGCTGTTTCTGACCAATTCAAGGGTGTTCTGCATGCACGCCCATACAAAGCTTCAAACGGCGATATCTGTAGACTGACTTAGTAACTGTTGTTGTAGAGGAACTCTGCATATGATAAACTCTTATCCCAGCTGGTGGCATTAGCTAGAGTACAAGCTCTCAATATATCCTCCAATATTTGATTTACTCTTTCAGTCTATCCATCCGTTTGAGGGTGATAAGTAGTACTAAAATTCAGATGAGTCCCCAATGCTTCGTTTAGACTCTGCCAGAAACGAGAAGTGAACTGAGATCTTCGATCTGACACTATCTTCTTAGGTACACCATGCAAACTGGTAATTCTTAACATATACAATTCTGCAAGGCAATCTCCCGAGTAAGTGGTTTTTACTGGCAAGAAATAGGCAACTTTTGTCAAACGATCAACTATTACCCAAATTGAACTATAACCCGATTGAGTTCTGGGCAAACCGGTTATGAAATCCATCCCGATTTCTTCCTATTTCCACTCTGGAATCTTCAGGGGTTGCAACAAGCCTGCTGGTCTCTGATGCTCTGCTTTTACTTTCTAACATACGTCGCATAGGGCAACAAACTCTATGACTTCTCGCTTCAAATTTGGCCACCAAAATTTATTCTTAACATCCTGGTACATCTTCGTGCTCCCAGTGTGGATAGAATACTTCGAGTCATGAGCTTCCTTCAGGATTAGCTGTCTTAAACCATCAACATCTGGCACACAAATACATCCATGATCCAAAGTATATCTTGATCATCCTTGGTGAAGTCCTTGAATTTCCCTTCTTCCATCTTTTACTTGATGTTTGACTGTACTTCTAGGCTGGCCATAAATCCTTCAGATACAACTTCTAACTTTAGCTTCTGAAATTCCTCATGAAGTTTTGGGCAATTCTCTTTTATTTCCAAAGCAATGCAGTAGCTCTAATGACTTAAAGCATCTGCGACATCATTAGCTTTTCCGGGATGACAGTGGATTCCAAGATTATAATATTTTATTAACTTCAACCATCTCCTCTGTCTCATGTTCAGGTCAGACTGAATGAAAATATACTTCAAACTCTTATGATCTATGTATACCTCACAGGGATTACCAATGAGATAATGACTCTAAATTTTCAAAGCATGCACTACGACAGCTAATTCCAGATTATGAGTAAGATAATTCTCCTCATGAGGTCTTAATTGCCTTGACGCATATGCAACGACTATTCCTTCTTGCATTAGGATGTATCCTAATCCTTGATGCGAAGCATCACAGTAGATATCGAAATCTTTCCGAATATCTGGTAGAATTAACATGGAGGTTGAAGTCAAACGTTTCTTCAATTTCTGAAAACTTTCCTCACAAGCTGGGGTCCATGTGAATGTTTTCTCCTTCTTTGACAATTGTGTAAGAGGCTTAGCAATCGTTGAAAATCCTTCGATGAAGTGGCAATGGTATCCTGCCATTCCCAAGAAACTGCGAATCTAAGTTACTATCTTAGGCTGCTCCCAATGTAACATTGCTTTAACTTTACCAGGGTCAACGGCTACTCCTTCGGCTGTCATCACATGACCAAGGAAATCAACTTTCTTTTTCCAAAAGTCACACTTGATGAACTTAGCATACAACTGGTACTCTCTAAGTTTCTCTAGTATCAATATCAAATGCTCAGCATGTTCTTCTTATGTCTTACAATAAACCAAAATGTCATCGATGAACACAACTACAAACTTATCCAAATACTCTATGAATACTTTGTTCATCATGTTCATGAAATAGGCAGGGGCACTAGTCAGACCAAAGAACATGACTAAGAACTTATAACGTCTATACCGCGTAGAGAAAGCGGTCTTCGGTATATCCTTTAGGCAAATCTTCAACTGATGGTAACTCGATCGCAGATTGATCTTTGAGAACACTCTGGCTCCTTTCATCTGATCAAACAAATCATCAATTTGGGGAAGTGGGTACTTATTCTTGATGGTGACTTCGTTAAGGGCACGGTAGTTGATGCACATCCTCATGCTTCTGTCCTTCTTTTTGACAAACAAAACTGGCACTCCCTACAGCGATGAACTAGGTCTCGCGTAACCTTTCTCAAGAAGTTCTTCAATCTGCTTCTTCATTTCTACTAACTCATCGGTTGGCATCCGATAGGATCTCTTTGAAATTGGTGCTGTTCCCGGTACTAAATCAATGACAAACTCGATGTCGCGGTCTGATGGCATTCCTGGCAATTCTTCTGGAAAAACATCTGGATATTCTCTGACAATCGGTACATCCTCTAAAGAAACGGTATTCAAGCTGTTGATTAATAGATGTCCATCATGCATTGAGGTGGCTAGAAATTCCACTTTCTTTCCATTGGTACCTTTGATTGTTACGACTCTTGGGCCATAATCTAGCACAGCTTTTTGTTTCGATAACCAATCCATGCCAAGAATAACATCTAAGGTTTGGGTGTTGTCGGTGATCTAGAACCGATCCTACATATGATTGTTTGATTCGGGGGGTCTCCTAGATAAGAATCACACAGAGAATTACACGGAGATTTTATACAGGTTCAGGCCTTCTCTAGAAAGAATAACAACCCTACTCCTGTATGGATATATTGAGTATGCTGATTACAATCAAGAGAAAGACTAGGGCTTGTGTTCTAGATTGCGCTTTTTTTTTGTTCTGTCTTCTAACTTCAACCTTATATAATGTATGAAAAGGTGACAGTTCCTCCAAACGAAGAGACATCCCAATGTTCCAATTGACGAACCGCTTGATGGAAGTTGCCGCTAGGGACGTGGCACCCCCACGTTGCTAGACAGTTGTCGTCAGAGACAGAAATAATTCATGTAGTTACTCATGGAGAGTAATAGCGTATATTAAGTACCCCATGTGTTAAACATGACGCATAATATTCCGTAACTGATTAGACCCACAAGTCAGTAAGCCTTATCAATTACAAAATTATCGAAGCCAAGCTGGTCGAAGCCAACTGAGTTATAGAAGATCTTACGACCGCTCGATAGTCGTAGAAAGGCTTACAACTATACCATGGTCATAGGAAGACTCACGACCATAGGGTGGTTTACGACCAGATAGCTTGACCTCTCCCTTATAAATATTAAGGGGCATATTTAAGACTAATATGGAGACGTTAATATCTATAATAAGAATTACAGATAAATAAATAAATGAGGATTATTAGATCCTTGTCGTTTAGCCTCCCCCCAGCTTCAAGTGAAAGTAACTTACTTGGAAAAGAAGTCGTAGAAGGTCTTACGACCACAAAGTAGTCATAGAATGATGGTCAGAAGTAAAAGCCTTTCCGACTGGTATTTCATTTGACCAGAAATAGACTTGATCAGGAAGATAATTTCGCTTAAGGTGTAAAGGTAGATTCTGTTTTCTTCAACAAGCGAATTAAAGAATCTTAATCGACTCTTACAAATCTGTCCATTGGAGCAGTTCTCGAAGAGGTGGCAACTGTTGAGTTCCCATAATCTTTTAACTCAAGCGTGCAGTTATAAGAAGGCACCGTAGGCGCAACTTAGGGTTTTTACTTTTCCCCATTTTCTTGCACTATTCATCGAGCTTTTGCGCTCTCCGCCGCCAACTAAATCGTTCTCTCTCTTGGAATCCTTCCAAACACAAATCACTCGCACTTAGAGAAAATGGTCGGAGCCACTTCTAAGTGGGCGGAATCGGAGATGGATTCATCCAAGATAAAGGCTTTGGTCATTGTCGAGAAGATTCCGAAGAGGGAATTCGTGAAGTGGATTGAGGCTGCTGGGGAACATTGGCCGTCGGGGGAGATCGGTCAGATCCCTGTCTTTCAAGTGTACTGCGAGTGTGGCCTTCGACTGCCCACTCATCTCTTCCTTACACTCGTACTCGAGCACCTTGGGGTGGAGTTCGTGAAACTTGTTCCCAATTCCATTACAATATTAAGTGTGTTTGTGTACTTGTGAGAAGCTTACCTTGGGATCATTCCAGACCTGGAGCTCCTCCAATACTACTATGGAATGAGCAAACAATCTAGAATCACCAGGAGCTGTGGTCTGAAGCTCCACAATGGGAAAACCAAGGAGTACATTCAGATGTTCACCCGGTCATCGTGGTCGGGGTGGAAGAAGAAGTGGTTCTACTGGGAGACGACCAGTGAAGACAGTCTTTCCTTCGTAGGGAAGACTGCTGAGAAGATTTCTTTCTGGGATTTGACTCCCAAGGATCTTGGTCAGATTGCCCCCTATATTCAAGCCATAACAGACTTGAAGGAAGAGGGTCTCACCGGATGGCACGTGGTGAAGGATTTCATCACGCGTCGCATCAGCCCTTTGAAGAAACGAGGACATCCCACATGGAGGTACTCGGGGGCTAAGGATTCAACCAGAGATTACGAGAAAGGTAAGTAATCTTTCAACTTACCTTTCTTTTGGTTAATCTCAAGCCTAATTGCTAAATGTTTTATCTGCTTGCGCAGATCTCCCTCAAACAGAGATTGACACCTGAGTCAAAATCGTTTGCGAGAAAAGTCCACCACCTGATGTGGTGGCTTCTCGAATCCTGGCAGTCGAATCTACAAAGGAGAAGAAGGAACGCCAAAAGGTAACCAAGGATTGATTCCTTCTTTGTACCCTCGTAGTCGTAGGAAACGACCACTAAATAATGTTTCTTTTTCTGACCATTGTAGAAAGTAGGCATGGAAGACCGTCAAGACGACCAAGAGGTTGGACTGATGGTTGTTGGCATGGAGGCGGAGGAAGTGAAAGCTCCTCCGGCCAAAAAGCGTCGACAAGTAAAGGCCGTCAACAAGCAAGAGGTGGGCTCAAGTTTTGATCCGACCAGACCCTTTGCACAATTCTTTACAAACATAGTTGCTGCGGAGAAAGCAAAGGCGATCGAAGCGATTGAATCCCTTAAGCACAAAGCTCCAAAGACCAAGGTACCATTCTACTATGATGACAAGACTTTTTCAGTCTCAGCTTCTCACAGCTTTGTTAAGCGAATAGAAAAGGAGAACTAGAAAAACTTTGTATCTTTTGTGAAGAATACCGCTATGTCGGCAAAGCTTATGGTCGAGGGAAATACTGCTCCTGAGGTGGTCGAAACAGGTTTCGACCATCAGGAGTGTCAAGAGGGCCAAGGAGCGGTAGTTTTCTCTCAACACTATCGACCAGACATGGTCGTGGAGGACCCCAATTCTCAGCTCGAATTTCGACCAAACGTTGTCGAAGAGAAGAAGTCGAAGAAATATTCCTTAGGGAAGGTTTCTTTTGGATTCAAGATTAAGTCTAGGAAACGAAGGTATGTAAAAAGACAAAGGTACAAGAACAACATTTACCTTTTGCTTTCTACAAATTTGACATGTTTTCCTTTTTGTGGTCTTAGCCCGACCACTTCAGCCCCCGAGGACGTTTCTATCGAGAAGCCTGCTGCCCTTTCTTCTATAGTGGAAAAAGTCGTTGCTGCTCAAGCGACTACGACCACGGAGGCGGTCGTGGGATCAGCCGTCGTTCCTCCGGTGGAGGTGGTCGTTCCTGCCAAAGCAACCATGTCCACTGAAGTGGTTACGGAGGTAGAGGCGAAGACGACGAATGATGCGACAGAAGCATCTAGACAAGGTGGTGGAACTTCCAATCATCGTGCCGGCAAGAAAGTCATTGCGAACATTCCCTCAGGCTCCCAAGAAAAAACTACCGACGCTGTCATCACCGAAGAAGAAGAAGAAGAGTACCTTAACTTCTTCTCTAAGTTCTTTGGACCTGCTTTCGTTGTGGGATCTTCTGCATTCAGGTCTTGTAACCGAGTTCCTCACCCTAAGGACATTCCTAACAGGGGGAATATTTTCGATGACGAGTGTCTCGAAAAGGTGTGGTGGAACCGAGTTGAGGAGATCGATGAATTGAAGGATCCCACAAGGGTATTCTCCATGTTTGCTTGAACAATCATAAATATAAGCATCTGGTGCCAAACATTTACATATGTGGCTTGTTTCTCACTTTTCATTGTCTTTTTTATGCAAAAAGTTTTGGAACAAATTGTCACTGTTGGTGAATACAACCGACAACTTATACAGTTATGACAACAAAAAGCAGAACTCTACAAGCTGGCAGAGAGATGGTAAGCTACTGCCATTCGTAATCGTTTTTTTACTCGACTACTTGTATAGTTCTCATATCTATCTTTAACCTTTATAGGTTTAAGAGTGATGAAATATCCTTGGCTGATGCACTCGACCACGAGAAAGTCGAAACAGAGAGGCTAAGGGATGAAAATCTCGATCTGATGAAGAAACTTCAGGAGGCTAACTCTGCAGCTCTTGATCTGCAGAGTGAGATAAACAATAAGTTCTGAAGTTAAGACTGCTTATGATAATGATCTTCTGTTCTTTCTCTAACTCTTATTTCTTTTCAGAAAAAGTGGTCGAAATGGGTAGGCTCCAAACCGAAGTCAACGAAAAGGCCTTGGTTGTTCACGAACTATCCCGTTCTGCCAATGAAAAAGACCAGGTGATAAAGTCATGGGCAGAGCAATCTGCAAAGAAGGATGCCTCCCATGACAACAAAATTAAGCAACTTGATGCTCGACTGGTGGGTAAGTAACTCTTTACCAACGACTAGTGTTGTTTACAAGTTGTTTAGGGATATGCTTCCGACTGGTCGTACTATATTTTAGAGCAAGTAGTTGAAATCAAGCGACTCCACGAAGCTTCGACTCGTAGTCAGGAGGAGACGAAGTCGTTGAAGATCAACCTTCATGACAACATCTCACTTCTAAACAACATACTCGGTGAGCTTAGTGCTGAGGAAGTTACTCCTTTTGAAGACACCCTAACTGCTCAATCGAGTATTGTTGGACAGCAAGTCAGAGCCTTAAGGGAGCTGATAACTACTCTGAAGGCCAACCAGGCTGACTCGATAAGAGAAGCGGTCAAAGGTGAAGTAGGTTATGCCTTGGCAAAACTTAAGGCAGACAACCATAATCTCAATCTTGAACCAATCGAGGACGACTTCGACTGCTCCGAAGCAGAAGCAACTCGTTTGATCGAAGAGGTGAAGCTAGTCAACCAGAAAGTCATGGCGGAGATGCAAATTGGATCTCCTTCATCAGAGTAGATTGTAATAGGAAAACTTGTAAAGACAAGCATTTTGGTTATGAATATATATACCCGTTTTTCTTACAAATTATCTTGTCGAGTATTTAGTAACTCATAAGTAATGAATAGAAAAAGAAAATTGAATTTAAGACTAAGAATTGAAGTCATATTAATGGATTTATCCCAGCCCTCGACTATTTTCTTAATTTATATAGATAAACTAAGTAAATAGTGTATATAAGGGTTTGATTAAAAAAAAGAAGTTTTTCCTACTTGTGTTGTCGATCTTGATTGTCATGTTCTGGTCGTAAGAGTTTAGTAACAGATTGATAGTAGGAAATTCCTTTTAGTAGGCAGGAACACGTGTAGAGAGGAAAGACTTCGACTATTGAAGCTACGTTCTCCGACCATAGTAATCGAATCAAGAGCATCAACACGAGTGAGACAAACTCTTCGGAGTGCCTTAAAAATTTATTCAATCATTTTTCAGTAAACTCAATTTGTTTGACACTGATAGCAAGAGTTGGAAACAGTACGATGCTAGAAATTTCTTTCTAGTGGGCAGGACCACATGCAAAGAGGAAAGACTTCGACTAGGTGTTGTGTCTTTCTCCGACCAGTTTAAACGCATTTGAGGTTACTAAAAGGAGTCAAACAAACTATAAAAGTATACTCCACTAAGAGAATTTTTCAAAAGTAATGAAGAAATAAACTATGGTTAAAAAGAGTTGGCTTTGAGAATGTTTCGACCAGTTTGTTAAGCACAGTATCTTTGTATTGGTAGCAAAAGTTAGGAACAAGACGACACTATAAAGTTCCTTCTAGTGGGTAGGATCACGTGTAGAGAGGAAAGACTTTGACTAGGTGATGTTACCCTTCTTCGACCAGTGTAAAGAAAAAACTAAGTGTATAAAAATGATCGAAAGACTATCCAAGCACTACTCAAAAGTAAGACAATAAAGAGTAAAGAAACATGAAACTTTATTGATATAGTAAGGAGTTACACATAAAATTTGCGTAATTGGTCGATGTTCCAAGAATTAGAAAGAACCCGGTCATCTTCCATTGCCAGTCGTACCGAACAGGTCACGTAACTTCGACCACTGTGTAAGAACCTTCCCACTTGGGGGAAAGCTTATTCCGATTAGACTGGGATTGAATCTTCTTCAATTCCAAGTCACCTACAGTAAGGCTGCGAGGTTGGACCTTACGATCATAGTATTTGTGCAGAGCTTGTTGGTAAACCGTTGAACGGATTTGGGCTTAATTCCTCTTCTTTTCGAGCAGGTTGATGTCATCCGCTCGAAGTTGTTCCTAGGTAGAGTCTGTGACACCCTGATTTTCAGAGCCTTTTTGAAAAATTTTCAAAATAAAAAGAACCATTTTGTTTTGATGAGAATTCAAAGCTTAACCTGAAATTTCATAATGGATTTAAGTTGACTAACCCAAACTACAACTAAAGTTCCATGTTGGTTTGCTGAGTTATGGGAGTTTTGAAGATCATCCCTTCTCTGTCCATTTTTCTTGTCCATCTCTGGACCAGACCTCCCTTCGTCTGGGATCTAATGGCCCAGACCTCTCTTTCGTTTGGATCCAAAGGTCCGGACCTCCTTTGTGTTGTCCTCCTCTGGTCCAAACCCCCTTGGGTCTAGACCTCCCAAATGCTTGGACCTCCCTGGGTCCAATTCTTCCTCTCGGGTCTTCTCTGGCTTACAACATTCCCGAGCCTTCGCCACCCTCATGTGCATCTGAGCTCCTTTGGAATCTTGTTGAAGCTTTTCGTGTTTACTTGGACTTTCCTTCGTTGCTGGTATCCTTGAAACCTTCTCTGGGGGTTCCCTCCGGCACCAACCCGGTAGTACCGCCCGCACCTTGCGGTACTACCGCTTCTCAGGACCTCTCCATGTCCTCTAGGACCTCCCCATACCTTTATTGGACCTCCCCGTATCCTTCAGGACCTCCCCATGTCCTCTAGGACCTCCCCATACCTTTATTGGACCACCCTGTGTCCTTCAGGACCCCCCATATCCTCTAGGACCTCCCCTTACCTTTATTGGACCTCCCTGTGTCCTACCGGACCTCCCCAGGTCCTCCAGGACCTCCTCCTTGCCTATTCGCATCACTATTGATCGTGAGTCGTCCGATTTGCATTGGACGGTTTGATCTTGGTGAGACGTTCGGATGGTCCGAACGTCCCACCCTCCCTGAGCCTTAGATCATTCTGGGCGGTCCGATCGAAATCCAGCGGTTCCGACCTCCTCCTTGAAGATCTGGACCGTTAAAACCTCCCCCTTGGAGATCTTAACCGTCCAGACCTCCTCCTTGTAAATCTGGACCGTCAAGACCTCCCCCTTGGAGATCTTAACCGTCCAGACCTCCTCCTTGTAAATCTGGACCGTTAAGACCTCCCCCTTGGAGATGTTAACCGTCCGGACCTCCGCCCTTAAAGATCTAGACCGTCAAGACCTCCCCCTTGGAGATCTTAACCGTCCAGACCTTCCCTTTTTGGCAGATCCGATCGTTAGGACCTCCCCTTGGAAATCCTAACCGTTCAGACCTCCCCTGGATTTGATCCTACGGCTCTAGACCTCCCTTGCGGGTGAGGATCTCCTTTTACCTTTACAGACCTCCCCGTTTGTAATTGACCTTGACCGTTGGACCTCCTTTTTGGAGATCTAACCGTCGGGACCTCCCTTGCGGGTGAGGACCTCCTCCCAGCCCCTGCGAACCTCCCCTTTTGCACTTAATCTTGGCCGTTTGGACCTCCTCTTTGGAGATCCAACCGTCAGGACCTCCCCTGTGGATGAGGATCTCCCCTTGTTCACTGCAAGACCTCCTCAATGCCTTCATAGGACCTCCTCCGCGGGTCTTGGCTGCCTCCACTGGGCAGTCACACCTAGTTTTCTTTACCTTTGACTGTGTCCTTGGGCAAGGAAGTCTTCACCGTATTTAATGCATGTTGTATCACATTAAATGCTCTCACCTTTGCAGTACTCATGTCATACCATTGTCACATTCCTTGCCTACTCCCATTGTCCTCCTTACCAACTCCTGAGGACCCATATTCTGGGTCTTGTGCATTGGCTCCAGCTATATATAGTTGGGGGTAGTCCTCCTTTCTCACTTTCTTTCCCATTTCTCCTCTTTGTCTCAACCGAGCATACCTTAGACCTCCTCTCTTGAGTCCCAGGACCTCTCCAGCGAGCTCCCTGGATCTCCTCTTGACCTCCCAACCTCTCTGTTGGTTTTGTATTTAAGTTTATTTGGAGTTCTTTGGATCTTGTTTGAGCTTTATTTGAATATTTGGTTTTCACCGTGTAGATTGCCAAGACCGTGTGGAACCAGAGTTCTGTGAGGGAGAGGAAGCAGCTCAAGGCTTTGAGCAAGGCAAGTTACACTCTTGATCATGTTGCACCTAATACTTCAAATTACTTATGTTGACTTCAAGAATGTATGCATGCTTACTTTACTAAGTTATTTCAATGCCTATCTTTCAATTCATAGTTATGCCTACTGCTTGGTATGACCACTGTCCATGTTGAATCAACCTCATTGTCACCCTAGATAAAATCTAGTTCTTGCAATAGTGAGGACCCGAGGCTTTTGAAAAATGAAATGCTTAGTCTTGCTTAGACCAAAATCTTGATTTGGGAGTTTTGACCAAAAATATCACTTATTCAAATGATTTCGGCTATGGCATTGGTGTGTCATGGAGGTTTCGGCCATGGCATTGGTGTGTCATTGGGGTTTTTACAAATGGCCATAGCATTGGTGTGCCATGGAGGTTTAAAAGGCAAAGTAAATGAAAAATGGATTTGGACTTGGGTGAAGCTGGTTATTTGGTTGGTGCATGTCTATGCACGGGGGTCGTGTGATCCGATGCCCCAGGGTTGAGGTTTGTCACCCAGGTCAGTTAAGGACCGGTCTTTGAGACACCACTTGCTAAGCCTATAATGGGCTATGCCAAAATTGTGCAACCACATGTCTCCAGTATGGGGCGTGTGATCTGGCTAATTACTTTGCAAAGCTCTATCGTGGTTTACCCTGTGGATGCGGTGGGTTGTCATATTACGACTGTTGTAGTCCCACCTGGCATAAGAGGGGCACCCCATTAACCCGGCGGGTTTCTATCCAAAGGGGGGATCTGCGAAACCTTAATGTGGGTGGACTGTGGTGGAACAATGCATTGTAAAGGCCTTGTCATGTGCTCTAGACCTCTCACCAAAGGAAGTGTGAGGTGGTATCGACGGATGCCAAGCAAGCTAGAGAATTCATGTCATGTGGGTAAAGTGTACAACCTCTGCAGAGTGTAAATCTATTCGAATAGCCGTGTCCACGGTCATGGACATGCTGGCAATGTCACTCAAAGTTAGCTCTTGGTTTTGGTTTTCAAAAGAAATATTGAAATTGGTTTTGGTGGTTTAACCAAATTGGGTTTGTGGTGGGAAGCCATGTGTCAGGAGGGTATCCTTCACCATCTTGATGATGAATGTTATCCAACTGAAAATAGATTTGCAAAAATGAATTATAACTATTGTAACCTGCCTTGAAACTTAATACTTGTATTTGAAATAAAATTGGCTTTGTGCAAATCAACCCTAATATGCTTTTCCTTGATGTATCCCTATGCATGTCATTCTGTTAATTGACGGGTGTAACTTGCGAGCACGGTTGTTGTGCTCACTCTTGCTTGATTCATGAATTGGGCAGGTGAAAATTCCTATGATGATGAAGATGACCAACTCAATTAGGCCGCGCCCTCCAGCCAATCACCTGTGGTGTAATGGGTGGACACTGTCTTTTGTTTTTCCGTTGCGTTTGTGTGCTCTCGGTTGCTGGAGCTTGTAAGCAACCCCTTGTAATCAAACCTCCTTTTGTTGTTAATAAAGTTATATGGATGTTATGCTGTCAGTTGCTTGCTGTGAGAACTGGTCGATGATCCTTGGGGACCAGTTTGGATCGCAGTGGACTTTAGGCTCGTCCTCAAGCCCCACGACCTTCTCGGGTTGGCTCCTCTCGGACCTCCCTCGAGTAGCACGTGGAGCTTAGGGAGGTCTGAGGTCCAACGACCTCCTCAGGTCGGGACCCCAGACTTCCGGGTGGTCTATCGGACCTCTCGGGAGGTCTGGAGGTCCTCACGGATGTCCTCTCGGGGCGTCTGGGAAGTCCTTCGGACCTCCCAGAGGTCTGAGGACCTCGGGACGCCCCTGGGGTCTCTTTTTGGACCTCCCAGGAGGTCCTGAGGGACCTCCCGGGTGTGCCCTAGGCCGGGTCGCCACAAGGTTTCGACCCTTGTCGACCGGATCTTTAGTTTCGGTAGAAGCATAGCTTCAGCCCTAAAAACTAGGAAAAAAGGTGTTTCACCTGTAGCCCGACTTGCAGTCGTGTGAACTAACCATATTACTGAGGGTAATTCTTGTACCCAAGCCCTCGGGCGCTTGACAAGCTGGTTGAACACTCGGGTTTTTATGTCCTGCATTATATGGCCATTCGCTCTTTCGACTGCCCCATTACTCTGTAGATGGGCAACAGAAGCATAATATAACTTGGTACCCAACTTGTCGCAAAATTCCTGAAATTTTGCGCTCGAAAATTATTTACCATTATCTATAATTATTCGACTAGGAACACGAAATCGAGTAATCACGCTTCTCATCCTTAATCTTTTTGAGGCTTCTGTTGTTATCCCAGTCACAGGTTCCGCTTCGATCCATTTTGTGAACATATTAATAGCCACAAAAAGGAAATCAAAGCCCCCTAGTGCTTTTGGGAACGGCCCTAGGATATCGAGACCCCAGGTCGCAAAAGACCATGAAAGAGGAATAGTTTGCAATGCCTGAGCCGGTTGGTGTATTTGTCTGCTATGAAACTGGCATTGTACATACTTTTGAACCAACTCTTTGGGACCATGGAGGGCCATTGGCCAATAAAAACCTTACCGGATGGCTTTACCGACCAGCGTTCTATAAGAAGCATGAGTTTCACAGATGCCCCCGTGTATATCGTGAAGGAGATTTAATCATTCTTTCTGCGATATGCATCGCATGAGAACCCCTTGTGTACCTCTTTTGTAGAGGACTCCTTTGACCAAATTATACATTTTGGCCTTCCGGGATAACCGATCTGCCTCGAGATCATCATTGCGTAGTGTACCCTTCTGAAGATAGTCGTAGATGGGATTCATCTAGGTATCCTCGTACTCTAGAGAGGCTGTCTCAATAAGAGGTGTTTCTGGTGCTTCGACCAGAGATGGATTCTAGAGCTACTCCAAGAAGACTCTTTGTGGTACTTGAGATCGGGAAGAGCCTATTCGAGCTAACTGGTCAGCGAGAAAATTATCATTTTGAGGGATATATTACACCTCAAAACCGAAAAAAATGCTTTTCAAGCCTTCGAGCTTCCGATAAGTACTGAGACATGGTCGGATTAGAGTACTGGTACTCTTTTCTGACCTAATTCACGACCAGTTGAGAGACTCCTCTCACGAGTAGTCATCAAATCCCGAGCGCTTTCACTGCTCGTATGCCAGCCAACAAACCTTCGTATTCTGCCATGTTGTTAGTGACAGAAAAGTGTAATTGAATAGCATACTTTAAGGTCTCTCTGGTAGGAGATTCCAGAACCACCTCAGCCCCCGAGTTACTCAATGTAAGCGACTCGTTAAACTACATCGTTCACTGGTCGTGGGTATCGTATTGAGGATCCTGAAAAGGTTAAGGATTTGTCCATTTGGCGATAAAGTCTACCTAGATCTGGGATTTAATGGTCATTTAGGACACGAAATGGAGGTCAAACTCCGCAAGTTCTACTGACCATTTTGCCATGCGTCTCGCTGCTTCCTTGTTCTGGAGGACCACTCCTAAGAGAAACTCAGACGACACAATTATCTTGTGTGCCTGAAAATAATACCACAGTTTCCTCGAAGATATGAGGAGGGCATATAGAAGTTTTTAAACCTGAGGATATCGCTTCTTAGGCCCATGTAAAACTTCACTTACGTAGTAAACTGGTCATGGGATGTTTTCACGTTATGTGACCAGTATTGTGCCCACTACCTGTGGTGTGGCAGCTAGATAAATTAAGAGCGTCTCTATTGGTTTTAGAGAAACCAAAACAGGAGCACTCATAAGATACCTTTGTCATCCTCAAAGGCTTTGTTTGCCTCTTCTGACCACTCAAAACCCTCATGTTTTCTTAGAAATTTGAAGAAAGGAAGGTATTTTTCTCCCAGTCGTGTGATAAAACGACTTAAGGCCGCCATGCACCCTGTGAGTTTCTGGACTTCTTTCTTCATGGTCGGAGGGTGTATTGTTTCAATGGCCTTTATCTTTTTAGGATTTGCTTCAATTCCTCTTGCAGAGATAGGGAATCCAAGCAATTTTCCTGAAGAGACTCCGAACACGCACTTTTTGAGATTGAGTTTCAAACGGTGTTTTTTGTGGTTGTCGAATGTTTCTTGCAGGTTGAAAGTATGATTAAGTCGCTTGATGATTTTTATGACTAGATCATCAATATAGGCTTCCAAATTTCGGCCTAGTTGAGGTGAAAAGTCATTTGCATCAAGCGTTGAAAAGTAGCGCCAGCATTTTTTATAGGGCAAATGGCACAGACGGTTTTATTGACTAACCGTCTGTGATATGTATGGAAAGACCAGTGATATCTAGGATATCACAGACAGTTTGTAACGAGAACCGTCTGTGATAGCCCACATATCACAAACGGTTCTATTTACCAACCGTCGGTGATAGCACACATATCACAGACGGTTCTATTTACCAACCGTCGGTGATAGCACACATATCACAGACGGTTTTATCTAAAAACCGTCTATGTTGTTCCTCTTATCACAAACGGGTTAAAAACCGTCTTTGATAACAGGCGTATCACAGGCATACAAATTCAGATGGTTCGAAAACCGTCTGTGATGACGGTTTCGAACCGTCTGTGATGAGGTTTTCTGTAGTAGTGTCAATCACAAACATGCCTCCTTGCTTGAGCGCATGAGAAGGTCCTCTATGCATTGAGTGATCAGCAGCTTCCTTTCGATGACGCGAAGCCAGTCATCGGCCTCCACTGGTGACACATGACCAGAAAAGGTGGTGGGTGAGTCCTCATGAACTCTGCAAGCTTGGATGGCCCATGGTGACCATGATTAGCTAGGGCCTCATTGTGGTGATTGTTGTTGTTTTTGTTTGATTGGTTGTTCATATTCTGCATTTTGGTTCATCATGTTGTACATCATCTGCGTCTAGGCTGCCATAAAAGCTCCAAAATTCTACAAGTCAATTGGGGTGCTTGTGGCGGAATTGCTCCTGCGGGTGTCTACTCATTTTCTTCTGACCGAGGGGTTCCTGGTCCGCTGGCAACAGCGTGACACGTCTGAACCATCTGACGAAGCTCCATGGGTTAGATAAGGTAGTAAGCACAAGATACATTAAGAACTACTCAGGGGTAGGTTAAACCCAACAAACACAGCACAAAGAAATCAACTGAAACTCTTATATTAGTTAAGGTCTTAGCATGGCTGCAACAAATGCCTAAGGGCTTTTTGCAGCTCAAACTGCACACAAGAAATACAAGTGAACCTAACACACAAACTACCACCTAAAGGGCGACACTCCTAGTCTTAAGCGGACGCGGCTCGAACAAACTAAGCCTCGACTGACTAAACTTAAACCTGAGCGAACTTAGTCACTGAGGTAACCTCCACAGCCACAATGGTGCTCCCACTTGCTGTAGACCTGGAAGTGCGCTGGCATTCTTGCAAACTGGTCCTGATATCCTAGGATTGGTGCAGCAGGAACAGGCGGCTAAGGTGCAGGCACAACCAGCTCCTCCAGCTCTTCTGGCTCTTAATGCTCTTCAGGGTCTTTCTCTAGATCTTCCTCTGGTTCTTCTTCTGGTCCTTCTTCTAGCTCCTGCTGGTCGTATAGTGCTCCTTCTAGCACTACGATCCTCTCTTCTGCCCTCTACAGAGCCTCATAGATGCATTCCAGCTCCGTAGCAGTCGCCTCTAAGGATTCCTCCCGAGCAGTAGTGAGCTAGGCAAGGTGCACCATTGTAGCGTTGTGTTCTCCATCCCCGGCTGCAGCTCGGGGATGGAAACGGAAGACGGTGTCTTGCAGCTCGCGCGCGTAGATATTGTAGATCCTCAATATAGCAAGGCGAGAAGACTCCTGAATCCCTTCTACAAAGGTAATCCTCCGAATAGAGATATTTAGAGGACGGCTAGCTCTTGTGTTCCTCCTAGCATAGATAGTCAAACCGCAAAGCACGCCATGTCTTCGACCGTTCACCACCCAGCTGGTGCCTTGGTACATGGGTCGGTCGAATCCTCCAAGCACTTGCAACATCTTCCATAGCTCTGCAGCAAGACCTCCCTTGTGTTCACCATAATTCTGAAGACGAGCCATCTGCCAAGACAGACAACAGATAACAACCAACTTAAAACAGCAGGGAGAAGAAAATTTTAGCAACAGTTGAGTCAAGAGAGATATGGGAGAAGTTAGGAAAATCATTAATCTTGCAAGTTAATATGCTTTATAAAATAGTTTGGACACCCTAAAGATGGCCGATCTCACTAAGGTCAAGACCTACAGTCAGTATAACTCTGATACCACCTTTGTCGGGACACAAAAATGCAATTCTGGACCCTCTGTGTATAATGCACTCGTCCAGGATCATGCTAGTGCACACAGTATCAACATAGATGAATATCAATCCACACAAGACTTTTCTAAAACTTCATCCCAACAGTTGACACTCCCTATGTGTTTTTACTGACAGCACTAACGCCCATACAGAAAATTAGTCCATCGCACATCGTTGGATCCAGAAGTGGCGAACCGTCCATCGATGTGAATCACCACAGAGGTAGAAACACACCTCCACTCCGACACAGAGCTTAATCTACTACCCGAGTAGTTAACGTTGAGAATCCATTACTTACTAAGTTAGACCCGTCCCATACCAGACATGTGGTCGTACAAATATGGCTCAGTTCAATGGCGCACAAAGTTAAGTCCTTAATTGACCAAGGCGAGACTGTTAATGTCTAACTACATAATCATTCTTTTCAATTCCCAAGCATCGCATTACGATAGATAAGGTGGATATAAACAAACTGGATACTTAACTAATCCCAAAGCATTTCAAATAAATACTTAAAGTAAATGCAATAATTAAATCAAAATAATTTTAGAAAACAAGGTCCAATATCATCAAAGGTACAACTTGCCTTGGAATAGATCTTGGTACTGGTCTTGGTCTTGGTGAACTCCTTCTTCAAAATTCCGCGAAGTATCAACGTCTACTCGTAAACGAATCAAATAAAAAAATAAGTAAAAAAGAGAGGAAAACAAACTCTAAAAATTAAATAAAAATCTCAGAAAAATATATCTTGAATTTAGAAATTTGAATGAGCTCAATCAGAGTTCAGATGAAGAAGATATTGCTTCTAGAAGATCTAAACCTAAAGAATTAATCAAAAAGGAATTACGGGAATATTCTGAATTATTTTCCTATTGAAAAATCTGAATTATGACGCAATGCTAACGTCAGCACTGATTTTTGGAAACAAAAGAAAATCGGGAGAAAAAGTTTTAGAGGCTAACGTGTGGGCCCTCGATCCATGGACCGGGTCCACGCAACAGATCTATGGTCTACGGGTTTATGAGTCTATGGAATAGTCAACTGACAAAAGGGCCTACTTGACATTGACTTGGCTCACGGTGGACTAAACCTACTCGGGACAGATCTGGGTTTAGGGTTTGGCGTGCCACGTAAGCACTAACACGACCATGACCGGGCATACACGTGCACACACGAGATGATGTTGCACTGAAGTGGCGGTTGACTTGGACTACCACGTCAGCTTCAAAGCCGGTGAGGCTCGGGACCCGATGGCAACCGACAAACGGTGGCACTTCGCTAGCGGTGAAGGGAACCATCGTGATGAGGGCGCTAATGCGAACCTGATGATGCACTTACTGGTGGTCGAGGGTGACGGTGGCGGTTGGCGGCGAGCTTTGAGTGGCTGGGAGGTACGGCTGTTGTTGGGAAATTGCTCCGTCGACGCTCCGGCGGCGTGGAGAGGTGCATGACGTAGCCCTTGCAACGGCAGACCTGGTGGTGTAGATGACATCAACGAGGCGTTGATGACGATGGCGCAATTCATAATCCAAGAACCTCGGCCGAAACCCTAAACTCCAAATTGTGGCGACGCTAAGGTTCTAGAGATGGAGAGGGTTGGGGTTCCGGGATGAGGGGATGAAGGTGAACCTTGGGGGTCCTTTTATAGGGTGAGGGCATACCCGATTCGGCCGGATCCCAAAAGAGTCCGAGACGGTCACGAGATAAACTCGGAGATTGAAAGGGATACCGAATGGGATTTGGTTTGATTTGGATGCGGGGAGATAAGAGAAGTCAAACGACTCGGTTTGCACAAGATTTCACGGAGCTTCGAGAAGGTAGCCATGGCAGCATCAAGCAAAGCTCGTGCGAGGAAGATGACGTGAGGACGAAGACGATCTGACGTGTGGGCCCCACGTTAAGCGAGAAAGGAGCGGGAGGCGAGCGGGGCGGCACATCGCATGATTGATTGATGGCGCGGCCACGTCTTGAGGAAAAGAGGATTGAAATTTGGAGGATTATTGTCGGACTTCTGAGATTTTAAATACATTTTCTATTTTAGAAATACCAGTAAATGCAAATTGCAATTAGAAAATAGCAAATCAACTCAGAAAAATTCTAGAAAAATCTAGGAAATATATCCAATCACATAGAGTCCAAATAAAATAGTTTTGAAAATAGTTGATGTTGACATTAATCATGTTAAATTGTTTTGATACTGAAAGTCTATGTTAAGCTGTATTTAAATTTAAATAAAACTCAGGTGAATTTTCCCAAAGGCTAAACTAATCAAAAGAGTTTTTAAACTTCAGAAAAATTGGGATGTTACAAGAAATAAAATTGGGATGTTACAAGAAATACCCGAAGACCTTCAAATTTGGTCGGATCCCCAGGTACGCCTCGCAGAGATAGATGAAGATGCTGATGTCGGTGATAGAGTTGGGGGCCATGTTCTCCAATTCAACTCCATAGTATTCAAAAACAGGGATCTCTCCCTCTTCGCTGCTTGAGAAATGCTCTCCGGCCACTGACCTTTAGGAAATCAAATCCTTATCCGGGAGCATCCCAATCTTCTCCAAAGCCTTAAGCTTCCTATCACTCAGATCGGAAACCAACCACTTGGTGATCGAGTCCGACATTCTTGGATTTTGGGCGAAAGGATCAAGAGAGGCCAGAGAAGGTTTTATGGGCGAGAGGATGAGAAGAGGTCGGAAGAGATTCTTTGCAAGAAGATGAAGAGAGATTGAAGGAAAATCTGAAAGCGTAAAAACCCTAAGGCCATACGCGGTGAGGATTTTATAGCCACATTTTCATTAACTGCAATGGGAAGTTGCCCGAAGCAAAACTCTTCAGTTTCCCATATGGTTCTCAACTTTAAAATAAATACGGACCACCTCGTTATCCGTGCCATGAAGACCGATATTTTTTCATGATAGGATTTCATCGGAGAAGAGTTCACACTACAAATTCATTTAAAGTTTGGGGCTAGCTGACGAGGATTAATCTCTAAATATTATTTTATTTAATTAAAGACCGAATGACCTCTGTGGTTGTAACCCCTAAGGCTAACAACCCCCGTGGTCGCAAGGATTCTAGACGTTACGTCATTGGTACCCTGGTCAGAAGAGGTCTTGTACCTTATCCCCGACCAGATAATTGCTCATAGAAGCAATGAACTGGTACTTGGATCCGTTCCAAGTATATTCTTTCCGTATGATGAATGAAACATGTGCCTTATTTGCTCCAATCCACATGACGTTTACAAGCCTAAGTTACTGACAATAACCACTACATGGTTATATCTCCCACTGACATCAAACCGCTAGTCAGTTGGCTTTTAACCAACTGTCACCGATTCTTCGACCAGACGTGACACTTCCAAAGGGCGCCTTTTCAAGGAATAACTATCACCACTTCATCAGTTATTTAAAGGAAGATCAAGGGAGGAGATGAGGAGGGCAGTCCAATCCGATTGAATGCAATCCAATCCGATTGAGGACAAGACAATTGGATTTCATCTGAAGCAATAGCATAGAATTAATACATCAAGTGCAATTAGGGCTAGTCCACTGCCTTATCAAAGGCACCCCCCTGTAACAGCCAGTTCATTGCAATAAAAAGCAACCCCATTCTCCATCCTAGAAGTCTTTGCCATTTTCCTCTATTTTATTTCGTAAGATCAGCGACTCGATCGTCGACACAGTGCATATATGCTGCATGATGCATGTTTTGACTTGCTTCCGGAATTAATTTCTTGGTCTATTGTTGTGCATGAGGCTTGGAGATCAACGACGGCCAACGACAAGGATGATCGAGACTAGGTTTGGAGAGCTGAGGTCCAGAGTGATCAAGGATGCCGGGTGAAGTCAGTGGGCTCAAGCATGGCGCAAAATGGACAAGGATGACCGAACGGGAAATTCCGTGCGACGGGTTGTATCAAACGGCGCAGGGGTCGGTGCAAGTGCCATGATAGTTTCAGTGGGAACCGAATGGGAGAGACTTGCCAATATGAAGAGAACCATTGATCAACGTACACGGGGCGAAGCATGTAATTGCTTCATGAAGGTTGGACTCGGTCTTTGGAGAAGCATCGAGAAGAGGTATTTTGGTAATTTCACCAAAATACCACCTTGATAACCTTTGGCTAAACCACAACGCAAGATGGTGCAAGAAGAGGTGGTTTAGGTCAAATGGAGATAAAGACCACGATGAAACGGATTCGGGAAGCCCAGATCGTCATCCGCTTTGAGAAGCATGCGTGAGTGTAGACCCGTTTATGTGTGGGCTTAACGGTTTCCATTAGGAGTTTCTCCCATAGCCTAGCCTCCGCTATATAAGGGGATGTCTAGATGTGGAGTCCCCAGGTCCTTCCAAGTGAAAAAACCCGAATTTGTGTTTTGGGGATTTTTGGAGTAGTTGAGACAAGGATTTGTGAGAGATGAATTGATTGTGTGCTCAAGTGTTGAGATTTTGTCCTCCATGGTGGAGTGGTTGTAAACCAACTTCCATCTCAAATCAATCCAAGAAAAATTCATCGAGATGAGTTTCTTCTTCTTCTTCTTGATCTCTCTTTTGTGATTTTTGGGTTTTTAGTGATATTTTGGTTTTCCTTTAGTTTCTAGCTGAGATCTTGCTTGTTGTAACATGTGGGAATGCATCTAGGATCATCTTGATCACCTCTTACCTAAGAGCAAGTTTTAAGATCAAAATTTGATTTTCCAAGGTTCTTGTGCCCTCCTTCCCTCATCTATGAAATTCGTGCTTTGCCTTCGTTTCTCTGAGGATAACGATCTGAACCCACTATATTTATCCTAGATTAATATCTAATCCGTTTTTAGAACATTTGGTCAAGGGGAAGATGGATTTCTGTTATGTACAGATTCGTCAAGTTTAGAGTAGAACGTTGCGGGGATGATTAGGGGTATTTAGACTTGGAATTAGAGTTTGGTGTAATTAGATAAAAGTTAGTTTATCGCGTTAGCTTTCTAGGAAGGTATGGATAATTAAAAATGGAGTAGCGAGCGAAAAGTTACAGCCTCCGAAAAGCTATTGTCCATATTCGGGACGTGGATGGCACACTTCGTGTAGTTGGCCTGATTTCGTGTGTAAATTGGTAAAATTAAATATTTGTGTCAACTTGAATATTGTAGTAAATCTTGTGTAGTTTACAGAACTCATATTATTCACATATGTTCAAGTTGTAGAATTAAAGATATAAAATTGTGAAATGGACTGTTCTAACAGAATTTGGAACGGTCTTCGGGTAAAGGAACGGAATACAAAATTGTAGAATCAGAGTTTCATCATAACTAGAAAAATATAGGTTGTTTCATGAGGATTCTAGAAAGTCTTGGATGGCCGGATTTGGAGTTCAAATGAGTAAGACATGATTGTTTTACAACTGGGATAGCGGGTAGTGTGTCCGGTAGTTTGGGGTTAAAAAGGCCGGTTTGGTGTAGGTGTGCTATTACGGTTAGAATAAAGGGTAGGTGTTGTAATTTATGATTTTTGAGATGCGTTTTGGATTGTTTTTACAAGGAGTGTGGTCTCATGTGTGTTGCCATCGTTTCGCTCTCCAGCGTCATAAGGATAAAAGGCAAGTGCATGGTAGGCAGTGGTCATTAGTTGATCATTATATGCTTTACCATTTATTACCATTATATTGATATGCTTTTACTTATTTAATTGCAAGTTAAGTTAATGGTCAATATTTATCCCTTATTATTGGATATGATATTGTTGGGCAATGGTAATGTTGAGGAAACTATGAATAATTGTGCATTCATAAGCATCATTGCATATAAGAATGTGATCATGTTGATCACAACTCCACGGGAGTAGAGGAGGTCCTTGATCCTTGAGGAGGACGGGCTTGAGGGTGTGTCATCGACCGGTGAACACTCATGCTATGTAACGACCCGGCCCAGGGCACACCCGGGAGATCCCTCAGGACCTCCTAGGAGGTCTAGAGAGGAGCCCCCAGGACGTCCCGAGAGGTCCCTCAGGACCTCCTGGGAGGTCCGCAAAGGACTTCCCAGGACATCCCGAGAGGACATCCCGGTGGGACCGCACAGACATCCCGAGAGGTCCGAGAGGACCACTCGGAGGTCTGGGAGGTCCTCACCTGCAGAGGTTGCTGAACCTCAGACCTCCCCAAAACTCCACGTCTCCACACGAGGGAGGTCCGAAGAGAACCACCCTGAGGAGGTCGTGGGGCTTAGGGCAAGCCTAAAGTCCTCTGTGATCCAAACCAGCCCCCAGAGATCATCGACTGGTTCTCACAGCAACAAGTGATAACATCAACATCCACAAGACTTTATTAACAGCAAAAGGAGGTTTGATTACAAGGGTTGCTTACAACTCCAAAGAACAGGAGCACACAAATGCAGCGGAGAACAAAGACAATGTCCACCCATTACACCACAGTGATTGGTCGAGGGCGCCCTAATTGAGCTGGTCATCTTCATCATCAAAGAAGTCTTCATCTGCTCAATATATGAATCAAGCAAGAGTGAGCACAACAACCGTGCTCGTAAGTTACACCCGTCAATTAACACAATGACATGCATAAGGGTATATCAAAGGACAGCATAGTAGGGTTGATTTGCATAAAGCCAATTTTATTTCAATTACAAGTATTAAGTTCCAAGGTAGGTTACAATAATTAAAATTCAGTTTTACAAATCCATTTTCAGTTGGATACATTCGTCATTGAAATGGTGAAAGATACCCTCCTGCACAAGGCCTTCCCGCCCATACCCAATTTTTGGGTTAAACCACCAAAACCAGTGTCATAACCTTTTGAAAACCAAACCAAAAGCTAACTTTGAGTGACATTGCCAGTATGTCCATGACCGTGGACACGGCTATTCGAATAGATTTACACTCTGCAGAGGTTGCACACTTTACCCACATGACATGAATTCTCTAGTTTGCTTGGCATCCGTCGATGCCACCTCACACTTCCTTTGGTGAGAGGTCTAGAGCACATGACAAGGCCTTTACAATGCATTGCTCCACCATAGTCCACCCACTCTAAGGTTTCGCTCCCATTGGACTTACCATCCGCCGGGTTTAAGCCCCTTCTTGAGCCGGGTGGGACTACAACTAGTCATAACATGACAAACCCACTACGTCCGCAGGGCAAACCATGATAGAGCTTTGCAAATTAATTAACCAGGTCCTACGCCCCATACTGGAGACATGTGGTTGCACAAGTTGGCATAGCCCATTATAGGCTTAGCAAGTGGTGTCTCAAAGACCGGTCCTTAACCGACTTGGGCGACAAACCTCAACCCTGGGGCATCGGATAACACGACCCCCGTGCATAGACATGCACCAACCATACAACCAGCTTCGCCCAAGTCAAAACTATTTTTCATTAACTATGCTTTACAACTCTCCATAGCACACCAATGCCAAGGCCAAGTAAAACATCCATGACACACCAATGTCATGGCCGAAATCTCCATGGCATACCAATGCCATGGCTCAAAACATTTGATTATTTGATGTTTTTGGTCTAAACTCCCCAAATCAAGATTTTGGTCTAAGCATTACTAAGCATTTCATTTTTCAAGAGCTTCGGGTCCTC
This sequence comes from Phyllostachys edulis, assembly GCA_036346405.1. Taxonomy (NCBI): domain Eukaryota; kingdom Viridiplantae; phylum Streptophyta; class Magnoliopsida; order Poales; family Poaceae; genus Phyllostachys; species Phyllostachys edulis. The sequence goes on along the minus strand of CM070565.1, from coordinate 9,596,705 downwards.
ACTATTGCAAGAACCAGTTTTTATCTAAGGTGACAAGGAGGTAGATTCAATCATGGACAAAGGTCATACCAAATAGTAGGTTTAACTATGGATCGAAAGATAGGCATTGAAATACTTAGTAAAGTAAGCATGCATACATCTTTGAAAACGTCATAAGTAATTTGAAATATTGGGTGCAACATGTTCAAGAGTGTAACTTGCCTTGCTCAAGATCTTGAGCTGCTTCCTCTCCCTCACTGAACTCGGGCTCCTCACGATCTTGACAATCTACACGTGAAGAACCAAATATTCACACAAAGCCCAAGCAAAATCCAAAGAACTCCAAATAAACTTGTAAAACAAAACCAACAGAGAGGTTGGAAGGTCAAAACGAGGTCCAATGAGCTTGCTGGTGAGGTCCTGGGCTTGAGAGAGAAGGTTCCAGAACTGGGAGGGAGGTCCAAGGAGCTTGCTCGGTTGAGACAAAGGGGAAATGGGGAAGAAAGTGAAAAAGGAAGGCTTTCCCAAGATATATATAGGGGAAGCAAAAGCACGTGACCCATGTTAGAGTCAACAAGAGTTGGTAAATAGGACGAGGGAGTAGGCAAGGAATGTGACATGCGGTATGACATGAGTACTGCAAAAGGTGAGGGCATTTAATGTGATACAATAGGCATTAAATGCAATGAAGACTTCCATGCCCAAGGACACAGCCAAATGTATAAGAAAATTGGGAGTGTTGACTGTCCAGTGGGGCAGTCAAGACCCGCCAAGGAGGTCCTGCTGTGACCTGAGGAGGTCTTGTAGTGAACAAGGGGAGATCCTCACCCACCGGGGAGGTCCTGACGGTTGGATCTCCAAAGGGTAGGTCCAAACGGTTGGATCTCAAGAGGGGAGGTCCAACGGTCAAGATTTAACGCAAACGGGGAGGTCCACAAAAGTAACAGGAGAACCTCACCCGTAAAGAAGGTCTAGAACCGTAGGATCCAATCCAGGGGAGGTTTGAACGGTTAGGATTCCCAAGGGGAGGTCCTAACGATCGGATCTGCCAAAGAGGGGAGGTCTGGACGGCCAAGATTTCCAAAGGGGAGGTCTTGACGATCCAGATCCACAAGGAGGAGGTCCTGGACGGTTAAGATCTCCAAGGGGGAGGTCTTAACGGTCCAGATGTGCAAGGAGGAGGTCCTCGACGGTTAAGATCTCCAAGGGGGAGGTCTTAACGGTCCAGATGTGTAAGGAGGAGGTCCTGGACGTTCGGACCAACAGAGCTAGCGCTAGATCTCAGCCTTAGAACTAAATTGGGTGGTCCAAAATGGTTGGGACGTTCGGACCACCCGAACGCCACAGCAAATCGGGCCATCCAATGAAGATCTAAGGGCTCAGAGGAGGTGGGACGTTCAGACCATCCGAACATCTCACCAGGATCAAACTGTCCAATGCAAATCGGACGACTCGCATTCGATAGAGGTGGAAATAGATAGGGAGGGTATCCTGGAGGACCTAGGGAGGTCCGGTGGGACACAAGGAGGTCCAATAAAGGTAAGGGGAGGTCCTAGAGGACATGGAGAGGTCTTAATAAGCGGTAGTACCACCAAGTACGAGCGGCACTACCGGACTGGTACCAAAGGGGACCTCTAGAGAAGGTTTCAAGGCTACAAGCAATGAAGGACGTTTAAGAAAACATGGAAAGCTTCACAAGGTTCCAGAGGAGCTCAAATGCACAAGGGGTGGCACGGACTAAGGGAGGTTGTGAGCCAGAGAGGACCCGAAAGAGAGAAATGGGTCTCGGGGAGGTCTAAGCGTTTGGGTGGTCTAGACCTAAGGAGGTCTGGACCATAGGAGGTCCGAGCCCTTGGATCCAAACGAAGGAGAGGTCTGGGCCAACAGATCTCAGACAAAGGGAGGTCTAGGCCAGAGATGGACAAGAACATAGACAGAGAAGGGAAAATCTTCAAAACTCCAATAACTCAGTAACCAACAAGGAACTTTTAGTTGTAGTTTGAGTTAGTCAACTTAAAGCCATTATGAAGTTTCAAGTTAAACTTTGAATTCTCATCAAAACAAAATGGTTCTTTTTATTTTGAAAATTCCAAAAAGATTCTAGAATAAATTCAGGGTGTCACATGCTATAACGGTATACGCAAAAAAAGTGCATGTGGACATGTAGTGTCGAGATGCATGAAATGAAATGTAGTTGATGATTGAGTATGATTATAAAGAAAGAGAATTGAATGATTGAGCATGAGAATAAAGAAAAGAGAATAATTAATGTTAATAATGAAGTTGTGTACTGCATAGTAAGCATTGTACATTGCTTACTATTGTGCTTGTTGAGTCATCAACTCACCCTTGCTCCACTGTTATTTTTAGGTGATCGTTGACAACGCTTCACTTAGGAAGGGATAACAATTGGACACTGCATAAACTCAATTGCTTGATCACTTGCCATGAGAATTCTTTGCCTTAGCATGATGGTTTATTCTATTAGAATATGATAGACATTGAATAATTCTAGATGGTTGGTTGGAACTCGTTTATTCATTCGATAGTCTCTGTTTGATTGGTTTTGCTTAAGTCTTGAACTATTATTCTGCTTTACTATCTATAGTTTAGTTATCTATGCTCGCCGTGTCATTATTCATATGCTATTGTGATCCGTGGACGGGTTTTAATATTGAATTGCTCGCTGGAATTTATTGTTAATTCGTGTTAAAACTAGTAGTTAGGGTAATTTGGTGGTATTCCGGGCTTAGTGTTCAGCCGGGGTGTTACAATGGAATCTTGGCTTCGATCTCCCCGATCATCGATAGGAATAGGTTCCTGACCTTCTTGATGGACTATGATTGAAATTTAAGGGGCTTTGGATCATTGGATCAAAAGTTGAGCCGATTTTTGTTTTGGTTTCGTGTTGATTCTAGTGTTCACCCGGTAGTACCACTACTGTTCACCGGCAATACCGCCACTGTTCACCAGTGTAACCACTACTGTTTACTGGTCGAAATTTTGTGTTTTTACTAGTCGAAATTTTGTGTTTTTAGTTTTTGTGCTTCGGGATTTCGATTGGATTCAATACTAGACATCCGCTGTGCTTGTTCGTTGATCTTCATAGCTTTTATAGCTAGTGGAGAGAAAATTGGGTTGAATCCAATCAAGGTGGAAAAAGAGGCAGAGCTCCTATTCACTCCCCTCCCCTCCCCCTCTAGTCGCCATTTCAGTCTAACAAGTTGACACCACTTTCTTTAGCGAAGAACCTTAACTCTTACGGCTTGTTTGGATGTGCTTTAGTATGTTTTTGGAAAACTACTATTAGTAGCATTTAGGTAAACATGATTTTGTAGGGTTTTTTTAGAAAGAAGGTGAATTATTTTGACCCAGGGGAAACTCCCCATTTTCCATTAACAAGGGAGGGAGATAACATATGTTTTTGGAAAACTACTATTAGTAGCATTTAGGTAAACATGATTTTGTAGGGTTTTTTTAGAAAGAAGGTGAATTATTTTGAACCAGGGAAACTCCCCATTTTCCATAACAAGGGAGGGAGATAACATTTTGAAGCTACCAAGAAAACATGATGCCGACCTCGAACGACACGTGAAAAGACCGGTAGAAAGATAAGATGGCAAAACCTTTTGCCGGGGAGTTTATAGCTACAAAACAACAGGTGAACGAGTTTTGCGAAAACGTTAACGAAGTGAAGTTTGGTTAAAATTGGGATCACCTGACCGGAAGTTTGCAGTTGAGGAAGCAATTCCAGCCGTAGCTTTGCCATCCTCTTCTTCCATGGGAGAGCATCGAAAGTGAGCAACGAAATCTTTCTTTGGAAGGCCATCATTTTTTCTTCCGACTGTATAGAAGAAGCTGCCTCCTAGCCATACTATACTACCTTCAGACGACACGAATCATCGGAAATAAGACAAGAGTTAGCCCAAAATTAACGGAAAATCACACTCTAAATTGGACTGACTTGTGTAAATCGGCAACTGATAGGTGTTAAAAACCGGACGGAACCGTCCAGTTTGACAAAAAAAAAACGATGGGAACCGAAAGATTCTTGCCGGTTCTTTGAACCATCCACCAGCAGCAAGATGATGCATGCACGGTATAGATGGCCAATAATTACGACAGAAGCACCGATTGCAACATTTGGATCGATCTGGACAAACATAATATTGTTTTGGACATACCGTCCAACAGAAATTTCTTTTTGAGTGGAAGGAGAGAGCTTTCACTGATCACATTTGTTCATGTCAGATTCAACTTAAATGCTGAGTAACCGAAAGGGAGGGCGCATGCATGTGTAGGCACTCGATGCCATGCAAAACTCCAGCGACAAAATTTCGTCCGGTAACTCGTAGTGGTAGCGTTATCGGTAGATCCGATAAAATTTTATACTGGGCAAAAAATTTCAGATTTATCTAATTTTTACTTAAAATCAAATTTTATTTCAAAATTTAGATAAATTTTGGCTTTACATCTGAAAAAAAGAATCAAAATTCAACTAAAAAATTTCATCCGAAATTTTACTGAAATATCTAGTAACTTCTTGTTATCGGTTCTGTTGGTGGGGTCCTATAAAATTTCCAAAACGATATAGTTTTCCCTACTCAATGCTACCCCCAATTTTTATTTTGAGGGAGGGGGGGTACTTTTCTAGTGCTAGTTGCAGGTTTCAATTTTGAAAAAACCCACTTAACTCGTTGTTGGCAGGAATCAAACCCTAGACACCGGTAAGAGTGATGAGATACAACACTGTTAAGCTATGCAAAGGTTGGCGCTACCAAGTTTGTATAGATAGTTTTATAAGGTGTAATACCTTATGCTACCTGTCGCAAGTTTTGGTTTGAGTAGCTGGCCAACAATTGAAAAGGAAAAACTGCCAAATAATTATGAAAAGGAAAAAAGTGACAAATAATTATGAAAAGTGTTGAGAAATAGCGATAGTGGTTACGTTGCTGACTAGTAGATCAATCACACAAGAACAATCACAAAAACAATGAGAGACACAATGAATACAAGTGTATAGAGGAGGGCCTTTTTCGTTCATCAATCTCTCTCTTTACAATCATAAGCCATATTTATAGACTACATGGGTGGATCCTTTCTAGGGGGTATTCTGGTAATTGCCCATAAAACACTAGGTTTCATAACACTCCCCCTTGGGCAAATACCACGTTGCGCATATGTCTCGTCAAAAACTACTTCCAAAAATCCAGTGGGAAAAAAGGAATGGAGAAAAGATTACATAGCACACGTTAAGTTGCATTACACTTGTATCATTAAAAATCTTCAAGTGAGAAAACTTCAAGAAAACTCACCGAGAAAAATAGTACGACATTTAATCTTCGGGGTTCGATCTTCAAGATTTTAGATAAATCCTCAGGATTTGATAAGGGTCATGATTTAGAGATTTACTCCCCCTGAACTCTGTTTAAATTGTCTCATTCCAATGCTATGAATGCACCTTTGGAAGCTGGATGCAATAAGAGACTTACTGAATAAATCAACTGAATTTTCATAAGGCTTTGTTTGCAGGATCTTTACCTCACTATTCTTCTGGATTCTATGAGGATAGAAAACATTTATGAGCAATATGCTTCGTGATGTTGCTCTTGACATAACCCGTTTACACTTGTGTAATACAGACAATATTATCTTCATAGATAATTTAGGGGGTATTGATGGTATTAATGCCACAATAATCTGGATGTGGTTAATCACACGTCTCAGTCAAACACATTCAAGTCAGGCTTTATATAGTGCTATAATCTCTGATTGGTTGGTAGAAGCAGCTACCAAGGTCTGCTTAGATCACCACCAAGAGATTGCTGCACCAGCACAAAGTAATATAAATCCATTCTGAGATTTTTTTACTATAGGTATTTGACAAATAGTCAGCATATCTTCAGGATTTAGTAATGATCACCAGGATCTATGCATGATCTTTCCATTTTTTACCAACTAGAAGTAATTTGTTAAGTGATAAAACCTTCAAGATAAATTTAAGCAGTAATCATTGTATCAACACCTTCTAGGCTTCACTAAGATTTTAAAAATCTCAAATATGATGATCGGTGTTTAGCATATGTTCCCCCTAAAGACAACTTCCACTGAAGTCTAGTTGCTCTAATGCCTTTCATACACTTTTCGAAAATGAATATAGGCAAGTATATTGTGATCAAATCTACTGGATTACCACAATGTAGAGTCTTACATCCAAAATATCCTATTACTCATCTGGACATTTTAGGACAAACACTATTCGGGAGTAACATGCTTAACTTATCAAATACCACTATTTGATTATGCAACACAAGTAGTGATATGGGTAATACTAGTTGCAAAGTCGTATGCCTTCCGAATACGATTTATCAAAACCTTTCAATGTCTTAATATTTTGTAACTATTTATGGGTGGTTAAAGTTACAACGAATAGTCTGTTATGTAGAACTATAAAGTATAGTTGTACCACTCTAGAGTAAAATATAACCAGTCTTAGTTTTGGCATTTAGGGGATTAATTGCCAATACCACCATTATATGCGGTACCTTCATGGTACTAGAGAAAACCACCATTCCACTAACTTCTGGTGGAAGATGCACTTTATAAGTGCTTGTGTGGTGCACTTCTAGTCTTTAGGTTCCTCATTTAACTCTTTCGGGTCTTGATATGTCCTTGTCCACTTCTAGGGATCATATATTCATTGGTGTGATTAAGATATCAACTGGTAAGATAATTTTCCTTACGGGAGATGCTCTTACTACAAGTAAGAGACTATTGGTTATGAGTTTTATATATATTGCGATTTTATTTCCTTTCTTACTAGAAATTTTGAGTCCTTCGAGGATCTCATCAAGGATTTTTAGAAACCATTGACTGCATATCTTATTTATTTGCCCATGCCACTTGCCAGAATTATTATGCAACGAAACATTATATCATTCATAATAGGAGAGTAACAATCTCTACGGGGGCCTTTGAACCATAGCTTTCACCACTTCATTATCTTCATAATGACCCATTAAGTCTGAACTACCTAGTTCCAAAACTTTTATTTAGCAATTATAGTTTAGCCTCATATGCTTTCATTATGTGACCCGATATGAACACTTCAAGCACTCAGCCATGGACTTTGGTTCCAGATCCATGTGGATATCATGGGGATATGTTCATGATCTTAGGGTGATGCTACAATTGGCAATGATATTGAGGGTTTGTCGAAACACACGTTTTCGGCAAAGTTCAGTTTCTGTCAGGCAGTAGGCGGTCAGACCGGCCAGGTTGGCCATCAGACCGGCCTTTTTGGTGGTCTGACTAGCCATCTCTGGCGGTAAGACTGACCACCTCTGGCAGTCAGACCGGTCTAGGTTTTGGCCAAGAGGCTAGCAGTCAGAACGGCCAGGAGGAGGCGGTCCGACCAGCTATAAAGGTTTTACTGAATTTTGGATTGGGCCAAAAATAGAGGGTGTAGACAAGAAAGGGGTTTCTTCTACACTTGGTCTCATAATTTTTGGAGTCTTGAGTCAAAAGTTCTATTCGTTTGAAATTTCCAAAGAGGTTTCAGATTTTCAAGGAAGAAATTTGGCTAAGTCCTTTTCTTTGGGCGGTCGACCCGGCCGGTGATGGTTAGATCGGCGGAGGCGGTCGAGGCCGACCATCGATGGCGGTCTGACCAGTTTTGACTTGTTTACCGGCCATCTTGGCGGCGATGATTGTAAGTTAGGTCAAGTTCATGGGTTTCAGTGCATATGTGTTGCATGATGCATGTTTTTACTAACGTGGGTCAAGTTGCGAAGAACTTGTTCCCGGAATCAATTTCTTGGTCTATTATTGTGCAGGAAGCTTGGAGGTCAACAGTGAGGATGATTGGGACTAGGTTTGGAGAGCTGAGGTTCAGAACGATCGACAATATACTACAAGAAATCTGCTGAACGGTGACAATCAGAATTCATCACAGATCTGTGTTTTTTTGTCACAGTATGGGATCTGTGACGCTCCCATGACGAAAAATCAATCGTCACCTATAGTGCATCGCTGATTGGTTTATGTGACGAAAGTAGCGAAATCGTCACAGACTTAGTGACGAAACCATTGTTGTCACGAATTTTATGACGCTGCCACGTCAGATTCTTATTGTCAATGGTAGCCTGGTCGGGCCACGTGGGATCTGACGTGGTTGTTGGTTTGTGACGATGTCTACCGTCATAATGTGAGCTAGGCCCATGTAAATTTTCGTCATAATTTCTACAAGGCCCATTTTGATTCCATCGTCCACTGAGTCAATTTGTGGTCATAGTCCATTTTGTAGGCCCAACTTATTTTAGGTTAGCCCAAATTGCAGGCCCAAATTTTTTTGGGTGTAGCCCATTTTGATTGCCCAATCGGGGTTCGAGCCGGGCCGCTTTTGAAAGGCGCAATATATTGTTGGGCTAAAACCATTTTGGCCTAGTTTTATCTGGCCAAGCCCTTTGACAATTCACAAACCAATTTTCCAATTTCACACCTCTGCACTCAAACCGCTTGTGTTCGCCCAAAGACATCCATACGCATAAAAAACAAGACAAGGATACACAATAAGTTCATGTCATGCATGATAGCAACATCCAGCACATTGTTCCCAAGTTACACGCATCCAGCATCATTGTTCGAGGTAGTAGGACTTGGGACACAACAACCAACATCAAGTTCACATCAGCCATCACAACTCCCAACTCCAACACAGTTCACAAAATAATAGTATCCCAGATCACAGTGCCATCAAACCACAAACTACATCAGTTTAGGGAGTAGGGTTCACCTGACCCTGATTGCAGTTTAGCAAACGACTAAGGAGGGCATCCGTATCTGCAATATTATCCTTGAAAAAGCCAATCTCTTCTAAGCTCTTCTCCCTAGTTGCTTCGGATTCTTCTGCCTTCTTCTTCAAGGCATCCAAGTCTCGCTACTGTGCTTCAAGTTGGTCTCGAAGTTGGGATGCTTCTTGCTTCTCAATGTGAAGTTCAGCTTCAAGCTCTTCCACACACGAAGAAACACCTCGTCTCGAGCTTTTCTGTGAGGGTGTTTCAAGGCCCACACGTTCAAGGAATTTGGTTGACTCACCGAGCACTTCAGGAACAGTTGCAGTAGGAGACTTTGATTCTTGTCCATCTTCCACTGGTTGAGCCACGATGGCTTCTATATCAGCCTAGCAATAGATGGATTACACGTGAAAAGTGTTATTATTTACAGTATACCTATGTACAAAATAAATGAACAAGTGGTGACTAACAATTGATTTCTTCACTGGCTCACTAAAACCAAGTTTCTTGCTATTATGGCACTCTTTGAAGAGGTCAATTGCAGTGGGCTCTACATCTTTATATTTCTCTTGCTTCTGAAATGTTCAAATCACTGCAAACTGTAAACTTCGAACATGGTATGGAAGGGTTTCATAACAAATCTATAAGAACATCATTTCTCTAAGTACTTACAACAAAGATAACAAAGGTGCAATGTAGGAACGAGAGCCATCATTGCTAAACCGGACTTTCTCACGATTCAGTTTGTTTTTCTCACAATGATCCTACAGAAAGACAGATTAGTGTAAAACACGCCAAGTAACAGATAACTAAGCAAATGAACCAATTACTTTCATATCATGTGCTTTAGGTTGGACCACATCTGCACCAGCGCTCTCCATTGCTCATCAGTCATTTGCTTCAGCAGGCTAGTGGTTCTCACTTGATTTGCTGGTACACCATCAAAGTAGCACTTTTTAAGCCTATACCTCATCTGTCGTTGTCCACACTTGAGCAAATCAGCACATGCAGATGTGACTGCCTTTGAGTTGGTGTCCATGGTAAATTGACCCTAACAAAGAGCATACAAATTACACAAGAGATATGTGAATACAACGAGAAACAACAAAACAAGGAAAACAGAAAGGGATTTCACTTTTGGCCAAGAGTTGATATACTTACTGCAACTTTTCCAATGTAGTCCGTAAGGTGAGACTGATCATTCTTGTACTCTTTCCAATGTGGAAGGACTGGTATATGCTGCCTTAGTATGATCCCACCCTCTGATGCAAGCTTTGCAGCTTGCATAGGTGCCTCGCCATTTCTTCCTTCGAAATTTGGATTGAATCTTCTACTTAATGCTCTTGATATCCTATCAAGATCTCTCGCCCTTGTTTCTTCCTCTTATTTGATTGTTGATCGACATCCGTGCATCCAAATATATGAATTTCATAAAGTTAGTGTAAAGCATATCGCATTTCTTAAAGGGTTGTGCACAATCACTTGCCTTCATCACAGTACATTTGAATGTGCTCCTCAGATTGGGTAGGTACCAAAGAATCATGTGTGGCAGTAGGAGGGCTTTGAGTGTCCTGTTCTTTTGGATCTGAACTCGTACCAAGGGAAACTTCTTGAGATAATGCGGACTCTCTTGTCTTCGCCTAGTGCATCTAGCAAAGTTGAATTGATCATCAAAGCAAAGACCTCTTTGGTGGTACAGTCCCTCCTGGAGGCATCCTGGCAGAATTGTTTTCCCTCTGTCTAGAAATCTCTTCTTAGAAACCTACCAAGCCTCATTGGCATAATACAAGAAGAATTAGTAGCACATTAATCAAACTACAAACTAAATATATGATAAATAACACTACAACAGTGCAAGGACACCACATGAGCAGCCTCTCCCCCCCCCAAACCCCCAACACAAGAGAGAGAGGCACAGAACAAGAATGAGCACCTTATCGAGTTCCTCTTGTTCAGTGTCCTCATCCTCGTTCTCTTGAGGGTCATACTCGGATCCAGAGTCTTCGCGACTACTACCCTTGCTGTCTAGACGTGTATTTGTAAGAATTGATGCTAATGCAGTGATGCCAAGACCTTGCAACACTTGATGGTTCCTCATCAGAGTTTGAGCCCTCTTTTTGTCATATTCGGTAAGTGGTGCTTCTTTACATGAGTAAGAAAATAAGCGTAAGATTGGAATTTTGATACTACAAAGTTACTAGTATGCAACTAATTAAATTGTAGCAAGATTACTATGGAACTCTAGCATGCAACGCCTAATGGAAGTAACAAATTTACAAGAACTTCCGCCGCTGCTGCCCTCGCCGCCCTAACACCGGCTCCCTAACGTGCCTCTGCCGGGGCCGTGGACGTGCTCCCCTGCCCTGGCATCACCCACCTCCGCCGGTCCGGCCTATCGACGTGAACTCCTCATCGACCGGATGAAGGGAGATGGAACTTACTGGCCAACTTCTTTTTTCTCGCTATCACCTTCCGCCAAGATGGATGAAGGAGATGGATGTCACCGCCGCCTTCCCTTGTCGTGCTGCCGCCCCACCGAGTGTCGTCGTCTTGCTAGAGGAGGGGATTTGGGGTGGGGGATGGATCGACTAGGGTTTGGGGAGAGGGGATTTGGGGGAAAGGATTTGAGGAGGGGGTTTGGCTAGGAATATGAAGGGGTCTGCGGTGCGCGCATGATGTTTACGAAAATACCCTCCACCCGGTTGGAGAGGTCCAATGACCTGTTTGGACAAAATAGATATTTCACAAAAAAAATTGGGTGGCTGGTAGGGTGGGTTGTGGCGCACAACGAATATTTGGGCGGGATTGTGGGTGCAGTTCGCAGTTTTGCCCTCAGTGCCCAATATATTTCACTAAAAAAATTAAGTTAGTGAATTATAAAACTCGTGAATAATATTTTTCAAAGTAATTTAATATAATATGTGATGCTAAAATTTGTATAAATTTATGAATGAATTCATTTTAATATACAGAAAAAGTCAATGAAACCATCATAATTACTTTTCGAACCATAGAACACAGACATCCATGTTCGTATATATGCTATGCAAGACCGTTGCAATCTGGTCATTGTACCAGTATATATGAAGGATATATATGAAGTGTGTGCGTCTATATATATATATATATATATACCTTAGCTTGTTGTACCCGGCTTCTCTTTCAAATTCTAATGGCAAAATTGGTTTGGTACCACACTGAAAACGAGGTTCATTTTAATACCACTGAAATGTACCAGTTCATTTTAATACCATCAATGCCTCACTCCGTTCGGCCCAATGCAACTCCCGTGAGCTGCCCTGGCTTCGTCGTTACCAAGCATGTGAAATCTCCAAATTGCCCTGAAAAAATTAGGTTTTGTGAATCCCCGTTCGTCTTTGTTCGCACTCACCTCCCCGCGTGACTCGCTCCTCTTCCTCCCCTTCTCGCATTCGTTGGACCGCCTCAGGCAGTGCCCTCCTCCCATGAACGCCCGCCTTAGGAAGGAAGCGGGGCAACGTGTTGGAGTTCCCGCAGGTGAGATCTCCTACCTTCATCCACCAATTTAGTGTTTTAGTTTGCATTTGCGGCAGCAAATCTAACCCTAATTTCTTGCGCAGTGTAGATCATATAGTGGGAGGATTGAGGAGGCATGGATCCGTCTGGAGTTGCTCATGGGATGGATCCGTTTGGAGTTGCTCATGGGTAAGCAAAGAATATGTTTTATTTCCTTCCTTTTTTGTTATATGCATATTAGTCTCGATGGATTTGGGGCTGTATGGATTTGTGCCGAATGTGAGAGCAGACAAGTCAGTGTGGCTGTGGAATGTGACAGCAGTGATAGCCGAATGTGAGCCTCAATTTTTAACAGTGTAAAATTTCATTTTTTAACTGGTGCAGAGAGGATCCAAAGACAATATATAGTGTACAACTTTGCATCCAATCTTACCTCACATGCAAGGATGGCAGAAAATAGTACAAAAAGGGTAGAATTTTGAGATTGGATATGGGATCTTATGAGATCTCACTTGTGGATTTGTTAAGGTTTGTGGAACCGTACTACTCTCAGGGCAGTGATGAGGAGGCAACATTTTGCTATGTTGGGAGGGAGTTTACCTTGGTTAGAGCGGCCAGTGATGCACTTCTAATTGAGGTTTTCATTAAGAATAGTGCGAAGAAGGAAGTGAAGCTATTCATGTCAGTTGGCAAGTGCGAAGTCAATGAGAGTCAGGTAGTGAATGAGAGTCAGGTAGTGAATCAGAGCCAGGGAGTGAATGAGAGCAACTTCCCGCATGACAATGCAGAGAACCTCTTTCCACATGATAGAGCAGCAGTGAGAGATAATCCAGAAGTGAGTGAGAGGCATTTTCCACATGATAGAGCACTAGTGGCGGTGATTCCGTATGTATGAGAGTCAGCAAAGGAATGAAAACACCCCTTTACAACTACCTACAGAACACTCTTTGGTACGAAATGCAGCATCTTGGCTGGAAGAGCAGCCTGATAGAGACCCTGATGAGGATGACCCTATTTGGGTGGATGAGGAGTGGAGGTACTTCCATGTGCACCAGGATGACCCTGAAGACAATGAGGCAACAACAGAGGTCCCAGAGCAGGAGGTTGTGCACCATGATGATGAAGCAGATGTGGATGTACCAGACCATGAACCTCTCTCTGTTCCAGATGACAATGCCACTGATAGACATTTGTTCAAGCTCATTTTGAGGCAGCATGCAATAAAAGGGGAGTTTGAGATGAACATACAACATAGTGACACAAAAAGATTCGGAGTCATTTGCATGTAAAAAATTTGTCCATGGAGGATATATGCAAAAAAGATTTATGGCAGCCCTACATTCATGGTATATGCCTGTGTACTACAATGTTGTTTAATGATTGCATCATGTTTTACCAGGTTTACGATTTCCTATTATTTCTAGTTGTTTATGGTATATTTACTATGTGCAGGCGATGACCATAGTGTCTGATCAATTCGAATTCAAGCTTTGTTTTTAATGCAGAAAAATGTTTACTAAAAATAATTGGAAATAATTATTTAAACACTAGATTATTTATAATGAATTAATATTCTTTTTCACAAATTTTTAGAAGTTACTTTGACCTCACCAAAATTCAAACCATTTCTCTAATACAATTTTGAAAATAATTTATTTATGACAAATTTTAGTTTGAACAATGCCCAAAACTAATTTTCCTAAGTCCTATTTGATTCTCAGAACCCCCACAAAAAATTTCATTTTTTTCAAAATTTTCTTCTATTTTAAATCGATCGGTCAAACATTTTGGTATTTCGGTCAAACTAAACCTAATCTGAACCCAAACCGTATTATGGTCCGATCGCACTGTCTGACCACGCCTTTTCATGTGAACTGTTCGATGCTGATTGCACAGCTCACATTGCCAGAGCCGCTCGAACGGTCCGGACGGCCTAAAGCATCTGGACCGTCCGTTGCTGATCGCACGGCTTGCACCACCGGTGCCATTCAAACGGTCCGAACGGCCCAACGCATCTAGACCGTCCGTTGCTGATCGCACGGCTCACATCACCGATGCCGTTCGGACTGCTCGAGCTAAGCACTGTTCTGACTCGGACCCGAGTGTGACTCGATTCGCCATTTGATCTGGCTCAACCACCTCGCTGCACCGTGGTCATCTTCTTCATCGTCGGTGTCGCCCGCATTGGTCTTTTGCGTTTCTTCCCCCCTTCCACTCTACTCTCGCTCCCCAAATCGCCTGAGGCGAGCGTGGCGGCACCGCTCGTCTAGGCTCTCCGCCTCCCGTTGTGGTCCGTGCAACTCCTTCGTGTTCCCACCAATGCTCCCCTCCCCAAATCGATTCTAGGGTTTGTCCCTCCACTCCCCGAAACTGGTGACCTGAAGCATCGCTGCCCTTGAGAGCCATGGAGAAGAAGAAGGATCACGCAGAGGCGTACTCCGAGTGTTCCGCAACAGCGACGGTGCCTAGCGGTGGCCTACCTCTCGTTCCATGCCCCAAGTGCCACGTGAAGATGATCTGGGCCGTCTCCGGGGGTTCAAATAATAGAGGAAGAGAGTACTACAAATGCTCTAGAAACGACGGTGTAAGAAACTCCCTTTTCTCGTGATTTTGTTGGTTTTTTGTATTGCCGGGCTATGGCACTTGATGAATTGTGATGATGAAACTGGCTGCTTTTGTTTGGTCCAGATGTATTCGGGTGGGTGCGACACTTTCATGTGGAGAGACCAGTACATGAGGCATTTGAGTGGGATGGTTCTCGTGGAACAGGAGAGAAGGGAGGATTGTACTGTGAAGTTGAGTAGTGTGAAGGAAGTCGTTTTCCAAGTCGACCAACATGTATTGGATCATCTAGCTATGATGAATACCTCATTGGATCAGATCAACAAGTCAATCAGGAAATCTGCTACTGCAGATGAAAAGTTCAAAATGCTTGTTGTTGCACTTTTTTGCTTGCTCGTAGGAATTTGTATGGGTAGGATTGGCAACTGAGTTCATCTTCTGTATGTCCACAGAATTTGTTTTTTTTTTCATATGTCCACAAAATTGGTCTCGTGCACGTGATACATCGCCGATATGTTTACCATGTGAGTCTGTTAAAAATTTTCAGGCTGGCACAGAATCTGTGTCGTAAATGTGGAAAACGTCACAAAATCGTCACAGAATTTAGGCATCATGCTACAAGTTTCAGGTTTCAGACTTGCACACACACCGGTTGCAGATTAACATCAGATAGTCCAAAGACATAAATAAGATGAATCTTACACAAGCCATAAATAAGATGAATCTTATACAAGCCAAATTAACATCAGAAAATACAACAAAGTACCAAATTAACATCAATCTTACATATCTATGTCCACATTACAACAAACTAACAGATCACAAACTACTCCTCATCGCTATCTATCTCAGGAATTGCGTGATCTTCATTATCACTAGTGCCAAATTAACATCA
The DNA here is from genome assembly GCA_036346405.1 of Phyllostachys edulis. Taxonomy (NCBI): domain Eukaryota; kingdom Viridiplantae; phylum Streptophyta; class Magnoliopsida; order Poales; family Poaceae; genus Phyllostachys; species Phyllostachys edulis. The sequence continues at coordinate 9,580,979 of CM070565.1, read as the reverse complement.
ATCTTACATATCTATGTCCACATTACAACAAACTAACAGATCACAAACTACTCCTCATCGCTATCTATCTTAGGAATTGTGCGATCTTCATTATCACTACAGTACTGCATGTAAGTTTTGTTGTCTTCATCAGACTCGCAATTGACATCATCCACTTGGTTGCGAGTATTTTCAATGACACTAGCAGGGACAGTATGACACTCTCCATCATCTGCATGTAAATTTTCATAAATAGGTTCATTTTCTTGTACTGGACATTGTGTACAGTCGTCATCTTGGTATGTAAGTTCCTTCTCAGTTTCTGCTTCGATGACACTCCACAAATGCCTATGCTCAAACTTTTGAATAACTCTCTAGTCTCCACCAAACTTTGTGTCCTGCAAGTAAAATACCTTTGTTGATTGTGCAGCAAGAATAAAAGGATCTCCTTTGTACCAGTAACTTGCAGTGTTGATGCTTTTGAAATATCCATCATCTTTCAATCTTGTCTTCTTGCCATCAAGATCAAACCAGCCACAATGAAATAAAACAACTGTTCGACGGATGTCTTGGCTTGAGTTATACTAAAACTCGATATTGTCTTACAGACAACCATAAAAATCAATATGCTCACCATTATGTGTACCTTGAACCATGACTCCACTATTCTAAGTCTTTCTATTTTTTTCACAGTCAATCGTGTGATATCGAACACCATCAACAATACATGCTGAATATAATCTCACTCGCATATCTGGTTGGCATGCCAATGAATATAGGTCATCACTGACCTCCACTCCTTCCACATAACGCAATCTTGCCATCTGGACAACAAAAAGGTCAGCATGATGATAACCTATACACCTGATCAGAGTTCCATCCAAAATTGCTAAGAAAACTCACATGTTTCTAAAACCATGTGGCAAATTTATGCTCTAGCCTTTTTTCCACATCATGACTACCTTCTTTCTCTAACTCTTGTTTGCATAACCTGCATAGTGGCTTCAGAAATTAGAGATAGATAATATATTATATCTGAAACAAAAGTCAAAAGTGTTAGAAGGGATCACATACTCCATAAATGGCTAAACCTCAGGACAATTGTTGAGCACATACTAAACCATCTTGTCATAATCACCTTCAAGATATGTCATCCTCGAGGCTCCAATTAAATCAACACCATGCTGAAAAACAGAGAGGTCACCTTCTTTTAAGTCAACATGCTCTCTATTCCTGCCCTTTTGATTGAATCGTGTCTACACATCATTCAAGTACCTTGAACAAAAAGTTAAACACTCATTAGCAACATATGCTTCTGCAATCGATCCATTAGGCCTAGCCCTATTCCTCACAAAATGCTTTAGTATACATAGCCTTCTTTCCACTAAGTACATCTAGCCATATTGCACTGGATCTCATAGGATTGCTTCATCAGGTAAATGAACAGCCAAGTGCACCATAACATCAAAGAAAGCTAGTGGAAAAAATTTCTCAAGCTTGCACAAAATGATTGGGATTTGAACTTTCAATTTATGCAGAACATCTAGCTTTAGAGCTTTGCAACATAACGGCTGAAAGAAATTTCCCAATTCAGCAACTGCTTCATATATCTCCTTACTCATGATTCCTCGTAGGACAGCAGGTAAAATTCTTTGTAGAAAATATGATAATCATGAGTTTTTAATCCTAGCACCTTGCATCCATCTGCACTAATACATTTTGCTAAGTTAGAAGCATATCCATCTGGAAATTTCACCTCTCTTATAAGTTCAAAAAATTTACGCTTTTGGTCTTTTTTTTTTCATTTCATACGGGGCTTTAGGGATATTTTATGAATCTCCTTCATACTACAAGTGTAAAAAATATCTTATGCCCATGTCTTCCAAATTTAGCCTAGCACTGATTGTGTCCTTTGTCTTCCCATCAATGTTGAGAAATGTACCAAGCAGGTTGTCACATATTTTTTTCAATGTGCATTACATCAAGATTGTGCCGCAGCTTCAGACTCGACCAATACAGCAAGTCAAACAAACAAACTCTTCAAGTGTAAACTTGACCATCGGCTTGCTGCTTTCTCTTATTACTGCTTTGTAGATGCTTTTCTGGTCTAACATCTCTTACATTGTCCAGTTGTTGTAGCAGCTCCTTTGTACTAAGTTCCCAAGGCTTCACACGGGTTTCATTCTCACCATTAAATTCTTTCATTTTTCTCCACGGATGATCCCTTGGAAGGAAACAACGATGGCTAATGTAACATATCTTGTGCCTTGATTTCTTTGAGTAGGGATCTTTGTCACAACGCACACATGCATAATAACCTTTTGTGGTTCGTCCTGACAAGGTGCCCAATGCTGGATAATCATGAATGCACCATAAAATTGCAGCATGTAGATCAAACATACTAGCACTACATGCATTATAAGTACGACACCCTTCCAAAGCTCCAAAGAAGTCTTCGGCGAGAGGCTCCAAGAACACATCAAGATCCTTTCTCGACATTTTGGACCTAGGATCAAGAGGGCCATCATGAAGTTGGACTGCTCCATACATGCCTGTGGTGGCCTGCTAAGGCACGACAAATACCGCCACATGTTATAGGAGGAGCTCATGTTGCCAATGGATTGAAACCATCTGTAGCAAGGCTAAGTCTCATGTTCCTTGCATCTTTTGCAAACCACTCATATTTTCTGTCAAAGTCTTTCCATGCCTAACCATCAGCAGGATGGCTGAGTTTATTGTCCACAGGTTGCCGCTTCAACTTGTGCCATTGTGCCTCCTCCACTGTATTTTTTGGAAGCAAACATTCTCTTCAGCCTTGGAATCAATCGAAAATGCCGCAACACCTTCACAGGAATCTTCTTCCTTCCTTCTGCATCTTTCCATCTAGATTCACCACATACTGGGCACTCATCATTGTTGGCATACTCCTTTCGAAACAAGACACAATTATTCTTGCAAACATGGATTGAATCATATCTAAGTCCTAATGCACAGATAAAGTTCTTTTCTTCATTGTAAGATGTGGGAAGAAAGTAGGCTAGGAACGCTGAAGACAACAACTTTAGCAATGCAGTGAATGCAACATTACTGATTCAATAGAATGACTTGATATGAAGTAAATTCACAACAAATGTAAATCTTGAAAAATGAGCACATCCAGGATAAAGCTGGCGCTGCAACTCTGCTATTACATTTCCAACATTGAATTCCGTCCACCTTATTCTTCAGCTGTGTATAACTCCTCTACCACATCTGGAATTCTATCATCATCATCGTCGTCCTCGTTCAAACCAACATCCTCTTCAACATCATGTTCCATAGTATCGAATGGTTCATTCTCATGCGGTGCATTTTCATGAATTCCATCATCCAATGGTTCTCCATGATGGATCCACCTATTTTATGTGCTTGACATCCCATGAATATATATATGATCCTCCACAACTCCTTGAGGTCTATGAGCCTAATTCAAACATATACGACATGGGCAAAGTATTTCAGCATTCTCATCAAATCGGGCACTAACAAATTGCATGAACTCTTTCACCACATTGATATGTGCAGTGCTAAACTGTCTGGATCTAATCCAAGATCTGTCCATCTGTCAGGCATTCAAATAAGTACAAATTAATCAAAATTATTGCCCATCTATCAGCCATTCAAACAAGTAAACCTTAATCAAAATTATTGTCTATGTTGTTCACATCTTCATACTGTTCAACTTCACAAAACATAAATATTTTGCAATGACCGAATGGCTTGTAAAATTAAGTGTATTCTAAACTCTCAAATTGGTAATTCAGTGGCATATACTCAAGTTAAACCATGGACCAGCTAAAAACGCACAAAATCTACAATAGCACTATTATTCAACCAAACCCGAGCCACTAAGAAGCAACAAAAAGAGAATGGAGGGCATCCTTACTTTCAATTGAAGACTACAATTGAGAATGGTCTATGTCCGCCAGATCTGGTGTCGGCTCATGTGGCCGATCACCGTAGGTACTGTGGCCGTGCCACTGAATCTGGCGATGGTGCAACGAGCATGGGACGAGCAGCCCTCGTTGGCGGGAGGCGGGGCCATCGCCGGCGGGAGTCGCAGCCGTCCCCTTTGCTCAGCCGTTCAAACACAGTGGCTGCCACCGTGCTACTGGTTTTTCTTTGTAAGTCCCTGGCTCGCATGTAATAGCTTATCTAGATATTCACATATGATTCCAACAAATTCCTTTCGATGGTGCAGTGGTGTTGCAGCAGCTTGCAATGCAACAGGTCCCTGGTTCGAAACCTGTGAGCCGGTTTTTATTTGCGCATGTCACATTACATTTTGCACCACTTCCTGACATGTGGGTGCCACTTTTGTGCATCCACGGTGACAACAAACCAGCTTGTCACCTGTGTAACTTTATCCAAAAAAAACTCCAAGAGGATTATGACGATATGAGATTGTCACCTGTGTAACTATAACAAAGCAATGGCGTCACAATGCCAAACGCCCTGTTTATGACAATTTGAGGTTTGGGAGTTAGTGACGATTTTGACATTTTTTGTCACTACAAGTAGGGTCCCAGCTCCAGGATGCTCTTTATGATCCTGCTGCTGAAAAACGTCATAGAATATGGGCAGATAATGACGATTTACCTAGTTGTCATAGAAATTTTGTCATAGCTTAGCAGATTTCTTGAAGTGAATGCTGGGTGAAGTCAGTGAACTGAAGCATAGCGCAAAATGGATAAGGATGACCGAACGGGAAGATCGGTGCGACGGGTTGCATCAAGCGGCGCGGGGGTCGATACAAGTGCCATGGTGGTTTCGGTGGAAGCCGGATGGGAGAGACTTGCCGATATGAAGAGAGTCGTTGATCAACCTACACGTGACGAAGCGTGGGATTGCTTCATAAAGTTTGGACTCGGTCTTTGAAGAAGGATCGAGAAGGGGTATTTTGGTAATTTTACCAAAATACCGTCTTGATTGCTTTTGGCTAAACCATGGAGCAAGACAGCCCAAGAAGAAGTGGTTTAGGTCAAGAGAACATGAAGACAACGCTTTAAAATACGTACGTGAGTGGAATCCATTTGTGTGTGGGCTTAACGGGTGCTCATTAGGGATATCCTTCTAGAAGCTAGCCTCCACTATAAATAGGGGAGGGTGCTGGTTGTGCACCTCCCAACCCTTGTATTGAAGAAACTCTAGTTTGTGTTTAGGGAGAGGAAAGTGGAGATGTTAGGGTTCTAGAGAGTTGGATTAATTGTGTGCTTAAGTGTTGAGCTTTGGTCCTTCAGGATGGAGTGGCTGTAAACCAACATCAATCTCAAATCAAACCAAGCAAGATTCCTCAAGATTAGTGTCTTCTTGTTCTTGTTCTCTCTTTTGTGATTTTGGGGTTTTCTTTGATCATTTGGTTTTCCTTTGGTTTCTGGCCTGGATATTGCTTGCTGTGACATGTGGGAATGCATCTAGGATCATCTTGATCATCTTCTACCCACGAGCAAGTTTTTGGATCATATTTTGATTTTGACTCGGTTTTGAAGCAACCTTCACTCAAACCAAAAAAAGTCAGAACTTTGGCAATGATCTTCACGATCATTGATTGGAATAGGTTCCTGACATCCTAGAGAATGTATGTTTCAAGTTTTGTGAAGTTTGGACTTGTGGATCAAAAGTTAGATTAATTTGTGATTTTCGAGTTCGGGCTGATTTTACTGTTTATCGAGCTGGAGGTCAACCGTCCCTTGGAGAGGTCAGACCGCCCCATGGAGAGGCCAGACCGCTAGGATGAGAGGTCTAACCACCCAACTCTTTATGGATTAAGTTTTTGGAGTTTTCGGTTGTTTTGCTTCGGGGTTTCAATTGGATTCAATACAAGTCTTCCGCTATGCTTATACATTGATCTTCATAACTCTCATAGCTATTAGAGTGAAAAACGTGTTGAATCCGATCAAGGTGAAAAACAAATCGTGCTCGTATCAACCCCCCCTCTAGTCGCCTTTTCGGTCCAACAAGTGGTATCAGAGCCAGATTAGTTCACTCTTGATCTTAACCGATCACTGAACTTGGCGATAGAGAAATACTCCACCAAGCTGCATGTCTTCGATGGGCTTGACTGTGCCTATTGGAAGAATCGTATGCGTGTCAACCTTCAGAGCGAAGGTTAAGCCATATGGGAGGTTGTTCGAGCTCCGCTCGTTTTGCCTGAGGTTGCTACGCCGGCTTCGGCATCCCTCTTGGCTAACAACCATAAGGCAAAGAACCTCCTATATGCCAGGCTTGGTAGACAGGAGTATGACAGGATCTTTCATCTTGAGACCGCACACGAGATTTGGCACACCCTCGAAACCTACGATGAGGGTTCGTCCCAAATCAAGCAAGCACGCCAGACACTCTTCAAGCGAGATTACAACAAGTTCAAGATGCGTCCTGTAGAAAGCATTGATGATGTATTCACTCGCTTTAACAAGGTACTTAATCAGTTGAGAGCGGTCGACATCGAGTATTCACAGTCTGAGAATGCCACCCACCTCTTGGCTGCAATCAACACCAAGGAGTGGGAGATGAAGGCCACTGCTATTGAGAAGAATGTCAATCTCTCTAATCTCACTTTGGAGCTGCTCTATAGCAAGCTCAAGACTCATGAGATTAAGAGGGTTGATCATCCTAAGAAGGAGAACATGGCTTTAGTGGCTGACCCTCTTAAGCGAACTTTTGACGGTTCTTCTGAGTCTTCCTCTGGATTTTCACTTGCTTATTTATCTGCAATCCATAAGGAGGAACTTGAGAGTATTCCTGAGGCTGAGTTAGCCCTCTAGCCAAAAAATTCACACGGGCTTATAACAATGTGAGAAACAAGAAGAGAGGCGGCCCTATGATATGCTATGAGTGTGGAGGGCTCTACCACATCTGGGCGAACTACCCCAAGCTAAAAGGGAAGGACAACCACAAGCAGGAGAAGGCAGCTTGGAGGAAGCCTCAAGGGCACAAGTCCAAGTTTGATACTACCAAGCTCATGAAGGCCGCTCACCGAGTCCTTGCCGCTTTTGGAGAGCAATCCATGAGCGATGTGGACTCTTAGGAGCGACGAGGACAAGGAGGAGGAGCTCCCTCAAGACAAGAATAAAGGGAAGGCAAAAGGCTTCACCGGCATGTGCTTCATGGCCGACTCCGTCAACACGATGAGGTACCTCCATCCTATGAAGTCCTCTCTGCTAGATGTGATACCATCTTTGAGAAACTGCTTAGCCAGGATAAGGTGTTAGAGTTCACCTTAGTTAGGAATAAGGACTTAGAGTCATAAGTTGATAATCTCACACTAGAACTTGTGAATACTAAGAATCTTGATGCTGATGAATGTTCATCCTGCCATGCTTTACACTCTGAACTTGCTAAATTGCAAAGTGCTCATGATGTTGCCTTGCACCAACGAGAAAAAGCTAGGACTGAGTTAATTAAAGTTAAATCTGTTCTATGTGAAAAATACTTAGAATCTAGCAAGTTGGTCGCTTCAGATAAGACTGAGTCTAGCACTTGCTCTTTCTGCTTAGAACGTGAACATGAAGTAAAAGACATATTAGAAGCAGTTAGAGCTAAGTATACCAAGCTTAAGTACAAAATTAATTATACTCCTTTTGCCTCATGTGAAGCCCTTAAGCTTGAAGTTACTATTTATAAGGAGAAGCATGCTAGAGCCATTAAGACTAAAACTTGTGAATCATGTTTTAACCTTGGAAAAGAGAATGCTTATCTTAAGGATACATTAGAAAAATTCTCTAAGGGTAAGAAACAGTTAAACATGATTCTTGACAAGTATAAAACTCCTTATAAGAAGCAAGGGTTAGTATACAACTCTGCCCAAGACAAGTCCAAGCCAAATGCCTATTCAAGTCTTGGAAAATGGCTTAGTTGGGTTCAAAACCCAACCTGCAAAAACCATTTTCAAATCTGCAGGTTTTGCCCAACTATCTGTTGAGTGAAAAGGTGCTTCTCCCAGTGGTACCAAGTATCATTGCACCTATTGCAAGAAGGATGGGTATTTGCTTGAGTTCTGTTGACATAGGTTGAAAAATGCCAGGAAAAATCTTACTAGAATTTCATCTCATTAACCTAGAGCTTTTATGAGACATGGTCATCTAGAAAAGAAGAAACCTGGACTAGGATTTGTTTCACATACTCATCATCATCATCATATTCCTAGACAAGATGCTTCTCATGTTCGTGTAACTGTTGCTCATGATAGAACCTCAAGTAGGATCACGGCTAGCAATTCTGCTCTTTACACTACTCGCAGACATGTGTCTCAGTACTGGGTTCCGAAGTCATGTTTAACTAACCCCAGTATTGAGACACATCGATCTTCTGTGCCTTGATTTTTAGGATCGCCGTGGAAGGGGGAAGAACACATGGTTTGTCGACTCCGGGTGTTCACGCCACATGACCGGAGACTCAAGATGGTTCACCTCCTTCACGCAGTCGATGGGTGATGACTTCATCACCTTTGGAGATAATACACAAGGGCAGATTGAAGGAACGTGATCGATCAGGGTGAACGACAAGTTCATCCTTATGGACGTCGCCCTTGTGGACAAGCTAAGGTACAACTTGCTTTCTGTCTCGCAGCTTCTTAATGATGGCTATGAGACTAGATTTAAGAAAAATGCTTGTCGTGTGCTTGATTGAGCTGGTAAGCTTGTTTTTTGAATTTCTAGAGTTGGTAGGATCTTTGGAGCTGATTTTTCTGAATCTCTTACTGGATCTTTCAAGTGTTTGATTGCATCTTCTTCTGAGTTCTGGCTTTGCACCATCGTTTGGGGCACATTGGTTTTGATCATCTGACACGAGTTAGCAGCTTTGATCTCATGAGAGGTTTGCCCAAACTCAAAGCCGTCAAGGATGCAGTATGTGCGTCCTGTAGGCATGGCAAGCAAGTTGCCGCCTCACACCCTTCATTGATTGTGGTCATGACTGACGGACTGGGATAGTTGCTTCACATGGATACTGTTGGTCCTGCTAGGATTCGGTCAGCTGGTGGCAAATGGTATATTCTTGTCATAGTCGATGATTTTCGAGATACTCTTGGGTGTTCTTTCTTGCTTCGAAGGATGGAGCTTTTGATCATTTTCATGATCGTGTTCTTCGTTTGGCTTCTGAGCTCCCCGGTGCCCTGAGAGCGATTCGTAGTGACAATGGTACGGAGTTCAAGAAAGTCTCATTTGCCTCTTTCTATGCTGAGCGTGGTATTGAGTATCAGTTCTCTTCTCCACACGTCCCTCAACAAAATGGCGTGGTGGAAAGGAAGAATATAACCTTAGTTGAGATGGCTAGAACGATACTAGATGAGTATAGCACTCTGAGGAGATTTTGAGCCGAAGCTATAGCTACAACTTGCCATATTTTCAATCGTGTCTTCTTGAGACCATCTTTGGGCAAGACATCATATGACCTTCGGTTTGGTAGAAAACCCTCTGTTTCTCATTTTTGAGTTTTTGGAACCAAGTGTTTCATTATCAAGATAGGAAATCTAGATAAATTTGAGTCAATGACTTTTGATGGTTTATTTCTGGGTTATTCTGCACATTTGAGGGGTTTTCGGGTTTTTAATGTTGAGACTAACGTTGTCCAGGAGACATGCAATGCTACATTTGATGAGACTAGCCCTGGAGTTAGATCAGATGTTTCAGGTGATACACAGGCGACAGATAGCATCTTTGTAGAGCAAGATGATGATGGAGTCGATGATGCTCTTCCACCTGCTGCTGACACTCCTATTCCAGCTCAAGAACTCTGCGACATTTCACCTTCGCTTGAGGCTCTCACAGATCTTTCATCATCGCTAGACTGCAGAGGTCAAAGAGATGCTATCTCCCCTGGGCGCTCCACTTCATATTCAGAGGCGTCACCCTCTGGATTAGATGATTGGTCATCTTCATGAGCGAGTCACTCGCTTCAGGTATCACGATCCGAGTCTCTACTCCCATTCTGCATTTGTTGCTTCTTTCAAACCCCGCGATATATCACATGCTTTATTTGATTCTAGCTGGGTTAATGCCATGCATGAGGAGTTAGAGAACTTTGAGAGGAACAAGGTCTAGAATCTAGTAGAGCTTCCTAGTGGTCATAATGTGATAGGAACCCGTTAGGTGTTCAAAAACAAACAAAGTGAGGATGATTATATGGTTAGAAACAAGGCTAGACTAGTAGCTCAGGGTTTTAGCCAAGTTGAGGGGTTAGACTTTGATGAAACCTTTGTTCTTGTTGCTATATTAGAAGCCATTTGTATTCTGCTTGCATTTGCTGCATCTAAGGGCTTTAGGCTACACTAGATGGATGTCAAGAGTGTATTTCTGAATGGTTACATAGAGGAGGAAGTGTATGTTAGGCAACCCCCAGGCTTTGAGAACCCTAAGCATCCACATCATGTTTTCAAGCTATCCAAAGCCTTGTATGGTCTTAAGCAAGCCACTAGAGCCTGGTATGATAGACTTAAGACCTTCTTGCTTAAGAATAAATTTGAGATAGGTAAGGTAGACAAGACTCTATTCATTCTTAGGCATGGCAATGACTTCTTGCTTGTTCAGATTTACGTAGATGATATTATCTTCGGTGGTTCTTCTCATGCTCTTGTTTCCAATTTTTCTAAGACCATGTCCAGAGAATTTGAGATGAGTATGATGGGAGAACTCAACTACTTTCTGGGGCTTCAAATCAAGCAATGTAAGGAAGGGATCTTCATTCATCAAACAAAGTACACCAAGAATCTACTCAAGCGCTTCGAGATGGGTGATTGCAAGCCTATCGCTACTCCCATGGCGACTTTGACTGCTTTGGATCCAAATAGGAAGGAGAAGTTGTGGATCAACACGAGTACTGCAGCATGATCAGCTCCCTCCTTTAGCTAGCGGCCTCAAGACCAGACATCCACTTCGCGGTTTGCCTCTGTGTGAGGTTTCAGGCATCTCCGAGGACTTCCCATCGCCAAGCCGTCAAGCGCATTTTCAGGTACCTTCATTCTATCCTCCAGTATGGCATTTGTTATTCCTGCTGTTCTTCCTTATCCATTCGGGGGTTTTCTGATTCTGATTTTGTGGGCTATCGGCTAGATAGGAAGAGTACCTCAGGCACTTGTCACTTCATAGGCACTTCTCTCGTCTCTTAGTCTTCTAGAAAGGAGTCTTCTGTTGCACAATACACTACAGAAGATGAATATGTAGCTGCCGCTAGTTGTTGTAGTCAAATTATGTGGATGGTGTCCACCCTTAAGGACTTTGGTTTAACTTTTGCTAGTGTTCCTCTTCTCTGTAATAACACTTCTGCTATTAATATTGCTAAGAACCTTGTACAACATTCTAGGACCAAGCACAGAGACATTCACTATCACTTCCTTAAAGACCATGTAGAGAATGGTGATATTGTGTTAGAATTTGTAGAGTCCGAGGCTCAGTAAGCTGATATCCTCACCAAGTCTTTGGACCCAACTAGGTTTGCCACCTTGAGGAGTGAGTTAGGGGTAATTTATCCCTATGGGTTGGTTTGAGGGGGAGTTGGTTCTCTTCTGAGCTTTCCTTGTTCATCTGATCTTTCCTTGATCTTTTTCTGAACTTGTTGATGTTTTTTATCTTTTTAGGCCTTTTAAGTTTTTCTTACATCTCATTGTATCATATTGCATTCATATGAAAATCACAAAAAGATGCATTGTAATATAAGCTTTACTACTTGTCCTTTAAATTGATGAAGCTTTCCTTATTACCCTTTTGAGCTTTAGTGTTTTACTTTTTACTCAGTTCCATGTCTAGTTCCTTGACTTGCTAGAATTATCACACTTTCACATGTATAGCTAAGTCTTTGCTAAATGAGCTAGAACTTTAAGACAACTTGAACTAAAAATTACAATTTGTAGATCTTTTAGCTAGTTGCACAATTAGTGATCCTTTTGTAACATTGGCCCTGTCAAAATTAGTTTGTTAGCTCTTGAATCTAGGATTGAACATTTCTTGAGCTTCTTGTTCCTTTGTGAATCTAAAACTGCTCTTGTGCTAATTGAAAAATCAAATTTCAAAATTCTCATGTGGTTAAATTGTGCCAAACTATTCTCACAAGACTACATGTCAAAGACATGAACATGGAGATAGTTTGATGATCTAGACGATCTCATGGGGACTGCTTGTCAAAATTGACATGAACCTCAAGATTTGTCACCTTGGTTAGCTTAGGAAGAGTTTATGGATGGCTCCTAGTCTAAGATCTTCTTCACTAAGATGGTTGTTGTTAGCTTCTTGATTTCACATTGACATTCTGATATGGCCATTATCACTTTAGGATCCCTATTGATGAACTTGCTAATTTTTGAAGCTTTGCATAAATTGTTACAATTCATCGTTTTATTTTGAGCCTTCTAGCTTAGGTTTGATATATATGTCTTAACACGATCTTGCTAGTGCCTTCAGGCTTGATATGTGTAACACCCTGATTTTCAGTGACTTTTTGAATTTTCCGAAATAAAAAGAACCATTTTGTTTTGATGAGAATTAAAAGCTTAACTTAAAATTTCAGAATGGATTCCAATTGACTAACTTAAACTTCAACTAAAACTCTGGAATGGTTTGTTGTGTTTGTTGGAGCTTTGGTGATCTCTCCCTTTCTTTGCTTGATTTGTTCCTTGTTGGTCCAGACCTCCTTAGGTCTAGACCTCCCTCTCTAGTTCTTCTCTGGCTTAGACCTCCCCAGGTCTAAAGCACCCTCATGTCCATTTGAACCTCTCTAGGCCCCTTTGGATTTTCTCCTTTGCTTTGATTTCTGTAATGTTGTCCTTTTGGAAATTCCATACCGCTTTGTAACAACTGGTGCTACCGGAGTACGGTAGTACCGCTTCCCAACTCGCGGTTCTACCATTTTTCAGGACCTCTTGAAACTCGTATTTGGACCTCCCCGTGTCCTTCAGGACCCCCCCTGTGTCCTTCAGGACACAGACCCCCTGTGTCCTTTAGGACCTCCCCCTCGTTATTTGGACCTCCCTTGTGCCCGATCGGACCTCCCGCTCGATTTTGACCTTCATCGCTTTTGAACCGTTCGATTTGTGTTGGACGGTTTGATCTTGTCGGCACGTTTGACGGTCCGAACGTTCAAATCCTTTTGAACCCTTTGATTTCTTTTGGACGGCCTTGATCTGATGTAGCGTTCGCTTGGTCCGAGCGGCCCAATCGTTTTGACCCGTTCGATTGTGATCCAACAGCTCCCACTTCTTTGTGCCTTATCTCGCTATCATAGACCTCCCCTTTGATAGATTTGACTGTTAAGACCTCCCCTTTGGAGATCTTAACCGACGAGACCTCCCCTTTATTAGATCTGACCGTTAAGACCTCCCCTTTGGAGATCTTAACCGTCTAAACCTCCCCTTTGATAGATCTTACCGTTAAGACCTCCTCTTTGGAGATCTTAACCGTCCAGACCTCTCCTTTGTTAGATCTGACCGTTAAGACCTCTCCTTTGGAGATCTTAACCGTCCAGACCTCCCCTTTGATAGATCTGACCGTTAAGACCTCCCCTTTGGAGATCTTAACCGTCCAGACCTCCCCTTTGATAGATCTAACCGTTAAGACCTCCCCTTTAGAGATCTTAACCATCCAGACCACCCCTTTGTTAGATCTGACTGTTAAGACCTCCCCTTTGGAGATCTTAACCGTCCAGACCTCCCCTTGGGAGATCTGACCGTCAGGACCTCCCCCTTGAGAGATCTGACCGTCAGGACCTCCCCGTTGTGGTGCCTTTTGGACCTCCTCTCCACCTCCACAGGACCTCCCCCTCGGTCTTTGACTAGCCCCATTTGGCAGCCGCACCCATTTTCTTTATCTTTTGACCATGTCCTTTGCACATGGGAGTCTCTCCACATTTAATGCCTGTTATATCGCATTAAATGCTTCTACTTTTTGCAGCACCTGTGCTGTTCTTTTGTCATATCTCTTGCCTGCCTCCATTGTCCTTTTTCACCAACTCTTGAACACCTATGCCCTAGGAAACCTCAATGGCTCCAGCTATATAAGCTTGGGCAGCCCTTTCCTTTTCACCTTTTTCACCATTTCCACTCTCCAGCTCAACCGAGCAGTTTGTGGACATCCTCTCCTTAGCTTCGGACCTCCTTCAGCAAGCTCCTTAGACCTCCCCTTCTGATCACCTAGCCTCTCTGTTGGTTTTATTTCAGTGTTTTATTGGAGTTTCGTTTGATCTTACTTGAGCTCTATTTGAGTTGTTTTGTTTCCCACTATGTAGATTGCGAAGGCAGTGAAGAACAAGAGTTCCTTGAGGAAGAATAAGACATCCAGGCCTTTGAGCAAGGCAAGTTACACCCTTGACCATGTTGTACCCAATATTTCAACATATTTATGTTCCATTTTAAACAATAGTGCATGCTTACTTTACTTAGGTATTTTAATTCCCATCTTTAAATTCATAGTTATGCCTAATTTCCATTGTATGGCCACTGTCGACATTGAACTGAATCCATTGTCTCCCTAGGTAAAATCTGGTTTTTGCAATAGTGAGAACCAGAGGCATTTGAAAAATATATGCTTAGTCTTGCTAGACCAAAATCTTGATTTGGGAAGTGTTTCTACCGAAAGACCCAAGAATCCTGTGTTTTAAAGCCATGACATTGGGTTGTCATGGAGGTTTTGGCAAATGGTTTTGGAAAAGAAAAACAAAATTAGAAAATGGATTTGGTCTTGGGCGAATTGGTTGGCTTGGCTGGTGCAATGTTTATGCACGGACTCAATCCTGGGTAGGGATGAGGTCTAGGGGTATGTGGTGGTCGCCCAAGCTAGTTAAGGACTGGTCTACGAGCTACATCTTGCTATGCCTATAATGGACTATGCCTCACCATACAACCAGATGTCCTCAGTATGGGGAGTAGGACCTGGCCAATTAATTTGCAAAGCTCCATCGTGGTTGATCCTGTTGGTGTGTGGGTAGTCATGTTACAACCTTCGTAGTCCCACCTGGCGCAAGAGGGGGCCTGAACCCTACGGATGGGTAATCCAAAGGGGGTGAAACCTTAGCGAGGGTGGACTGCGGTGGAGCGATACATTGTAAAGGCTTTGTCATGTGCTCTAGACCTCTCACCCAAGGAAGTGTGAGGTGGCATCGACGGTTGCCAAGCAAACTAGAGAAGTCATGTCATGTGGGTAAAGTGTACAACCTCTACAGAGTGTAAATCTATTCGAATAGCCGTGTCCACGGTTATGGACATGCTAGCAAAGCCACTCAAAGTTAGATTTCAGCTTTGGGGTTCAAAATGATTTGTGAAATGGTTATGGATTTCTATCCAAATAGTTTATGGGCGGGAAGCCTTATGACAGGAGGGTATCCTTCACACTTTGTTGATGAATGTTATCCAACTGTAAAATTGAACTTTGAAAATGAATTTTAATTATTGTACATGCTTTGAAACTTATTACTTGTAATTGGAAATAAACTTGGCTTTACGCAAATCAACCATATAAGCTCTCCCTTTGATAATGTATTATGCATGTCATTCTGTTATTTGATAGGTGTAACTTGCGAGCATGGTTGTTGTGCTCATTCTTGCTTGATTGATGAATTGAGCAGGAGAAGACTTCTTTGATGATGAAGACCAGATCAATTAGGCCGCGCTCTCCAGCCAATTACCTGTGGTGTATTGGATGGACTTTACCTTCCGTCTCTGCTATGTATTTTGCTTGGTTGCTTGAGCTTATAAGAAACCCCTTTGTAATAAACTCTTTTGCTGTTAATAAAGTCTCTCATGAATGTATGTTACCACTCGTGTATGCTGTGTGAACTAGCCATTGATCCTTGGGACTGGTTCGGATCACAGGAGGGTTAGGACTTCTCTAAGTCCCATGACCTCCTCGGGTTGGTCCCTGGACCTTCCCCAAGTCTGGTCGTGGCTCTTGGTGAGTTCCTGAGCCTCAAGACCTCCTCGGGTCGGTTCCCTGGACCTCTAGGAGGTCCGGCTGGACCTCCTGGGAGGCCTGGGAGGCCTACCCAAGAGGTCCTCGGGATCTCCTGGGAGGTCCTGGTGGACTCCCAGAGATCATTTCTACATTTGTCATCTCTGGGTGAGAGAAAGGCATAATTCCTTGATGACTCCATTGTCAAAGGGAGAGAAGATATAACAAAAATGTTAAAAGGGGGAGCTTTTTGGAGAAAAAGGGAGAAAATAAAATTTTCTGAAAAATGATGATCATAGTGAGGGGGAGCATTTAATTTGCATTCTTATAATCTTATTGCTATTTCTGAACTTGAATTGCTTTTCTTGGAACCTCACAATAATCAAAGGTCAAATTGAACAATTGTTCTTTCATATGGACCTTAAGTGAGATTTTTGACTGATTCTTCTCTAGAAATTAAAGCTTTATTGTCTTCTTTTTCCGTATCTCACTTGCCTATGCTAATCTGAAGCCAACTTGGTCATTTCCATTGCGTTCTCTTTCTTATGGACCAAGTTGTGCCTTTGCACGAAAACGTGAGTATTTTTTATTTTTCAAACCTCAAACTTACATTTTTAGGAAATTGCTAATGTGCTCATCAAGGGGGAGATTGTGCATGTCATGGGGTTATGTTCATGATCTTAGGATGATGTTACAATTGGCAATGATATTGAGGGTTTGTCAAAACACGCGTTTTCGGTAAAGTTCAATTTTTGTCAGGCAGTAGGCGGTCAGACCGATTAGGTCGGTGGTCAGACCGGCCTTTGTGGCGATCAGACCAGCCATCTCTGGCGGTCAGACTGGTCTAGGTTTTGTCCAAGAGACTGGCGGTCAGACCGACCAGGAGGTGGTGGTCTGACCGGTTGTAAAGGTTTTGTTGAATTTTGGATCGGGCCAAAAATAGAGGGTGTAGGCAAAAGAGGGGTTTCTTCTACACTTGGTCTCAAAAATTTTTGGAGTTTTGAGTGAAAAGTTCTATTCGTTTGAAATTTTCAGAGAGGTTTCGGTTTTCCAGGGAGGAAATTTGGCTAAGTCCTTTTGCTAGGCGGTTAGACCGGCCAGGGGGTGGTTAGACCGGCCATGGATGGCGATCTTACCGGTTTTGACTTGTTCACCGGTCATCTTGGCGGTGATGATTGTAAGTTAGGTCAAGTTCATGGGTTTCAGTGCATATGTGTTGTATGATGCATATTTTGACTAACTTGGGTCAAGTTGCGAAGAACTTGTTCCCGAAATCAATTTCTTGGTCTATTGTTGTGCAGGAGGCTTGGAGGTCAACGGCGGTCAATGGCGAGGATGATCTTGACTAGGCTGGGAGAGCTGAGGTTCCGAACGATTGATAATGCTGGATGAAGTCAATGGACTCAAGCATGGCGCAAAATGGACAAGGATGATCGAACGGGAAGTTCGGTGCGACGGGTTGTATCAAGCGGTGCGGGGGTCAGTGCAAGTGCCATGGTGGTTTCAGTGGGAGCCAGATAGGAGAGACTTGCTAACATGAAGAGAGTCGTTGTTCAACCTACACGTGATGAAGCACGGGATTGCTTCATGAAGTTTGGACTCGGTCTTTGGAGAAGGATCGAGAAGGGGTATTTTGGTAATTTCACCAAAATACCACCTTAATTGCTTTTGGCTAAATCGCAGCGTAAGACGGTGCAAGAAGAAGTGGTTTAGGTCAAGAGAAGATGAAGATGACGCTTTAAAATGCATACATGAGTGAAACCCGTATGTGTGTGGGCTTAACGGGTGCCCATTAGGGATATCCTTTTAGAAGCTAACCTCAACTATAAACAGGGGAGGGTGTTGGTTGTGCACCTCCCAACCCTTGTATTGAAGAATCCCTAATTTGTGTTTAGGGAGAGGAAAGTGGAGAGATTATGGTTCTAGAGAGTTGGATTGATTGTGTGCTCAAATGTTATGCTTTTGTCCTCCAGGATGTAGTGGCTGTAAATCAACATCAATCTCAAATCAATCCAAGCAAGATTCCTCAAGATGAATCTCTTCTTATTCTTGTTCTCTCTTTTGTGATTTTAGGGCTTTCTTTGATCCTTTGGTTTCCAGCCTAGATCCTACTTGCTGTGATATGTGGGAATGCATGTAGGATCATCTTGATCATCTTCTACCTACGAGTAAGTTTTTGGATTATATTTTGATTTTGACCCGATTTTGAAGCAACCTTTACTCAAACTGAAATAGGTCAGAACTTTGGCAATGATCTTCATGATCGTTGATTGGAATAGGTTCCTGACATCCTAGAGAAGGTATGTTTCATGTTTCGTGAAGTTTGGAGTCGTGGATCAAAAAGTTATACCAATTTGTGATTTTGAGTTCGGGCTGATTTTACTGTTTATCGAGCTGGAGGTCAGACCGCCCCTTGGAGAGGTCAGACCGCTAGGATGAGAGGTCTTACCGGCCAACTCTTTATGGATTGTGTTTTTGGAGTTTTTTTTGTTTTGCTTTGGTGTGTTGATTGGATTCAATACAAGTCTTCCGCTATACTTGCACATTGATCTTCATAGCTCTCATAGCTATTAGAGTGAAATACGTGTTGAATCCGATCAAAGTAAAAAAGTGATCGTGCTCCTATTCACCCCCCCCCCCTCAAGTCACCTTTTCGGTCCAATAATCCATGTTCTCATAAGAGAAACTTTAGCAATTGTAGAGACAAAGTGATTGTCGACAACCCAACTTTTCTCCAATATCCTACAATTTGACGGTATCTCAGTGTTAACCAAATCTTTGTCATTTTCGAAACAAAAGATTCTTGGTCGTTCCGCATTCCCAGTATTGTAATATGTGCACATCAAGTTGTTCGGGCTTTCATCTTCATGATGAACCTCTTCGTGAGGTAATTCACCTGCATGGTGAGTTCTCTTTAAGAGAATTAAAGGAGTGATTAATAATTATTTTGACTAGTGTCATTATATCTTAGACCCACAAGCGTCCCCACAAATTTTAGATCAAGTACCAATAATTCAAATTCGCACAGGTGGATATACTATTTAACCTGGGGTATTCCACTCTTAGCGATGTATTTACTATAAGTAAACACTGTGGTAACTCCTCCATAATTGGAAAGTATCTGACAGGTGCCCCGCTTTTGGCGCACATGAGTATAAACTAAACCTTAAGTTTAGCTTGACTAGTGCGTGTATTTTAGTACTAAAGAACTTTTCCTTCTAGAAAATATGACGACATTCGATGTTTTGGGCATTTCTCTCCCCCTAATGCCGAGATTCATTCTTTACTAATAGCATACCATAAAATTCCCCTATCATGGCCACAAAATTGATTAAATTTCAGATCCAACATGATCTCCAATAATTGGTAGTGGTCCAAAGGTGTATGCTACAGTGGGCATAATTCTCATACAACAATAGTTACCAAGCCAGTCTGCAGATGTCACCATTTGAAACTTTGTATGGTCGTGCATGCAGAACCCTTTAAATTGGTCAAAAACAGCTGAGCGGAAGGTTTTCGGGCCAGATATTATTCAAGAGGGAGAAGAACAAGTGGCCATGATCAGAGAAAGATTGAAGATAGCTCAGTCCAGGCAAAAGAGCTATGCTGATAATCATAGTCGTGACCTCAGCTTTGAACCAGAATATTTCGTTTATCTTTGGGTTACTCCACTTAGAGGTGTTAGAAGATTTCATGCCAGAGGGAAGCTTGTCCCTAGGTATGTTGGTCCGTTTAGAATTTTGGATCGCCGTGGAGAAGTCGCTTATCAACTGGAGTTACCGCAGTCGTTAGCAGGAGTACATGATGTCTTCCATGTCTCGCATTTGAAGAAGTGTCTTCGTGTGCCAACAGAACAAACCTCTTTGGATTCAATTGAGTTAAAAGAAGTTCTCACTTACAAAGAGCAGCCAGTCAAGATTTTGGATGTCACAGAGCATCGAACCAGAAGTAAGACCGTTCGTTTTTACATGGTTCAGTTGAGCAACCACTCAGAAGGAGAAGTGACGTGGGATCGTGAAGAAGAGCTAAAAGACGAGTTTCCCAACCTTTTCTCTAGCTAGCCTGAATGTCGAGGTCAAGATTCCTTTAAGGGGGGAGGTTTGTAACATCCCAATTTTCCTGAAGTTTAAAAACCTTCTTAATTAGTTTAGCCTTTGGAAAATTCACCAAGATTTTATTTGAATTTAAATACAGCTTAACAAGGACTTTCAATAGCAAATGATTTTATATGATTAATGTCAATATCAACTATTGTCAAAACTATTTTATTTGGATTCTAGGTGCCTGGATATATTTTCTAGATTTTTCCCAGTTCATTTGTTATTTTCTAATTGCTATTTGCATTTATTAGTATTTCTAAAATAGAAAATATATTTAAAATCTCAAAAAAAACGGATCGGCCTGAATCCCTGTAGCCCAATCCTCTTTTCCCCACATGTGGCCCGCTTCGTGGCCCAATCGCGTGCATGTTCCAGCTCGGTCGCCAGCTCCCTTTGCTCTCGCTAATGCGTGGGGCCCACACGTCAGATCATCTTCATCCTCGCATCGTCTTCCTCGCGCGAGCTTCGCTTGATGCCGCCATGGCTGCCTTCTCGAAGCTCCATCCGACAACGGGATTTCCAACAAGAAATCTTGCGCAAACCGAGTCGTTTGACTTCCCTTATCTCCCCGCATCCAAATCAAACCAAATCGCATTTCGTATCCCTTTCAATCTCCGAGTTTATCTCGTGACCGTCTCGGACTCTTTCGAGATCCCACCGAATCGAGCACGCCCTCATCCTATAAAAGGACCACCGACGTTCGCCTTCGTCCCCTCATCCTAAAACCCCAACCCTCTTCACCTCTAGAACCCTAATGCCGCCGCAATTTGGAGTTCTAGGGTTTCGGCCAAGGTTCTCGTTTTGTGAATTACACTACCGCCGTCAATGCCTTGCTGATGTCGTCTACACCGCTGGGTCTGCCGTTGCCAGGGCTACCTCGTGCACCTCTCCGCGCTGCCAAAGTGTCGCTAGAGCGATTTCCCGACAACATTCGTTCTTCTCCGCCGCTTAAAGATCGCCGCCGGCCGCCTCGATCGTTCTCGACCACTAGTAAGTGCATCAATAGATGCACAACAGTCTTCTCTACCCGTTGGTACTACTCACCATCGTCGAAGCGCCGCCGTTCGTCAAATACCATCGGATCCCGAGCCTCACCAGCGTTGAAGCTAACATGGCAGTCCAAGTCAGCCGCCACTTCAGCGCCACATCAGGTCATGTGTGCACGTATATGCCTAGTCATGGCCACGTTAGTGCTTACGTGGCGTGCCAAACCCTAAACCCAGATCTGTCCCGAGTAGGTTTAGTCCACTTCGAGCCGAGTCAATGTCAAGTGGGCCCCTTTGTCTGTTGACTATTCCATAGACTCATAAAACCGTAGACCATAGATCTGTTGCATGGACTAAATCTGAATTCCAGGGCTGATGTCATATTCCGGATTTTTCAATAGAAAATAATTCGTAATATTCCAAAAATTCCTTTTTGAGTAATTCTTTAGGTTTAGATCTTCCATAAGCCATATCTTCTTCATCCAAACTCCGATTGAGCTCATTCAAATTTATAAACTCATCTAAATTTGAGCTCTATTTTCCTGAGATTTTTTATTTAATTTTTGGAGTTTTTGCTCTTTGTTATTTATTTATTTTTGTTTATTTGCTTCGTTTGCGGGTAGACGTCGATGCCTCGGGGAATTTTGAAGAAGAAATAGTTCGCTAAGACCAAGACCAGTACCACGATCTATTCCAAGGCAAGTTGTACCTTTGATCATATTGAACCCAGTTTTCTAGAATTATTTTGATTCAATTATTGCATTTACTTTAAGTATTTATTTGAAACGCATTGGGATTAGTTAAGTATCCAATTTGTTTATATCCACCTTGTCTATCGTAATGTCATGATCTTTTGTCACCCTAGATTGGTTTATTAATAGTTGGTGTTATCGTAGCACCAACGTGGGTTGGTTAGATATGACTAGTCTGCTTAGCCATGCAACAAGTCATCATTTTATGTGAGTTGCAAATATGAATTTGACTAAGTAATTATGAAAATTTGTGATAAAACTGTGTGTTGTGTGTCATTACTCGTTGATAGCATGTGTTGCACTTAATCAACTGGGTGGGAAAAGATTTAGACTGAGGCGAGTGGTGGAAACTGTGTAACATGGTGGAGCTCGGTGCTCGAGAATTGAAAAGAATGATTACATAGTTAGACATTAGCAGTCTCGCCTTGGTCAATTAAGGACTTCACTTTGTGCGCCATTGAATTGGGCCATATCTGTACGACCACATGTCTGGTATGGGACGGGCCTAACTTAGTAAGTTATGGATTCTCGACGTTAACTACTCAAGTAGTAGATTAAGCTCTATGCTAGGGTGGAGGTGTGTTTCTGCCTTTGTGGAGATTCACATCGATGGACGGTTTGCCGCTTCTAGGTCCAACGGTGTGTGATGAACTAATTTCCTATATGGGCGTTAGTGCCGTCAGTAAAACACATCGGGAGTGTCAACTGTTGGGATGAAGTTTCAGAAAAGTTTTGTTATGATTAGTACTTGCAACACTGGTTATATCGTGTGGGTAAAGTGTACAACCTCTGCAAAGTGTTAATCAATCTATTCGAATAGCCGTGTCCGCGGTCATGGACATGCTCGGAGATTTCACACGAGGGTTAGATTTTCATAAAAGAATTGCGAAGGGAGCTGTGTGATCTAAGTCTTATGGTTGTGTGAAAGAATTGATTGGGCTTTGTGTCCTTTGTGAAAACAATTGTTAAATTAATATTGTTTATTTGGTTTGCATTATGTTTCAATCTATTATTTGTATTCAATTGCAAATATTGCTTTTATGCAAAAGAACCACAGAAGTCATTTCCTTTGGAAAAAGCCATCATTTATAAATTGCATTATGTGGTATGACTTGCGAGTACGGTTGTGTACTCATGCTTGCCGCAAACATTCAACAAAAGTGGGGGAGTCATTGCCCGCTTTTGAGGAGGAGTTCTACGAAGGTGCTGATCGTTAGATCTTGATCCCAGTCGGTTGCCACTGAAGGTTATTTGTTACGCTGCTGCTTACTTATCTCTGTTATCCCTGCGTGGCTTAATAAGTGTAAACTCGACCATAAGGTCAAAACCATTATTTGTTATCCAAATTAATCGTTTATTCTATTATTCATCTTGTGTGGATCAATATTCATCTATATTGATACTGTATGCACTAGCGTGATCCTGGACGAGTGCATTATACACAGAGGGTCCAGAATTGCATTTTTGGGTCCCGACAGATATGCCACTGAGCCTACCATGACTCTTGTTTTGAACATTTTTCTATGTCTCTTAGGTTTCAATATCCCACACAAGCCCAATATCCTCCCCCTTTTCATGCCAACTATAAAAATCCCAAGTGATAGCATGTGCGTCAGGCATTTGCTTAAAATCTACTCGGAGTTAAAGGGTTGCTATCATATTTCAACAGGAGTACAATTTTTCTTGGGTTGAAACCAATATATACTCTATAACATTCTGCTTACAAAGTTCTTCAATTAAGAAATCAATGTGATGGAGGATAATGTTATAGACTCCAAGAGTCTTGGGGCAGAACTTATTATGTACTTATTTGATGAATATGGTGTTTTCTAGCCAAAGTGATTCATTAGAGATCAAAATATGACTAGGCTTGGTCCGGTGCCACTGAGAAAAACTAGTTTCCCTTTTGCTATTTGGGCATCCGTGCACTACAAGCTAGTGAATTGAGGCTTATTAGATATCAAGAGCACATGTACAACATTTTGTTAGCAAGGCATGATAATGTATTTTCAATTTCTAGGCATACAATTTATAAAATTTATTCCATACAAGATTAATTATTTTACTACAGGTAAAATATGCTACAAACAATATGTTCTATTAAGCATATGTATCAACTATTCAGCAGGAGATAAGACTATAATAGAACAACTTAGACCATTATTTTATTTAAGGCATCTGGGAAATAACAATCTAATACATAAGATTCCAGCCTAAAGCAAAAGATAAGAGATGCTTAGCAGGAGCAGGACCAAGCTCAACAGGAGCTGAATCTATAGTACTAATGCAACTCGTACAAAAAAACAACATCTTTACAAAATTAAGGGATAACTAGGAGATTGCTACAAGCCTCCATAGAGCATAATATGAGTTTATCATTGCTGTCATCTAGGACAAACGAATACCCACTTAGCGATGTCAAACATGTCCAATACAATTTATGAAAATTTCTATATGTTCACAGCTAGTAAAACATTTTTAATGCATGAAACTAGTGCTAAATAGTAAAGATTAATTTTATCTATTCAATATAATTTACCAGAATTTTCCTGGTATTTTTCTAATAATTTTAAGGCCTAGAAGCAAATTTCAAAATTACTAAAACCATTAATTAATTTCCCAAAACACACAATATCAGGAAAATAAATAAACCATAAAAATTATTATGCTTCCAAGATGTATTAGGTCTAAGGTTTCACAATTTATGGAAGCTCATATGCCTTAGAAATACATTTTCTAGGATTTAATGTGAATTTTTAGAATTTACTAAGTATTTTTGGGAATTACCATAAATTACAGGGACTGAACTGCAAATTTGGTACTGCCATAAAAACAATCTGCATTTAACTGAAACTTCAGGGGTGTTTCCGTAAAATTTCCTTATCCGCAAAATATCCTCATGATTTTCTGACTTCAAGGGTCTTTTTTGCAAGAAAACCAGTGTTGGGTTGGCTTTGCAAAAACCAATTTCACGCTGGCCCATCCGAATTAAAAGGGTTGGGGCACTAGGCTTTCCCGAGTGTCCTCCCAATGGCGGCGACAATAAGATGAAGTCTTGTGGCAGCAATGCAATGACGGATGATGCGCGGCGGGGTTGGTCGCAAGCAAGACGTGGCTCGGTCGGGTGGTGGTGGCGTGACACGCGTGTTGAAGTGCCAAACCTGAATTATAAAATCAGAGAAGGAAAAAGTGTATATACCTCTAAACTTTTCGAAAAATCTAGAAACTAAACATGAACTATAAAATCAAACATTTGACACCCTCAAATTCTTAAAACCATCCACTTTACCACCCTAAGACCAAAACCACTCTGGTTTACGTGGTATAACTTTGCTGACGTGTTGTTCATGTGGTAGTGACTTTACTCTATGCAGCGCACCACACACCCCGCCGCTTGCACCATGCATTGCGCCACCCGTCGTGTGCTCTCAGGCCTCGCCCTTATGAGGCATAGTGCCTTCTACTCCCTTCAGTTGACCACTTCCCCTTCCTTACCTCCACAACCGCCTGGAGCCGAAGCCATAGGGTCATCCATCATCAACGTTGCCAGTAAGCCAAGAAAGCCCCCGCCGGCCCTTTTTCCACTCCACCTCCAAATTTGTCGTCCCGCTCCAAACTCAAATCCTTTTTAGGGGTAGCTTCTAGACCTCCCCGCGAAGCTCCTAGACATGGTCTTCCCACCTCCTTCGCCGGTCGTCGTCATTGTGCTAGCGATGCCGCCATGGAGCATGCCTCAGACGCCAGGCTCGTGTTCCCATGTTCAACAAAGGGTTTGTATTGTTGGGCGAAGTCGCTCACAAAGCCCAATTTGTCGACCTACCTTGCTCTTCATTCTGCAGCCCACGTATAGCCCAAAAGGCATTTTAACATTTTTCAGTTTTGTCGATGTGAACCGTTTTTTTTTTCTAGACAAGAACGCTACCCTTGAGCTTGCGCAACATATCAGGACTTGTTTGGATACAATGTGATCTGACTCAATCCCTTCAAATTGACTCGAAATTTGAACTAAAATCCCTTCCAATCCGAAGGGATTGGTTCTAATCCCTCCCTATCCAAACAAGCCCTCAGGTGTAATCCACTCTTAGGATGTAATCGGTGCAGCCTGGTTGGTTGCGGCAACAAATTAATATGAAAATGTCCCAAAAAAAAATACTTGATGCTATAGTTATATGGAGTGCTGTAGCACTCTTTAAACTTTCAACATCAAACTCAAAGTGTGTTAGAAGAAACAGAAGGTAAAAGTTTGTAGTGAATAGTATCATTTGCCTTTTTTTTCTTTTCCTTTTGATTTATCACGCGCCGGAATTCTCTTTTTTCTTTTACTCCTAACCTAGAATGAAATGGGCCTTGAAATTTTATTTTATACTACACAAGTAGAATGAATTGAGAACTACCTCATCAACTTTTTTCTTTTGATTTTTTTATGTTGATTTGGTGCCACAACTAACCATAGGGTGCGATTTAGGGTGGGTTGCATCAAATATGTTGCCTCCTTAGCAACAACCGGTACCAACTGATTTAAAAAACAAAATAAAGAACGCTACCTGACGCCTACTTACTACCTAGGATGACCATCTCTCTTTGGAAGGCCAACATTTTATCTTCCGACTCAACAGAAGAAGCTCCTCCGTATACAATATGTCTTGTTTCTCATGTTACAGTCGACTACTGCATAAGAGACGACCCAATTCTCTATACTCCCCCTCTCTCCTCCCCATCACCATTGTACATGTAAAATCTTACAGACATCTGACATCGCGCCATTATACATACTCTTGGTAGTAAGGCACTCCGAGCCGAGGGTGTTTGGAACAAAGTTGTTCTTTGTGTTTTACCAGTGGGAA
This sequence comes from Phyllostachys edulis, assembly GCA_036346405.1. Taxonomy (NCBI): domain Eukaryota; kingdom Viridiplantae; phylum Streptophyta; class Magnoliopsida; order Poales; family Poaceae; genus Phyllostachys; species Phyllostachys edulis. Next base: position 9,554,410 of record CM070565.1, on the reverse strand, counting down.
CGACTAACAATGTCATGTAGGGAAATATTTTTTTTTATATAAAAAAATACATGTCATGCATGGAACTATTTGTTCCTCTTATAAATTTGGAGGAGCTCAAATAATTTCTTCAAATCTCATTGAAATATTTTCCTTCGAGATTAGCAAGGTTACTCTAGAGTTTAAATGACTATAGTCGATGGATCAGGACAAGCGAGACGCGCTCAACGGGTGTGCCGGTATTTCTGGCCGAAAGTCAGGCTCGCAAAGCCCAATTTGTCGACTGCCTCACTCTTCGTTTTGCAGCCCACGTATAGCCCGAAAGGCATTTTAACATTTTTCAGTTTTGTCGATGTGAACCTTTTTTTTCTAGACAAGAACGCTACCCTTGAGCATGCGTAACAAATCAGGACTTGTTTGGATACAGTGTGATCCGACTTAATCCCTAACTCGGAATTTGAACTAAAATCTCTTCCAATCCGAAATGATTTGTTCTAATCTCTCCTTATCCAAACAAGCCCTTAAGTGTAATCCACTCTTAGGATGTAATCGGTGCAGCCTGGTTGGTTGCGGCAACAAATTAATGTGAAAATATCCCCAAAAAATTTAATGTAGTTATATGGAGTGATGTAGTACCCTTTAAACTTTCAACATCAAACTCAAAGTGTGTTTACGTAAAAAAAAAAACCCCAAAGTGTGTTAGAAGAAACAAAAGAAAAAAGAGTTTGTAGTGAATAGTGTCATTTGTCTCTCTTTTTTTTCTTTTCCTTTTGATTTATCACATGTTTTGGAATTCTCTTTTTGTTTTACTCCTAACCTAGAATGAAATTGGGCTTGAAATATTATTTTATACTACACAAGTAGAGTGAATTGAGAAGTACCTCATTGACTTTTCTTCTAATTTTTTATGTTGATTTGGTGCCGCAGCCGACCATAAGTACAATTTAGTACCAACTGATTTCAAAAACAAAATAAAGAGCGTTACCTAGCACCTACTTACTACCTAGGGACCATCTCTTTGGAACGCCATTATTTTATCTTCCGACTCTGTAGAAGAAGCCGTCTCCTAGCCATACTATACTACCTTTGGGTTACACGAATTATCGGAAATAAGACAAGAGTTGGCCCAAAATTAACGGAAAATCAACATGAACCGGCCAGAATTTGGTAAAATCAGCCACAATTCACACTCTAAATTGGACTAACCTGTGTAAATCTGCAACTGCTACCCTGGAACATTATCAACCAGCTTGGCATGCATGTTTCGTCAGCCCAACATTATCAGAATTCAGAGCACGGCTTATCAGAGCACGGCTACGTCCACTGAAAATCAATCCCTTGATCCATGGATTCCCAAACAAACGCCAATACTGACAACATCAATCGCCATCCGCGCATTGTCTATGCACACTGCACACAGACACATACCAGCCGTTTCGAAAATGTGATTCTCGGGTCCCACAAGAAAGGAAGAAGAAAATGCATATAGTGCAGGGAATATTCTGTGTCTGGATGCCCCTTACATGGTGATAAGAATTTGTGATCCTTTTTTGGTTTTATGATATAAGAATTTGTGGTCGGAGAGGCCGGCCAGGTGTCCTGTGAAGTGGAAAGATTTGTGCCCTCGGGACACGTGCAGTGCTGCGCATCAATCAAACTGTGAATCGTGGTGCAGTGGGGACTCTATAGATGGCCTACAGCGACGTGAACGCAACATCGCTTTAGAAAATTGAAAAGGTTAATACTAACCCTCTCATCACACATGATTTTTCAAAACCGTCATAGTTTTACCAGTGTGACCATTTCTATTATTGAATACGCTAAAAGTCGTCTGTGATGAGCTAATATCATAGACGGTTCGTATCACGAATCGTCTGTTATACTATCACAGACGGTTCTTAATACGAACCGTCTGTGATAAGTATCTCATCAAAGACGGTTTGTATTAAAAATTATCTGTGATACGTATCTCTGATTTTACCATTATTTGAAATCACTAACACTCTGATTTTATTATGACTTGAAATCATTAACACTCTGATTTTATCATGACTTGAAATCACTAACACTCCGATTTTACTATAAACCGTCTGTGATATTAACTCACCACAGACGGTTTTTAATATGAACCGTCTGTGATATTAGCTCACCACGTATGGTTTTTGTTTGAAACCGTCTAAGATTCACGGAAATTTTTGAACACTTGCGCGGGAGGCGAAATGTTTTTCCGTTGTCCTTATATATTATACCCACCCCCGCCTTGTTTTCCATCAGTCTCTCCCTCTCCCCTCCCCACGTCGAGCTCCGGCGACCACCCTCGATTCCCCAGCATAGCTCGGCGAGGAGACGCAATCGACTGTTTCACGGCGCCTCCGATGAGCCGAACGCCCCCCATCTTGGCCTCAGGTAAGCACGAAGTTTTGCTCCCAAATCCCCGTCCAGGTTTCCTTCTTACTCTAATTCCATTCCCCCCATCCTGTCAGATTTCGTTCTCAGTGAGAACCCCATCTATGATCGATAAGAGAGACCGATTCGGTTCGAGATGGATGCCTCTACTCGACCTCGTCCTCGTCAGAGAGTGATCCATTGATTGAGAGAGAGAGAATCTTTTAATTACCTTCTTGCAAACTATCGAAAGAGCATATGGAAACTACTGTCCAACAATTGATTGGTTTGACTTAAAATTCGAATTTTTTTTTTGCAATACGAAAAACTATTACAGACGGTTTTTACTAAAAAAACCGTCTGTGATAGTCTATTTTTATAGACGGTTCTGAATAAGAACCGTCTGTGATAGCTTTTTTTCATAGATGGTTTAAAAACTGTCTGTGACGACCTCGTAGTATCACTGACCGATAAAGTCAGACGGTTCAAAAAATCATCTATGATGATAATTTTGAACTGTCTATGATTATCTTTTTTGTAGTAGTAGGAGATGTTCAAATAAAACACTCACGTAAAACTAAAGAGTTCTCTCTCTTTTTTTAAGAAACGGAGCAGCTGCTCTGGCCGGATGAAACCGGGCTAAGAAGGCGGCAATATTACGAAACTAGAGAGAGCACTAAGCGTGCAAAGGATGGGAAAACATGATTACACGTTCGGAAGGCACTTCGTCGCTGGCCAATGTCTACCTCGCCATTGAAATTCCTCCCCATGCCTTTTGGGATCTTTTTGGCTACTTTTTTTAGTGCAACTCTCGTGCAATTGTGTTACAAATAAATGAGTTGCTATCTTTGCCTTAGGGATACTGTCTGAAATCTAGTAATTGAAATTAGGATATCCAAATGTTAACTTTTCTCTCAATTTTTTTTTAATATACTCAGAGTTTCCTCGCCCAAATTAAAAGAAAAATACTTTCAACGATTGATAATACTTTTGCCTAGAAAACAATTGACACCACTTTCTTTAGTGAAGGTACCTCTCAAACCTTAACTCTTACGGGTTGTTTGAATGTGGTTTACTATGTTTTTGGAAAACTACTATTAGTAGCATTTAGGTAAACATGATTTGGTAGGGTTTTTTTTAGAAAGAAGGTGGATTATTTTGAACCAGGGCAAACTCCCCATTTTCCATTAACAAGAACGCAGTAAACTACAAGGGACAATTTGAAGCTACCAAGAAAACTTGATGCCGACTCTCGAACAGCAGGTGAAAAGGCCGGTAGAAAGATAAGATGGCAAAACCTTTTGCCGGAGAGTTTATAGCTACAAATACACCCCAATAGGATCAGGATTCGGATCCTATGCAGTAATGCACTGAATACAGCGATTTGCATTTTTGTTGCTAGTTATTGGATTGAAAGTGAAATGCCTGGGTTTCATAGGGTACTGTAGCGGTTTGCAGACTGTAAATGTAGCCGCGCGCTGTAGCAGACTGATCCTAACCGTCCACCTTTGGGGTAGACCACCTCCAAAGAAGAACGAATCGACTTTTTTTTATCAAGGCATGTGCTATTTTAAGTTTCCATATTGCCCGGCACATAGCTAGAAGGTGGATGCTGCTGTTTGGAATGATTTTATTGTTGACGAGTTTTGCGAAAACGTTAACGAAGTGAAGTTTGGTTAAAATCGGTATCACCTGACCTGAAGTTTGCAGTTGAGGAAGCAATTCCAGCCGTAGCTTTGCCATCCTCTTCTTCCATGGGAGAGCAGCGAAGGTGAGCACCGAAATCACTCTTTGGAAGGCCATCGTTTTTTCTTCCGACTGTATAGAAGAAGCTGCCTCCTAGCCATACGATACTACCTTCAGACGACACGAATTATCGGAAATAAGACAAGAGTTAGCCCAAAATTAACGGAAAATCACACTGTAAATTGGACTGACTTGTGTAAATCGGCAACTGATAGGTGTTAAAACCGGACGGAACCGTCAGTTTGACACAAAAAAAAAACGATGGGAACCGAAAGATTCTTGCCGGTTCTGTGAACCATCCACCAGCAGCAAGATGATGCATGCACGGTATAGATGGACAATAATTATGACAGAAGAAGCACCGATTACAACATTTGGATCGACCTGGACAGGCATAGTATTGTTTTGGACATACCGTCTAACAGTATTTTCTTTTCGAGTGGAAGGAGAGAGCTTTCACTGATCACATTTGTTCATGTCAGATTCAACTTAAATGCTGAGTAACCGAAAGGGAGGGTGCATGCATGTTTAGCCACTCGATGCCATGGAAAACTCCGTCGGAGAAATTTCGTCTGATAACCGGTGGCGTTATCAATAGGGTCAGATAAAATTTTATACCAAACAAAAAATTTAAATTTATCTAATTTTTATCCAAATTCAAATTTTATTTCAAAATTTAGATAAGTTTTGTCTTTACATCTGAAAAAGAATCAAATTTCAATTCAAAAATTTCATCCGAAATTTTACCGAAATATCTAGTAACCAACGGTTACCGATTCTATTGATGGGTCCAATAAAATTTTAGAAATGATATAGTTTTCCCTACTCGATGCTACCCCGATTTTTATTTTGACGGGGTAATTTGCTAGTGCTAGTTGCAGGTTTCAATTTTGAAAAATCAAAGTAAACAATTAAGAAAAAACCCACTTAACTCATTGTTGGTGGGAATCGAACCCTAGACACAAGTAAGAGTGATGAGATGCAACACTGTTAAGCTATGCAAAGGTTGGTGCTACCGAGTTTGTATAGGTAGCTTTTGACGAGGATCTAATAATCCTCAATTAATCAAATTGCTTATCTGTAATTGTTATTATAGATAGCAATATCTTCATGTTATTCGTAAGGATACCCCTTATCATTAATAAAGGAGAAGCTTAGTCGAGTGGTCGAAAACCATTCTACGACTACCTAGTGGTCGTAAGATTTTTTACGACCACCTCATAATCGTAAACTTTACTACAACTAGATTAACTACGACAACCCTATAGTCAACAAAGCCTATAGACATGTGGGCCTAATCGACTAGGGACGCTTATACGTTGTGTTTAATACACACAGTAGTTAATATGTGTTGTTATTCTCCGAGATAACTGTATGTATTAAGTCTCTGTCTCTGACATAACTGCAAGGCAATGTGGGAGAGTTCGTCTCTAACAATAACTGTCACAGAACATGCGCATTCCATCAAACGGTGAGACACCTCTTGATACGGGACAACTACCACCCCTTCACGCGCTATATAAGAAGTAAAGCCGGTGGACATAGGGGGAAAAACAAGGAAAAGAAGAACAACGACAACAGAGACATGATCAACATACAGAAGTCATTAAGCCCTGGTTCTAGTGATTTCTTCTCTGTTGTAAAGCATAGTCAATACAACAACACAGGAGTAGGGTTATTATTCTCTCAGGAGAAAGCCTGCACTTGTATAAAATCCCTGTGTCTTTTTCTGTGTGGTTTAGCTCAAGGAAAGTCCCTAGTATTCATTCGTAAGATTGATACTAAATCGTCGATAGTTGGCGCCGTTCGTGGGGATCTTCCGGTTTCTCTTCGAAAAATTATCTTCATTTTTCAACTCTGATGCTTGCATGGTAGGAGAGTGGAATGAGGAGAATTAGTTCGATTTGGCACACTATGCAGAACTTGACATGGATGCCTACTACAAGTACGAGAAGAGCATCATTTCATCTGATGGCCATGTCGTTTCCAAGGGTCTTTCACCAGACTCAGGAGACCATGCCACGAACAAGGTTGGTGAGGGAGCTCTCTCCCCCCACGACATTATGCCCAGATAAGGAACCAGACTCCTCAAAGGGAAAGGGTCCATCCGACCAAGGTCAGGATTGCGCCACGGCGAGTACAGAGCACGGCAAGAGTTCCCCCTCCAAATGTTCAAGCCCGTCTGAGGTCATCAGATCTAGCACAGCAAGTCTTGGAATCTATAATTCCGGGGACTCAATTAACACCTGATAACCGTCACCTTTCGGTTATCCCCACGCGGTGCATTGTCAAGTCCGCTTCACCTGTGGATTCAACCACACCCCCGCAAGGTTCACCTTCAGTTGGAGATGGTTATAACCCTGAATTCCCCTTCATGGAAGGGATTGCTCCAAGTCACGAGGCATGGTCTTTCGACTACACCTCGAGTTAGATGGACTCAGGCGCAAGTAGAGATAATAGCACACATGAGGTCTTTGTCCTCCCCTCAGATCCTAATCTCTCTCTAAGATGAAGGGCTAGGGATGCTTCTCATCACACACTCACTTCGGGCTCTCGTGGTGATGGTGAGAACGCCTCCGGTCATGAACAGGATCTCCACTTTCATGAGTATGGCCGAAATCCGAGAAATGATCGCTCTCCACTGAGACATGCTCCGACTGACTCAGACGTTGATAATCCTGAAACCATTCAGAGGAGAAGAATTTCTACCCAGAGGTCTTTACCTGGGCGCATCCAATACCAGTTAGAGAAAACTCAAGAACTTCAACAAATCAATGACCTGATCGAAAACCAGACTCAAGAGCTTGGACAAGTGCCAGGCTATGACCTCTTTGCTCAAGAGATCGCACGAATACTTCGGGACACGATGGTCAGGCTTGAGCGGACTCGACGACATCATTCTGGTAGTCATACCAGGACAACTCCATCAAACGCCAGTCATTTAAACGACTCTCCTCGTGGAGAACGACAAGACAACATGTTTGGTCGATCTCCTAACCACAACTCTAGTCGGAGAAGAGTCCCTCAAACAACTAGTGATCAACAAACTCCTAGGGGAAGTGTGAAGAATCTAGGCCACATTTTAGTGTTTTGGTAATTAAAAACAACCATGTGTTATGAACTAACCTGCTTTGTTAAGTGATTGAAAATGTTAGCCTCGGATTAAAAGAAAGGAGCACTAAAGGTACTCAAGTATTGGATATCAATATCATCTAGCTCAAGGCAAAGGTATATAGTAGAATAGGATCTTTTCAGAGTTTTATCGGTCTAGGAGTATGATGGATAAAAGACCGAATTGCTGTTATAGGTAGTCGTACTATGAAGAGGGATCAATAGCTAGTAGCTTAATAGCAAAGTGTGCCGCAATGCTCAAACTCTGTTGCTTGAATTCTTGGATTTCTTTTAGATCCTTCGGCCACATTTCATCTGTTTTTATTTGCTCAGCTGGACTGACCTTAGGTGGAGGTCCGAACTGACCGGACCCCCAGTTCACCTGTGCGGTCAGCTTTTTCCCAAAAGCTCCTGATTTGCATTTTTGCTAGCCGGACTGACCATAAGCATAAGTCCAGACTGACCGAACTCCCGGTCTAAGTCGGGCGATCTACATTTTCTAGAGACTCTTTTGGCTTCACCTTTTCTCTATTTTGCTATCCAGCTGACCGCAGTTGGAAGGCCAGACTGACAGGACCTCTGGGTCTTTGATGCGGTCAGCTTTTTCCAGAGAAGTATGTTTTTTGGGTCTTGCTACTTAATTCTTCATTTCGGACTGACCGCAAGTGTATCCTCGGACTAATGGGACCCCCAGTCAGCATAGGACGGTCAGCTTTTTTTAGTAGCATGTATCTTCGTTTTTGGAAATATTTGAACCCAATCTAACCGGACCTTGAGTAGGCAGACCGATCGGACCTGGCATAACGGATAGTTTATGTATCATTAGTTACAACAGAGTTTACCGTTATACTGTAGTCCAGACTGACTGGCCATGTGCCTACGGACTGACCGAAAATTGCTGTTTTTGCACAGTCACGAATGCCAACGGCTAGAAAAGTGGGTGGAGGCTATAAATACCTCACCCACTACAGCAAGGGAGTCTTTAAGAGCCTCATTGAATACTCTTGAGCCCTTTGCCTATTCTTTACTCTTTGAGAGCAAAAATTCCATTTTGCAAAGGTTGTAGAGGTTTTTCCTCATGCATTCTATTAAGTTTGATTATTGTGACACTTGAGCATCTTCAAGCGAATTGTTATTGGTTTATTACTCTTGGAGGTTGCCGCCTCCTAGACGGCTTGTAGAAGGTGATTCGGTGATTTTCTCAAGAAGTTTGTCAGAAGACCTAGGTGTTTGTGAAGTTTGGTGCTCGCCTTTCCGAAGTGGAGAAGAGCTACCTCTAGTGATCGAGGCACGTGCTCGTGTGGAGCCGTCTTGATTTATTTAAGCTTCCTCAACGTGGATTAGTGGAGACGGATAAGTCTCCGAGACCACGGAAAAACACCGGTTCTCCATAGTGTGGTTTATCTTTCTTACTCTTCCCTTAGTGCATTTACTTATATAAGCGATAGTGTATCTTGATTAGATTGTTTAGCTTAATCTAGAGTAAGTAATGCATTTAGAAATACTTAGATTATTTAGGCCTTGAATTGTGAAATTGTATTTCATAGTTTTAAATTGCTAAAATATGGTTTTAGCCTAAAAGTTTTTAAAAACCACCTATTCACCCCCTCTAGTCGGTTATCCTTGATCCTACAAGTGGTATTAGAGCTTGGTCTCTCATCTATTAGGTTTTACTGTCTAGAGAGAAAAAGATGGCTAGGGAGGGATTTTTCATTGGTAGGGCACCACAATTCGATTGCACAAATTATGCTTATTGGAAGCTCCGAATGACCGTTTGTCTTAAGGCTATGAGCTCAAGCATATGGAGAATTGTAGGAGAGGGTTTTTGTTATGCCTATTGATCTCAATCATCTTACCAATTTAAATAAACGAAATGCTCTACTAAATGCTCAAGCAATAAATGCTCTTTTTGGAACCCTGAACGCAGATGAATTCAATAGAGCGAGTTCTCTTGAGACAGCTCACGATATTTGAAAAACTCTCTCCGAAATTCATGAGGGAACATCCGCGGTCAACGAGGCCAAATTGCATATACTTAAAATCAAATATGAGACATTCATCATGTTGCCACATGAGAATATCAATGAGATGTACTCAAGGTTGAACAACTTGGTGAATGAACTCAAAGGCATTGGTTCAACACTAACCGATCTTGATGTTGTAACAAAAGTGCTTAGGGATCTACCGGACAAGTATGAGACATTGGTGACATGGTTTCTAAACTCTTTCGATTTGCCGAGAATGACTCTTACCGGTCTCTTAGGAAATCTTATCACCAATGAGCTATACAAGAAAGACAAGGAAGATCTCTTAGAACAAGTTGCCTCTAAGAAGAAAAACATTGCTTTCAAGGCAAAGGTGGAGTCATGTGATGATCATAACAAAAGTGAAGATGATGATTCTGATGAAGAGATGGCTCTCCTTGTAAGAAGAATGAGAAAATTCATAAATAGTCGACGCTCAAATCGAAGCTTCAACTTTGACAAAGGCAACAAAGATCAATCCTCAAATAAGAAGCGCTACACATACATTGGGTGTTATGAGTATGATGAGAATGGTCACATTGCATCTCATTAACTAGACAAGAAGGAGGAAAAATCCAAATTATTCAAGAAAAAGGACTACAATGACATGAAAAAACTCTTCAAGAAGTTTCACAAAAATGGCAAAGATGAAAGAGACACTCAAATCGAAGCTTCAACTATGATAAAGGCAAACAAAGATCAATCCTCAAACAAGAAGCGCTACACAAACATTGGATGTTATGAGTGTGATGAGAAGGGTCATATTACATCTCATTGTCTAAACAAGGAGGAAAAATCCAAATTATTCAAGCAAAAGGACTGCAATGGCATGAAGAAGCTCTTCAAGAAGCTTCGTGACAATGGCAAAGGTGAAGCTCACATTGGAGAATGGAACTCCGATGAAGAATTTTCGGACTCCGACTCCGAAGACAACGAGTCCTCAAGAAAGAGAGAACTTGCTGGAGTTGCTATCAAAGAAGCTCCATCACTATTCTCTACACCATATTATTTTATGGCAAAAGGGGAACAAAATGTAACTAATGATAATGATGATGAGCCTACCTATGATGAGCTAATGGATATGCTAGAGGACTTGAATGCATATCTTGGCAAGGAGAAGTCAAAATTTAAGATCTTGAAGAAAGAATTTATTTCTCTCAAAGACTCCTATGAGGAGCTAAAGGAAGCTCATGAAACTCTTCTTGTCAAGGATCATTCAAAGTCCAAGGTGGATGTTGGCATTACTTGTGATATCATTGCTGATATATATTGCTTAAATGTTGCATCTTGCATTTCATCTAAGACAAGCATATCCACCTCATGTGATGAATTGATTGACATGCCATGTAGCTCTAAAATTGATGATGTTGCTTGCATGAGTACAAAAAATGAGTATCCTCTTGTTATTGAGAACAATGAACTCAAGGAATAAGTAACCAAGCTAAGTAAGAGCTTCGATAAATGTTTCAAGGGAAAAGCCACCCTTGACATAATTCTAAGTGAGCAAAGGTGTGGTCGAGTGGAATCGCACGATTGATCATGACGATAAGGACACTCGAGGAGTGGGCGAAGGTAGCAAGAATAAAAATAAAAAGGTTGGGAAATCCAAGAGCAAAGCTAAAGACCAAAAGCTTCAAGTCAAAGTTCTAAAGAGGTCTTAGCTGTGAGCGACAAGGAGCCTCAAAGCTCCAAACCATATCTCGATCGGGGCAAAGGTAAGCGCCCCGAACAGAAGAACGACAAACCTAGGTGGTGTCCTTTCCACAAAAAGGAAGGACACGACCTTCGCAATTGCTAAGTTTTCCGGGGAAAACTAGAGGATTACTACACCGGCAAAGGACCGCTTCCTACACTTGAAGAGGAGGGGCGAACAAGTGGTCGAAAACAGTCAGATGATGATGAGAAGATGTCGTTTCAAGATCCAGAACACCATCGATCACATATATGGGGGATCTTCGGCATACGAGTCAAAACGATAGCTTAAGACTGTCGAAAATGAGGTAAGTTCTATCGACCCTCCTTTTGTCAATAAAGTACCGAAGTAGTTGAAAATCGCCATCTCTTTCGAGAAAGGTGACTGTCCGATCCCATCTACTCGACCCGGTCATTTTCCGAACTTGGCCGAGCCCACCATCAACAACTACCGAGTCAATCGTGTGTTAGTTAATGGTGGGAGTTCGCTGAATATACTCTTTACGAGTGCCTTGGATGAGATGCATGTTCCCAAGACAAAGATCAAGCCTATACGATACTCATTTTATGGGATCGTACCGGGGTCTTTGGCCAAACCCATTGGTTAGGTTTCCTTTCCTGTAATGTTTGGTTCACCAAACAATTTCAGGATAGAGAAAATCTCTTTTGATGTGGTCGATTTCGACACGGCATACAACACCATACTCGATTGACCAACTCTAGCACGATTCCTAATCGCTGCTCATTACGGCTATCAATGTCTTAAGATGCCAGGTCCCAAAAGAGTAATCATAGTCCACTGTGATAAAAAGATGACGCTTATATGTGACCACAAATCTTTCGAGATGGTTGGACAAACACTAGCTCGAGAAGCAAGCAACGGGCAACCTTCAACCAAGCAGTCGAAGCCTATAGTTGCACTACAGCCAAATGACCAAGTCAAAGAAGTTCCACTGAATACAGGGGAGCCTTCGAAGACCGTTCGCATCAGGGTTACTTCTAACCCTACATAGGAAGGCACCCTCGTCACCTCCTCCAAGCAAATGCAGATGTCTTAGCATGGCAAGCATCCGACATGCCCGAAGTCCCCAGGGAGGCTAGCTCTACGGCCTAACAAAAACTCATAAAACAAAAATTATAGAGACTAGTACCTGATCGACGAGATGCTATCAGATCTGAATTGGATATGCTACATATCGGAATTTTATAAGCTACTTAAGGCAGACATCATAAGAGAAGTCAACCACCCAAAGTGGTTGGCTAATCCTGCAATGGTTAGAAAGTCTAATGGTAAATGGCATATGTGTGTAGACTTTACTGATCTTAATAAAGCTTGTTCAAAGGACAATTTTCCCCTTCCTCGTATTAATCAGTTGGTTGATTCTACTAATGGTTATGAAGTAATAAGTTTTCTGGATGCATATTATGGTTATCATCAGATAAGTATGTACCAATATGATAAAGAAAAGACCGTATTTATTACACCATTTGGAATATTTTGCTATGCCAAAATATCATTTGGTCTAAAAAAATGCTGGCGCTTCTTTTCAACGCTTGATACAAAAGACCTTCCTTCCTCAACTAGGCTTAAATTTGGAAGCCTATGTTGATGATATGGTCATAAAAAGCATCAAACACCTTAATCATATTTCTGACTTACAAGAAACATTCGACAACCTTATAAAACACAATTTGAAACTCAATCCTAAGAAGTGTGTATTCCGAGTCTCTTCAGAAAAGTTGCTAGGATTCCTTGTCTCTACATGAGGAATCGAAGCAAACCCTAAAAAAACAAAAGCCATTGAACAAATACACCATCCAACCACAAAGAAAGAAGTCCAGAAACTCATAGGATGCATGACGGCTTTAAGTTGTTTCATTGCACGACTGGGAGAAAAATGACTTCCTTTATTTAAACTTTTAAGGAAATATGTCAAGAGGTATCTTAAGAAACCAGAAGAGACACTCCAAATATATCTAGCTGCTACTCCACAAGCAGTAAGCGCAGTGCTAGTAGCAGAACGTGAAAACGTTCAATGACCAGTTTACTACATTAGTGAAGTTTTACATGGGACTAAGGAGTGTTATGCTCTGGTCCAAAAGCTTCTATATGCCCTCCTCATATCTTTGAGGAAACTGATGCATTATTTACAGGCGCATAAGTTAATCGTGTCATTTGAGTTTTCCTTAGGAGAGGTCCTCCAGAACAGGTAAGCAGCGGGGTGCATGGCAAAATGGTAGGTTGAACTTGGGGAGTTCTACCTCTATTTCGTGTCCTGAACCGCCATTAAATCCAAGATCTTAGCAAACTTTGTCGCTGAATGGACAAATCCTGAACCTATTTAGGAATCCCATAACCAGTGGATAATATATTTTGATGGGTCACTTACGCGAAGTGGCTCGGGGCTGGGGTGGTCCTACTATCTCCTACAAGAAAAACCTTAAAGTATGTTATTCAATTAAACTTTCATGCTACTAACAATATGGCAGAATATGAAGGTTTATTGGCTGGCATACGAGCAGCAAAAGCGTTCGGGATTCGACGACTACTTATGAGAGGAGACTCTCAACTGGTTGTGAATCTGGTCAGAAAAGAGTACCAATGCTCTAATCCGACCATGTCTCATTACTTATCGGAAGTCAGGAAGTTTGAAAAACATTTTTTTGGTTTCAGGGTACAATATATCCCTCGAAAGGATCATTTTCTCACTAACCAGTTTGCTCGAATGACTTCTTTCCAATCATAAGTACCACAGGGAATCTTCTAGGAACAGCTCCAGAAGTCGTCCCTGGTTGGAACACCCGAGACATCTTCTATTGAGACAACCTCCCTAGAATACGAGGATACCTGGATGAGTCCCATCTGCAAGTATCTTCAAAAGGGCACAATACCCAACGACGATCTTGAGGCTGATCGTTTATCCCGTCAGGAAAATATATATACTTTTGACGAAGGAGTCCTTTACAAATGAGGTACTCAAGGGATTCTCATGCGATGCATATCACAAAAAGAAGGATTAAATCTCCTTCAAGATATACACGGAGGCATCTGTGGAACACATGCTTTTTACAAAACGTTGGTCGAAAAGGCCTTTCGACAAGGTTTCTACTGGCTAACAGCCCTCCATGATGCTAAAGAAATATGTACAATACCAGTTTCATAGTAGTCAAATACACCAGTCGGCTCAAGCATTACAAACCATACCTCCTTATTGGTCTTTTGCAATATGGGATCTCGATATCCTAGGACCATTCCCAAAAACACCAGGGGGTTTTGAGATCCTTTTTGTGGCTATTAATACCTTCACGAAATGGATTGAAGCCAAACATGTGATTGGAATAACAATGGAAGCAGCCAAGAAATTTATGATGAAAAATGTGATCACTCGATTTGGGGTTCCAAGTCGAATTATTACAGATAATGGCACACAATTTTCGAGCGCAAAATTTCAAGAATTTTTGTGAAGAATTGGGTACCAAGCTATGTTATGCCTCTGTCGCCCATCCACAACGCAATAGGGCAGTCAAAAGGGCAAATGACCAAATTATGCAGGGAATTAAAACTCGGGTTTTCGACCAGCCTATAAAACGCTCGGGGGCTTAGGTAAAAGAATTACCCTCAGTATTATGGGCAATTTGCACGACTACTAGTCGGGATACAGACAAAACACCATTTTTCTTAGTTTTTGGTGCTGAAGCCATGCTTCCACCTGAACTAAAGATTCAGTTGACAAGGGTCAAAAATTACAACGACTCTGGCCAAGAACAACTTTGAGCTGATGACATCAACCTGCTCGATGAAAAAATGAATCAAGCCTCAATCCATTCGGTAGTCTACCAACAAGCCCTACGCAAATACTACGATCGTAAGGTCCAACCTCGCATCCCTGCTGTAGGTGACTTGGTATTGAAAAAGATTCAATCACAGTCTAATCGGAACAAACTTCACCCTAAGTGAGAAGGTCCTTACATAGTGGTCGAAGTCACGCGGCCAGGCTCGATATGACTAGCAATGGAAGATGACAGAATTCTTTCTAATTCATGGAACATTGATCAGCTACGCAAGTTCTATGTGTAACCTCTTATATTCTCAATAAAGTTTATGCTTTCTCCAATTTTTATTGTATTAAAATTTTCATTGAGCAATGCTTCGATAATTTTTTGATCACTTTACACCTAGTCGAAGTCTTTCCTCTCTGCACATGGTCCTGCCCACTAGAAGAAACTTCCTAACACGATCTGTTCCTAACTTTAGCTGTCAATACAAAGAAACTAGGTTCAATAAAATATGGTTGAAATAATTCTAAAGCAAGCTCCTTTTAATCATTAACTTAGTTTGTTTCTTCATTTTATGAAGAATTTTCTAAATGAGTTAAGCTTTCATAGTTTATTCGACTATTCTTAATACGCACTATTTGGTTAACCTACTCGAAGGAAGTAACACCACCTAGTCGAAGTCTTCCCTCTCTGCACGTGGTCCTGCCCACTAGAAGGAACTTTCTAGCGTCGAGCTGTTTCTAACTTTTGCTATCAGCACAAGAAAATCGAGTTCAATAAGAAAGGTCGAACGAATTTATAAGCGCACTCTTTTTCCAGTATTTACTTAGTTTATATAATTAAACTAAGTAAATAGTTGGAGGCTAGGATAAAGTTATAAATATGACTTCAATTCTTAGTCTTAAAATTCAATTCTCATTTCGATTTTTGTATTATGAGTTACTAACTAATCGAAAAGACAATTTGCAGGAAAATGAAGATTTATATGCAAAAGCAAGATTTTTTTTTCACAATGTAGATCCTATTACAAACTACTCTGATGAAGGAGGTTCAATCTGCAACTCCTTTACAACCTTATTGTCGACTGGCTGCACCTCTTCGATTAGTTGTGTTGCCTCCGCTTCAGGGCAGTCGAAGTTAGCTTCGACTGGTTGAAGACTAAGGCTACGATCATGAGCCTTAAGTTTTGTCAGAGCAAAACTTATTGCACTTTCGATTGCCTATCTTATCCAGTCAGTTTGGTTGGTCTTCAGAGTCGTTATCAACTCCTAGAGAGTTCTGACTTGCTATCCAATAGTGCTCGTATGTCCGACCACGGTGTCTTCAAGAGGAGGGACCTCCTTAGCACCGAGTCCACCGAGCACATTGCTGAGGAGAGGAATATTGTCTTGAAGATTGATCTTCGTAGCCTTCATTTCCTCCTGACTATGAGTTGAAGTTTTCTGAAGTTGTTTTATTTCGACTACTTGCTCTGAAAATAGAGCACGACCAGTTAGAAAAAACACTTCTTAAATACTAGTAAATGAAAATGTCATATGTAAAGAATTCTTACCTACTAATCGAGAGTCGTGCTTCTTGACTTCGTCATCATAGGAGGCAGCATCTTTTGAGCACTGCTCCTCCCATGCCTTTCTGCTCTTCTCTTTTTCTTTGGAGATACGGGTAAGCTTGTTGATCACCAAGGTCTTTGAATCAACCTCGATTTGAAGCTTGCCCATATCGACCTCTCTTTCTCAAAAAATAAAAGGAGTTGGAGAAAGAAAAGAAAGTAGTCGAAATGAATAATATCAAGTGAAATGCTTACTGTTTATTTCATTCTGCAGCTCGAAAGCTACAGAGTTTGCCTCCTGAAGGTTCTTCAGCGGGTCTTCTTTTTCATCATTTAACCTTTGTGGCTTGGCTTTTGCATAGTGGAGTGCATCGGCCAAGGATCTTTCATTGCTTTTAGACCTACAAAGGTTAAAGTAGACATGAATATTGAACGAGTGGTCAAAGCAAAAAAAGACTACTCGTAATAGTAACGTACCATCTGACTGCTTGTTCACAGAGTTTAGACTTTTGCTTTCTCAGCAACACTAATTGCCTGTGGTATTCACCAACAGTAGATACTTTCTTGAGAGCTCTCTAAACAAATAAATACAGTAAGAAAAAGAAAAAAACCCAAATATATAAATATTTGATATCGAGTACTTACATTGATGGTTGACCGAGCAAAATAGGAATACACCATCTCGAAGTCCCCAATTCGTAGTGCCTGTCGACTTTGTCCCACCATATTCTTTGAAGACGCTCGTCGTCAAAGATATGTCCTCTGTTTGCAATATCCTTAGGGTGTGGGACTCAGTCACGAGACCTAAACGAAGAGGACCCGATAGTCGGTGGTCGAATTTGGGGAAGAGGTCGAAAGAGTCTTCTTCTTCTTCATTGTTGATAGAAGATGTGACTCCACCTTGAGGACCTGGAGGAACATCCTCCACGACCTCCTTCCCGGAACGGCGATCGGACCTCCCTGCTCCAGCTTGACTAGTTGCTCCTGGCGATCATAGGACCAAGCCCCTTATCAGATTATTGAGATTCTCAACAATTGATTTGATCGCTAGAGTGTCCAGATCTTCCGCCGTCTTCGCTTCCTCCTCCACGACCTCGGTGGTCATGGTTGGCTCGGTGGTAGTAACCTCCTCCATCACCACATCAGGAATAGTGGTAGAATCTTCGACCACCTCCACTGATGTATCTATGACCACAGGAGAACCTAATACTCCCACAGTTGTAGACAAAACAACGATGGGCCTCTCAACAGAAGCATCCCTGGGGGCTGGAGAAGCATGACTAAAACAACAAAAAGGGGGGAAGACAAGTCAAACTGTGGAATTAAAAGGTAAATACATTTTTAAACTTTTAATTTTACATACCTTGGCTTCCTGGATACAATCTTGAATCTAGAAGAAACTTTCCCCAAGGAAGACTTCTTCTTCTTCTTCTTCTTCTTCTTCTTCTTCTTCTTCTTTGGCCACCTCAATTTTTATGAAAACCTCGGCCTCTGGAAGGCTTCCAGTGTCACGAGCTTGAGAAGCCAGGACTTCCTCGACCACGTCTGGTCGATTGTCCTGATGAAGAGTTGGGACCTCTACAACCACGTTTGGTCGTAGGTCTTAAGTGATAGCTAGACCTCCCTGAGCTACCTGCCCCTCTTGATGGTCAGAACTAGCTTCGACCACTTGAGGGACAATGCTCGCCTCGACCATAGGCTCTGCTGTTGTAGAGGTAGCCTTAACAAAAGACATAAAACTTTTTCAATACTTCTTTTCTATTTGCTTGACAAAGCCATGAGAATTAGAAACTAAAAATGTTTTGTTATCATAGTAGAAGGGTACCTTGGTCTTGGGGGTTTTATGCTTAAGTTCTTCGACCACACCCCTTTTCTTTGTAGTGATCACATCTGCAAAGAACTGTCTAATGGGGGTGGTCAAAGGAAGGGTGGAACTCGAACTTCCATCATCTTTCTTCTTCTCGACAGTCTTCACGAGGCAACGCCTTTTAGTCTAAGGAACTTTGTCTTCCTCTGACTCATCTTCGACAGCCTTCAATTCAACTTCTTGGTCGTCTTGACGGTTTGCCATGCATACTTTCTGCAAAAGTTAGAAACAAATATTATCAAATGGTTGAATTTTATGACTACTGAACCATAAAGACAAAATCAAAATTTTGAGAACCCTTCAGCGTTCTTTCCTTTCTTCTTCAGTTACAACCACCGGGATTCGAGGAGCTCCTACCGTGGTCGTAGGAGCCTTCTCACAAAAGAACCTGACTCGAGCGTCAATTTCTTTTTGTGAAAGATCTATAATTATGAAGATATAATCAACAATCATGCTCAAATTAACAAAAAGAGTGATGAGAATATAATAATCATCATTTAATTATTTATCTGTAATTCTTATTATGGATAATAATACCGTCATATGGTTCTTAAGTATACCCCTTAATATTCATAAGGGAGAAGCTGGAGGTCGTAAGTTCTTCTACAACCACCCCATAGTCGTAAGTCCTTCTACGGCTGCTCTATAGTCGTAAGTCTTTCTACGACTAACTCATGGTCGTAAGCTTTTCTACGACTATTCCCTAATCATAAGCTTTTCTACAACTATCCTCTGATCATAAGTCCTCCTACAATCAGTCTGTGGTCGTAAGCTTTACTACGACCACCACCTGGTCGTAAGCTCTTCCACGACCAGTCCCATATTTAAAGATATGGGTAGTTAATTACGCTGTTATTCTCTGAAATAACTGCACGTTTAACTCTCTGTCCTGATGATAACTTCCTAGCGACGTGTGAACGTTACTACTGCGGCAATAATCTTCAGTAATGACTCCATCATCTGAAGCGTTGAGGCGCCCTTCGAACTGGAGAAACCGCCGCCTACTTCAAGCACTATATAAAGGGTGGAATCATCAGACGACAAGGGAGAGAGGGCAATCGGGAGCAGAAGACATTACACTCGAGTCTTTCACTTCATTTGTAACCAGTGTACTCAGTATATCCACACTGGAGTAGGGTTGTTATTCTCTCCGGAGAAGGCCTGAACGTGTATAAAAATCTAAGTGCCATTCTCTCTGTGTGATTTGAGTCTTAGAGACCCCCCGAATCAAATAATCATTACATAAGATTGGTTCTAAAACACCGACAATTGGCGCCGTCCGTGGGAATCTTCTAGTCATCAAGTTTCCTTCATTTTTTCCCAACTCTAATGCTTCCATGGTAGGAGAGTGGAACGAGAAAAACTGGTTCGACTTGGCTGACTACGCAGATATCGACATTGGTGCTGGTTTCGACTACGAGCCGAGTATTGTATCATCCGATGGTGATGTCGCCTCCGGAGATCACTCTCTAGGAGACCATACCACTGATGGAGTTGAGGAGGGATCCATATCGCCCACAACGTTACGTCCAAACGAGGAACCAGCTTCCTCAGAGGGCAAGGGTCAATCCAACCACAATCAGGACTGTACTAAGATAGGCTAGCAACAGGACGAGGGTTCCCCCTCCAAATGTTCAAGTCTGTCTAAGACAGTCCGACCTGGCACGACAAGTCCTGGAAGCCATCATTCCAGAGCTTCATCAACATCTTGTGGTCGTCTCTCTCCAGATAGCCCCATAAAGGATGGGGTTGAGCACGCTTTTCCTACGAGTTTGACCATCCCATCGCAGGGCTCACCTGCGGACGGAGACTATTATAACCCAGAATTCCCCTTCTTGGAGGGGTTTGCTCCAAGTCGCCAGACGATTTCTTTCGACTACTCCTCAAGCGATCAGACCTCAAGAGCAAGTGGAAATCATCAACGAGAGGTCTTCGCCCTTCCGTCAGATAATGATTACTCTCCTAGATACAGGACTGAGGATGCTCCCCGCGATCATACACTACGACCCCTCGTGGTGATGATGAGGACACCTCCAGTGATGAACAGGGTCAACACTCTGATAAGCATGAAGAAGATTCTTGAAATACTCGCACTCCATTGAGGCAAACTTGAGGACCATGTATGGACGTTCTTGAGACAACCTGACAGAGAAGAATCGCGGCTCAAAGAAATCTGCCTTGGCGCATTCACTATCAGTCAGAGGAAGTTCAAGAACTCCAGCGCATCAATGATCTTCTCGAGAACCCATCTCGGGAACTTGCTCGAACGCCCGCCTACGACCTCTTCGCTGAAGAGATTGCACAAAGGCTTAGAAGCACGATGGCCAGACTCGAGTACCCTCGCCGACATCAACCCAGAAGTCGTGGGGGTACGACTCCATCAGCTTCCAGTCGTTCGAAGAACTCACCGCGTGGAGATCAGTGTGACAACAGTCATGACGCTCTCCTGATCTTCACTTCAGTTGAAGGAGATTTCCTCGAACGCTTGAAAATAAACAAGCTCCTAGGAGAGGTGATCGCTCGCCACTCCAACTCAGAAATCTGCAATAGCAGATAGAATACGAGGAGTATTTCCCTTGTAAGGTTGACCTACCACAGGTTGGGTCCACCACGACTAGGTATCGTCGTGTACGATCACCTGGTGACATCAACCTTTCTTTTCCGCAAAGAAGGCGTCAATAAGTTATTACCGGATGTTGGGCTTTCTCACCAGACCTCCGAGCAGTTCGCTGGCCACCTCGATTTCGACCAGTGAACATGGAGAAGTTTGATGGATCTCAAAACCCATTGAATTCCTCCAGATCTACACAACCGCTATCCGAGCAGTAGGAGGAGGAGAGCATGTAATGGTGAATTACCTTTCTACTATGTTCGAGGGATCTGCTCGATCATGGTTGTTAAATCAAACACTCGAGTCGATTTATTCATGGAAGCACCTCTGCGACCTGCTACTGGCCAATTTTCAGGGCACTTACCATCGCCTTGGGAAAGAGGACGACCTGCACAGGATGAGACAAAACGACCACGAGACTCTGCGCCAGTTCATTCGACGCTTTAGTCAGGTTCGAAATTCCATACCTAAAGTTTATGATTCTTTTGTCATCAGAGATTTTAAGCAAGGAGTCCGTAGTAGAAGGATCACGGTGGATATCACCTTAAATCCTCCTGCAACTGTCATCGAGCTCTTTGAGATGGCCGATCGATATGCGACTACTACTGAAGCAGTCGAATAGAACAATACTATTAATCGAGACGACAAAATCCCTTAAGAAGTGGGCGAAAGTGGCAAGAAGAAGGCTAAGAAGGCTAAGAAATCCAAGAACAAGATCAAGGGCCAGAAGCCTCAGGTCAACCGTTCCAAGGAAGTCTTGGTCGTGAGCGATAAGAAACCTCAAGGCTCCAAGCAATACTCCGATCGAGGCAAAGGTAAGTGCCCCAAAAGAAAGAACGACAAGCCTAGGTGGTGCCCTTTCCATAAAAAGGAAGGATATGACCTTCGCAACTATTGAGTTTTCCAACAAAAACTCGAAGACTACTACAACGGCAAAAGACCACTTCCTACTCTCAAGGAGGTAGGGCAAGCGAGTGGTCGCAAGCAGTCGGACAACGAAGAGGAGATGCCATTCCAAGATCCTGACCATACCATCAAGCATATCTATGGGGGGTCATTGGCATATGAGTCAAAGCGACAGCCTAAGGCTGTCGAACGTGAGGTAAACTCCATTGACCCTCCTCTTGTCAATAAACTGCCAAAGTGGTCGGAAGTCACCATCTCTTTCGAGAAGAGTGACTGCTCGATCCCTTCTACTCGACTAGGTCAATTTTCGATCGTGGTCGAGCCCACCATTAACAACTGTCGAGTAAATCGAGTGTTGGTTGATGGTGGCAGCTCGTTAAACATCTTATTTACGAGTACCCTGGACGAGATGTAGGTACCCAAGACCAACGTAAGACCGATACGATACTCTTTTCATGGTATTATACCGGGGTCTTCGGCCAAACCTATTGGCCAAGTTTCTCTTCCTTTAACATTTGGTTCTCCAAGTAATTTCATGACAAAGAAGATCTCATTTGATGTGATCGATTTCGATACGGCATATAACGCCATACTCGGACGACCAACTTTGGCAAAATTCTTAATGGCTACTCATTATGGGTATCAATGTCTTAAGATAATAGGTCCCAAAGGAGTAATCACAATTCATTATGATAAAAAGATGGCGCATACATGTGACCATCGATCCCTCGAGATGGTTGGCTAGATACCAACTCGAGAAAAAAACAAGGGGTAGACTTCAACCAAGCAGTCGAAGCCTAAAACTGCACCAAAGCCGAATGACCAGACCAAGAAGGTTCCTCTGGATCCAGAGGAGCCCTCGAAGACTGTTCGCATCGGGGATACTTTCGACCCCAAGTAGGAAGACGTCCTCGTCACTTTCCTCCGAGCAAACGCAAATGTCTTCGCGTGGCAAGCATCCGACATGCCCGGAGTCCCCAAGGAGGGGATAGAGCACAGGCTAGCTTTACGGCCTGAAAAAGTACCCGTAAAACAAAGATTACAGAGATTTGCACCTGATCGACGAGATGCTATAAGATCATAAATGGACAAGCTACTTAAAGCAGGATTTATAAGAGAAGTCGACCACCTAGAGTGGTTGGCCAACCCTGTAATGGTTAGGAAGTCTAATTGCAAGTGGCGAATGTGTGTAGACTTCACTGATCCCAATAAAGCTTGTCTAAAAGATGATTTTCCTTTACCTCGTATCGATCAGTTGGTTGATTCTACTGCTGGTTGCGAAACATTAAGTTTTCTAGATGCATATTCTGCCTACCATCAGATTAATATGTGTCTAGAAGATGAAGAAAAGACCGTATTTATTACTCTATTTGGAATATTTTGTTATGTCCAAATGCCATTTGGACTAAAAAATGATGGCGCTTCTTTTCAACGCTTGATGCAATGGACTTTTTCACCTCAGCTAGGCCAAAATTTGGAAGCCTATGTTGACGATCTAGTCGTAAAAAGTATCAAGCGACTTAATCATGTTTCTCACTTGTAAGAAACATTCGACAACCTCAAAAAACACCGCTTGGAACTCAATCTTTAGAAGTGTGTGTTTGGAGTCTCTTCAGGAAAATTGCTTGGATTCCTTGTCTCTGCACGAGGGATCGAAGCAAATCCCGAAAAGATAAAGTCCATCGTGCAAATGCGCCATTCGACCACGAACAAAGAAGTCCAGAAACTCACAAGGTGCATGGCGGCTTTAAGTCATTTCATCGCACGACTGGAAGAAAAATGACTACCTTTCTTCGAACGTTTAAGGAAGCACGAGGGTTTCGAGTGGTCAAAAGAGGCAAACACTACCTTTGAGAATGTCAAAAGGTATCTTACGAGTGCTCCTATTTTGGTTTCTCCGAAACCAGAAGAGACGCTCTTAATTTATCTATCTGTCACGCCACAAGCAGTGAGCGTAGTACTGGTTGTAAAGCGTGAAAACGTCCAACGACCAGTTTACTACATAAGCAAAGTTTTGCACGGGCCTAAGTAGCATTACCCTCAGGTCCAAAAACTTTTATATGCCCTCCTCATGTCTTCGAGGAAATTGTGGCATTATTTTCAGGCGCACAAGATAATTGTGTCGTCTAAGTTTCCCTTAGGAGTGATCCTCCGGAACAGGGAAGCAACGAGACGCATGGCAAAATGGTCAGTAGACCTTGGAGAGTTCGACCTCCATTTTGTATCTCGAATGGCCATTAAATCCCAGATCTTGGCATACTTTGTCGCCGAATGGATAAATCCTGAACATGTTCAGGATCCCCAGTACGATACCCACAACCAGTGGACGATGTACTTTGACGGGTCACTTACTTTAAGTGGCTCGGGGGCTGGGGTGGTCCTGAAATCTTCTACCAGAGAGACCTTAAAATATATCATTCAATTAAACTTTCAGGCCACTAACAACGTGGTAGGATACGAAGGTTTGCTGGGTGGCATACGAGCCGTGAAAGCGCTCGTGATTCGACGACTACTCGTGAGAGGAGACTCTCAACTAGTCATGAATCAGGTCAGAAAAGAGTGCCAGTGCTCTAACCCAACCATGTCTCGGTATTTATCGGAAGTTCGAAAGCTTGAAAAGCATTTTTTCGGTTTCGAGGTACAATTTATCCCTCGAAAGGATAATTTCCTCGTAGACCAGCTTGCTTGTATGGCTTCTTCCCGGTCGCAAGTACCGAAAGGAGTTTTCTTGGAG
Source organism: Phyllostachys edulis (assembly GCA_036346405.1). NCBI lineage: Eukaryota > Viridiplantae > Streptophyta > Magnoliopsida > Poales > Poaceae > Phyllostachys > Phyllostachys edulis. Next base: position 9,530,029 of record CM070565.1, on the reverse strand, counting down.
CAGCTCCAAAAGCCGTCTCTGGTGGAAACACCAAAGACAACTTCTCTAGAATACGAGGATACCTAGGTGAACCCCATCTACGAGTATCTTCAGACGAGTACCATACTCGATAATGATCTCGAGGCAGATCGCTTATCCCGAAAGGCCAAAATGTATAATCTGGTCGAAGGAGTCCTCTATAAACTAAGAACTCAAGGGGTACTCATGCGATGCATATCGCAGAGAAAATGACTAAATCTCTTTCACAACATACACGGGGGTATCTGTGGAACTCATGCTACCCACAGAACGCTGGTCGAAAAGGCCTTTCGAAAAGTTTTTTATTGACCAACAGCTCTCTACGATGCCAAAGAACTAGTTAAGAAATGTGTACAATGCTAATTTCATAGCAGGAAAATACACCAACCAGCTCAGGAATTACAAACAATTTCTCTATCTTGGCCTTTTGGGACCTGGGGTCTCGATATCCTAGGACCATTCCCAAAAGCTCCAGGTGGCTTCGAGTTCTTTTTTTGGCTATTGATACGTTCACAAAGTGGATCGAAGCCGAACCTATAACTGGTATAACAATGGAAGCAGCAAAACGGTTCATGATGAGAAGCGTGATTACTCGGTTTGGGGTCCCAAGTTGAATAATCACAGATAATGATAAGCAATTTTTGAGCGCAAAATTCCAAGAATTTTGTGACGAGTTGGCTACCAAACTTTGTTACGCCTCTATTGCCCATCCTCAAAGCAATAGGTCAGTCGAAAGAGCAAATGGCCAATTAATGGAGGGAATGAAAACTCGAGTCTTCGACCAGCTTGTCAAGCGCTCGGGGGCTTGGGTACAAGAATTACCCTCAGTATTATGGGCAGTTCATACGACTGCTAGTCGGGCTATAGGCGAAACACCTTTTTTTCCTAGTTTTCGGTGCCAAAACCATAATTCCACCAGAACTAAAGATCAGGTCAACAAGGGTCAAAACTTTCAATGATTCAATCGAGGAACAACTTTGAGCGGATGACATCAAACTGCTCGAAGAGAAGAGAAATCAAGCCTTAATCCGTTCAGCAGTCTACCAATAAGCCCTGCGTAAATACTATAATCGTAAGGTCCAACCTAACAGCATTGCTGTAGGTGACTTCGTATTGAAGAAGATTTAATCCCAGTCTAATTGGAACAAACTTTTCCCCAAGTGAGAAGCTTCTTACACAGTGGTCAAAGTTATGCTAGCAGGTTCGGTACGACTAGCAATGGAAGACAGCCAAATTCTCTCTAATTCTTAGAACATCGACCAGTTACGCAAAATTTATATGTAGCCGACCAACCCTACAATAAAGTATCAGGTTCATTCTATCTTTATTGTGTTACTTTGAGTAGCGCTTTGATAATTTTTTGACCATTCTCTGGTCGTAGGTCCTCCTACAACCAGTACGTACATAGTCGTAAGTTTTTCTATGATAATACTCTGATCGTAAGTCCTCCTACGACTAGTACCCAGTTTTTCTTTACACTGGTCTAAAGGATTGTAACATCACCTAGTCGAAGCCTTTCCTTTTTGCACATGGTCCTGCCCATTAGAAGGAACTTCCTAGTGTCGATTCATTCCTCCCTTTTGCTACCAACACAAAGAGCTCGGGTTCAATACACATGGTCGAAATATTTTTAAGCCAACTCTTACCACCTTAGTTTATTTTTTAATTCATTTTTGAAAAATACTCTAAGCAGAGTACACTTTTGTAATTTGCTCTACTACTTTTGGTAAACTCGTTTCATTTCAACTAGTCGGAGGAAGACACAAAACCTAGTCATAACTTTTCCTTTCTACACGTGGTCCTTCCCACTAGAAGGAACTTCCTAGTGTCGACTCATTTCTACTCTTTCGACCAGTGCACGATAATCGTGATTGAAAAACTATAAATTAGCTAAACCTCTCTCTTTTTAAGAAATCCCTTTTCACACTATTTACTTAGTTTATCTAAATAAACTAAGCAAATAGTCGGGGGCTAGGATAAAGTTATTAATATGATTTTAATTCTCAGTCTGAATTTCTTTTTCCATTCATTATCATATGAGTAAGTAACTACTCGACAAGATGATTTGCAGCAAGAAGAAAGGATTATATATATCAACAATAAAAACTTGTCTTTACATGTTTCTAGTAAAAACTACTCTGATGAGGGAGATCTTATTTGCATCTCCTCCGTGACTTCCTTGCTAATCGACTGCATGTCTTCCATCAACCGCTCCGCTTCTGCTTCAGAGCAGTTGAAGTCGGCTTTGATTGGCTGCATATTAAGATTGGGGTCATGAGCTTTAAGTTTTACCAGGACAAAACTTATTGCGCTTTCAACCGCCTCTTTTATTGAATTAGTCTGGTTTGTCTTCAGAATAGTCACCAACTCTTGCAAAGTCCCGACTTATTCTCTAATGGTACTTGAGTGAGCAATTATCATATCTTCACGAGGAATGACCTCCTCAGCACGTAGCCCACTGAGTACATTGTTCAGGAGAGAAATGTTATCTTCAAGGTTGATCTTCGTCGACTTCATCTCCTCCTGGTTACGTGTCTAAGCCTTACGGAGTTGTTTCATTTCAACTGCCTGCTCTGCAAAGAGTAAGACTAGTCAGATAAAATGACCCCAAAAGGAAAACAAAACTGGTCGCACGTAAAGACTTGCTTACCTACTAGTCGAGAATCTAACTTCTTGTCTTCATTATCATGAGAGGCAGTGCTCTTTGCATAGCGCACCTCCCACGACTTGGCCTCCTGATCTTTTTCTTTGGCGATATGGGAAATCTTGTGAACAACCATGGTCTTTTCTTTGACCTCGATTTCGAGCTTCCCCGTTTCGACCTCTTTTTTTGAAAAGGAATAAGAGTTAGGAAAAAAGAAGGTCATAAGCGGTTTTAAGTTCAACACTTACCGTTTATTCGTCCTTGCAATTTTTGAATTGCAGAGTTTGCCTCCTGAAGCTTCTTCAGAAGGGCTTCTTTCTCTTCCTTTAGCTTTTTTGACTCAACTTTCTCGTAGTAGAACGAATCAGCCAAGGTCTTTTCGTTGCTCTTGAACCTACAGAGGTAAAGAGTAGACATGAGCATAGAACAAGCGGTCGTAAGTCTTTCTACGACCGGTACTTAGTCGTAAGTTTTTCTACGATAATTCTCTAGTCGTAAGTTCTCCTACGACCAGTACCTAGTCGTAAGTTTTTCTACAACAATTCCTTGGTCATAAGTCCTTCTACGACCAGTACCTAGTCGTAAGTTCTTCTACAACAATTCCCATGAACACTGGGCAAGTGGTCGAAACATAAACGACTACGAATAACAGTGACTTACCATCTCTCTGCCTTCTCGCAAAGTTTTGCTTTCTCCTGTCACAACTGCACAAGTTGTCGATTGTACTCTGTAACAGTGACAATTTTCTCTAGAGCTCTCTGCATAAAGAAAGAGAGTGAGAAGCGAGAAAAGCCACATATATAAATGTTGGGTAACAAGCATTTACGTTAATGCTCGTTCAAGCAAACATGGAAAATACGCTTGTGGGATTCTTTAGTTCATCAATCTCTTGAACCCAATTCCACCACACCTTTTCGAGACGCTCGTCACCGAAAACATTCCCCCTGTTAGGAATGTCCTTGGAGTGGGGAACTCGGTTACAAGACCTGAAAGCAGAAGACCCCACAATGAAAGCCAGGCCGAAGAACTCAGAAAAGAAGTTGACACATTCTTCTTCTTCTGATTCGGTGACGGCAGCTCCTCCTTGGGGGCCGGGGGAATCATCTACGGCGACTTCCTTCCCAGCGTGGTGGCCCAATGATTCATCATCTTGGCCTGATGCCTCTGTTGCATCATGCGCCGTTTTCGCCTCTGCCTCCACGACCACTCCCGTGGTCGCAGTCGCTTTGGCAGCAACGACTTCTTCCACCACTTGGATGGTGGATGACCGTTCCACCACCACCGCTATCATTCCTCTGACTGCCTGAGAAATAGCAGTGGATTCCTCGATAGGAACGCCCTTGAGGGCTGGAGGAGTCGGACTAAGATTACAAAAAAAGAAAGAAAAACACATTAAATGGTAAAAAAGCAAAAGGTAAATGTTTTTCTTACACTTTTGTCTTTTTACATACCTTTGTTTCCCGGATTTGATCTTGAATCTGGAAGAAATCTTCCCTAAAAAAGATTTCTTCGACTTCTTCTCTTCGAGTACGTCTGGTCGAAACTCAAGTTGAGGAACAGGATCAACAACGACCACGTCTGGTTGTAAGTCTTGAGCGAGCACTACCTCTAGTTGAGCCTCCTGGCTCTCCGGATGGGCGAGACTGCCTCGACTACTCCTAAGTGCAAAGATCGCCGACCATAGGCACTGCCGGTGCAATGTTTTTTCACAAAGATATAAAACTATTCCAGTTCTCCTTTTATTGTTGCTTGGTAAAGCCACAGGAGGCAGAAACTGTGAAAGTCTTATTGTCGTAGTAGAAGGGTACCTTGGTCTTGGGGGCTTTGTGTTTGAGTGCTTCGGCCACCTTTGCCTTCTCTGCAGCGGCCATGTCTGCAGCGAATTTTGCAAAGGGCCCAGTCGGAGCAGCAGAGCTTGAACTTGCGCCTCCCTTGCCGATGACTTTCACGAGCTAACGCTTTTTGGCCGGAGGAGCCTCGACTTGCTCCGCCACCGTACCGACGACCATCAGCTCGACCACTTCATCGTCCTAACGGTCTCCCATACCTACTTTCTATAGAAATCAGAAAAAGAAATATTACTAAGCAGTCATAAGTTTTTCTAGGATCAGCACCTAGTTGTAAGCTTTTCTACGATAATTTTCTGGTCGTAAGTCTTCCTATGACCAGTACCTAGTCATAAGTTTTCTATGACTACAAGATCCTGAAAATGAAATCATTTCTTGATCACCTTAAGGCATTCCATCTTGTCCTCTGCAGACAGGACTGCCAGGATTTGAGGAGCCACCACAATGGGTGGTAGGGATTTCTCACAAATGAGCTTGACTCAAGCGTCAATTTTCTCTTGTGAGAGATCTGTAGGAGTAAGTAAACTTCAATAGCCAAGTTCAAAATCAACAGAAAGAAGGCTAAGATTGAAAATTTACTTACCCTTCTCGTAATCCCTAGTCGGGTCTTTTAGCCTCGAGTACCTCCACATGGGATGAGCCCTCCTTTTCAGAGAGCTAATGCGGCGCGTGATAAAATTCTTCACCACGTGCAATCCGGTAAGTCCCTCTTCCTTCAAGTCCTTGATGGCTTGAATGTAAGGGGCGATCCGGCCAAGATCCCTAGGAGTCAAATCCTAGGAAGAATTCTTCTGGCGGCAATCCCAGCGAAAGAGAGACTATCTTCTCTGGTCATCTCCCAGTAGAACAACCTCTTCTTCCATCCCGGCCATGACGACTGGGTGAACATCTGAATGTATTCCTTTGACTTCCCATCGTGGAGCTTCAGACTACAGCTACCGGTGATTCCCGCTAGCCTGGTCATCCCGTAGATGTACTAGAATAATTCCAAGTTGGCTGGAATCCCCAGGTAGGCCTCGCCCAAGTAAACAAGCACGCCCAACATCATGATGGAATTGGGAACGAGGTTCACCAACTCCACCCCAAAGTGTTCGAGTACGAGTGTGACGAAAGGGTGAGCAGGCAATCGAAGGCCACACTCACAGTACGCCTGAAAGATGGGAATCTACCCAATCTCTCTCGACGGCCAATGTTGCCCAGTGGCCTCAATCTACTTGACAAACTCCCTCTTTGGGATCTTCTCGGCGGCGACCAGAGCCTTCATCTTAGTCGCATCCATCTTCGATTCGGCCCACTGGGAAGTAGCTCCAGCCATCTTTCTCAAGGGATGTATATTTGGATTGGGAAAGGTCTCAAGGAGGTGCATGATTTGGATGGTGACGGAGAAACACAATAACTCGATGAACAATGGAAGCAACTTGGGGAAAGGTAAAAAAACTCTAAGTCTCACCCACAATAAGTTTTTAAAACCGCGCACTTGAGTTAAAGACATGGAAACCCAATAGTTTCCACCTCTTCGGGAACTGCTCCAAGAGACAGGTCTATGAGAGTCGATTGAGATTCTTTAATTTGTTTGTTCGAGAAAACCGAGTCTGTCTTTACACCTCAAGCGAAATTACCTTCTTGACCAAGTCTATTTCTGGTCAAATGAAAAAGCAGTCGGAAAGGTTTTACTTTTGATTATAGTACTGCGACCACCTTGTGGTCGTAAGGTCTTCTACTACCACCTTGCAAGTTGTAAGATTTCCAACAACTTTCTTAACCAAGTCTATTTCTAGTCAAATGAAATACTGGTCAAAGAGCTTTTCCTTCGACCACCATTCTACAACCACCTACTGGTCGTAAGATCATCTACGGCTCCTTTTCCAAGTAAGTTATTTTCACTTGAAGCTGGGGGGCTAGATGACGAGGATCTAATAATCCTCATTTAATTATTAATCTGTAATTCTTATTATGGATAATAATACCGTCATATGGTTCTTAAGTATACCCCTTAATATTCATAAGGGAAAAACTGGAGGTCGTAAGTTCTTCTACGACCACCCCATAGTCATAAGGCCTTCTACGACTACCCTATAGTCGTAAGTCTTTCTACGAATAACTCATGGTCGTAAGTTATTCTACGATCATTCCCTAGTCGTAAGCTTTTCTACGATTATCGCCTGATCGTAAGTCCTCCTACAATCAGTCTGTGATCATAAGCTTTACTACGACCACCACCTAGTCGTAAGCTCTTCTATGACTAGTCCCTAGTCGATGGGGCTTACAGACATGTGGGCCTGGTCGATCAGGGAATCTTATGCACCATATTTAAAGATATGGGTAGTTAATTACGTTGTTATTCTCTAAAATAACTGCACGTTTAATTCTCTGTCCTGATGATAACTGTGGCAATAATCTCCAGTAACGACTCCATCATCTGAAGCGTTGAGGTGCCCTTTGAACTGGAGAAACCGCGGCCTACTTCGAGCACTATATAATGGGTGGAATCATCAGACAGCAAGGGAGAGAGGGCAATCGGGAGCAGAAGACATTACACTCGAGTCTTTCTCTTCATTTGTAACCAGCATACTCAATATATCCACACAGAAGTAGGGTTTTTATTCTCTCCAGAGAAAGCCTGAACCTGTATAAAAATCTATGTGTTATTCTCTCTGCGTGATTTGAGTCTTGGAAACCCCCCGAATCAGAAAATCATTACGTAAGATCGGTTCTAAAACACCAACAAAGAGCTAAGTTGATTATTATTTTACCTCTTTCATAATCTCTGGTCGGTTCATTAGTCCCCGAGTACTTCCACATGGGGTGTACTCGATCCTTCAGGGGACTAATGCGGCGCGTGATGAAGTCTCTCATCACGTGTCATCCGGTCAACCCCTCTTCCCTCAAATCCTTGATGGCTTGGATGTAGGCGGTGATCCGATCGAGATTGCTTGGAGCCGAGTCCCAAGATGAACTCTTCTCTACGGGTTTCCCCGTGAAGAAAAGGCTACTGTCCCTGAACAAGGTCCAATAGAACCACCTCTTCTTCCACCCTGGTTACGATGACCGGGTGAACATCATAATATACTCCTTCGACTTCCAGTCGTGGAGCTTCAAACTACAGCTACCTGCAATTCCACTATGCTTGCCTATCTTGTAGTAATACAGGAAGAGATCCAAATCTGGAATAATTCCCAGATAGGCTTCGCACAGGTAAACAAATACACTCAGCATTGTGATGGAATTGGGAACCAAGTTCACCAATTCCACTCCAAAATGCTAGGGTACGACCATCAGAAAAGGGTGAATGGGGAGTCAAAAACCATATTCAAAGTACACCTGGAATACTGGAATGGTATCCTTCTCACCCGAGAGCCGATGCTAAACTTTAACGTTTGTCCACTTCACCAAAGTGCGCCTTGGAATCTTCTCTGCTACAACCAATGTAGTCATCTTCTCCATATCCATCTCGGATTTCTCCCACTTGGAAACGGTCCCAGCCATTTTTTCTGAGTGAGTTTGATTTGGATTTGGAACAATTTGGGAAAGGATTGTAGATTTGGTTCGCGGCGGAGAGAATGAGAGCTCAAGAACAGGAATTTTTTTAATTTGCTCCTATGCTGGCACCTTAATTCCAAAATTAGCCCTCTTAGCATCAAATTTATGAATCCGCCCTCTCGCTAAGCGCCGAATTACTGTGACACCGACATGTGGATATGCCGCCACGGAGAGCTGGAAGTCGGTGACCGCCGCAGAAGGCTACGCTGGCGCAAGACCAAACAGCTTATGCGAAGCCACCTTCCGCTCTCCCCAAGAGTGGAATGCATGCATGCAGCATTAATGGCTGCCATTAATGGCTAATTCAATGTGTGGCTGCCATTAATGGATAACTCAATGGCTAGTGACTGCATTACAGAAATGCAAAGGTTCTGCGCTCCTGTGGCGCGGAAGGTGGCCAGGCCCGCCACCTTCCGCGCTGTGTCACTTGGTTCCGTGCCACACCGCTTGGTTCCGCGCGAGCGGCAGGCCATCGGCTTTCCATGCTCCCCGAACGCGGAATGTGCCACATGTCAGTGTCTGGTAATTCCATGCTTGGTAGGGGGCCAGATTCGCAAATTTGATGCCAATGGGACTAATTTTGGAATTAAGGTGCCAGCCTGAGGCCAAATTAAAAAAAAATCCAAGAACAGTTGAAGCGAATGGGGAAAGTAAAACCCTAAGTCACTCCTTTGGTAGGTTTTTATAGCCGTAGGTCTAAGTTAAAGATCATGGGAACTCAACAGTTACCACACCTTTGGGTACTGCTCCCGATGGACAGATATGTGAGAGTCGGTTTGCATTCTTTAATCTGTCTGTTCGGGAAAAGCATTCTATCTTTTCAATTCAAGTAAAATTATCTTCTTGACCAAGTCAATTTCTGGTGAAATGAAATATCGGTCGGAAAGACTCTACTTTTGACCACTATTCTACGACCTCCTTTCCAAGTAAGTTACTTTCACTTGAAGTTGGGGGGCTAGATGACGAAAATCTAATAATCATCAATTAATTAAATTGTTTATCTGTAATTGTTATTATAGATAGCAATATCTTCATGTTATTTGTAAAAATACCCCTTATCATTAATAAGGGAGAAGCTTAATCGAGTGGTCGAAAACTATTCTACGACTACCCTACATGGTCGTAAGTACTTCTACAACTACCTAGTAGTCGTTAGATTTCCAACGACCACCTCATAATCGTAAGCTTTACTATGACTAGGTCAACTACGATCACCCTATAGTCAACAAAGCCTACAGATATGTGGGACCAATCGACTAGGGACGCTTATGCGTTGTGTTTAATACACACGGTAGTTAATATGTGTTGTTATTCTCTGTGATAACTGCACGTATTAAGCATCTGTATCTGACATAACTACAAGACGACGTGGTAGAGTTAGTCTCTGACAATAATTGTCACAGAACGTGCGCATTCTATCAAACGGTGAGACGGCTCTTAATATGGGACAACTATCACCCATTCACGTGCTATAAAAGGAGTAAAGCCAGTGGACATAGGGAGAAAAACAAGGAAAAGAAGAACAACGACAACAAAGACATGATCAACAGACATAAGTCATTAAACTCTAGTTCTAGTGATTTCTTTCCTATTGTAAATCATAGTCAATACAGAAACATAGGAGTAGGGTTATTATTCTCTCAGGAAAATGCTTGAAGTTGTATAAAATCCTTGTGTATTTTTCTGTGTGGTTCAGCTTAATAAAAATCCCCACTACTTATTTTTAAGATACATATTAAACTATCGATAACTTTATAAGGTATAATACCTTATGCTATCTGTAGCAAGTTTTGGCTTGAATAGCTGGCCAACAATTGAAAAGGAAAAAGTGCCAAATAATTATGAAAAGGAAAAAGTACCGACTACAACCTTTGGATGGCGACATCTGAATGCCACCTGTATATGTTTTGGCTTGCTTGAGTAGCTGCACAATAATTACGAAAGGATAAGTACCAATTAACGGATTATGTACCGGCTACAATTTTTTATCTGATCAATACCAATTGTTCACGTCAGAATCATCACACAGTTTCCGGCTGTTCCAGAGACGAAAGTAACTACACTGTTCTATTAGTAACACGGTCCAACCCATGCCACGTTGCCGCACACGCTGCACGAATACACACCAACAGGAAACCCTAACGGTCAGACCTGGTCAAATGGGCGGCCCGGCCCATTTTGGTCCGGCCCATTTCGCTCACATTATTCAGATCGCATCGGCCACCCACGGCTGTGATGACGCCCGCATAAGGCCCATCACCCTTTCGTGTCGTGCCAGCTGGCACGGCCCATTTAGCCTATCGGGCTAAATGTGGCCCGTTTAGCCCATTTGGCCCGACAAAATGAAAAAATTCCAAAAAATAAGAAAAATGTGTAGAATTCAGAATTTGACATGAAAATTGAAAAAAATGAGACAACCATATTGAAAATATAATAGAATTTTATTAATGTTCAAATAGCTAGCTCGTTAAAACATTTGTCATTTAGCTCATAAGACATGAAAAATTAAAAACAATCCTAGAATATATATATATATATATATATATATATATATCTTATAAAATGAACTATATAAAATGTAAAACTACAAAATAAAACCATATAAGTATTAAAAATGGAAAGAAAATCATATAAATATTAATAAATAAAAATTAAATTATATATGTATATTAAAACAAGGTCGGCCTAACGGGCCGTGTGCAGTTTGGTTGTGCCGGCCGGCTGACACTATTCATGCCGGCCGCGTCAATTGGCCGTCTTTGGGGTGTCGGCCTGCATGACCCGAAGCTATCGTCTTTGTCTTTACCGGCCGTGTAGTGTCGTGTCGCGTCTTACCAGTCGTCCAACCAACAAAGGTCATGCTCGTGTCGCCCATCGCACGGCTCGCTTCACGCTTCTAGCCGGGTATACAAGAGAAGGAAATCGACACCTCTAAACTTAGAAACCAATCCTGGACTACAAAATCAGACATTTGACACCCTCAAATTCTTAAAACCATTCACTTTACCCCCTGAGACCAAACCCACTCTGGTTTCATTGACGTGTGTCTATGTGGTATAGCTTCACTAACGTATTGTTCATGTGGTAGTGACTTTACTCTGTGCAGCGCGCCACGCACCCCGCCGCTTGCACCACGCATCACACCACCCGTCGTGTGCGCTCAGGCCTCACCCTTATGAGGCCTAGTGCCTTCTACTCCCTTCAGTTGACCACTTCCCCTCCCTTCCTCACCTCCACAGCCCGCCCGAAGCCGAAGCCATAGGGTCAGCCATTGTTGCCTTTCGTGTTGCAACAAAACGTCGGATATGTGTTGATGGTTATTAGTTTCAATTGTGGTCGTTTTTTCGAGTAAAGAAGTGAGTAGAATTCGGGGTCGAATTCTGTTTAAGGGGGGTAGAATGTAATATTTTGTTTAGACTTCAAAGGAATTTAAATGTATGAATTCAGTTTTTAGTGTAACTAAGAAGGGAAAAATCTATTTTTTGAGGGGGATTAGGACCTTGGGCTTTTGGCCCACGGTTTTGGCCCACTTTAGAGGAGTTCTTTAAAGGGGGATGGCAGCCCCTAACCCTACCATGTATCAGAGCATCACACAGAGCACACTGCATCAGTAGCCGCTCGTGTGTCTCCCATGGTAGCCCTTGCCTCCACCCCCTGCTGCTGCTGCCAACCAAGGAGAGAAGGAAGAGGAAGAGGGAGAAGGAAGGGAGAAAGCGAAGTTCTCGCGGGGATTTCAGTGGGTTCCAGCGTGGTCTTCAAGGGTGATTTTCGATTCCCCATTAATTAGTTTAATTCTTTTCCTATGCGAATGTTGGCGAGTATCAGATCAGTTTCCTGTTGTTATTCAATTAGTAATCTGCAGTCCCATTGATCTGTAGTTTTGGATTAGTTTAGTGTAAAATTAGGGATTAGCGTCTCCTAGAGATAAGTAGATAATTTCAATATATTCTTGGGAGTCTTTGTTCACATTATTTGGATGGGTAGATTATTACTTATGATTTTTATAATCCGAGTGTCTGTTCAGTTCCTTGGTTTCGGGCATTAAACATGGTGATGCGAATTAAAATTGGAAAAACGGACGAATTTAGACTTTTGGTCTACATGAATTAGATATATGACTTTATAATGATTCCAGGAAGTCCAAGATCACATTGTTTGGACAAGTATAATAGGAGTTATGAAACTTTGATCTATGCGATTCAGTTCTGTTTTTCTGTTGGGGACAGTCAGGGAAATATGTTAAGTTTGCAAATATTAGATTCAAAAAAGAAAAATTGGCATAAATTTATTATGGTATATAATTCCTTGTGGATTTTAGAATGTCTTCGATCACTGTTTTTGGATGAACCAATTAAAAGTTATGGAATTTCTAAGTCGATGTTACCGAAGATGACAGATCTGTCTTCGGAGTTAAAACAAGGGTTTAGACGAATTAATATGATATTTTGATCACCTGGGAAGTTGTAGGCTATTGTCTAAGGATTCCAGAATGGTTTCGTTTATCTTCTTTCGTTATGGGAGCTGAAAGTTATGCTAGTTTCAGTGTCAGGACAGAATTGTGGTTTTCAGTACGAGTATTAGCGTTGTATGTTAATAGCTATTTTGCTTGCCTTGGCTTGTATTGAGTGGGTTGTTTAATGTAGGCGGAGTGGTTAAGGGATTGACATCACCTTCACTCTATTCCGGTCATTTCAACTGAAAGGCAAGTGCATTTTAGAGTAATAGTGGATGTTTGGTGGTACAACTTGGTTATATGATTGTTGTTATGATTATTCATGTGAATGGTGAGTATATCCAGTCGTTTATATGCTTTCGTAATTGATGATGCATACTGGAAAGTATGGTATTTATTCATTTTATTTCATTTCATTTCAATGAGATCCCCATATTTGATATATGGGCAATGAGATCCCTATATGAAAAAGGACAGGCACTAGATCCCCGCATTTGAGAATACAGGCGAGTGAACACCAACGGGTGTTACACTCAGCTATACTGTTATATGCAAAAGTGGAGATATGTGCATGATTTGCATTGCATTCATGACATTTATTTATGTATTTAAGATAATGAGAATGATCTGTTAATACTTTAAAGTTTCAGATGTCGTATAATGAGGATGTTCTGTTATTGATATGAAGTTTCATATGCCGTTTATTTGTACTTGCTTAGTCTTGGACTCACGCTTGTTTATTTAATGTTTTACGTGAACGTTGAGGACAACATATTTTGGGAGAAAGTAAAACATGGAACTTTTACACTTGAAAAGCACTTCACTCCACTTCATGATTCACTCATTTTGGAAATTATTATAATTGAATAGGTTGTGTTTTCCTTAGTTCATTCTAGTTGATTTAATTTCTAGTTGATGATTTGTTTATATTGAAGTTTTAAATTAAGATTTCAGAGCTATATTTCTTTTGAATTAGGATTGGGAAGCTTGCTGAAATTTACGATTACATTACGTCTAAAAGTCGTTCATGATTTCTGGATGCTTGTAGTACTTGAATATTATTTATGATCTAGAGGTTTTGGTAGATGTAAGTGATATCTTGGGCTTTGATAAGCCAGGGTGTTACAATCGTCCCCGTCGCCGGTAAGCCAAGAAAGTCCCCGTCGCCCTTTTTCTACTCCACCTCCAAATTTGTTGTCCAACTCCACCAAACTCTAATCCCTTTTAGGGGTAGCTTCTAGACCTCCCTGCGAAGCTCCTAGACATGGTATTCCCACCTCCTTCACAGCTGGTCAGCGCCCCAGAGCATGCCTATGCGCCGCACCCGTGTTCCCGTCGTTTTGCCGCGTTCCAGACCGATCCACCTACGTCACCACCTCCACCTCGACCTTGAGTCCATCCCAAGCTTCTCCTCACCTAATGGTCGCCAGTAGCCCCGCCATCGCTGGCTTAACCTCGGCCACCACTGCCCAAGAAGAAGCCACCCTTAACCTCCTCGTGGCCAGTCACAGCTCATGCACACCTTGGCCCGACCTCCCTGTCGTTGGAGCTCATCGTTGTTGTTCAAGCCATGACGCCCAGGAGCTGGTACTTGACGCCATTAGCCGCACCTTCGCTGGCGACAGAGAAGGGGCTTGCAGGGGTGGTGAGGTAGTGGTGCGGTTGGTAGTGGAGGCGGGCGATGTGGGCGTTAGCGCAAGCCATCGTGGTGGTGGTGAGGAGGACGGTTGCTGCTATTGCTCGGATGGAAGGAGACATGAGAGACCGAGAGAGAGAAAGAGAGATGGAGAGGTGGAAAAAAGATTCTTGCATGACATATAGGTCCCACTACTCTTTTTTTTTTGTTTTATTTGCTAACCGGTTGCCATGCCATCCTAAAACGTGCTCCCATGTCAAAAAACCGTGGCATGTCAACGTCACATCGGATGAAACTAGGGTAGAATGGCTTCAAGATGTGAAGTGAACGGTTTTAACAGCTTGAGTGTGTCGAATGTCCGATTTTGTAGTTGAAGTTTGATTTCCAGACGACTTTCCCAAGAGTTCAGAGTCAAATGTACTTTTCCCACAAGAAAAATGCGCGAGAGAAAACATGTGACCTTCGTCTGCATAGGTACACGCTCTAACCGTCTAGAATGTGAGTGTGTATGTCTCTGAGGGGATCAGATGCAGATGTACCGCACGATTTTTTTTTTTAAATAACCTAGTTTTTATTCCGAATCATAGTAATAATATCACCTTTTTTTCTTTTTACAGGAATAATCATCTGTCGCTCAACTGTTGGGCGACTAATCCAAATCGCTCAATAGTTGAGCGACTTGGACACTTGTCGCCCAACGGTGCACAATACATGCCCTACTAGTCGAGCGAGATGTACAGCAGGATCAACCGTTGAACGACTTGGGCTAGTCGCTCAACGGTTAAGCGACAAAGGATTATTCCTGTAAAATAAAAAAAAGATGATATTATTACTGTAATTCGAAATAAAAACTGAGATATTTTTTTAAAAAAATTCTTCACCGCACCGTCTTTAGTTTCTGATATCCTACCTCTGAGAACAGTAATGTCTCGATCGGGTGTGGTTGTTGAAGTTTCACATCCAGGATTTCCCCAGCTGCCGCCTAGAACATGCTAGCAAAGAGATGAGAGCGATGGATCATATACCAGTGCGCATTGCCGAATGTCCTCATCTCCCTGTCGATCTGCAGATTTTTCATAATATAGAAGATTTTTCATAATATACAGAATCTCTCTCTCTCTCTCTCATGAATTTGAGACAGAAAGTGGCAAAAGTTCTCATGAATTTGCAACAGAAAGTGGCAAAAGTTATCCGCTGTGCACCGAAGTTCGATGCCGCCAAAAAGTCTCCTACAAAAGGAACAACCATACAAGGCTTGGATATACGCGTTTTCATTGGTAAAACATAGGTTTCCAGTTTTAGATAAACGAGGTTCGCTTATATATCCCTTGTTTGTTAGGCTTACAAAGTGCTCCCTCCGTTTTTATAATATTTGTCTGATTATCATATATGTACACAAAAAAGTAGATACAAAATCTACATAATAATATTTTTTTAGGACGCATATTATAGTTAATTGAATTGGAACATACTTATACCATATTAAATGATGTATTTCAATTTTCAACCATTCAACATCATTCGCGTTATTCGCAGCACGGGTTGATGATGGAAAAGTACAATAATTACGATCATGATTTCCTTAATTGGCTAATACTATTAAACAATAATTCCCAATAAACTAGACAAACATTTTTAGGATATCAAGATGTTAAATCAATTAAAGAATTACCAAACCCAATTGTACTGCAGCAATGCTAATTGCTTAGAGCATCTTCAACCCATTGTTTCTTAAGCTGTCTATGTATTGTCTAAATCATTTTCATGTCACCTACAGACATCCACCCCAGCACTCAACATCATTTTACAAATACTCCCCGTTCCTTTTTTACTTTACATTTTTTAGTTTTCCGGTCTCCCAGATGCAACTTTGGTCGTTACTTTTTATAACTTTACATTATGATATATTAGTAAAATTATAAAGTTATTTTTAACGACAAATCTAATGATATAATTTTTATATAGCCAATCTAGATAGTTTTAAACATATTGATAATGACGGCATGTATTCTAGGACGTCAAGGAAAATAGAACGGAGTGGGTACCTTCTCACCCATCTCAAAAAAGAAATATCGTCTCGACGTGCTCCACTTTTTAGTTTTTTTAAAAAAAAAATGCTTTCCACCAACCATTCCATTTTCACTCTCTTCCTCACCGCCACCGCCCTCCTATCCTAATGGCTGTCGTGTAGGCTCCTCCTTCGCCTTCGTTGGATGTTGCCCTTGCGCCCGCCTCACCCCCACCCCCCCCCCCCATATACCACCTTCTCCCACACCATCATCGTCCACCCTTCTCTCTCACCATTGTTGGCCACCGACACTGCCATGCTCGTCCCTCACCCTCTTGTCAGGGCTCCCTGACATCAAGAACCTGCCTAACCATCCTTGATTCGCCTCGCCGTTGTCTCGGCCGATGTAATACCTCGGCCTACTCGTAGTGCGATCATGTGGAGTTGTGTGATGCGATTAGCCCCACATTGCTTGTCTAAAGTGAGTTGTGGTAGTATACAATACATGTTGGATCCAAACGCAGCATATCCGGGTTGACCCTTTTACACAAAACAAGAACGAAAGTGTAAGTAGAGTGTTATGTGTATGCAGATCCACCCTACGATGGACTAGGTATCGAGCGAATTTTAGGCAATGGTGTTACGGCCGTGTATGGCAACCCTGGCTCGCCATGTCGCCATCCCAATCCTCGTCGCTAGGTCGCCGCGGTGCTGGCTGTCGTGGCTACTGGCTAGGTCGCCACCGAACATGTGGCCCTCGCCATGGGCGTAGCTGGCACCACGAAAGGGATTTTGCGTTGCCCCCTCGGTCTTGGATTGGGCCAAGAGGCTATCCAATCCCTCGCATGAGGACGTACGGCTTGGATCGATCTTGGTGGCCCACAGGACAGGGAGACTAACATCCACTATAAATAATCAATCAATCATGCAACAAAATACTACGCGCGCGGGCCGGAGCATACTGCACGCACGTACGGTAAGTGGTAGCTGGTGGACACAGTGTAGCAGCTAGCTAGGGGAGGATCCGAAGCGGCGGCGGCGGCCCTCGATCGCCGGAGTTTCCTCGATGCTCCAGTACGCGACGGCGGCGGAGGCGGAGGCGGCGCTGGGGCGCACCCTGACGTGGGCGGAGGCGGCGTGGCTCCGGTACTCGGCGTCGATGCCGGACCGCTACCTCCACTGGCACAACATCGCCGTCACCTTCGTCGTCTACACGCTCGCGCCGCTGCCCCTCGCGCTCCTCGAGCTCTGCGCGCGGGGCACCGCCAAGTCGTACAAGCTGCAGCCCCGTGTGTGGCACCCGCCGGCCACCTTCCTCCGCTGCTACCTGGACGCCGTGCGCGTCTCCATTCTCCTCATCGGCCCTTACCAGCTCGTCTCCTACCCTGCCGGCAAGGTCGTCTATATATATCTGCAGTTCTTGCATGCATTGTGCTCATGATCAACTCTATATTGCGCCATCTGAAAAAACAAACTCTATATTGTGGCTCTAATTATGAAGATACAGAGAGTCTCAAATATTATAACAAATGGACTTGAAAATTTGCAAAACTTAAAAATGACTTGGTAGGTCGCTAAATTTGCAAAAACTATGTACATCATGTTGGCCATTCCAATTTTAAACCTAACAGGGTGGTACACCGAAATACCGCATTCATCGATATTCGAACATCATCTGAATTGGCAACAAATATAGCTAATTAGAAAGTAACAATGACAGAGAAAAGAATGACACAATTTGCAACTAGTGCAGAGGCCTAGTAAGTGACAATTCACTGCTGCAAGTTTAAGAACTTGCCAAGTTAACATCTACGGAGTATGTTATTATGAGACATAAATGGCCGTACTTTAATTAGTCTAAGTGTATGGATCGACTATGGACAGACACACTGCAACTTTTCTGAAGTAAAAAGGAAAAAGAAAAAGGATCAACTCATCTTTATCTGTTGCATGATATAGATAATGGATATCCGGACGGGGTTGCCGCTGCCGTCGATGGGCGAGGCGGCGGCGCACCTGGTGGTGTACTTCCTGGTGGAGGACTACCTCAACTACTGGATCCACCGGCTGCTGCACACGAGGTGGTGCTACGACAAGATCCACCGCGTCCACCACGAGTTCACGGCGCCCATGGGCTACGCCGCGCTGTACGGCCACTGGGCGGAGATGCTCGTCCTCTCCGTCCCCTCCCTCGCCGGCCCAGCCATCGCGCCGTGCCACCTCACCACGTTCTGGCTCTGGTTCGCGGTCCGCCTGATAGAGGGAATCCACATACACAGCGGGTAACCAACATCACTTGCGCTAGCTCTAGCTAGATTTTTTGTGAGCAAACGAACGGACGAAGAGCTTATATATGATGTGTGCCCCGTATGAATAAACTACAGGTTCAACTTCCGGTTAAACGCTGGGAGGTTCATCCCGTTCTACGGGGGTGCAGAACACCATGACTACCATCACTACCTGGGAGGGCGGAGCCAGAGCAACTTCGCTCCCGTTTTCACCTACTGTGATTACATATACGGGACGGACAAAGTACGGAGGCTTGTGCTTTCTTTCTTGTGCTAATCAACAGTTAAACCTACAAAATAAGAACTGATGGCATATATATTTTCTGACACTAAATTATCTCTGAATTGGTTGTTTCAGGGCTACAAATACTATAAGGCAAAACTGGCAAAGGTATAGCACCTGCCATCTTCTTCCACTGTCTATGCTAGAACAAATTTCCACACAACAAAATAATACTAGTTGCCAATTATGAGATTTTTTTACCTAAGGCGATTTTCTGACACCCCTGGCTAAACTGGGCCTATGAAAGTATCACACCTGTTTGGAATATAGGAATTTTGCACGGAATTTCACAGGAAACGGTCTAATTTCCACAAGATTCGGGAAAAAAATTCTGTGTTCGAAACGGGGTTTATCAATAAGAAAAAATTAATTGGAGAATTGGAGCCACGGTTACATATTTTCCCATGTGGACTACACGCATGCTGTTATTTTAACTAAATGTCTAATCTTTGTTTAAAACGCTGGATGGAACAGGTGAAGGAGATGGCAGACAACAACGTCGAGAAAGGAGAGAGCAATGGATTCGACAGCGGGAAACACGACGCGAGAGGGAGAGAGACAGAGAGAGATTAGTTGCTCAATGCATGCACACATACGATTTCTAATCCATGATCTTTGTAATCTCCCCATGACGCAGTACACTCGCATGAATAATAAATGCTTAATATTAATAGAATAATCGGCATCATCCAGACACTCTAGCTAAGCAGACTTTTGCTCTCTTGGGGCATGCTGTTCTAATAGAGGCCTGGAAAAGAGCATGAAAATAAGAGGCAGATGTGCTTGTAATTGTTAGATATGTATTACACCCGGTGTATTTTTCCTGTTGTATAAGGAGTTATCTGTATATATATCATACATGTATGTATACATATTAGACCATTGGTCTCATAATGAATACAAGCACTATTCATAACATGGTATCAAAGCGATGCTAGGGTTATGGCTTTACTATTGACGCCGCTGCCGCCACCACCCTTCCCGTGTCCTCTGTTTTTCTACCGCCGCTGCCACCCACTCGCGTGAGCTCCGCATTGGCTTTACGCCGTCGCCACATCTTCCTCGCCCCCACTGCTAGTTCATCTTCACTTCGTCGCCTCTGCTTCATCTTCACCGAGCTGCTTCACCACCCCGTGAGTCGCTCGGAGCCCGAGCTCCATCCCGCCCGACGCCGACCGCACCAGAGCTCCTCTCTTCGTGCGAGGTCGCCGCCACCGCCGTCGCTCGGAGCACGAGCTACATCCCGCCCGACGCCAACCACACCAGAGCTCCTCTCTTCGTGCGAGGTCGCCGCCACTCAGACTGCATGAGCCGCCATCGCCAGTCGCCGCCGCCAGGGAACCCTAGCCCCGCTGCTCTTCGGTTCTTCGCAGTCGGTTTTTTTCGTGAGTCGCCCGCCCGGAGAGCAAAAAGAAAATGTCGTCCTCTTCTGGCACTGTTTCTGTTCCTTGTTGTCTGGTGATCTTCGATGGTCTCAATTATCAGGACTAGTTTCAGCACATGCACCTCCACATGCGTGGTCAGCGTCTTTGGGATTTTCTCATCAGCGAGCTACCTTGTCCGCCTCGACTTGTTCCACCTGTTGAGCTCGTGCTCCCGAAGGATGCTTCTGAAGATACTCGTAAAGAGGCATCTGATGTTTTTGAGGATGCCATAGAAACTTTCTAGACTCAGTGTGCTGCCTACAAGACATGGATTGATGAGGATGTCTGTGCCTCTACTATTCTGGTTGCTAGCATGGCAGTGCATCTCACTGGGGATGTGGTTGGTTTGACTTTTGCACAGTTGATGTGGGCGCATCTGCGCAACTGCTACGAGCCGTCTGGTGATTCCTTGTATCTTACTGTTGTGCGTTAGGAGCAGTCATTGTAGCAAAGAGATGCCACTATGGACGAGTTCTATGCTCAATTGTCCATAATATGGCATCAAATTGACTCTTTAGGACCGGATGTTTGCCAGACTTGTTAGTGCCGTTAGCGTCAGTAGTCTCATCTAGAGCTTCGTTGTATCTACGACTTCTTGGCACATCTCTGGGTTGAGTATGAGTAGACTCGTGCTCAGTTGCTGGTGCGCCAGCCTCGTGTGGCTCTGTTGGAGGCCCTTGCATCTGTTCGTGTTGAGGAGATTCGCCTTCGTGCTGCGGGTCCTCTAGCTTCTGCACCTGCTATGTCTCCAGCTACTCCTTCACCAGTGACAACTATTGTTGGTAAGGGACTCCACTGCACCTATTACAACAAGGATGGATATGTGGAGCAGTTCTGCTACAAGAAAAAGAAGGATTTATGTCGTGGTGGTCGTCGTCCAAAGGGCACTGGCAATTCCTCTTCTGAGAGGAGCTCTGGTGCTTTTGATACTCAAGAGCTTCTTGCACTGCTGTGTCGCATGGCTGCTTTTGCACCGTCTGGTTATGCTGGTTTTGCTGTACAGTCTTCTAGTGAGAGGTCACCTTCTACTTCTTCTTCCTCATGTATATCACCTTGGATTCTTGACTCTGGTGCTTCCTTTCATATAGCATCTGATTCCACCTGTCTCACTTCTATTGGTCCTTTAGCTGCTCCTATCACTATTCAGAGAGCAGATAACACCCCTCTCCCTGTCATAGGACGAGGCACTCTTTCGAAAATCCTCTTTTCATGTTCCTGATGTTTCTTATGTTCCCAAACTAACCATGCAGCTCATATCTGTCGATCAATTCACCAATCATGGTTGTTGTGTTATTCTTGATTCTGATTCTTGTTCTGTTCAGGATTGACGCACGGGGACTCTGGTTGGTACTAGCCCTCGCCGCCGTGACTCACAACGACTCTGAGAGCTTGACTAGCTTTATCTTCCTTCCACGCCTCTACCAGTTTTGTCACCGCCACCGCCACTTCACCGATCCTCCAATTCGCCTTTTGCTCGCTGGCATCATCATTTCGATATCTTTATGGTCGCTATCTATCTTCTTTACTTTGTCGTGGTCTTTAGGGTTTGTGCTCGTGATGCTTCTCTAAATTGTCGATTGTAAGCTTGGTAAATGGGCCCAACTCCCTATCCTTCTAGTGAGTCGCTGTCACAAATATTCTTTTGATCTTATTCATTCTGATGTATGGGGTCTGGCTCCTTTCGTTTCGAAAGGAGGTCATCGATATTATATCATTTTTATTGATGACTTTTCCCGGCATACTTGGATATACTTTATGTCATCTCGTAGTGAGGTTCTCTCCATCTACAAGAATTTTGCTACCATGATCCGTACTCAGTTTGACTCTCCTATATGTGTTTTTCGTGTTGATTCTGCTGAAGAGTACTTGTCAGGAGTCCTTTGTGGTTTTCTTGCCGAGCAAGGCACTCTCTCTCGGTTTTCTTATCTTGGTGCTCATGCCCAAAATGGTGTAGCTGAACGAGTCTGTGGAGTGTGTTTTTCTAGGCTATAGCGCTATTCATATGGGATATCGTTGTTGGGATCCTGTTGACCGATGAATGCGGGTTTCTCAAGACGTCACTTTTGATGAGTCTCATCCTTTCTACCCTCGTCCTTCTCCTTCCACCACTCCAGCATCTCTTATCGAGCTACTTTCTATCCTGACTTTCTCTGCCACCCTCATAGCCACCACACCTCCACTACAGCCTTTGGTCTCTCCTATGCATCCTTCCATGTCGGCGGCTTCTTCACTGCTGATGCTTCCTTCGTCACCGATACCCTCTCCAGATGTTCCTCCTGACCTTGTTCCTTCTTATCCTCTCAACTACACTCGTCGTCTGCGAGTTAAGGATTCTTTTGATACGCAATCTTCTTCTGACGTGCCTTCTTCTTCGACCTCTCCTCCTCGATATGCTCTTTGTGATCGCTAGTCTATTCGGCCTCCTGTGCGTTTTTGTTTAGCTGTTTTTGCCGAACCGACCTCTTATCGTGATGCTACTGTTCATCAGGAGTGACAGCATGCGATGGCAGAGGAGATTGCTGCCCTTGAGCGTATGTAACATCCCAATTTTCAGGAGTTTTTGAAAAAAAAAATTCAAAATAAAGATAACCATTCGGTTTTGCTGAATTGCTCAAGCTTAACCTGAGATTTTCCCAATTCAAGTGTTTAAAATGACTAAATCAAACTTCAACTAATCAAAAGTTTGGTTTATTTGGAGTTGATTGGGTTTTGGTGCTGTCTCTTCCCTTTCTCAGCTCGTCCCATTTTTCTCTCAGCCTTGCTCCTCTTTGGTTTGGACCTCTCCTTGTGTCCAGACCTCCTTTTCGTTTGAACCTTCTCTTTGGTTCAAACTTTCCTTTCCTCTGGACCTCTCCTTGTGTCTTTCATTTGGACCTCTTCTTAGGTCCAGATCTTTTTCTCTTTTTGGGACCCTCCCTGTGGTTTAGACCTCCTTGTGGTTTAGACCTCCATCTCTGTTTAGACTTCCTTTTGGTCTAGATCTCCTTGTCTGTTTTGACCTTCCTTTGGTTTAGACCACTTCTTGGTTTAGACCACCTTTCTGTTTGAACCTCCCCTTTGGATCAAACATTTTTCCCGTTTGGACCACTCCTTTGGTCCAAACCTCCATTCCTTGATCCGTGTTGTGTCCTCCTAGGCTCAGCAAACCTCCCTTGATCGCTCTAGACCTCTTCTTATGTCTTTTGGTTAGACTTTCCTTTTGGTCTAGACCTTTTCCTTCGGTTTTAACCACCCCTGAGATGTTCCCAAGCTCGGATTTGTGTTTCAAACATCCTTGAGTTCTGAAATTCAAATTCGGGTTGAATTTCTCCCTTCTGGATCTCTCTCGATTGACCTTCTTTCCTTCTCTATCCATTTTGGACCTCCCTCGTGTTCATTTGGACCTCTTCGTGTCCATTTGGACCTCCCCTTGTTTGATCTTGACCGTCAGGGCCCCCCCTTGTTTGATCTTGACCGTTAGGGCCTCCCCTTGTTTGATCTTGACCGTCAGGACCTCCCCTTGATTCATCTTGACCGTCAGGACCTCCCCTTGTTTTATCTTGACCGTTAGGACCTCTCCTTGATTCATCTTGACTGTCGAGACCTCCTTTGGATCTCCTTCATTTCGTTTGGACCTCCTCTTGAGTCCAGACCTCCCCTTTTGGTTCGCGCAGCTCCGCGCCCTCTTCTCTGTGGATCGTCAGATTTATTTTGGACGGTCTGATTGAGATGCAGAGCTCAGTCGGTCTGAACGTTCATTTCACTCTGGACTGCCCGATCAAAATCGGACGGCCCCACTTTGCTGCGCGTTTTCCCCTTGCCCTCAGGACCTCATTCCTTCTTGATCTTTTGCGAAGACCACCCTCCAGGTCGTTTTGCAAAGACCACATCCTTTCGGTTTTTACAAAGACCACCCCCTTGGGTCAGGACTACTCTACTGGTCACGACCGGTCTTTTGCAAAGACCACTTTGCGGTCACGACCTCCTCAGGATCTCCTTGTCCTCAGGACCTCCTAGTCTTTTTGTAAAGATCACCTTTGCGGGCACGACCACCCCTTGGTCTAGACCTCCTCTTTTGACTCACGACCTCCCTTTTGGGTTTAGACCTCTTTGTTGGTTTAGACCTTCTCTTTGGGTTTAGACCTCTCTGTTGGTTTAGACTTCCTTGTTGGTTCAGACCACTCTAGTGGCCTTTTTGCAAAGACCATCCTCGTGGCCTTTTTGCAAAAAGCACCCTTGTGATCAGGACCTCCCTTGTTGGTCATGACCTCCCTCTTAGTCTGGACCTCCTCTTTTGGGATCTCCACTGTTGGACCTCCTCTTTCGAATCTTTTCCGTTGGACCTCCTCCTTGTCCTCAGGACCTTTCTTGGTCTTTTTGCAAAGACCACCCCTTTGGGTCACGACCTCCCTTGGGTCACGACCTCTCCTTTGACCTCCCTCTTGGTCACGACCTCTCTCTAGTCACAACCACCAGGACCTCCCTTGACTTCCTCAGGACCTCCTCCTCCAGACCTCCTCCTGGTTCCGACCAGTCCCATCTGTCAGCCCTGTCAGAGCTCTGCTCACCTTTTCATACCTCTTGTCGCATCATTGCTGTGGCAAAAGTCTGTGCACATTTAATGCTGTCAGCTCCACCTTGACCTTTCCTTCACTTGTCTCCTCCCTTGCCTGCTCCAGCCACCTTCCGTACCTACTAGCAGTGTACCATTGCCTTGAATTCTGTCGCTCCATCTTGGTAGTGCTCCTTTCCTCTTCTCCTTTAAAAAGAGCACCACAGAGCACCCATTTTCCTCTTTGTTCCGCACTCAATCCTCTCCTTCAATCTCTCTCTCTGCTCGTGAGCTTCAGACTCCTCTGGTCTTGACCTCCCCGGAGTGGATCTTCCTTTCGCTTTGGACCTCCTCTTAGTGGACCTTTTTCTTTGATTCTAGTTAAGTTCTCTTCGGTTTTTACTTGGAGTTGCTTTATTCATTTGTTTTCTTTTCGAACGCGTAGATTCTGGTTTCACTGAGGAGTTCGTGGATCCAGCTACCTCGACCGAAGCATCTCAGCTCTTCATCGGAGGCAAGTCATGGACCTTTCACCATTTTGATCCCATTTTACAAAAGTATCTTGTTTTGGTATAAACTTGCATGGCTAGTCGTATAAAAATAGTTTTGGGCCTAGTTATTTACCTACTCGTTTTTATGCCTCCTTGTTAATTTGCAAATGACATGTTGACATGTCTCCTTGGACAGCCGTAGGATGGGTTATTTAGTTGGACATTGTTGAATACCAACTTGGGCGTGTATTATGCTTAGACATGCTTTAGCCTGCGTTGGTCTTACCCATGATTCAATATATGTTACTTTATCCCAGTGCACATGATTTGTGACATGTGTTGTCATGGTCTGTGTTGCTGATTAATGCAAAGTGTGGCATGTGTGTTGCCACGGCATCTGTTGCCGCTTTAAACTAAAATTTGTTGTGCCACGGCCGGGTGGTCGTTTGGCCGGGTAGAACCAAAAAACGATTTATACTCGGCCGAGTTGGCCGAAAGTGAGTAGTGGGTGCTGTGTGCACATTAGGATGTGGATAGTCTCGCCTGAGCAGCCATCTAAGGACTTAACCTTGTAAGCCATTGATCTGGGCCATCTTCGCGGCAACCACATGTCCAGATGTCATGGACTCGCCGACTAATTAGCAAAGTTTTGAGTCGGTTCTGTGTTTGGCTGATTATGGCGCAAGAGGGGGCCACTCGGATGGCGAAACCTTAGCGAGCAGAACCGACGTCAAAACGGAGCTTTGTAAAGGCCTTGTGATAATCTCTTAGTCGCACACCTTGGAAGTGTGTGAGCCGACAGTATAAGATGACTATCTCTTATGGGTAAAGCTGTACACCTCTGCAGAGTGAAAATCTATTCTAATAGCCGCGTCCTCGGTTATGGACATGCTCGGTTCTTTCACGCAAGGGGTAGATTGTTTTCTCAAAAAGAGGTCGTGGGAGCGCTAGAGTGGTCCTAGGTGCTCCAGGGTTGGTACTCCGAAGTAGTCTTGGGAGCTCTACAGTGGTCTTAGGGACTCTGGAGTTGGTGCTCCAGAGAGGTCGTGGGTGGACCTCGAGTGGTCAGTGGTCCTCGAAAGTGGAATCAGGCTGTGAACAGGTGTTCACGGTTGGTTTTCAAAAGAAACTGGTTACTTATGTATTACCTTTCAACTTGTGCCTTGCAATCTATTAAATGTATTTCCAATAAATGTTGCTTTCTGCAAACTAACCCTACAGCTACCCTTGCCGAGCTTTGCATGATTATTATTGCATTCATTTTCCCCACGGCTTGCTGAGTACATTCAAAGTACTCATTGCTTGTGCCCTCTATTTGATCAGTAGAGGAGGGTGATCCAGGGAGCTCAGTGCTCTACGAAGGGGAGCTCTTTGAAGATCATGCGCATTAGGAGACGTCCTCAACTCGATAGCCTATGGGCTTGTCTTCTGGCTCTCGCTTGTGTTTTATTTCCGCTGCAGATTTTTCCTTTTGTGGTTAGCCCTGTGTGGCACCTCTGTAAACAAGCTTGACCATAAGGACCTTTGTTAATATATTAATTTGCCTGCTTCATCTTTAAGTTTGTTGTATCGTTGTGATGTCACCAATGTGAGTCTCTGCGAGCTAGCTTACTGATCCTGGGATTAGCTCATTGTGTGCAGAAGCTAGGACCTCCGAGTGGTCTTGGTGGATCTCCGGGTGGACCAATGTGAGTCAGTTTGTTTCTGCTCCTACTCAGCTCTACTATAGTCATCTTCTTCGTGTTCTACGATATCTTTGTGGAACCATCACTTGTCATCTCTTTTTCCCTCGCTCCAGCTCTTTACAGCTCCAAGCATATTATGATGCCACCTGGGCTAGTGATCACTCTGATCGCCGGTCTCTCTTTGTCTATTGTGTTTTTCTTGGTAGTTCTCTCATTGCTTGGAAGACTAAGAAGTAGACAATAGTTTCTCGTTCAAGTGCTGAGGCTAAGTTGCGAGCTATGGATTTATTGACTGCGGAGGTTACTTGGCTACGATGGTTACTTGAGGATTTTGGTGTTTCTGTTTCTACACCTACTCCTCTTTTGTTTGACAGTACATGAGCTATTAGCATTCCTAAAGATCCAATGAATCATGAACTTACAAAGCATATTGGTGTTGATGCTTCTTACGTATGGACACAGTGCAGACTGTGTTGTTGTTTTTGAAGATTCGCCTTGTGAGCTTCAGTTGGTAGACTTCTTCACAAAGGCACAGACTAGAACCCGTTATAGTTTCTATCTCTCCAAACTTCATGTTGTTGATTCACCATAAGTTTGAGGGGTATTAGATATGTATTACTGCCTGTGTATTTTTCCTGTTGTATAAGGGGTAATCTGTATATATGTCATACCTGCCTATTGGTCTTATAATGAATACAAACGCTATTCATAACAGTAAGGAAAAAGTCCGGTTTACTCCCCTAAACTATCAGAAAAGTCTGGTTTACCCCCTGAACTACAAAACCGGTTTTTTAACCCCCTGAATTTGTCAAAACCGGTCAATACACCCCCTAGGCTGGTTTGGAGCGGTGGTTTCATACAATACACGATACAAGCCACATACACATGTACAATACAAGATACAAGCCACATACACATGAGATTAAGCCAATGACAGTGGGCCAACAAGCAAAACAATCCATTCCTCTACCTCTTTTCACTCCTGCTAAGAGAGAGGGAGGCCAAGGGCGAAGGTTCGGTTCCAGGGCCCTGACGACTTTTTCCCACACCCACCGCGACAAGAGCACCGTCTTCGGGTCAACATCCCACCACCTTCCCTTTCTTCCTCGGCGTGGACCTGCGTCAAGACTTGCCGACGCCGCTTCCTTCACCACGCCGACCCGCCCTCGCCGACAAGCGCGACGTCCTCATCGCCCCTACAACCCCAAATATTACTTTCATCGGCGCACGCTACGCAAGATCTACCTCGACACCGAGCGAGTCCGACCACGCTACCACCAAGGCCGCCATGGACCTCCTCCGCCCGCCGCCCGCGACTGGGCCACCGAGTTCCGCGTCGGCGTCGACGCCATGCTCGCCATCACGAGGCCGACTCGCCAAGGCCGATAAGCCTTCCTCTTCGTCTTTGGCTTCAACGCTGTTCACGGCTTCTCGGTGTCCCGCTGTCCTCGATCACGGAGGTCGGCAGACAAGATCATAGCTGGCGGCCATGCACTGGCGGGAGGAGGCGCGGCGGGTATCAAAGACGGCGGCGAGGTTCGCGGGTTCGCAGGCGATCTTCTTTGGTGTGGTCGACGGTGTACGAGGTGCTCGGATGCACGGTGGCCACCGTAGCCGGCAGCACGGCGATTGAGCCGCGGTCAGATGACACCAAGAGATCGGCGCCAGAGAGGTGCCGAAGCCGAAGCGGCGCGGCATGGTGAGGAGGCGACGCCAGAGAGAGGAGGAAGCAGACCAGGAGGCGGCGACAAGGAGGAGGCGAATGAGCGGCGGCGGCGGCAGGCATGAGGAGGCGGGCCGAAGCGGCGGCAAGGGCCGAATCCTAATCGGAGAAAAGCGAGAGAGAGAGAGAGAGAGAGAGAGAGAGAGTGGATGAAGGATGTATGGTTTGGATGAGGATGTATGGTATTATGTATTTGTATCATTATTTGCAGTTGTATTAGTGTTGCACACATCTCAAAGCATAAACGGACGGCTCAGATGTGTTGATTGTACAAAACCACCGCTCCAAACCAGCCCAGGGGGTGTATTGACCGGTTTTGACAAATTCAGGGGGTTAAAAAACCGGTTTTGTAGTTCAGGGGGTAAACCAGACTTTTCTGATATCTCAAGGGAGTAAACCGGACTTTTTCCTAACAGTAATATGGCACTTAATCATAGTATGCTCGAGCTTCTGAAAGCATTAATCGAATAATCGGCATCATCTAGACACTCGAGCTGAGCAGACTTTTGCTCTCTTGGGACATGCTGTTCTAATGGAGGCCTAGAACAGAGTATAAAAATAAGAGGCAGAGGAGCTTGTAATATGGCACTTAATCACAAGAGCATGTACTAACGCTTTATATCACCGCCTATAACATCGTCACGTGGGATATTTCACGACGCGATAAAACAAAATGAAGAGAGAGAGAGACGCCGCTTCAATCCTCAGAATCGACTATAAAGACCGTAAACAAAAAAGATTAAAAGATTATGCTGTTTCTATATGACAACTAAAAAGACAAAGAAATGCCTATCTACCATCAGATGATCTATCTTTAGTGTTATCTATAGATAATGTAAAGAGTTATTATAGACAGCAGTTGTCTTTATCATTATACATACCCTAGTATGCTCGTGCATTTGAAAATCGGTTGCGTCAGGCCAATGTTTTCGCTGTCGCCACCGTACCGACACCGACATGATTGCGTCCATTTTTAGCGTCGGCACGGCGCGCGCGCACATGTTTTTGCGTTGGACGTTTCACCGGTAAGAGCGATTCCGTGCTCCACGTCGCAAGTGAAAACAACGGCGCGTGACCTGCAAATTAAGCAAAAAAAACTAGGTATTGGAATACATACTATTAGCGAAATTAGGGTTGGAAACTTTCGCCGCGGCTTTGTATACTGTCGGCCTAACAGGTGGCCCATAGGCGAGCACGGTCCGTCCACGTGCCCATCCAAACAAGGTATAATGTGGTGCAATAGTGCGTGGACCCCAGTTTGACGTGTACGCAACATCGCTTTTATGAAGTGAAAGTTACTATTTTAAGAAAAAAAAACACCAAGCTCACGTTATACCATTAGAAATTTGGAACCCTTCCCAACAGGACAATATACAACCATCTATTGGAATCTTTTTTTAAAATAATCTATTTTTTATTCGAAATATCAAAAATATTCCGACGATATTTTTTTTTACAAAAATATACGCCTCACGCCCAATAAGCAGCGACGAACCTATCGCCCAACGGTTGGGCGACTACAAGCCTATCGCCCAACCGCTCGCTTTAAAATCGACAGAGGCGAGCTGCTGCTTACGCCATCATTACGATGTCAGACGGTTGGCGATAGGATCCATCGTCAACCGTCATAAATGATCGAGATGTTCCATGCGCCTAACGCGGGGCGACTGGATTGCCTATATAGGCACTCACATGTCCCTCAAATGATTCTTTTAGCCACAGAACAACAAGCACGGGAGAAGAAAGAGAGGGAGAGAGAGGAAAAGAGAAGGAGATGAGAGGAAAAAGGAGGAAAAAGAGAAGTAAGGGGAGGAGAAGAGAAGAAAAACTTGATTGTGAGGAGGTAAGTTTGATTTATTTTGTAATCGTATTTTTAAAGTAGGTATTTAGTTAGTTAAAATAGTAGGTATAAGTAGCGCCAGAGGAAGCAGTAGTTAGAAAAAAAGTAGATTTGTTGATTTGTATGTAAGTAGAAGTTTATAAAAAAACTTTAGAAAATCCTCATACACCGAAAGCGATAGTAATAAGATAAAATAAATAGATGCGCGACATTCAACTATAGAGTTTGATAGGATACTTCAAAGGAATCGAAGTTTGGTGATACTTTTGCAAACATACGGAATGTAGAAATGTTATTTGCATATAGTCAAACCCTTCTGACAACTATTAAAATGGCATACAAACTTTATTCCTTCGTGTACAAGAATTGAAGCATCGTAGAGGCGTTCTCTACGCCTCGCCATGTGACTAGCCAAAGGCAAAGGTCGGTAATGTAGTGTATTTTTGTAGCCGTCAAAGGTCGCGTGTAATGTAGTTGATTTGTCGGAGGAAACTTTATTTTGTAGTATAATTTTTGGGTACGTAAATAGTTTATTTAGTTAAACGAGTAGTATAATAGCACCAGTAGGAAATTGTAGTTAGAGAAAAAATAGAAAATCTAAATGTTGTTGATTTGTATGTAAGTAGTAGCGATAAAAACTTTAGTTAGAGAAAAATAGTCTCATGAGGGAGTAGTATTAGTGCTGTGTTTGTGAGATGGATTCTAGTAGTGTTTCGCGTGTGCGTGGCCGATTATTCTTGGGTGAATAATGCGTGACCGAAAGCATAAGGAGGATGAATTATTTGTATAAACTAATTAGTAGAAGACCGAATGCCACTTGTAGCATTTCGGGTTGCAAGTTAGCGTCCGAATCGGATAATGTCTGCTATGGAATAGCTCGGTTTTTAGGTTGAATCTGAATATCGCATCATTATCGCTCATTGCGGCTCGCCTTAGGGAATGAATAATGTCTTGATCATGCCGTCGTGTAGTTGTTTCATTTATAGGCGAAGGGCCTTACAAATGTAAATTATAATGTAGCAAGATTTGCAAGTCGTGGCGCTATGAAATGACTAATTGCAATGTTGAAAATATTTGCGACCATACAATAAGTCATGCCCGTACCCACTACATTGAAAGTGCATTACGGTTGGCACCGCTCGTGAAGGTCCGTCATGGTGTTGACTTGAGCAGTTTTCAGCAAACCACTCTGCACACCCGGACGGCGAGAATGCACGAATCGAAGATGTGAAGCATCGGCCGACCATGCACCTTCTCTTTGAACCTCGAGGTGTGCAAACATACAAGGGCTTTGGAGCCGGCCTTCCACTTAACATCACCGAGTTGAGAAGACCGATGCGCACGGCAGCAGTGGAAGGGCTTTATAGAAGGATGTCGCGTAGCCGCGGGATATGAGTGTGTGATACTTGTGCAACCATGCCCAAAGAAGTCAGTAGGCCCCATCACGGATATCATCCGGTGTCATGAAAGCACGGTGCCCAAAGATGTTGGTGAAGAAGAGGACCCGAGGTCGTGGTTACTTAAGAGTTCAGAGAATATTGCTTGTGATGAGCTCGACGCAGTACATACAGAGAGGAAGATCTAAGCATCGTATGGTGAGCCTACAGATGTGTGATGAAGGAGAGCATAGGGATTACATATTGCATCAAATGGAAAGCGATGACCGGATGGCCTTGGTCAAGAGGAAGCTTTACAAGAAGACGACGAGGCGCTCCGATGAGGACGGAGCTCCCATCCCCGAATGGAACAGATTTGACGCCGAGGGTCTATGTATCGACGACGAGCACGAATCGCCGTGGGAGTACCATGCCACGGAGGTTCGGTTGCACTCAATGTTTGTCGATAAGACATCCTTGCAGGATGCCATTAAGTCGGGGCTATGTCTATGCAATGGACGCTTTGGTCGTCACAATCCAGCTAAGAGCAAGACATCACAAATGCGAAAGCAGTCGGTTGTCCTTGGCGAGTGCACGCAAGATAAACCGAAATATGAAACTCAATCGATTGTCTCAAGGTGGAGCCGCACTCGCATGCTCAGCAGTTGTTTTGTGCAGACATCGTAACATAACATCGACATTCATAGCTAATTTGATGTATGGAGAGATAGTGGAGAAGAAGGATATGGAGGCCAAGCACATTATGGTGGCTATTGAGAAGAAATTCAAGTACAAGATTAGCTATGGAAGGCGTGGCGCGGCGAAGGTATGGCTATGGAAAGACGGTTTGGTCTTTTGAGGCGGCGACGACAACCTTCCTCGTATGCTTGAGGTGCCGCAGAGAGAAACCCGCACGACATTGTCATGGAAGGACATGCCATCTAAAAATCCGCGAGGTTTTTAGTAATGCATAGGGCTCAGAGCCTTCGTCCCTCGTGACGAGGCTTTTAGGCATATGCCGCCCGTGATCTCGCTTGACGGACCTTTTGACCAGAAATACAAGGGCAGATCTCACCGCCATAGGCGCTGACGGAACAATCAAATTTCGCCATTGGCCATCGTGATTTGTCGAAGGTGAGAATTTCCACAAATTGGTTGTGGTTCCTTCAACATCTAAGGGTGGGAGTTGTTGAGCTCGCCCCGTGTGTGCGTGATCCATGATCGCCACGCCGGATGTCAAGGCCATAAAAAACTTCAGAAGATCCGGAGGAGCCGCTTCCTTGGCCGGATATGACGAGTAGATGGTGTATTCGCCATTTGGGGCCAACTTTTAAGAAGTTCTCAAGCAACCCTTGGTGAAGTTACTCAAGAGGTCAAGCTATGCGTAACCAAAAGAATAGAAATTTGACGCCTTATGGGCGTTGCTAGACGAACACAAGAAGAAACACGTGGACGCGAGGAACCAAGGAGCGTAGTTCGAACTCGCCGGGTCCGAGGCAAAGGACCTCGAGGAACATCGAGTGCTTCCCCATCAATCGAGGTCCAGCCATTGGACAAGTGGTCTCTCGCCGCATGACACGGACGGGCAAGGTACGGCATAATGACCACTAACCTTATGGAGGTGTACAATCGTTCTTAGGGGCCTTCGCTTCACCTCTCGTAGCCATCGTGGAAGGTGTTCTCGACAAGACAATCGGTATTTCAGGAGAGGCATGCAAATGCCGCGACTTCATGCCACGAACCTCAAACACCGTATCGCTCAAGATTACGGCATACATGCAGCGAAGACACGAAGGGCTGGCCGCACACGGTGTACGGATGGGCAATATGGAGCATCGCTTCGACGTGTTTTTGCGGGATAGAGCCGGATTTGGGACGACTCGCTCTCTTGTCACCCACGAGGTATGCCTTGGAGATCATGTCAACGAGCCTAGTCACGCGTAACAAATCAAGCTTTACACAAGCCATGCTCTCATGTGCTCGCCAGATGCGGATCAGCGCGATGGACCCTTTGAACTTTGTGTCCGAGTATTTTTGAAGGAGAGGGTGGTGCAGCATGGATCAAGCGAGCTTAGGGCTTGTGGTTGTGGGTAACTTCGCCACCTTGGATATTGCAAATAGGATCCGGATTCCTGATATTGACATGTCAAGGGTAGCAAGGGTCGCCGGCAGAGTCGTCAGATACCAATGATATGGACGGCTAAAGCCGGGCGCTGGTAGACGCCGCGCATCGCGCCGAGAGGACACACAACCAGATGATGCAAGGCACCAACCGAGGAGTAGGCAATCGCTATGGTTTATGTAGCACTACTTTCGTGTGCAAAGTGGGACCAAAATTGCAAATCGCTGTACATTGTCATTTGTACTTTGTATTGTTTATGTAATCGCTCGCTACTACCCAATTTTCATTTGATGTACGTAATGTCAGAAGACATGTATAGTATGTTGCACGTAATGTTTATTTAAGTGTTGTAGTACTATAACTTTTTTTTCGTTAGTTTTTCAAAGACCGCCCCGGTAGCCTAGTACTCTTTTGATTTGTTTGTTTGCAAGTTAAATTTACTCATTCGTTACACTCGATGTTTTATTTCCGTGATATTTGCTAACTTAAAGTTGTTTTTGCGTGTATGGCTCACTTGGACGGATCGACTTTCGGCCTCCTGGAGGAGCGCGAGATCGACCGAAAGTACATCGCGCGTCGCGTCAGGTCCTCATCTTACGGGCCGCCGACGCGATCAGTGTTAGGTGATCGTGCACGCGACACCTCGGTGGCTCGAGGCTAGACCCACGCCGACAGTGCAGTTAGTATATGTCCACACTATCTTCTCGTGAACTGCACTTTTCAGATCGACCTTTTGTTCGTTTCAAGAGTTGAGCGCCGGGTCTACTACCTATCGCCTCGGATGGTGCAGCACGGACGAGACGAGCTCAAGAAGACTCAAGGGTCGGCGACGACGGAGACGCCCATGCCGCCGAGCGGCCACGACGCTTCGCTCGACCGCCTCCTCGCCGACAGCTCTTGTGGACCGGTGGCGACTCAGAGACTTCACACTTTCCATCTCCCATTCGGGAGATGGCCCTCACCCCGCAGACGCCTCCTCGCTTCTTGGCCTCCCTATCGCAGAGGTACCGCTTTCCCGCAGAGCCTCCGGACAACTAGCGCGAGGACCTTCCGGCAGTGTTTCAGGAGTCCTCCCACCGTTGTTGGCGCCGGGTACTACGCCTCTTCCGGAGGCACAGAGGCACGCCCGCCTTGGGGTGGTTGTCGCAGCTCCGCACGTGTTCCACACCGCATTCGCTAGTAGTGTCGCTACCGTCCTTTCCGCATGAGGGTCTTACTATATTTTTCACAGTATGTGTCGAGCGGATGGACCTCACGCGGACGCACCAGCAGTGTCACGCCACCGGAGGCGCATTTGTTGTGGCTGCTTGGTTGGTGTCGTTCACCGCCAGAAGATGGCGACACCGCCGACGCGAGGCTCATCACAGACGCTTAGGGCTATCGCCGACGGAGGGCCCCCAGATCAACTGGGGTTCGCCAGATTTGCTGCCACCTATCGCGCTTGTGCGAGCGCGTGCTTCGTGTCGAGACCGAACTCCATCCTCATGGGGTGTCCTCTCCCATCGCAGCTTGTGGTCGTTGAGCGCTTTAGCCTCGGACGCCCTCTGTTGATTTACAACAAGACCGCACGGGC
This sequence comes from Phyllostachys edulis, assembly GCA_036346405.1. NCBI lineage: Eukaryota > Viridiplantae > Streptophyta > Magnoliopsida > Poales > Poaceae > Phyllostachys > Phyllostachys edulis. The sequence goes on along the minus strand of CM070565.1, from coordinate 9,494,547 downwards.
CGAGATGTACAACGCAGCGAGGTGGACCTACCGACGATGGGCTCTTCGGTGCCGCGACGGTACGCATTTTTCCCGTGACTAATTTCTTCATATTATCGATCGTCCCTACCTAATATCCTGTGGTTCGCGGTGCAGTACGCCACAAGACGCAGTGTGACACGGCGACGAGCCGTTTCAGGAGTAGCTTTCATCGCCTCACGGCGGACGACGCTCGCCGGGAGCTATACTCGCCAGAGTTACTTTCACGCGCTCCCCACGGCCTGCCCTCGCCAGGCTTGTGAGACCGAGAGTATTGGTCGACCGCAGGTGCTTGTCTTCGACGCCTTCGTGGAGGATTACGGGCGATCGCAGATGCGCCGCTCGCCTACTGCAGAGGTTCTAGTACCGCTAGAAGCGGCAAAGGTTCGAGAACGCACTCGTGAGTAATCGCATACATGAGTTGTTTTGTTGTCGCTTCACGCACGCATCGCTAACTACATGTTACGCCTTGCGCCTACAGAGGAAGGAGTCCGCCGCAAGCACTTAACCGGGGAGTAGGATGGGCCCGTGGTAGCGCAGCGAGGGCGACTACAGACCATGTGCAGGAGGACATCCCCACGACCACACGAGCTATCACGAGTACATTCGCTGGTACGCCCGCAGACATCGCACCGTGCTCGTGTTTCGCAGACGAGCCCGCACCACGGTCCCAAGACCGACCGACACGCACTCGTGCATTTAGCGCAGACGCACAACGCTGCACGCTACGCGCAACTCAAAAGTTCGCCAGGTTATCTCGCCATTACGCTTTTCACCGTCTTCTTTTTCGATGTAGGCGGCATGGTTGCCGAGCTTGCTATGACGACCGCGACTCGGCCGCAGAGGTTCACGGACGGTGTGGAGGGCACACGCGAGACACGGCCCGTGTTTTCCGCCATTTTCGACAAGAGCAGGGACGATTTTCGCCGTTGTCGCACCGTGCTCCCGTGAGGTTGGCACGCCCACCTTAGTTCACACTCCGTCCGTCCGCCGCCCGTCCCAAGAAGACCACAAAGAAGTGGGAGGGTCACTGCACCACGCCCGACATCGACACGCCTCGACCAGTCCGCTCGAAAGGCACTACCTCCGACATCGACGCTACTGTGGAGGCCGGGTCGAGCGTAACACGCCCGACATCGAGGCGCGACCGACGAGGCCGCTCGAAAGAGCACGCCCGACACCGAAGCGCCGCGACTACGCCGTGCCACACTTCCGCAGGGATAGCTTTTCACACGCCATGGCGCTAGCCGAGGGTACGCTATGTCTTCGGCATACAAGACGCTTCGCGCTTTTTATTAACTAACAATCTTTTGCAGTGCAGTACATTGCCCTATGACGACGCGGCACGCTGCATCACGTGGACGCTACAGGACGGGACGCTACCGGACGAGGACGACAGACTTTTTGGTGGATTTAGGACCCTGCACCTCACCCCACACCGCTGAGAGGTTCTCGTCTCGCCACGCCTTCTCTTAAGGCGCAAGACTCACACAAAGACTCAAGGTTGCCCACCCTTTGCCGCCTCTCGCCCTCGCCGATCAGGCTCTGCATCGTTTTTCTCTTGGGCCGAGGCCCCGACACCAAAATAGAGGAGGAAGACGCCGCGAGCCCGTAGGGGAGGAGGCGAGGTGGATCAAGGCGGTGGCGACGCGAGGATGTCAAAAGTGCTTGGGGGCTAGTAGGGGTGTGCGATCAAGACCGGCCGTACATTTGTTCTTTATGTGATACTTAAATTTTGCACTTAATATATGATGCCCGGATTACTTTTTATGCTTCTTCTCAGATACTCTTTCATATAATGCATGTTTGTTCAATGCATATCAACGCTTATAGCTTAATGCACACGACACCTCGATGCAAAAGTCAACTCGATAAATGGCAACCGCAATGACGCTGGCCCACCATTTACTTACATAATGCTACGAGATTGAACGAATTATGCGACACATCGATACAACATGTCAACTCGATAAAAGGCAACCGCAATAACGCTGCTCACCATTTAGTTACATGCTTCATGAGATTCAACATAAGTGCATATAGAAGGGACACTAGCGACGCACGAGCTTCTTCGCCTCCCTAATTGTAGAAGGTGCCTCTCGAACCCACATAGAGTGTTCTCCAATAGGCGCCGGACGTGGTCGGGTCGTTGCTAGTGGCACGCACATATGCAAATTAGGGTTGGCACAAAGAAGATGCGGATCATAAGAACTTCCTATGTTCACGACCTCCTCATTGCCCTCTCGCTGCACAGATCTGCTATGAGGTCGCCATTTTGCTCGCTCAGATCGCTGATTTGTGCCTCCAAATCAAAGATTTGGTTCCACAATACATCCACGCATCGCACAACAGTCGCTCATGGGGAGGATCGATCCAATGGGTGAAGTTGCATTTCGCCATCTGCTATAAGGGACGGTTAGTATGGATTTATGTATTATCAAGAATATAAACAAAAATATTTACCCCGTGAGTATCGCAGATCGGAAGAAACGCCGCCCACCATCGAAAGGGCCGCCTATGGCTCAAGACGATAGCGCCCTCCCCGTGTCCGCATTTCGCCACTTAGGTTGAGGACGCTTGTTCGCATCAACCGGTGGTTAGGGTCAAGTCCTCCATCCTTTCGGAGAAGGTCCGCCGTGAACCCGCTGGATCGGGTCCTCGGCGCTCGCCATCGATGTTATCAGAAACGGAGAAGGTTCTTCCTCCTACGGTTTGAAGGGTCGAGTGGTCGTAATTGAACGCATGCGTATTTTATAGGCCCGCGGGGAGACTAACAAAGCGGGTTTGCGCAGTGATAAGACCACACGGGCGCTTTATGCGACCGATAAGACGACACGGGCAGCTTTGCGCGCAGGACAAGACCACACGGGCGCTTTGCGCAAAGGATAAGACGACACGGGCAGCTTTATGCGCAAGGACAAGACCACACGGGCAGCTTTTGTGCTGATAAGACCAAAGGAGACAGTTTTTCAAAGGACAAGACCACACCAGTGTAGCTTTTGCAGTTGATAAGACCAAACGAGACAGCCTTTTATGCAGCTTTAGGGTTTAGGTTAGGGTTAGGCTTTTCAGACGACTTGACAACCCTAACCACCTCGCCAACTTTTAAGACCGAAAAGACAAGACTCAGAAGAAAGACGTGAAAACACTCTTCGCCACTTTTTCGATCGATAAGACAAAGACTCAAGCAGCAAGCCATGACTTCTCACTGCAAAGTAAGACGTGACAACACTATGCCTCGCCAGCTTTTTAGACCGACTTGACAACACTCTACCTCCTCAGCTTTTCAAAATTAAAAAACAAGACTCTCTACTCTGCATGAAATTAACCACACCATGCCAACCATGGAGCTTATAAAAGAGGGTTGAACCAAACCCAACTCTACACAACACTACACAACACATACCCAGCTATGGACTCTTCGGCAAACTTCTACGCGAGGTTGTTGAAGAAGCAAAAGTGGCTTAAGGTAAGAGGAAACACCTACAATACCCAGATAAATCAATGAAAGATGCTCCAAGACCACCACGCTTTCGATCCCGCGGCAGTGTGTGTGGCGAACCGCAGAGATCATTCACCCACACACCTGCATACCGCCGCAAGCGCATTACACATGCGGTATCACCGTAAGTGTTTCTTTCGCACAGACGATTTTCCTCTACCAACGCTCAATTGCTTAAATTTTTAACTTCATCCCCACGTAATGGCAGCCCGAGATGCGCCGCCACTTCTTCCAAAGGATCGACGTCCGAGATGTACGACAGGCATTCATCCAAACCAGGTACATGTCAACTACTCGGTCGCGGGCCGAGAACTTCGTGGTGGTGGAAACCTTACGCATCGACCTCGCTGAGGAGGCACCGGGAGCCCAAGATTGCGTCCGGCGTAATCCATATCGATGACGCCGCTATGAAGATTTTACATCCTTATTACGTAAGGTTTCCTGTATGGTGTACTTACATCCATCAAACAATCGCAGACATGGACAACTTCGACATACCACCGACGCGGTACAAATCCCGTGACAAAGGCAAGGGAAAGGCTCATGCGGTTGATTCCGCCGCACAACAGATCCGGCCGCCCGGCGAATCCGATGGACGATGTGGGTTATGAAGAATTTACATCATTCTTACGATTTTCACTATACGGTGCCCTTACATCATGGAATCGCAGGACATGGACGACTTCGACATACCAGCCCGACGTGGACAGTCCCGCGACAAGGGCAAGGGAAAGGCTCATGCGGCTGAGCCCGGCCGCCACAGCGTATTCGGTCGCCCGGGCATAATCCGTATCGACGACGTGAGTTATGAAGAATGTAAATCCTTCTTACAATTTTAAATATACGGTGCACTTACATCATGGAATCGCAGGATATGGACGACTTCGATATACCAGCCCGACGTGCACACTCCCGCGGCAAGGGGAAGGGGAAGGCCGGCGAGGAGTTCAACGCCGAGCTGGCAAGAAAGGGAAAATGGCCCCGGTCCACGCAGTAGGTCAGGTCATTACGTAGTAGTCCCCCGTCCTACCCCCATGTTTTTTACTATCCCCTAAAGGCATGTATACTTACATGGTCCAGATGCTTGTGTCACAATGTACCGTAGTAGTAGAGAGGATGACTAAAGCAATTAGCCGAACCATCATGCCATGTGACTACGTGTAACGTGCTTCTGTACGCGGACTCTAATGTAGTTCTGGTTCCGGAGACCCATCAAAGCAAAACTATATTGCAAGTATGCCTCTTCTAGTGGAATCCTAGAAAGAACCATTCGCACCGACATTGAATCCTCCATGTTTTAGGCCATCTTCATAATCACAATGAGCGTTCTCGGCTTTCTTCACTCATATTCTCAGATAAGCTCCATAAAGTACGACATCGACTACGTGCCTACATACGCATATACGTTCAGACGACTTCATCGAGGAGAGACATATCATTACTGTCTCAATCGTCCTCACAAAATTCAACAGAAATTTACCGCTTTACAACAATATACAACGATCACAAAATGTTATTGCAAGTCCGACAAATTTCAGACCCATGATATTCTACTTAAAATAACAAATGCACCAACCAACATCGTGACAACACTATTATTTTCAAAATAAATAACATGATATAATCAGATTTGCTAAATTTAATTAACCTACAAAATGTAATATTCATTACAACTCAATTAAACAATAATTAAAAGGTAAAAGCACGTGAGCTCCTATCGCCATAGGGTTGGGCGATCGACCTCCCGTCGCCATAGGGTTGGGCGATCGACTTGTCGCCCATTGTTAGGCGATCGCAAGTAGATATGCTCGAGGAGCCGGGCGATTGTTGCGCCGCCTCAACCGCGCGATTAATTTCAATCGCCCCACGGTTGGACAGAGAGGCCGCCTGAACTGCTCGGCGATTCCACCAAATCGCTCAACCATTGGGCGACAGACGTATATTTTTGTAAAAATAAATATCGCCGGAATATTTTTGTTATTTCGAATAAAAAATATATTATTTTAAAAAAAATCCCATCTATTGTGATGGATAGTTGGGATTATGCACACACTCTCTCTCACCGGTACTATCTCTCCCCTCACCTGTCCACTCTTAACGACGTAATTTTAAAAACTTTAGGCCAGTTTAAAGAAACTTTTGAAAATTCAAGCAAGATTTCAAAATTTAAGCAAAAATTTGGATAAGTTTTGACGAGGATTAAAACCTCTATGTATTAATTTAAATACATAAAAGACCATATGTCTTCATGGTCGTAACCCCTAAGGCTAACGACCTCACCGGGTCGTAAGGATTCCAGAGGTTACACGATATACCTGGCCTGACCGGTTCCACCGTAGTTGCTTGGAAATGCTATGAACAGCACCATTAATCAGATGATGAATGGAACACGTATAAACGCTCCATACCTTACGATGATATACAAGACTCGACGATAAACCACCTTACGGTTAAGTGTCTCACAAATACTTAACCGCAAGGCGCTTAGCACATTGTTAACTACCTTAAACCTCCGACCGCCAGAAGCGTTTCATTAGGGACGCTTTCTAGGAGTAATCGCCACCTCTTCAGAGTTATTTAATGATGGAACGAGAAGACGAGGAGACAAACGCACACACAACAAATAACAATGTATAGGCAACACGTGTCAAGCAAGAGTATTCAATACATTCAAGTAATTGGAGATAGTCCCTAGTCAAGTCTTGTAATCCCAGTTCATATTAATAAAGAGCAGCCCACATTCTCTTCCAGGATACTCCACGTCATTTTCCTCCTTTCATTTTCATAAGATCGGCGATTCGATCATCGACAAGTTTCAAGTAAGAAATGCAAGTTTCAGCAAATTTCAAGTAACGAAGGCAAGTTTCATGAGGTTTCAAGAAATCTTTAAGCAAAATTTTGAACAAGTTTCGAGTAACAAAAGCAGCTTTCAGTAAGTTTCAAATAACAAAAGCAAGTTTCACGAGGTTTCAAGAAACTAAAACTTGATTTCAGCAAGTTTCGGACAAGTTTTATGAAGTTCCAAAATTGAAACTCGAAAGAAGTTCCATGAAGTTTCAAAAAGTTACAGATCAGGCTACAAATTTCAAAGAGTTTTAGGTGAGTTTCATAATGAGTCATCAAGTTTCACAGAGTTTTACGCTAGTTTCATTCCCGAAGCTTCAAGTTTTATAAAGTTTCAGGTGAATTTCACGTCCCGAAGCTTCAAGTTACACAGAGTTTCATGCGAGTTTCAAGCCTCGAAGATTCAAGTTTCAAAAGAGTTTCCAACAAGTTTCATACCAAACACTGAAGTTTCACAAAAGTTTCATATCAAAATACTCAGGTTTCGTATGAGTCCACGAAAAATCAAGTTTCACGCCAGTTTCACATGAAAACCTAATGTTTGAGGCAATATTTTAAAATTTGAGTAAAAATTTGGATATGTTTCAAGTAACAAATACAAGTTTCATGAGGTTTCAAGAAATCTTTGAGCAAAAATTCAGACAAGTTTCAAGTAACAAAAGCATGTTTCAACAAGTTTCAAGTGACAAAAGCAAGTTTCATGAGGTTTCAAAAAACTAAAACTTGATTTTAGCATGTTTCGGACAAGTTTTATGAAGTTTCAAAATTGATGGACAGAAGCAAAGTTTCAACAGGTTTCATGTTTTTATCCGTGTCTCGTAAGTTTCATGTTTCGTCAAAAGTTTCAGGTTAATGTTTCAACCAAGTTTCAAAATGTTTCACAAATGTTTTAAAAATAGTTTCAAGCAAGTTTTCGTATGAAACTCCAAATTTTTGAAATTTTCAAGTATGAGAATTTTCAAACCGCTTAAAACTGCTTTTGAAATATGAAACTTCAAGTTTCATGCAGTTTCAAATCTGAAACTTGAAGTTTTCGGTAGTTTAAAATTCTCATACTTGAAAAATTGAAAATTTTGAGTTTCTAAAGAGAAAACTCATGAGTTCCAAAACTGAAACTTTGAATTTAATGTTTCAAAAAACTAAAACCTCGAGTTTCATACACAAGCTTCATGCAAGCTCCAGCAAGTTACACCCATGTTTTCAGGGGAATTTAAAACAAGTTTCATAGAGTTTTAGAGGGTTTCAGCGTGTTTCAACAGTTTTGAAATCTGAAACTTACAAGTTTCATCGAAGTTTCAATGAGTTTTAGAAGAGTTTGAGCTGAGATGGGAAAACATACTACAAAGGTTTCCGAGCATGCATGATGTTTTAGGTAGGTTTCAACGCATTTCGTGAAAGTTTTATACAAGTGTCAAGAAGTTTCAAAAATAGTTCAAGCAGGTTTCAACACGTTCAAGAAAAGTTCCAGAAAGGTTTCATTGGTCTTCACCAAAAAAACAAAAGTTTACCAAAAGTTAAAAAATCGAACAAATTTCAAACACAACTTCTTGTTCCAAGTAGGTTTCAACACAATTTCAAACAAATTACACTGAATTTCAACCAAAAACCCAAAAAAAACCACAATTTTTGGATGCACCTGGGCTCAACAGCAACTCTCTGCTGCTCTCCGCGCCCGTGCTAGTCCGCCACTAGCTTCCGCTACGTGCTCTCGCCTGCTGCCCACCTGCCACCAAACTCGTTGCTTCTCGTCGTGCTTGCCCATAGCTCACAGCCGCAAGCCCGCTATGGCCACTTGTGATCCCAAGCGCCGACGAGGTCACTCACGGCGATCGCCACGCGCGGAGCCTCGCCGCCAGGCGCCAGATGTTGCCGCCGCCCACCATGCCGATGAGTACACTCTTCCCATCAGATACCAGAGCTCGCCACCATACTTCCCATACCGTCGGTCGCTACCATGCTCATCCAAAGCCACAACTGCTCGCTTGCTATCGCGTGCAATCACTGTTCTCTGCAAGCGCACAAGGCCAAAATTCGAAGAGGAAAACGACGGGACGTGAAGCAGAGTGAGCTCGAGGTGTATATTGCAGCCACTATCGGTAAAATCCATCGCTCCTACTGACTAATCAAACTGCGTTGCGTGGTGTGAGGAGAGAGAGATGGTGTGAGGAAAGTGTAATGCATCGAGTTGAGCAACATAGTGACCGGAATTTTCTTCATTGTCATGGAGAGCCGAGCGAACGATACTAAGCGTCAGATTAAATCAGATTGAACGCCCGATGGCTATCCCGTTGGAAACGTGTCCAAAGCTATAGCGTTCTGTAGATTTTTCCTTTAGAAAAATGACAAAAACACAAAGTTGCTTGACCCTAACCAAGAAGTATGCTGTAGTAATGATAGCTAGGATGCGAGTATCGACCGCCACGTGTACCGGCGTTTGTGTTCTTGTCCTACAGGTGCACAGAGTCAATCGTTGATTTTTAAAATGACAAATAATAGCTAGGAAGCGAGTACTCATCGGCACATTTTCAGGATGACAAATAACAGCTAAGATGCGAGTACCGACCGCCGCGTGTGCCGGTGTTAGTGTTTCTGTCCTACAGGTGCATAGAGTCAATTGTAGCTTTTCAGAATGACAAATGGTATTTGTATGCACAAATGTGTTTTATTGATTCGTTTCTTGCAAAATTAGTCGTAGTACAGGAAATCGTAGGAGAGGGAAAAAAACAGAATTGATGAAATAGTGCCTAGGGTAGTTTTGGATGACCAGTGTCGGTATAAATGTAGGGCCAATAGTAGAGATAATCTAGAATTAATATTTTAGTGTTACCACTCATGTGTTGCAAGCGACACACCTGTGAGTTGCTACTCCCCAAGTTTGAGGCAGAGTAGCACTATTGTCCACCGTACGATCCCATGACCGTGCCAATCGCACGAGCATTAAGGTGCAAGCACCAAACCAAATCCTTAGGTATTGTTTTTTTTTCAAAATAGCCGAGTTTTCATCACCCGATATGCTTCGAGATTTGCATTTCTTCTCATATGATGAATTAGGTCTAAGTTTATTATGATTTTTTTCAAAACATAACAGGTTCATCACATTGCCGTATTTTGTTGGTATAGAATTTTATTTTTTGTCTTTATCTTTGTCTTTGTTTTTTTCCTTAATATCTTAAAGTATATGTTAGATTTTGAATTATGTGATAGAAATATGAGTTATTAAGATTTCCGGTAATAATTACAGTCACCAAGAACAAAAAAATACATAAATAAATTACTGTAATTTATTTATAATAAAGTTGTAAATGAACTGAAATTTAACTGTTTTGAGCTGAGAAAAGAATCGAATCTTGTATAGACGGACCAATTATTTATACGGAACGAAATTAATAAGCATATACTGCCTGCAGTGTGAAAGGGCTTAATCGTCGAGATAACAAAAGAATAAAACAAAAAATAAAAAAGAAGCGATGAAGCACGCCTGGTGGGATTCGAACCCACAATCGTCTGATTAGAAGTCAGACGCCTTATCCATTAGGCCACAGGCGCTGTCCTTACCTCTTGTTTGTAGCTGCCATAACAACGCGTCAACTCACCGTTGCTCCACAGAGATGCAGACCAGGAGCGAGAAGATCAGCACAAGGGAGCAGCGAACCACAGATCGACGAGGCTGTTCGTGGCCTTCCTGTTCGCCTACGCCGGATTCCTCTCCCACATCCTCCCTTCCATCGCTGCCGCTGCCGTCGCCGTCTTCTCGTCGTAGATCTTGTATAGTTAATCCGGTGATGCTTCTTGCGTGGCAATATTTTTTTTAGATAATGGAAGAGAAAAATCTCCTCCGACCTCTGCATTAAGAATGCATATAACCTATTTTATTAAGAAGTAAAGTACCATAAAGACCGAAGATAGTTGAAAAGTGGCTGCAAGCCTTACAACCATAAAAATGATTGGAAATTAAACTCAATCATTACAAATCCTGTGACTAAACCGCCATCCATGAAGGTTGAAAATTTGCTTCGCCACAAACTCCAATCTAGCGTTTCCAACTATTATTGCCTTTTTTTGAGACGATTTCTGTAAATTTGCCTAAGCACCCAGCCAGTGTCCACTCAAAATGATAACATACAAAGGATTAGTGATATTATTTTTGTCAAAAATAACATCATTCCGACATAACCAAATAAATCAACATAAGGCACTAGCTCCCACTTAGAGTTGTGACTTCAAAATTTTTAGAATACCGGCTAGCTAATTCCCAAATATATGCGCTATACTCACAGAAGGAGATAAATTAAACGCACAATGAACAGCCCACCATGCAAGTCTTGCAAAAGGGCAATCAGTAAAAAGATGCTGAATTGTTTCCTCTTTAATATAAAAACAACACTTTTTACTTCCCCTCCAATTTCTTTTTAAAAAGTTATCTTTAGTTAATATCACCCCTCTTTTGAGATACCATAGGAATATTTTCACTTTTAACGGAATTTTAATAAGCAAAAAAAAGTCCCTAATAGGAGCTTGATTAGTTCCAATTAGTGCCCCAAAGAAAGATGGTACCGAGAAAAGTCCTGACTTATTCAGTTTCCACTCGAAAACATCTTTTTGAAAGTTCAATGTTAAATTAGCAATTCGCAAAATTAACTCATTCCAAGCATGTAACTTAGGTCCAATAATAGGTCTTCGAAAAGTAATATGTAAAGGATCCGATTGCAGTATATTTGCCACTGTATCATCCTTTCTCCTCACTACATTATAAAGTATTAGATATTGACTTTTCATAGGAGTATCTCCTAACCATATATCTTCTCAAAACCTGGTTTGCATTCCATTTTTAACCTAGAATGAACCAAATCGAAGAAATTGGTTTTAAATTTTCATTAGACCCGACCAAAACTGGGAAGTCCCAGGTTTATTAACCACCTACGAGAGACTCTTATCACCCAGATATTTCCTTGTTAGCAAAGATTGCCATATCCCTTCTTCATTTAGCTTAAACAACAATTTTCCTAGTAAACTTTTATTTTTTGTGTCTAGGTTCTGAATGCCTAAACTGCCTTTCTCTTTGGATGTACACATTAAACTCCATTTAGCAAGCCTATATTTTCGTTCATGACTGTCACTTTGCTAGAAAAATCTAGATCAGTAGAAATCAAGTCTTTTCAGAACCTCTGTGGGAACTTCAAAAAAAGATAGCATAAACATTGGTAGACTGTTGAGTACCGAGTTAATAAGTACTAATCGTCCACCAACAGACAATTTTTTTACCTTTCCACCAACTAAGTTTCTTTTCAACTCTATGCTCAACCCCTTTCTAATCACAATTCCTTAATTTCCTGAAATGAATTGGAATACCTAAGTATCTGAAAGGAAAAGTACCCACTTCACAACCAAATAACTGAGTATAGTGCAATTCAACTTCTTTGGCATTACCAAAACAGAAAATCTCACTCTTGTGAAAATTAATCTTTAAACCTGATAATTGTTCAAAGACACATAGAATAAACTTAAGATTTTTTGCCTCTTCTAAATCATTATTCAAGAAGAGGAAAGTGTCATCAGCATATTGTAATATTGACAACCCATCATCAATCAAATGAGAAACTACTCCCGATACCAGACCTTCTTCTTTAGCTCTTGAAATAAAGATGGCAAGCATGTCTGCAACAAGATTAAAAAGAATTGGGGACATCGAATCCCCTAGCCTAAGACTTTTTTTAGTTTGAAAAAAAGGTCCAAGGTCATCAATAACTTTTATTCCCACACTCCCTCTCTTAACGAAACTTTCTACCCAAAACACCATTTGGGTAAAAAAAACACTTCATCCTCAAGGTTTGAAATAAAAAAGGCCATTTTACTTTGTCATACGTTTTCTCAAAATCGACTTTAAAAACTATTCCATCCAATTTTTGTTCATGTAACTCATGGACGGTTTCATGAAGGATGACAACTCCATCAAAAATAAATCTCCCCTACATAAAAGCCGATCGAGATGATCTAACAACCTTTTGAGCTACACCAATAATTTTATTAGTACCCAGTGTAGTAAAAAATTTTAAAGCTAACATTTAGAAGGCAAATCGGCCTATACTGCTGTATTTGCTTACCATCCGTTTTTTTGGGGGATCAGCATAATGATCCCAAAATTCAAGTTAAAAAGAGGTAGAAGGCATCTATAAAAATCATGAAACATGGTCATCAAATCATTTTTAATGACTTCCCACAACATTTGATACAACTATGCTAGGAAGTCATTTGGCCTAGGTGCTTTGTTATGTTCCATTTGAAAGATTGGCTCTTTCACCTCTTTCTCAGTGAACGGTTTTTTAAGGAAATCGTTTTCAATATCCGAAACTTGAAGTATATCATTCCTAAAATCATCAATCATTGATAAATGATTAATTTCGGATGGTCCAAACAGACCTTTGTAATAATTGGTGATATACTCTTTTAATTGTACATCACCCCCGAATTATCCCCCCCTCTTGCTCAAGCTGTAAAATTCTTTGTCTTTTATATTTACCATTCGCAATCAAGTGATAAAAACGTGTATTTCGATCTCCCTCCAAAAGAAATTTCGCTTTGGACCTTTGATACCATTTAATTTCTTCTTCTCTTAAAAGATGTGCCAAACGTTCATTAGCAATTTTTTAAAGATTAAGGTCTTTACCAGATAGGCGCAAAAACTCAGCCTTTTTATCTAAAGAATCAATTATCAAATTGAGTTCTATTTTTTTCCTTTTTATAAGTCCCACTTCAGTTTTTAGCCCAACCACGAGGTAATTGTCGAAGGGATCTAACCTTATATTGCCAAATTTGTAAGAAAGAATGTCCTCTATTTTTCTTTTTCCACACATCAGTCACCATTTCCCTAAACCCTTCCCTATACAACCATCCTAATTCAAATTTAAATATAAGTTGATTCCCTTTATAACAAGCTGCTCTCGTATTTAAAAGTAGCGGCGTACGATCAGATAAAGATCTTTCAAGAGCAGTGACTGTGACCAACGAAAATTTATGCTCCCAGTCAATACTCATTAAAACTCTATCCAGCTTTTCAAAAGTTGGATTAGCTAACGAGTTTGCCTAAGTATATTGTCTACCAGATAAATCAATTTCCCTTAAGTCCAAATTATTAATCACAACATTAAACAAAAAAAGGCAATCTATACTCGAAGTTATCTTTACTTTTTTCTCCCGAATGCCTGATGATATTAAAATCATCCCCATTTAGAATAGGAAGCAGTTCTTTCCTAGAATCATAAACAAGTTCATTAAGAAATTTCTCCTTAAATTGAGTTTGAGCTGCACCGTTAAATTGAGTTTGAGCTGCACCGTAAACAGCTATAAAAACCCATTGAAAATTATTAACTCTATTCTTTAAATTAAACTTTACATAGAAATTACCAGCATCAATAGAAACAATATCAAAAACTCGAATATCCACCCCTAAAAGGATACCCCCTAACCTTCCTTGTGGCAGAGAAAAATACCACAAAAACTCCCATCCACCACAAAGATGATTAATACTAGACACAAAAAAATCTTTTTTACCTGTTTCAAGAATGGCCACAAAATCTAAATATTGTTCCTTAACCATATCACAAATGTATCTATGCTTAGCCAAGTCTCCCAAACCTCTGCTATTCCAAAAGGGACATTTCATTATAATTTTAATTTGATTGGGCTATTCAGAGAATTTTCCTTTTTTCTTCCCAGAGCTGGATGACCTTTTCATATTTGTTACCAAAGTAAAAAAATTTTCCAACAAAACATCATCAAGATCACCACAAAAGTGGTTAAGGCCTGAGATATCACTGCAATCCTGACTCTCATCCTCCAGCTCCTCAACATCTATAATTCTTTTATTTTTAAATATATCTAACTCAAGATTCTTGATACTTTTAATAGTACTGGCAATCTCTGCCATATCATTTCCTAAAGAAATTCCAATGCTAGCAACTTTTTCAATAACTTGCTATCACGCCCCGGGTAAACAACCCCCAGGACCTCCTGTGCACTCTAGACCAGTCTCAAGTTCAGTCGCTAGTCCGCACAGTTTCAACAACGATGTCATCACAACCATACAGCAAACTATAAAAGAAGTAGACAAATTAATATTAATAACAGCAAAAGACCTTATGGTCAAGGTTTTTACAGCGCTGCCCCGCAGGGCTATGACAACAGAGAGGTCGCGGCGACAAAATAAAACGCACGCGGAAGCCATTCGACACGTCCACAGACTATCGAGTGGAGAACGTCCCCTAGCACGCCTAGTCTTCAAAGACCTCCTCTGCGAAGAGGTCGAAGCTCCATGGGACCTCCTCAGCTGCTGATCAACCAGAGGGCACAAACCGTGAGTACTTTGAATGTACTCAGCAAGCCGTAGAGAAATGTATGCAAATAATATTCATGCAAGGCTTGACAAATGGGTCTTTATGGTTACTTTGCAGAAAGCAATATTGACTGGAAGTACAATAAGTAGATTGTAAAGCACAAGTTGAAAGATTAATACATAAGTAAGCAAGTTTCTTTAAGAACAACTCGTGACCACCCCGGCCACTTCCCAGACCACCCGTGAACACCCAGTTCATGACCCAGACTACTTGGAACCAACCACGACCACTTTTTTGAGAAAGTCTACCCCTTGCGTGAAATCACCAAGCATGTCCATAACTGAGGACGCGGCTATTCGAATAGTTTTACACTCTGCAGAGATTGTACAGCTTTACCCACAAGACACGAATTCTCTAGTTTATTTGGCATCCATCGATACCACTGCTCACTACCTTTGGTAAGCAGTCTAGAGCACGTGACAAGGCCTTTACAAAGCTCTGTTCCTGACTCGGTTCTGCCCGCTAAGGTTTCGCCATTCCTGGCCCCCTCTTGCGCCAAATCAACAACCACAACAGAACCAAATCAAAACATCGCTAATTAGTTGGCCAAGTCCACCCCATCTTAGACATGTGGTTGCACGGTAAGGCCCGGATCAATGGCTTACAAGGTTAAGGCCTTAGTTGCTGCTCAAGCGAGACAACCACGTCCCATGTGCTTCGAGCACCTAAGTGCTTCCCACACCCAAGTACTTCTCGCACTGTGCTTCGCGCATCCTGCCTTTGCCACCGACCACTCGCCCGAGAAAAAATCATTTTCAATTCAACTCAGCCAAATGACCACCCTGGTCATGGCACAACAAATTTTATTAACAGCAGCATTGCACCACAAATGACACAATTGTGATTTCGCACCATAGTTGCACATCGATGGTATCGCACCACAATTCCATATGTCATTTTAAGTCAAATTTATCATTATTGAATCATGTGATCGAGAGACATCGCATAAATAAAGCAGGTCTAAACAATATACGCACCCATGTTAGTATCTCAAAGAGGTCCAACTAAGATTACCCAATCTAAGGTGGTCCAAGAGTACATGTCAACATGTCAATCCCAAGTATTCAATGAGTCATAATGTCAAGTAGGTATTTAGCTATTTTTCTAAAACCATTTTTATACAAATAGCCATACATACTGGTATAAAACAATATAATTTTGCAAACTGAGTACGACATGATCAAAGGTCTACGACTTGCCTTCGATGAAGAGCTGAGATGCTTCGGTAGAGGTCGCCGAATTCACGAACTCCTCAGAGAGACCAGAATCTACACGTGCGAAAAGAGCCAAATAAATACCACAAATCCAAACGAAAACCAAAAACTACCAAACTAGAACCAAAAGAAAAGGCATATAATTAGAAACGGACTCTCAGGAGGAGGTCCAACTGAGAGAGAGGCCGAGGGAGGTCCTGAGGAAGAGGTCCTGAGGACGAGGACCAACTGAGGAGGTCCTGAGGAAGAGGTCCTGGGGAAGTCCAGGGCAGAGCAAGAAAGTTGAGTGAGGCTAAAGGAGATGAAAGAGAACTGCTCAGGCTTTTATAGCCTGCATGAATTCAAGGGTAGGTGAAGGAATATATGGGAGCAAGTAGGGGAGGTAACAAAACATGAAACGGGTACTGCAAAGGCAACAGCATTTAATGCGACAGAACAACATTTAATGTGCTAGGACTGCTGCGTCAGCAGTGACGCGATGAGAGGAAGAAAAAGGTGAGCAGGGCTGACAGGTGGGGCTAGTCAAAAAGGGAGGTCGTGACCAAAGAGGAGGTCGTGACCCAGAGGAGGTCGCGGTCAAAGAGGGAGGTCGCGGTCAAAGGGGGAGGTCGCGGCCACAGAGGGAGACCGCAGTCAAAGGGGGAGGGTCGTGACCAAAAGGAGGTCGCGACAAAAAAAGAGGAGGTCGTGACCAAAGGGACAGGTCGCAACCAGCTCCAGGACCACCTTCAGGACCACCCGAAGGTCTCCAGGACCACTCGGAGGTCGCCAGGACCACCCGGAGATCTTGGACTGAGGGGGAGGTCCAAACGAAAGGGAGGTTTGGATCTAAAGGGAGGTCTAAATCAACAGGGAGGTCTAAACCGACAGGGAGGTCTAAACTAACAAGGAGGTCTAAACCGACAGGGAGGTCTAAACCAAAAGGGAGGTCTAAACCAACAGGGAGATCTGAAGAAGAAAGAGTTGGGCCGAGGGGAACACGGAGCGAACAGATAAAGGGAATTCGCACATAGAGAACTCCTGCAAACTCGAATTAATTAAAGTTTGATTTAGTCATATTGCAGCACTTTTAATTTCAAAATCTCAAGTTAAGCTTTAGAACTTCAACAAAACCAAATGGTTCTTTTTATTTTGAAAATTTTCAAAAAGACTCAGCAAATTAGGATGTTACACTTGCTCATCAGAAAACGACAGAAATGAAAACTTATTAACATACTTACTTGGATCAAGTTCGGGATTACGAACTTTCGCACGCCACGAAGCCTTCTGGACTAAATCTTCATCACCGAACTGTTCCTCTTGATGCGCTCACTTTGCCTAGGCTCCACTGCCTTCACCACAGGGAGCATTGTCAGCCGACAGATCCCATCTGAATTTGTGGTCATCTTGTTGTTTACTGTGGCAGTCGCAACAGTTCCGGAATCAGCCACTTCCACTACTCGATTAACCGCCTGGTCAATCAAATGAGACAGCGGCACAACCACCTCCGCTGCAACATGATCCTCAGCGACCATTTCAGCAGCATTAACCACCTTGATGACCCTTCCCCTTACCGCATCCTCAGGCGACACAAAGTTTCCATCAGCCAGGGAAGTCCCCACATTCCTCTCGGTCGGTTAAGCCAGGATCTGCTCGATGTGAGTGTGGCTGTCCTTGTGCGCAGTCAAACCGCTCACATCAATTTGCTCGGTCGGCAAATCCAAGATCTGCCCCCATGTGGCTGTCCACTGTAACTGCCGGCATTTCCTTTTCCTCTATCTTAGCTTTCGCTTCCAGATATATACCAGACTTCTTCTGATCAGTGTGTAGACCTTCCATGTGAGCAGCCAAGTTCTGATCCTCAATGTGCAAACCGAAGCTACCATCCCTGTGTGCATGAGCCTCAAACTCCTTGCGGACCACCCTCGGTGTAATCTAGACGGTATCCCTTGCCGAAAGCCCCAAAAAAGTCCCATTAGCAAATGATGTAGTTTGTCCCTCATGATTTTCATGAGCATTTGATTTCTCATCCAAATTATTCTTCATTCTCTTAGCATCTCTATCTTTCGTTTCCACATCTTTGCCACTGTTCGGTTTGTCCTCCCCATCATGATCCTCTCGCAGATGAACGTCTTCATCAGCATGATCCACCGTCACCCCCCTCAACTTTGAAAAAAAATATCGTAGACATATTCACCAACCACAATCTCAACACTTGAAGTATGGCATCTATATCTAGAACTCCCACTAGCATACGTACCAAATCATTTTTGCGGACCTTTTCCATATCCACTCGCATTGCTATGCCAATGATCGACCTTATAGCACAAAGGCTCAGAAAATCCCGAACTTCAAAAGGCACTCCTAGAACCTGAACCCAAACCTTCTGAAGTTAGTACTTAGGTGTGGGTTTCAAATTCCATTCCGCGAATTGCAACACCACCTTATGCTCCTTCACCTGTACGTCACCAATAGCCGACATACGAAACATATAAGTCTAGTTGGGAAATGAACCAAAAAACCACCTTCCCCCTAAATCTCCACCCGTGGTTGCCAATTCATTGGAATTAACCATCTCAACTCGGCAATCAGAAGGTCTTCAGATAGTGGATCACCAATGATCCGAACAATCCCATCTTATTGTTCTCTTTCTTCAACTTCTTCGTCCCAGATGTTTGGATGAGATAAAACCCAAATCCATCAGCATTGAACCCACACAAATTTGCGATAGGTCTCAGCATCAGCGACAACGGACACTTATTTGCCAAATGGTCATCGCCCTCACAAATATCACACATCAAGATTACTTTGCAATTGGCAATGCCATGCCCCTTCCCTTTGCACCGAAAACAAATAATGTTGGAAGTAGCACATGTGGAGCCGTTGATGATGTGGGAGTTGCCCCCACCGAACCTGCCGCGACCCCGTCCTCTATTGCCATCTCCGAACCTCCCACATCCATTGTTAGGCACCCGAGCCTGACGCTAAATAGGGATTGAGGTATGGCCTCCAAAACCAATAACCGGGAAACTTCTATGCCTACCAACAGTGCCATCGGGACCGGCGTCATGGCCACCAGCCCTCCCGATGACGGAGAAGCGAGCGTCTCCGTTGCCCGGCAGTTGTCCATCGCCAAAACCACCGGCACCGCTAGGCCCATCCACCTGGCCGCCCACATCACCACTGCCTTCAGTGTTCGTTAGGTGCCCACCGCCGAAGCCACAAGCACCGCCAGGTCCATCCACTTGTGCATCTGCCGCCTGACCGCTCACCCCACTACCTCCACTGTTGCCCAAAAATTGCCCACCGCCGAAGCCGACAACACCACCAAGCCCATCCACCTGGGCACCCCTAGCCTGACTACCCACTACACCGCTGACTGTGAACGGACCAGCGCCTCCGATGCCCGAGCAATGCCCACTGCCCATGCTGGTAAAATCACCAGAGCAGTCTGGCTGCCCGTACCACCATTGACAGAGAACCGTCCACCGCCAGCACCGACAGAGGGTACATTCACACCAAAATTTCTCTGACCGCCTGCACGGCCTCGGCCAAAATCCATGTCACCGTGATGACCAAGAACTTCAGCGAAAGATCGATGATCTTCGTATGCCGTCCCAGTCCAGCCACCAACAGATTGGTTAATGGTTGGTCGTGCTGAACTCCAGGAACGGTGAAAGAATCTTCGAAACCAAGGTAGTCCTTTTTTTGTTTAGCTTGTTCCGACGTGCACACAAAAGATGACGCGCCCCACCCAATAGCCTTAGAGCCGGCCTTCTTTGGAAGGAGCAAGAAATCCGGTGAAGATGTCTGTCCTTTCGGGTTTTGAAAGGGCACCCGAGAGCCAGACTGTTTTGGATGCAAGGAATCCGGTGAAGATGTCAATACGTCCGAATTTTGAAAGGGCATCCGATCTGGCAGCTTTTGCATGGAAATCAAGCCGCCTTTGTCGGCTCCTTCGGAGGGGCAAGTGGTTGCTAAACCGCCGGATCCTTCGAGAGTGCGAATGTCCGTGGCTACCGCCGCTTCTTCACACGGCACCGCGGCCAGGTACCTTCGGATCTGTGAGCTCGATTAATGGCGTTGCCCATCGTCAATGAAGGTGACAAACGAGGAGGTGGAATAGGCCTTTGTCAGGGCCGACCAACACCAACACCCTGTTCGATTTGGTTCGGCACAATCCCCATCTCGCGGAGCTCGGCTGAAGAGTACCCCGTAACAATTACGTCACTAAAAAGCGGATCCTTTGAATTATTTGATGAAGATCCTTGGCTAGGGTTCCCCTCCCTCCAACCTGCAAAGATCTACGAAAACCAGATGAGATGTAGGGTTGAGCTCCAATACCTTGATTCGATAACGCAACGTCATCGGGATGATCGGTCGGCTGTTGAACACTCTTTGATTCCACTGCCACCTCCGCCAAAATGATGTCCTCGTCATCAGAAGATCCGCCATCTTGCAACTGCCAAAATCTTGATCCAATCGCAGCACTAACTACACGATGAACCTGCGAAAACGGCACCACTACCTCACCGGCGTCGATAGCTCCGACACCGGTTACAGAAACCACCAACCCCCCCCCCACCTGTTTCAACTTACCGCTAATGTTGGATTCACTACAGTCTATGCCAAGAGAAGTCTGTTGCATATTAGCAAAACTTGTTCACCTGCGCCTTACCTGTCTGTCAATGAGAGCCCTCCTTGTGTGGCAATATAGTTCTTCTAACTTCGAGATATGGTTGACTTGATCATGTGCAACCTTCTAAAATGGATGGCCCACCTTCTGAGATGGGGAATTACCACGTTCTTGCCATTGCACTTTTCCCTGATTAGGGTGAGTGGCTGTTTCATTCTTCACAGGGCAGTTGTTGATGTAGTGTCCCTTGTTGTGGCAATAGAAACAAGTGATCTTAGCGGCTGCTTTGACCTTCTCAGGGCAATTATTCGCATAGTGGCCCTTGTTGTTGTAGAAGAAGTAAGTGACCTCAGTAGCCGGATTGCGGAAGTTACCCTAGGCTTTCACCTTGCACTTGCGAGCCTTCTTCAATGCTCCCCACTTGGGCTCTAAGACGATGGCTTTGCCGACCAAAGTCTAGGAATCAGAGAAGTCAAGAATGGCCAAATTGGCTTGCAGTTCTTGGGTCAAACCATCGAAAAATTGTTCTTGCTTGGCGGCATCAATGGATGTGACACTTACAACTGCGTGAAAAATAGTTGTTGTAGCTCAACCGTCTTGGTGATCATCTGGCGTAAACGACACTCCTTAGGACAGTGATCGTTTCCCTCACAGAGGAAACAAGTGACTTTGATAGTCGGACAGTTTCCGGGTTGGTGGTCTCCGTCGCAGTTGGGACACTTTGCAGTGCACTGGTTGATGTAGTGTCCTTCTTTACCACAGCAGCGACAGACTTTGACCTTCCCTAATTCGCAACTTATGGAAAGGTGCCCCACTTCACCACATCAGAAACAATTAGGTGGTGTTTGCCGCCACTCGGGGCAAGCATTCGCGTAGTGGCCCTCCTTGATATAGTTGAAATACGTGACAGAGTGTTGAAGCTTAGGAAGTTTTTCATCATGACCAGCTTACTGATCTTGTCCACTTCTGATTTGTTCCAACATCCAGCTCCGACGAATTGGGTCAGCAACAGCAACCGAAGAATAGAGGCGAGAGAAAGCAGTAGAGAAGCAATCGTCTAGGGGAATACGATATTACCCTAACATAAGCATACAATAACAGTAAGAAATAAACTCCAAATATTTGTAGAAAGGCATAAGAATCAGCATAAGACCATAAATCAAATGGTTATTTTTTCCGGCGTGACTAACTCATATTGAATGAACGAGCAATCGGTTGGGACGAAAAATTTCAGAACACAACTCAAGTCCTGTCGCATCTAATGAGCATGGTAAAAACCATTTAAGGGGGCTTTAGGCACTAGCCAACTAATATCACATCTTACCCTTTTAATTTCCCATGAGTTTTAGTTAAATTTTTCTCTCGTTTTTAGCCCTATCGACGAATTAAGTGTCTGTTGTCCAAAAACTTGTGCTTACTGTCCAGATTTGTAACCGAGCCCCAAGCTGAATCTTCCAACTCCAAGTGCTTCAAATCCTATCTTTAGAAAGAAGATGAGAGGAAACAAATTTTCGAAACTCAAACAAGAACAAGGTAAGATGAGCAATCTAAGATAGCTAAAGAATAAAATATGGCAACTTACTTAAATTTTCATAAACCATTTGATATTTTTGAAACTAAGTTTTTCAAAACATCCTAAAGATGAACAAGCTAGGGGTTTCTACGGTCAGTATGGCTCTGATACCAACCTTTGTGAGAGCCGCTGGGCGATTTAATTTGTAATGCTTAACCTTTCCACTGGTCCTAGCATTACAAATCAAATTTCCCCGCTCTCGATGTATATGTACTTCCCAGAACTACAGTACACCTACACCTCACAAAAATTAAGTATCAACTCCATACACAATTTATTACATTACCGAAGTTTCATAATTTACAATATATCCAATATACATTAAGATTCCATACAAAAGAGTCAAGTCTGCAGCGGAAACACTTGCCATAAGATGGCTGAAAATAAAAGCCAACCGGTTTGCCCTTACCCACAAGGCAACCGACCGGAAATGCCCAAGCAAGTCGTCAACAACGAAGTCAACCTCACAAATGTTAACCCCTTGGGGGTCAACCTCCTCTGCAGCAAATAGACAATGCAGTTGAGTACAAAAACGTACTCACAAGACTTACGATTAACAAACCTATACATAGCTACATGTAGGCTTAATTCAATGCAGAAGGCCATATGTTTCCTTTTCAGCGTAAAGCCACGTTTTATTTGCAATAGTGTAATAGATTAAAGGTAATTTGTTAAAACAGTTTTTAATTGTTCAAATAACAGTGAGACAATAATTATAGACATAATCAACATCCTAGAGGTGACTAACCCTAGTCACCACAACAATAGTACGAATTACCCATTCGTACCACCTGAATTCAAGTTTTATCAAAATGTTGTAATCTAACTCTCGAAAGACCTCCCCAAGCATGTCCATAACCAAGGACTTAGCTATTTCGATAGATTAAACCTTACAGGGGTGTACAACTTTACCCACATGTCAGACCGCTCCTTTTGCCACTGGATAAAGCACACTTCTGAAGGTATGCCAGCAGAGCTAAGTCCTACGAGACGTTTTCCAATATTGTGTATTAACTACGAGTTGCCTGTATGGTTACCCATACGTTGTGTCAGAGTCATTGTAAAGCCGAAGGTCAACTACCCTATAGGGGTAAAGCCCCCGGACAACTACAATGCCCTTCGGTGTCGAGAACCTGGACAGGATTCCACTTCCGCACACCCAACACATATAGACACATTTCTTTTTTAAAAAACAACACACGCACCCACCTCCTGCGACTTGGAGCTAACACACGCCAAAGTACTAAGTCAAGAAGAGTTCCCAATACCCTCATGTGGATGTACGCAATAATGCTCAGTTCAGTGAGACAAGATGTTCAGTCCTTGTTGACTCGGGCACCAAGCACACACCCAACAGCACACCATCAACCAATGTGCCCAAGTCTAAAATATTTTATTTTTATTTCTAGTTTTTCCAAATATGATACATACATGAGTACCCTGACTCAAATATTTAAAGTGATGTTGTAATGACCATCGCCGAAGCGATGATCCCCAGACTATTGTTCTAAGCATTGCTAAGCAACAACAACTCGCATACTAATTATAAAGTGACTAGAGCCCATCCAGCGAGCTCTAAGTCACAACGGATATAAACCTAGGCTCAGTAGTAAAGGATGGATGTTTATCTATAGTTCATTTAACTAATCAGGTAAACTATCGCGAACAAAGAAGTAACTTATCAACATAGCATGCATACATACAGTTGAAACATTTGAAATATTAGCATGCGCAAATAATAGGATCAATGTGCATCAAAGGATGACTGCTTGCCTTGCTGGAGATATTCCACTTGCTGCTGAGGATCACTCTCGTATTCAATAGTATTGTCGAAATCTATCAAAAGAATCGAGAAGAACCAATATGAACGAATAACATCGAATAAACCAAAATTTAAATTCATCTAATAAGCACCAAACTCACACAGCAGGTAGAGAATGATTTTAGAAAAATTTAGAAACAAAAATAATTTTATTTGGACTTAAGAGGAATTTTCTAAGAATTTTCCAAGTTAAAAGAATTTTTAGTGTAATAAATAAACCTAATTGGAAATTAATTCTAACACCAACATTTTTTGTGGTATTGACAAGGTTAAAACCTATTCCATGTTAAAGTACAAAAAGAATGGAAACCAACAAAACTGGTTTCATTCAATTTGGAGTTAACATGAAATAGATATGAATTTTTGAAGTTTATTGAATTATCAGTGCAAAAATAATTCAATTCGGAATTTCTAAAACGATTAAATCCTTTGGACACCCAGGCTGACCTAGCCACAGCGCATGATAGACGGGGCCCACAACAGTGCTTCCTTTTTATTAAATCCAAAATAAACCTCCCGACACGTGAGGACCACATGTCATAGAGAAGGTCCACGGGAATAGTGTGTGGACTTAGAGTTCATAGCATAGTGCTTTACCGGTCCACGGGGTTTACTGTGCAACCGGGCCCACATGTCATTGAATCACAGCAAACTTAGCTTTTTAATATCCCAGTTTTCCACTCCCGGGCCCGTGTGTCGGAGAGACAACGCACTACTTAATCCTGGATCTACATAGTAATCCAGGCTTATACAGAGATTTGGCCTAATTAATACGTGCTATAGTGTGTGTCGGCTCTTCCGACAATGGAGCGGCTCTGGCCGTGATCTTGCTTGGCGTGCCACCGGCAAGGGAGGCCACGGCGGTGCCGGCCAAGGGCAAAAATGGGACCCCCTCCCTAATGCGCACCCGAAGGTGGCCGGAGCAGCGCCGGCGGTGAACCAGAGCGGTGGTGCGGCGAGCTAAGGTGGCAGAGGTGCCACGGCTACGGTGAAAGCTACGGCTCGGCAACGCATGGATCAAATTGGCGTGCGCACGAGCACTAGATATGCTCAGAGACCTTACCGAAAGGATGCGGGTAGGCGGAGGAGGTTGGTGGAGGTCTGGCGGTGCAGTCCTGAGCCGACGGCAGTAGCTTCACCGAGGGCAGCTCAACCGGTGCAAAGCGGGACGGAACTGGAGGTAGGAGGAGCTCCCGTGAGTTCAAGAGATGGTTAAAACACCAACCATTAGTGTATTGACTCACCAAAGAGGTTGTGGTAGTGACAACGTCACTTCGGTCGGAGATGGAGACGACGGGCCCTCGCGCAGTCTCCTGCGATCAACAAACGCAATTAAGTTGGGGGAAATACTACTAGGCTCCTATAACACGATATGACACGGATAAGCATGAGCAGGCGTCACTGGAACAGCGGGGACACGATGGCGGCGCCCCGGCCAGATTGGGGCTCGAGTGTAGACCTTGAGCTTGGGCTTGGAGGAAGACAAAAGGAAGTAGGGAGAGGTAGGGGAGGTGAAGACGAACCTCAGGGTTGCTAAAAGGAAAGAAGAAGAGTGATAGGTGCCTCTTTATAGATTGGAGGACGGAGAGGGCGAGGAGATGAGCTCGGCGTGTGCTGACAGAAGCTTGAGTGACAGCGAGCGGACGTGGTGGTGATGGGAGCATGGGCGCATGCTAAAGTTGCGGGGAAACCATGGGCGCACTTCAAAACCCGGGTGCGGGTGGTTGGGCGTTGACGCTCGCGAGGTGGCGTGTTGATGCTCTCGCGTGGCGAGGAGTGGGCGGAGAAGCAGAGAAGAGGCACAGGTGAGTGGCTGGGTTGGTTCTGGTGTGGGTGGCGCAGTCGGGTTTGGCTTAGCTGGTTTGGTTCGGCCAAGTCAAAGTGGCTCGGTCTGAGAATTGGAAAATAAGCTGAGAGTTCTTGGGATTTTTTGAGGTAGCTTCTTAACTCTAAAATTCCCAAAATTTTTATGGAAGGTCATTGACTCTAAGTATAACCTTGTGGAATTTTACCATAGTTTTTCATGCAAAACATTTTTCTACAGAAAAGTTCTAAGGTATAGTCTTAGGGTTTTGACCAAGGAACTAACAGGTTTTACTAGCCTCTTAAAAATAGTAAATAATTTCTAAAAAAATTGAAACTTTTCAGAGGAGTCACTAGGATGATCCAGAACCTAGGAAAAATAATTCCAGTGGATGATCACAAGATTTGCTTTAGAAGTTTTCAAAGAGTTATGCTTCTAATCAATTGAAGCATTAGGTCTTTGAAATTAAGAAATCCTTTGGTAGAATTTTCAAAAAATTCAAATGACAACATGAGGCATCAAAAGTTTTAAATTCTCCTCATTTTTATACATTTGAAACACAAACCATTGTTTGGGATGTTACAAACCCAATGCAGTTACGCCCGATAAGGTTCCAACCGCCCGCTAAGGTCCCATTGCCCTGCCGCCGCCGCCCAGAAGGTTCACTGTCGACCAAGCAACCCATTTTCCCCCTCCCCAAGCCAAGCCACCGCATCGTTCGCCGCCGCTGTCCCCTCTATTCCCCCTCTCTCTTTCTATCACTGACATGTGGGCCCGCATAATTAGGATTAGTTTAGCACTAATGACAATAGTTAAAAGTATTAAGTAGATGACAAGTGGGACCAGATAGTTAATTAATCAGGAATCTAATTTAGCTAAATTATAAAAACTGTGTCACTGACATACGGGTCCGACTGCCTTGAAAATGTGATCATGAGCCTGGTTCACCGTAGACCCAACCCCACTTGTCAGGGTTTAACCTAGATTAAGGATTAGATTAGAGTTAAGAACATAATTAGAGACTAATGAGTCATTGACATGTGGTTCCACACACTATTTTGGTAATTAAAATGTGATTTAAAACCTAAGAGACTGACATGCAAGACCCATATGTAAGTAAATGATTTTCATAAAAATATAAAAATGGAAAAGTTGCTTTCAGTTCTAACAAAGTACGTCTTCTCTGTTAGAAAGCATAAACTCAAAGAATATGTCTTTGACGTCACCTACTTTTTCGATTTTATTGATTTTTCAAACCGAACCAAATTCAAATGCTTATAACATTTGCATATGAACTCCAAATTAAGTTAAACTTGTTTCTAAAATTTTATAAAATCATATTATTTTATATTCTACAAAAAATACTTTAATTTTGCCTCTATTTGAATCATATTGTCTCTTATTGGTGTTATTTGCCGATATGCGTGTAGATACCGACATCTCGAAAAAATTTGTCGACGTTCTAGAGCAAGAACTAGCACTCAATGGGCAAGGAAATCACCCCCCTTTGATCATGTTTGACCCATATTTAAATGTTATGTATGTTGTTTTACAAGTATTTATGCATGTGTGTATTTCGATAAAAATTGCTATGTCGAGTAAGGGTGATAGTTAAATCCCATTTGTTGCATTACCATGTCTTGATAAGTTGATACCCTCATTGTTGTCACCATAGTAATAATATCCCCGGTAGGTACTATTAGTTGTGGGAATTGTAGATTATCCGAGTAGATGAAGCTTAGCCCTTCTAAAATCGATATCAGATGTGGTAGTCGGGAAAATAGTCATTGCTCAAAAATTGGGAGACACTAATTGATATGGTCCACAGGAGATCACCTCTGTTATTTTAATAATAAATAAAATATAAAAGTTGTTTTAGACTTGGGCGGATGTGAGTAGGGACTAGTGCAGTTGCACGAGAGTCCAGTCAATAGTTATCTCGCCTAGGTCGCCAGGACCGTCGATATTTTGTGCCATAGAACCAAGTATATCTATGCAAACCACATGTGTCTATATGGGCAAGCCCTAGCATAATAAGTCGTTGGGTTCTAGCAATCAAACCGCAATTAGTGGCCAAAGGAAGTAGCCTTAGGCTAGTGTGGCATTGGAAGTGTATATGTGTCTATAAGAATCTTGGCCAGTGTAGGAAAGATTTGCCAACACAACGTTGAGCCTTGGGATGATAGAGGGCCACTCCCCATCCTAAAGGAGGTTGATCAATTGGTGGGTTTATTGCTAGAACAGGAGATGTAAAGGCTTTATCATAGACTCTCCATCGGATACCGATGGTATCGTGTGACATGCGTGGCATGGTGGGATGTTTGTGTCATGTGGGGAAAGTTGTATGACCTCTGCAGGGTGTATATCTATTCGAATAGTCATGTCCCCGGTTATGGACATCGCTGGGTTATATCACACATTAGTAGTTTTATGTTTTGAAATGAGTCGGGTAAGGTATGGATGAGGGAATCCATGTGACTTGTGGTCTACAAAAGGGGTTTTCTCATTGTTTTGGTTTTAGGGAAGCAAGCCCTTGGTTCATATGTTATTATTTATGCTATGGTAATTACTTCTTTAACAACATCAAATGCTCTTACACTTGTCGTTTACAATCTACTATCATTATTGCAAATAAAATGATCGTGTTGTGCTAAATCAAAACTAGACTAACTAGCCTCCATTGTCTAAGCTTGCATAATATTATACTTTGCTTAAAAGTCTTGCGAAGTACATCATTGTACTCACCATTGCTTGTTGAACATATTCAGAGGTGGTAGAAGAAGACCCGTCATATGGTTACTTTTATGCAGCGGGCTTCGCCGACATTGATACCGAGTTCTAAGGTCTAACCTTGTCAGTTGCCTATGGGAAGGATGAGGCATACTTAGTGGTTTTTGTTACCTCTTTTATCTACGCCTCTATTGAACCTTTATTGTCATGTGAACTATTTGGTTGGTCGGCCCTTGTGTTTTAAATCTCGCGCATGTAGGTGTATGTTCAGTTGTAAATTATTTGTACTATTTTGTTTAATTTGTCGTGTGTGAATGTGATACGTCAATGTTGTAACTATGTGTGCTAGCCACTAATCATGGTACTAGCACAGTAAACATATAGGATTTCATGATTAATTTCCCAGGGTCCGACACTAATTAGGTTACCATTATTCCTTGGGCGACAAAGGCTAGTGTCCAAGATCAAGAAATGAAATTTAATAGCTCACTTAACATTAAGGCATTAAACTAATGACAACATAATTGTAATCAAAGTATAGCATGCAATTTTATAATTTAAAACAATATAATTGCACTCAAATGTAGGAGCAATATGATCAAAGTGTTAACTCACCTTACTCACAGTCTTGTTGGTCTTGACCGTGCTCGATCCGCTGCTCTTCTGGAGCTTTTGGATCTATTCACGCAAAATTCAACTAAATTTGAATATATCTAAATGAATTTAAAATGCATTTGAAAATTCAAATAAAATCCAAAATTCATGTTTTGGTAATGTTTGATAGGCTTTGAATTTAGATGAATTTAGAAAGAAGAATCGTCGAATTTGGAGTTAAAACGAGAGAGAACGAGCTCTCCAAAGTTTAAATTCAGGAAATATCTAAAAATAAGTCTCTCACTGGCAGCTGGGCCCACCGGTTTTTATTTTTCTTTTCGATTTATTTTTCAATTAGAAATTCTTACAGTGACTGATAGGTGGGCCCAAGGTATTTTAATTTATTTCTGATTTTATTTTCTAATTAAAAATAGCTACGGCCACTGACAGGTGGGGCTACTATGATTTTTATTTTCTATTTTAATTATTTTTCTAAATAAAAATCATGTCACTGATAGGTGGGGCCGCTATCCATGTGAGCTTGGTCCATGGCAACAGTTCCTAGGCCGTGGGCCCATATGTTAGCGGCACAGGTCTACGAATCGAGTCTAAAAAATGTATTTCAAAGGGTAGACCCGTATGTCATAGACTCAGAACTTAAACTGGGTTCTAATTAGATTTTTCCAATCGCGTTGGCCCACATGTCATACTAACATTATCTAATAATTAATATATTTACTAATTATGTCATTAACACTTAATGATGTTGCTACAGTACTTCTCCCCCAATTCCTACCGGAAGAGGGGAGGTGCCATGGGGGCGCTCGGGCCAAGCTCAGCGCCGGCGAGCCGGACCTTGGGGATGATTCCCGCATCCTCGGCGACCCTAAGGACGTCGGCGGTGGAATCAAGCCGCAGCCACTCGGCATCGACCTTCTTGAGATCGGCTTTGACCAGATGATCCTCCAGGGCGAACTTGCGCAGGGTAATGGAGAAGAGATTATGCCACTAGGCGTAGTTGAAAGCATGTAGATCGAGAGTGATCGGGACATGCGTTTTAGTGTTGGCGATGCCGATCGCTTGGGCCCAAAACGCGGCATTAGGGTTAGAAGTGTCGCCGGTTTTAACCATGGCAGGGGAAAGAGACGATCTGGTGGCAAGAAGAAGAAAAAAAGGATAGGAGAAAGAAGTGCGGAAGAGATGCGGTGCGCTTAGGAGTGTACCCAGTACCCACTCTAATAACATGAAAGTTTGGGAAGAAAGGCCACGGATTGTGGCGTTGTATTCCCCAGTATATTAGCAGTACAAACAGAGTTAGTTGTACAAGATATATGCGGCTAACAACAAAATCTACAAGAGATACATCAGTTAGGGTTTGTTGAGGAGAGTTGGAGATAAGCACACGTATGCATGGCCATGCAACACGTCTAACATTTACTGTTCCCAACCCTTCCCGCCGCCCCCAAATCTGGCTCGAGCCAAATCCTGCGCCGTCATCTTATACTGCCCGCTGACGAGGAGAACGAGCCCAAATGCAGAAGAGTCCACGCTGGCAACCACTTGGGTCCAGCGGGGTAAAGGGACGATTTAGTGAGTTCGGGTCTTCAGTCGAACGGTTCAGAGTTTCATGTTGAAAATCAAACCGAGGCCAGAGTTTAGGTTGTAAATTGGACTTTTTCCTCCAAGAAGCCCATTATATTTGGCCATCCATGAATGCTCAACCTGCCCTGGACAGGTTTAGCCCAAAGATTAGCAATAACATCAGTAAAACCTTCTCCTGGCAACCAACAGAGCTCAAAACGCAAAATAGAGTGATGCACAATCTGATTGTCCCCTGTATTTAATAACGAAGAAACATGATCAGAAACTGCTCTTTCCATAGCTTTAACCAGCACATTGGGGTAATTTAAGAGTAACAGTTGTTATCACAATACCAAAAGTTGGCTCGAAGTGTACGCTTGATCTACTTATCCGCAGGTTTTTCTTCAGTGAGCACAAAGTACAGGCAGGAGTGGGCATTCTTTTTCAGGATCAGCTGTGTTCTAACTAGCTCGGTGACAAATGGGGATTACCGGAGCAATGGTGTCAAATATCTTGCTCGGTGCAAGAGGGTTCCTCGTCGACGGTGGCCACCATCAGTTCCTCATCCAAAGATGTTGCTGACACGGTCCTTGACAGGGTGCATACTGTGTTTGTCTCATGATCAGTCTCGTAGATGGTTGTGTCGAGGGAGCAAACGGACCTAGATGTGACGGTTCCATTCCGCAGGAAGAGCGGGTTGTTGTGCCTGGTCTTGTCTATGACCCTCTTGCACCAGCTATGAAGTGACTCCCTGACGCTCTCGGAGACCAATGACTTCTTGAACTTTGATCCCATCTGCAAATTCACAAAGAAGCAAGATATGTGAAGAAGAGAACAGCCACCCCATAATACCTAGGTAGGAGCTATCCTCCGACAATCATACAAGTACAACCTAGTAACAACTTTTTGGACGAAACATTTTTTTCTGGAAGTGCAGCAGACACATTTGAGTGTTTATTACATAGAGAGGATGTAACTATAAAACTTCATAATCGGGTAAGAACATTACTGTCCAAATGAAGAAGCAATTCATCGGAAGGATATGTTGATAGTAAATAGTGCTGATGAAATAAGTGAAGGATTTGCTAAGTGGCTCTCTAGTTCAAATTGAACTAGGTTAGTCGTTCAAGAATACCTGGGTAATAATCACATTAAGAGGCAGTGTGCTGTAACTGCACCAAAACTGAACTAGCAGCCTGCAACGTCCAGAAAATGTTTTTTCAGTCCAGAGTCCCAACTAATATACTTGTATTTTTTTAAAAAATCATGACAATAGTGGGATGAGTTTCCTCCACAATTAGATATTTCATGTAAATACACGTGATTTTAAAGTAGATTGACATAGAAACTGATGTGAAACATTAACCTGGCAGTTTTCTCAAAACACTATCAATTGAACATATGGAGATGCCAAGCTCTTCTGCTGTCACAACTCGCAACATACTCATTTCTTGAAACTTACCCAGAAACCAAGCGAATAACAACCATGTAATGGTTCTTCATGAAGCAGGATTGTGCACTCAGTTCCCACTGCATAGGATGTATACAAAGTAATAAACAACCAACAAAGTTATAAGGATGGCATGAGAAATTCATCTAATAATCCATAGGAACTTTCATATGCGAAGTGATGACAGGTTGCACAGCTCCTTTCTTTTCTCTTGGCCTAGGAAGTCATTTAGTTGATAACTTTTGCAACCACTTCAGCACTAATAAGCTGTGATCCAGACCAACAATTCGAAAGATCCCATGTACCCAGCAACTGTCTTTTATCTCTTTACACTAATGCCTGTTAATCCCAAACAATATATAACTGATCATGAATTAATAAGATAATTCTCACCAGAGACCATAAGAATGTTGCCATCTCAAAGGCATTCTGGAAGGAAGAGTAGGTGTTAGGATGCAGAAGCAATTGTTCGTACAAGCATCACAAGAGAACATTATCTAAAGTAGCAAGAAACATCACCTGAAATGAAATGAATTGTATAAACCACCAGAGGACCCGAGGTTTTCCAAATCAAAAGAGATCATCACGCAGTTTCAGTTGTGTCCCAACATATGGGGCAGTTGCCTCAACAACTTCCAGAGCCAACTGAGCAACAACATGCTGCAGCTCGGTGCCCACTAGCAGGACCAGCTTTGAAAATTTTGAAGCCAAGGTAATTATGACAAGACATATCATTCTGAGATCAGTAACAAGAACAATCATTAACTGAATTTAGCAATTTCGTTAAGAAATACGGAAATACTTACAATAGCGGGGACAAATGATATCCAGAAATATATATTAAGACCTGCAATCAACAAAAAGAAGCAAACTGTGTCATGTGAGGATTAAAGCTGACAACCAAAAACTCTGTGTGTGTGTGTGTGAGAGAGAGAGAGTGTACCATGAACATTGACAAAAATGCATACTATCGCATATGCCCAGAGCGGCCAACTGCACAACAAACGGAATGTTACCTCGTGCATGAGCACCAGAACAAAGATGGCAACAGATAGTAAAACAGAATGTTGAAAGAAAAGCATGATATACTGATAAATCATAAGAGAATTGTAGCAAATCAGCTGCTGACATCATACTATAATCAAGATCCTAGAAGGATGAGCGTTAAGATAGCTTCAGCTGACAATATGTGTTGGCAAGCACAATATTAATTTTGGCACCAACATGGGGTTCAACACATATAAAATAGATGCATTAGAAAAATGAGAATATATATTCTGTTCAGTGAAAATATCAGGAACACCTAAGCAAACACATCGCGTTAAAGCGTAAAGGAAGAGATTTTTCAGACCACGGTACATATTTGAACTTAGCAATCCAGAACAGATAGGTTCTTTTGATGCTTAATTGCTTATATCATCAGATGAAAATAAGATAGCCAGGACTGCAAATTATGTTTTACCTGATGCCAACAATTCCATTGTAATCATCTTCCATGCTCCGTACCATGTATTTGTGGAAGTCATACGAATGTGGCAACTTATGATACTGGTAAAAAAATTGACAAGTAATCACAATGCAGAAGTGACGACTGAATCAACAGAGAGAAGTCAGAGTACTTAGTACTTACTGTGATAAAGCCCAACCTCAATGCCATATAGTCCGATTTTGTGATAGAGCCCTTGAATTGACGCAGAAAGCACAGCTGCAATGTTTCACAGAGTTTCTAGAGCAAATTAGACATTCCAGAATTCAAAGTTTTGATGACATAGGATATCCCATATTTCAACAAGCCATCACAGAAAGCAATGTGTAGTTGAGTACATATGGACATATAGCCTATTAAGTCGTTTACAGCAGTTCCGGTAAATAAATTCTTTGCCCTTTTGGTCCAATAATATTATTAGACTTTGTTTTCGATATAAACATCCAGTACACTCTCAAGGTTAAAGTAGAGGCAAATAAGGCATGAAATTTTTAAGTCATTATGTTTAGCATGGTCACGAGTAAAAATAATGCAATAAGAATAAGTGCAATATACGCATTCTGCTTGGAGCAGTGCAGTGTGTTAAGAGTGTCTAGCATTCTCTACATTCTCTCTCTCTCTGCCCATGTAACATCTCTAAATTATATTTGTGAAATTAATAAAAGTAGAATTAATTACTATGTGCTAATTGGGCCTCTTGGGCCAAGAGTGGATATAATTAAATCCTAATCGGAACCTAATCTATCTTAGAGTCCGAATCAAAGTGGGCTTTTAGTCTAAACCGTAGCCCAACTAATACCGTATTTATTTATCTGGTTTCCGTGACACCTGCACTGTCTTCCTCCTTTCCGCGTGCTTGTGCATGCAGCCGACGCCCTGGGGTTTCCCCTGCCAGCCACTGCTGTAGCGCATGCATGCTGTTGCCAGCCCCCATCGCAATGCATGCTGCCTGCCAGATGCTGCAGAGCATGCATGCAGCCTGCATGTCGCTGTGAGCTAGTGCTAGCGCTGCTGCCTCCTGCTAGTGTTACATGTTGCCAAGGCAAGAAGCTAGCAGCGGCCAGGGAAAAGAAAAGGGGAAAACAAGGGGAAAAAAAAGATGGAGGCACGGCAGGAAGTAAGAAACAAGGAAGCCAGGAAATAAGAAGAAAAGAGGAGTTAGGAAAGAGAAGAAAGAAGGAAGAAAGAAGAAAAGAGAGGGTTTTCGCGGATCTTCGTGTTCGACGTCGCGTTCTTCAAGGGTAACTCCTGTTAGTCCCTAGGATTTCCATGGATTAGTCACTGTACGATTCGTAGATTATTTTGTCCAAGGGAAGATTAGTTTTCAGCACACCCTAGTTCGTCCAGTTTCAACACAGAACCTTACGGGGGCAATTAGAGGGATTTAGGCTCAGATTCAGAGTTTTGTCCAATTAGAAAAGATGTAGATAACTTCGTTAGCTTTCCAGGAAGGTTTAGATCACTAGATTTGGGGTAGTGAGCGAAAAGTTACGGCCTCGGGAAGGTCCCTGTCCAGAATTCGGGCATCGTTGGTAGAGATCGTGTAGATGTGATCGTGTAGATCGTTGGTAGAGCTCTGCCGGCGGTTAGATGAGGGCGAGTACCCTACCCTCGGTCCTCGGACCCGTACCCAACCAACGACCATAACATTTGGTATCAGAGCCAACCATTGCCCCTTCCACCATGTCGGGCAGCGAGGGTTTCGATCCCATGACAATCAGCGACATGTTGGGTCGTATGATTGAGATGCTTGAAAAGATGCTTGATGTTTCGGAGGAGAGAAGCCGCGCTAGGAGCAAGGAATGTTCCACCAATCCACTGGCCATGACGGCAACCCCGCCGACCGTGACCTTGGCCAAGATGGAGGAGCAAAAGGAGGTGACGCCTGTCGTCGCCCACATGGCTGCGCCGCCACTTCCATCACCTCCAGAACTAGCACCACCAACAATACCATTCCGGCCATCGTCACCAATACCTCCTCAACGGGCAACGCTGCCCTTAGCTGCACCCCTGGTGCGTTCGCCGAGGAGGGTTCCCGCTATCCAGCGATGGTATTTTCCGCACGGCCAGCCGACACTGTGCCCTAGGCGATGCGGAGTGCAACGGCTGAGGGGCCAACGCCACCGTCGCGTCCTCCCCGCCATCATCACGCTCCATGGCAGTACAGGTGTCGCTGCTTCCCCATGTCGGTTGCCCTTGTCGCCGGTGTCTTCCTCGATGCCACATCACGCTAAGGCGTTTCTTTTTTGGACGCCATATGTCGGAGTGCCGCTGATCATCTCTCAAGCAAACCGATGCCGGTACCGGATACTCTTGTCAACATGGGGTCACCAAGGACGAGCTACCTCACCACAAGCGGTGTAATGTTATGGAGAAAGGCGCGAGGGCTGTAGAGTGCGTGTGAACAGTACCGCATGTACTGTAGCTCGTGTGAACAGTACCCATGGTACTGTAGCGCCTTTATTTTCATATGCGTTGATTGGTTTTTTAGAATAAAGAATAGTTGGTTATGTATGTTATTTTGGGATTCCTTATCTATCTAGTTATTAGGAAGGTTATTTTTAATAGTTGGAAAGATTAGATTGGATTGATAGGTTTCCTTATAGATTATTTCTTATACGTCAAGTCGGACTATCCCTATAAAAGAGACAGTATGTATCCATTATCAATCAAGCAATGAGAAATCAAAAATTCAACTAAGCCTCAGAGCCTCGCTACCTCGACAGGGAAGAACTCTACCGGCGGTTAGATGAGGGCGAGTGCCCTACCCTCGGTCCTCGGACCCGTACCCAACCAGCGACCACAACAGGTTTCGCCACCATCGATGAAGAAGATGCATCTTGCCAAATTTATTGCAATGCATGTCACCTGCCAGATGTCAGAGAGCATGCATGCACGACATGCATGTCATTGTGAGCTAGTGCTAGAGTCCTCCTCTGCTAGTGTTACATGTTGCCAAGGCAAGAAGCTAGCGATGGCGAGAAAAGAAAAGGGGAAAACAAGGAAAAAAGGATGGAGGCACGGCAGGAAGTAAGAAACAAGGAAGCCAGGAAATAAGAAGAAAAGAGGAGTTAGGAAAGAGAAGAAAGAAGGAAGGAAGAAAAAGAAGAAAGAAGAGGAAAAGAGAGGGTTTTCGCGGATCTTCTTATTCGACATCGCGTTCTTCAGGGGTAACCCCTGTTAGTCCCTAGGATTTCCATAGATTAGTCACTGTACGATTCGTAGATCATTTTGTCCAAGGGAAGATTAGTTTTCAGCATGCCCTAGTTCGTCCAGTTTCAACACAGAACCTTACGGGGGCAATTAGAGGGGTTTAGACTCGGATTCAGAGTTTTGTCCAATTAGAAAAGATGTAGATAACTTCGTTAGCTTTCCAGGAAGGTTTAGATCACTAGATTCAGGGTAGCGAGCGAAAAGTTACGGCCTCGGGAAGGTCCATGTCCAGAATTCGGGCATCGTTGGTAGAGATCATGTAGATGTGATGTGTTCACCTAGTAAATGAAATAATTAAAATTTGGTGATTACTTGAATTAGCTAGGAAATTTTGAGTAGTTTCCACAACTAGTATCATTCATTACTTTTCAAGTTTTAGAAATAAAGATACAAAATTATGAAATGGTCTGACAGATTCTAGGACAGTCTTCGAGAAGGAAACGGTGGATTCGGGAGTTTATCATAACTAGAAAGTTGTAGGAAATTTCGTGAGGATTCCATAAAGTATTGGTTTGCTAAATTTGGGTTTCAGGTGAGGGAGTTAGAGCTTTTTTACTACTAGAACAATTGGTAGTATGGCCCGTAGAATTGAGTAAATTGTGTCGTTTTGGCGTAGACATGCAAGGGTGATTTGTGTAATGTTTTGGTGCTGTGATGACATGTTTTTGAATATATGTTAAATGTTTGTTCAGGGAGTGTGGCATCTAGTACCTTGCCTCAGTCTCGCTACCCAGATCCTAGAAATTAAAGAGGCAAGTGTTTGGTATAATGGTGAACAACGGGTGGTTGTCGTTGTCTTGTTGATTTAATACCATGAGAGTTAATTATGTTTTGTTGTTTTGTTAAGTTATTTACTTGCCATGGTATTGTTGATGAAAAGAGTAAGATTGTGATAATGATGCAACTACCATGGGGATGACATGGTGAGATTATTATTGCTTAATTGTGATTATGATATGTTGATGCAATTACTATGGGGATGACATGGTAATGTTGTTAAAGATAAATAAATTATTGCATCATTCACTTACATAAGGGCCAGAGCGGTGAGTATTGCTATGATTATGACTAATCCAGCGTGCCCTATGTTAAAATCCTACAGAGGTAGGGACCCCACCCTTAAGAAGGTGGGGGAGAAAACTGTCACCGACGGGTGAACACTTCGCTATACCGATATCAGCTGAAAGAGGCGCATCATGACATTTGCATTCATAAGAAAGATATTGATGAGAATTGAGAATGAGATTGATGATAATACATTAAATGTTTAATGAACTTGTGTATTTACCGTTGTATCATGTCCTTGTAAAGTCGTGGACTCACCCTTGATTTATTATTGTTTTAGGTGGTCGGTGACAACATCTCTGACAGATATACACTGAACTTCAGAGAAGAACGACAGAGTTCTGAAACTCTTTTCGTATGCGCTACAGTGTTTCTTCAGAAGAAGTTCAGAGAAACTGAGAATTGACACACGATTGTGCCGCGCAACTACTTGCGGCTTTTCTGGCTTGGTTCCTTTAATTCTCAGTTGAATACAGGAAGTTGTTACATGCAGAGTGGTGGCCGAAACTTGCTCGGGACCTCTCCACGATGCAAAAGAATCGGTCCACAGAGACAACCGAACTAAAATGCTAAAGACTTACAGAAACAACTAGAACCCAAATGCAAATACAGACAACATGCAAACCGAAAACGGGAAAGTGAAGACTGCTAAGTGCAAAAATGAAATTAAACTAAAAATCACTCCCTAATTTCATTTCACCTCAATCAATCCGAGCTTGTTCATGAGCCCAAGAATCGACTACCAAGCGGTTTATTTAGGATATCTGCTAGCTGATGCTCTGAACTGATGAACTCGATCTCAATCTTCCCTTCTTCAACACACTATCTAGCAAAGTGATAGCGTGTGTCTATATGCTTGCTACGATCCACTGGATTCTTGGACAATGCAATAGCATATTTATTGTCCACCCACAGCTTGATGCAGCTAGGCTCTTCCTTCATCATATCACCAAGCAAACGGGCAAGCCAAATGCCCTGACAGGCTGCGGTAGTTGTTGCAATGTACTCCGCTTCGCAAGACGACAATGCCACCACCTTTTGTTTTTGCGATTGCCAACTGACCGGATCCTCTCCTATCATGAACAACACTCCCGAAGTGCTTTTACCATCATCTACATCACCAGCCATATCACTGTCGCTAAACTCAATTAGGTTCAGCTCCTCAATCGGATTCCTTCTATAGCAGCAACCAAAACTCATTGTCCCCTTGATGTAGCGCAGTATTTGCTTTATAGCAGCCATATGCTCGCTTGTCGGTGCCTCCATGAAACGGCTTACATAGCCAACCGAATAAGAGATATTCAGTCTTGTATGTACCAAATATCTAAGGCTACCAACTAGACTTCTGTAGGAAATAACATCAGCGGGGGGGTGGTTGCTCACCTTACTCAATTTGAGCCTTGCATCCATTGGGACTTGGCATGAGTTGCAATCATTCAACCCAGCCTTTTCCAACACTTTTCATGCATATGCTGACTGGTTCACTGTTATGGCTTCCTTGGTTTGATGTACTTCCATGCCTAGGTAGTAGCTTAACAAACCGAGATCACTCATACTGAAAAGCTTCTTCATCTCCTGTTTGAACTTGTGTATCTGTTGCAGCTGAGCTACCATGATGATGAGGTCATCAACAAAAACTCCTACAAGTAAACTTGATGACCCCATACCTCTTCTATACACAGCAGCTTCTGAAGGGCTACTCTCAAACTGTGAAGACCCACCCCGTGATGTACCGCAAGAGGTCCAGGAAGACCATTTTTTTTTTGCACTGCGAAGTCACCACGGAAAGATGTGGTAGCACCGCATGGAGCTTTACCGAGGAGGTCTGCCAGGACCTCCCAGGAGGTCTTGCGGACCTCCTGGAGGTCTTGGTCCGCCATCGAACTCCCAGAGGTCTTGAAGACCTCCCGGAGGTCGTGGCCGCCACCCGCCAGTAGTACCTCCAGCACATCACTAAGAGAGGTCCCAGCAGACCTCCTCGAAGCTAAGTCCCGAAGGACCTCCCGGTGGTCCCGCCTGCATCCGAGCTAGTCCTGTGACAACAGAGCTAGCCCGCACAAGAACACAAGCCAATACCACAACCACGAGGTCAAACAGAGATAAAGGCATAAATTAAACTTTATATAATAGGACCTTATGGCCAAGCTTGTTAACAAGAGGTCTGCCACCGAGGGCTTACAACACCAACGGGACTTACAACGGCAACAAGGAGCTTTAGGGCTCAAACACTGAACACGCAAAAGCCATCCAACAAGCACCACAGTCGCTCAAAGGAGGACGCCCTAAGCGACTTAGTCGTCAAGAACTCCTCAAGAGGTCTCAGACCGCCTCAGCATTTGGTCATCTTCATAATCTGCTTTGACATGTATTTAAGCCATGAGTACTTGGAATGTACTCAAGAAGTCACAGAGAGCAAAGGTGCAATAATACTCATGCAAGGACTTACCAATGGAGAGTCAGATGGTTAGTTTATGCAAAGCCGATTTGAACAATAAAAATAGTAATAGATTGAAAAGCAAAGAAGGTAAAACCATAGTACATAATACTTTTGATGTTTAAAAGGTGGGGTGAGCACCAACTCACGCCCACAACCAAAATAAAGGAGTTCCGGTCACACCCGTGACTGTGTCCTTACCCAAAACCCACTCCAGAGGTCCGACCAACCCCGGACCACTACCCGAGCCAACCTTGACCCTCCGAGCCGCCAAGGTCTCTTCAAGGCAAAGCCAAGGCATCTCGCTGAAGTGTCCAAAGGGCACAAGCTTTTGAAACAAATACCCCTTGCACCATTTCACTCGAAAGCATGTCCATGACCAAGGACTTGGCTATTCAATAGATCTTTACACTCGCAGAGGTGTACAACTTACCCACAATCCACGATCTCTCTAGCGGATCGGGTTCCGGCCACCCTTGCTCACTTCCTAAGGCGAAAGGCCTAGAGAGCGCAAGGCCTTTACAAAGCTTTGAACTGACTCGCCGCCCGCTAAGGTTTCGCAATCCTCCGTGGTCTAGAAGTCCGCAGGTTATGGGTGCCCTCTTGCGCCAACGAATCACACGCCAACCACAACAAATTTCAAGCCAACCCATTGCTAATTATTCACCCGCACCATTCCCATAAATGATCTTGTGGTTGCAATGCTTGGCCCAGCTCAATGCACACAAAGTGAAGTCCTTAATCGTGCTAAGGCAAGACTTCCACAAACCCAAATTGCATAGCACCCACTACTCACTCCCTACCTTCTTGCCTCAAAGAAACCATTTGTATTAACCCATGCCAAAAGACCACCCAGCCTTGGCACAATAGTTTTTAACCAAGTGATCTCACACCACAAATAACACAACTTAGGCGCCCCGCCATAGTCGCTCAACAATGGCACCAACCACACATTTCATATTTATTAGTCAAGATTATTAGAGGCGAAGCATGATACGCTCAACCACGATTCTAAGCAAGGCTATAAAGACCTCACGGTCCCCCATGTTGGCAAATAACAAAGAACACCAACAAAATACCCACCCTAAGGCTCACAAGGTGAACATGACAACATGATGGAGACAAGGTATGAAAGAGGCATAACGACAAGTAGGCAAGTAACTACAATTTCAAACCATTTTCATATAAACATAGCCATGCATGATAAAGTAAAACCAAATACATTTACTTAAACTTGGTTCAAGATGATCAAAAGGGTCTGTGGCTTGCTTTGGTCAAGCAAATGGAGAGCCTTCAAGAGAGAGAGCGGGTCCAAGATCTCCTCAATCTCGTGATCTACACGCTCGCAAGAAAACCAATTAAGCAAAACCACACTAAGCCAAGGAACTTCAAAAGAACCGTAAAGAACTCAAACCAACTCAAATAAAAGGAAACCAAGAGACTTAACACGACCTCAAAGATCTCCCCGAGAAGGTCTTATGCAAGGAAGGACCGAGCAAAGTGAGGCAGGAAGGAAGAAATGAGCAACAAAGTTACAAAGGCTTGCCCGCCTGTGCTTTATATAGCCGAGTTGGTAGTGTGCACCACAAGGAAAACCCAAAGGACTGTAGGCAATCGGGACAACTAGGGCCGGGCTTGCCCTAAAAGAATTGAATAGTACTCAGATGTGATGCATTTAATGTGACCCGACACCTATTAAATGCGCATGAGTTCGAGGCAAGAGCAATAATTGCAAGGTGGAGAGGGCCGTAAGTGGGCCACCAAAAGGGTGTACAGCTGGTCAAGGGTATGGTCCCACCGCAAGGGTCACCCCCGCCAAAGGCCACCGTGTGAGGTCTGGGCAAGAGGCCCAAGACACTCGAGGGGAGGTCCCGGACAAGAGGTCCTCAAAGCTCAAAACGAAGAGGTCTCGACGCCGACACCGCACAAGGGAGGTCTAAGGGTAAAGATTTCAAGAGGACCTCAACGGTCCGAGATCAAAGGTGCAGGGAGGTCCCGACGAGTAGATCTCCAAAAGGGAGATCTACGGTCAAGATCTCAGCGAGGACCTCGACGGTCCAGATCAAAGGGCGCAGGAGGTCCCGATCAACAGAATATCCCGATTTAGGAGGTGGTCCTTACAAAAGACCAAAGAAGGACCGTGAGGTGGTCTTTACAAAAGAACCGTGAGGAGGTCCCGAAACAAAGGCAAACGCAAGATCAAAGCGAACCGCTCGATTGAATCCAAGCGGTCCAGAAGGAAAGGAACGCTCGACCAAGCGAATGCAGACCAACGAGACTAGGCCGCCTAATTAAAATCGGACGGCAGGAGGAAAGAGGACGTTCGACCAAGCTAACGTGTTCTTAGGATCGGGCCATCCAACCCACACTCGGATGGTCCTAAGGTTAAGAAGGCAAGGCCTCAAGCGATCTGTGCATGAGAGTCAAAGATGGGTCCAAGCGCTAAGGAGGTCTTGGACCTAAGGAGGCTCTGAACCTTTGGATCCAACTAAGGGAGGACTCGGACGGCTAAGATCTCCCGAGAGGAGGTCCTAATGGCCAGATCCTAATAAGGGGAGGTCTTAAAGGACGCGGAGGAGGTCCGAAGGACACAGAAAAGTCCGCAGGGACAGAGGAGGTCTATTTGGACACAAGGGAGGTCCAAATAGCCACGAGGAGGTCTAGGAGGGTCCCAAAGGGGCGCCTGGAGGTCCAGAGAGACTCGAGCGCCCAAGAGAACTCAGGGGTTCCGAGAGAGCGTGGAGAGGTCCACGGGAGGTCCAAAAGAAACAAAACCAAGCGTGGCTAGGAGGGACCAAAGAGGTTTTGAAACACAAACCTGAGCTGGGTCTTTAACAGGAAAACCCGAAGCACGGGGGAGGTCCGAACAGAGGGGAGATAAGAGAGAGGTCTGGATCTCATAGAGGTTCAACCCAACAAAGGAAGTTAAGAGAGAAGAGACAAACCCAGGGACACACAGAGAGGCTCAGACAGCAAGGAACACCAACAAAGAACTTAGTTAAGGTTTAATTAATTCCAATTGAACTCTACAGATTTCAAAACGTCAGATTAAGCTTTGGATTCTCAATAAAGCCAAATGGTTACTTTTATTTTGAAAACCAGGCAAGAAACTTAAGAGAAACGGGACGTTACAAACCTTCACTCCTTAAGGGAATCTCGACCCCAAGATTCAGGCTGAGCTAGGGAACAAGTGGGGGAACTCCTTCCTGAGGTCCTCTTCACGTTCCCAAGTTGCCTCGGCTTCAGAGTGGTTACTCCATTGCACCTTGCACCGCTTGGAGGTCTTGTTCCTTGTAACTCTCTCGACACGCCCAAAATCTTGATGGGGTGCTCTCAGAAGTGAGGTCTTCTTGGAGGTCCACACTTCTAAAGGCATCTCGTCCTCTGGCGATCGTAAGCACTTCTTCAAGCTGTGAAACATGGAACACATTGTGGACTCCAAATGAGCCGAGGGGAGGTCCAACTTGTAGGTTACTTCACTCTTCTGCAAGGACCGAAAGGGACCAATAAACCTTGGAGCAAGCTTCCCACTAACTCGAACCGCCAGATACCTTTGAGGGGTGATACTTTGAGGTAGACTTGGTCTCTGGAACAAAAGCTAAGTCTCGACGCCTAACATCTGCGTAGCTTTTTACCGAAGTTTGAGCAAATTTCTTAGCTTATCCCTTATAGATCTCACTTGATGTTCGGCTTCCTCGTGGTCCGACCAAGAACTTGGCCTTCACCCGATTCTGCCCAAGACAAGGAGTCCTACATTTCTCCCATAAATAGCTTCAAAAGGACATTTGAAGGCTCGCTTGGTAGTCTGTTATTGTAGGAAAATTCGCATATGGCAACATCTTGTCCCAACTAGATTGCCTTTCCAGAGCGCAAGCTCTTAGCATGTCCTCAAGGACTTGATTAACTCTCTCGGTTGGCCATCTGCTTGTGGGTGGTACGCCGTCTCGAATTAAGGTCTGTGCCCAAGGCATCATGTAGCTTTTGCCAAAATTTGAAGTGAATTGGGATCCTCTGTGCGAGACTATCTTCTTTGGAACACCATGAAGGCACACAACCTTGCCATGTAGATCTCGGCCAGGTTTGTCTCCGTAATAGGTAGTCT
This sequence comes from Phyllostachys edulis, assembly GCA_036346405.1. Classification (NCBI taxonomy): domain Eukaryota; kingdom Viridiplantae; phylum Streptophyta; class Magnoliopsida; order Poales; family Poaceae; genus Phyllostachys; species Phyllostachys edulis. The sequence continues at coordinate 9,450,110 of CM070565.1, read as the reverse complement.
TCACAGAATAAAGTGAGTCATTTTGTCAATCTATCCACAATGACCCAAATAGAATCAAAACCAAATTGGGTACGAGGTAAACCAGCTTATGAAATCCATCCCGACCTCTTCCCATTTCCACTCGCATGGGTAAAGGCACTAAAAGTCCTCCGTGTCTTTGGTGCAATCGCTTTAACCTTTTGGCAAGTGTCACATTTGGCCACAAAATCGCTATTTCTCTCTTCATTTTCGCCACCAAGACAATTCCTTGATATCTTGGTACATTTTGTAGTTCCCGGTGTATAGATTACAATGTCTCATGTGCTTCTTTAAGTATTACTCCTTGAGCTCTGGTTATTGGGCACACAGAGCCTCTTATCAAACCGCATCAGCACCTAGGTCGCCTATAGAAAACCTTGCGACCTTCCCTTCTCTTATGTTGGCCTTGATTTCTTGGATGTTAGCATCTCCTCTTGGGTCAGCCTTGATCTGTTTTTGCAATGTGGGTTGCACTTCAAGTGTCGCTAAGAATCCTCTTCAACTAACTCAATTCTAAGCTTCAAGAATTCTTCATACAAAGTAGGTCGGCTCTCCTTGATCATCAAAGTATTAGCATAAACTTTCTCGCTCAAGGCATCTCGCCACCACGTTGGTTTTGCTCGGTGGTAATGAATTCCCACATTGTAGTCCTTAATAAGCTCAAGCCACCTTCTCTGCCTCAAATTCAAATCTGCTTGTGTAAAGATGTACTTTAGGCTTTTGTGGTCAGTGAAGATTTCACACCTATTACCAATAAGGTAATGGCGCCAAATTTTTAAGGCATGAACCACAGCAGCCAACTCAAGGTCATGAGTAAGGTAGTTTGCTTCATGAGGCTTCAACTGTCTTGAAGCATAAGCTACCACTTTTCTGTCTTGCATAAGAACACAGCCAAGTCCTTGCTTGGATGCATCACAATAGACCTCAAAATCTTTCCTGACATCTGGAAGAACCAAAAGCTGAGCAGAGGTCAATTTCTTCTTGAGCTCTTGGAAGCTTTGTTCACAAACTGAGGTCCAAAGGAATTTCTTTTCTTTCTTCAACAACTGAGTGAGAGGTCTTGCAATCCGGGAGAAGCCTTCAATAAACCTTCAGAGTAACCGCCATGCCAAGAAAACTCCCGACTTGAGGCACTTGCCCTAGGGGTTCCCAATTGAGCACATCTTGAACCTTACTAGGGTTGATGAGACCTCCTTCTTTTGACAAAACATGCCCCAAAAGACCACTTCTTTTAGCCAAAACTCACACTTACTAAATTTGGCAAAGAGCCGATGAGCCCTCGCCTTCCCCAAAACCGAAAAGAGATGGCTTGCATGCTCCTCTTCACTCTTGGAATATACAAGAATGTCATCAATGAAGACAATGACAAACTTGTCTAGGTACTCCATGAACACTCGGTTCATCAAATTCATGAAATAGGCAGGAGCATTGGTCACCCAAAAGACATGACAAAGGAATTCAAATAACCCATACCTAGTTGAAAAAGCTGTCTTAGGATGTCTTCCTTGCGAATCTTGAGTTGGTGATATCCTTCTCAAGTCTATCTTTGAAAACACAAGCAGCCTCCCTTCAATTGATCAAATAAATCATCAATTCGGGCAAAAGATATTTGTTCTTGATGGTGACATCATTGAGAGCCATGTAGTCCACACACATCCTTTGAGTGCCATCCTTTTTAGGCACAAAATCACCGGGCTCCCCAAGGCGAGGAGCTAGGTCTAATAAAACCCTTGCTCGCAAGTCTTCCAACCGCTTCTTCAACTCCACCGATCATCAACATGCAATCAGAGGGCCTTTTGGAGATGGGGGAGGTCCCCAGGACAAGGTTAATGACAAACTCAAGGTCTCTGTCTGGGGCATTCCCAGAGCTCATCAAGGAACACATCCACAAACTCTTTAACAACAGGGACATCCTTCAAAACTTGAACTTGAGCGCTGCAAGATAGGGCTCCTTGGAGCTTCCGAGGTGGCCAAAACTTCACAAAGGGCACCATTAGGTCTCGGTCAAAAGATACATTTGCCACTACAATCCAACATGGCATGGTGGTCACTAGCTACCCATGCCCAAGATCACATCTAGGGACCCGTGTCCAAAAGGATAAGGTTGGCTAGAAATTCTACTCCTATGACCATTTTCACTTGTGGACAACCCCGTTCAGACTTATTTCTCGAGTCGGGATTGAACCAACAAGGTAGACTTAAGAGCAACAACTCAAACCGGTGCTTTGCAAAGAAAACTCCGAGAAATAAACGAATGGGAAGCTCCAGAGTCAAACAAAACTACAAATGCAGATGAATTTACTAGGAACATACCTAGTACCACATCCGAGGAGGTCTGAGCTTCTTCCATCGCCACATGGTTCACACGGCCCCTTCCAAAAGTCCGGGAGGTCCTGGCTTGAGGAGGTCCTGACTACCATGAGGTCTTGGCCGAGGAGGTCCCAAGCAGAGGTCCTTATGGTGGCTCGATCTTGATGGGCATTGATTGGCAAAATGCCCCACTTGATGACACTTGAACAGTGATCCCCGCCGCGGGGTCATTTGGGTTGACTTGGTGTCTTTGCCAGCGAGGCGGCTGGGCTGGGAAGCGGTTGGGCGGAGGTCTTGACAGAGGTCCCGGAGGTCCAGAGGTCCTTGGCGCTTAGGTTGGTACTGCACAAACGTCTTGACACGTTGGGAGGTCTTTGCCGAAACCGGAGGGTGGCACCTTTCTCTTGAAGGACTCAGAGAGTTCTTCGGATTCCTCAATGAGCATTGCCTTGTTCACCATATGCTTTGGAAATCGTGATAATCGTTGCCCACAACTTGAACTTTTAAACCGGGATGGAGGCCTCGCTGAAGCGCTTCGCTGCATCATCCGTAGCCACATCTTCACGAGCATAACGTGACAATTGGGTGAACTTTGTGAGATACTCGCCATCGACATACCGCCTTGCTTGAGCTCTCTAAACTCTTCCTTTTTCATCTCTACCTTCCCATCGGGACATGCGAGTGACGGCAAGCAACCGCAGTGCCTGCCCAAGTGATCCTCTAGGGTCAAGATGTGAGGCACAAAATGTGTCCCACCACTCACCGCAGTCCTTCCAGCTTGATGTGAGGCAAACAAAACCTTCTCCTGTCTTCACAAATGAGCAATATCCAACTTTTTTCTCGCTGATCTCACCAATCATCTCGCATCTAATGGCCCGGGGAGCTCGAATGTAGTAGGGCGTGTCTTCATGAACTCGACACCTTTGACTGATGGTGAGCCGAGGGTGGAGGGGTGGCGGCTCACGCAATTTGACTATTATAACTCATCATGGCAAGTAAAGCATTGGTGGTCTGGCTTTGTTGAGCCATAATCTGGTTCATATTCTGCATCATGGAGCTCATCATTTGGGCTTGTGCCGCCATAAACTGCCCAAAACCCGGGTCTATTGCCGCCACTGGAGGAGGTGGAGGTGGAGGCAACTGTTCTGGGGGCTCACCCTGACTTGTGGACTGCCGAGTCTGCACCATCTGGACAAAACTCTAAAGGCTTAATAGGTAAGACAGAAAGCATAGAGGATAAGAGGGATCGAGAGAAAAGATAGAGCATCTAAAAGGGTAACTAGGTTAAACCCAAGAGAGAACCAAAAGGCCAGGAGGCCAAAAGAGGCAACCAAAGCTTCAAAACAGAGGTCTTAAAGACACAAGCTAGGCGAGACTCAGAATAGGACCACTAACCCTAACCTTACCATAGTCGGTCCTATGGAAATTACAAAGGCAAGGAGGTCATGTTTGACTTAAAATCGAGGTTCCAGCAAGGGTAAGATAACAGAACTAAAGAGGGAGTTAAGATTGAAGTAGAACAGGGTAAGAAATGATTTGGACAAGTTAAGGGTAGCATAGAACCAGAACAAGGTAAGAACCTCCAAACCGATTTTAAGTTGTTTTGCTTTAGAAAATAACCTTTTGAATCAAAACTAAACCGACCTTTCTACCTAGGGTCACGCCCTACAGCCGAACCTGGCTCTGATACCAACTGTGAAGACCCACCCCGTGATGTACCACAAGAGGTCCGGGAAGACCTTTCTTTTTTTTTTGCGCTGCGAAGTCACCACGGAAAGATGTGGTAGCGCCGCATGGAGCTTTACCGAGGAGGTGCGGGACCTCCCAGAGGTCTTATGGACCTCCTGGAGGTCTTGGTCGCCATCGACCTCCCAGAGGTCTTGAAGACCTCCGGAGGTCGTGGCCGCCACCCGCCCTGTAGCACCTCCAGCACATCACTAAGAGAGGTCCGATGGGACCTCCCAAAGAAAGTCCCAAGGACCTCCTGGTGGTCCCGCCTGCATCCGAGCTAGTCCCGGGACAACAGAGCTAGCCCGCACAAGAACACAAGCCAATACCACAACCACGAGGTCAAACAGAGATAAAGGCATAAATTAAACTTTATATAATAGGACCTTATGGCCAAGCTTGTTAACAAGAGGTCTCGCCATCGAGGGCTTACAACACCAACGGGACTTACAACTGCAACAAGGAGCTTTAGGGCTCAAACACGAGAACACGCAAAAGCCATCCAACAAGCACCACAGTCGCTCGGGTGGAGGACGCCCTAGGCGACTTAGTCGTCAAGAACTCCTCCTCAAGAGGTCTGCAGACCGCCTCAAGATTTGGTCATCTTCATAATCTGCATGGACATTGTGGCTTAAGCCATGAGTACTTGGAATGTACTCGACAAGTCACAGAGAGCAAAGGTGCAATAATACTCATGCAAGGACTTACCAATGGAGAGTCAGATGGTTAGTTTGCAAAGCCGATTTGAACAATAAAAATAGTAATAGATTGAAAAGCGAAGAAGGTAAAACCATAGTACATAATACTTTTGATGTTTAAAAGGTGGGGTGAGCACCAACTCACGCCCACAACCAAAATGAAGGAGTTCCGGTCACACCGTGACTGTGTCCTTACCCAAAACCCACTCGAGAGGTCCGCACCAACCTGGACCACTACAGGAAGCCAACCTTGACCCTCCGAGCCGGCCAAGGTCTCTTCGAGGCAAAGCCAAGGCATCTCGCGAAGTGTCCAAGGGCACAAGCTTTTGAAACAGCTACCCTTGCACCATTTCATCGAAAGCATGTCCATGACCAAGGACTTGGCTATTCGAATAGATCTTTACACTCTGCAGAGGTGTACAACTTTACCCACAATCCACGATCTCTCTAGCGGGGCGGGTTCCGATCACCCTTGCTCACTTCCTAAGGCGAAAGGCCTAGAGAGCGCTGCAAGGCCTTTACAAAGCTTTGAACCGACTCAGGGCCGCCCGCTAAGGTTTCGCAATCCCTCCCGTGGTCTAGAAGTCCGCAGGTTATGGGGTGCCCTCTTGCGCCAACGAATCACACGCCAACCACAACAAATTTCCCAAGCCAACCCATTGCTAATTATTCAAATTGCACCATTCCCATAAAATGATCTTGTGGTTGCAATTGCTTGGCCCAGCTCAATGCAGACACAAAGTGAAGTCCTTAATCGTGCTAAGGCAAGACTTCCACAAACCCAGTTGTGCATAGCACCCACTACTCACTCCCTACCTTCTTGCCTCAAAGAAACCATTTGTATTAACCCATGCCAAAAGACCACCCGTCTTGGCACAATAGTTTTAACCAAGTGATCTCACACCACAGTCAACACAACTTAGGCGTCCCCGCCATAGTCGCCAACAATGGCACCACCACACATTTCATATTTATTAGTCAAGATTATTAGAGGCGAAGCATGATACGCTCAACCACGTATTCTAAGCAAGGCTATAAAGACCTCTGGTCCCCCATGTTGGCAAATAACAAAGAACACCAACAAAATACCCACCCTAAGGCTCACAAGGTGAACATGACAACATGATGGAGACAAGGTATGAAGGAGGCATAACGACAAGTAGGCAAGTAACTACAAATTTCAAACCATTTTCATATAAACATAGCCATGCATGATAAAGTAAAACCGAAATACATTTACTGAAACTTGGTTCAAGATGATCAAAAGGGTCTGTGGCTTGCCTTGGTCAAGCAAATGGAGAGCCTTCAAGAGAGAGAGTCGGGTCCAAGATCTCCTCAATCTCGTGATCTACACGTTATAAGAAAACCAATTAAGCAAAACCACACTAAGCCAAGGAACTTCAAAAGAACCGAAAGAACTCAAACCAACTCACCAAAAGGAAACCAAGAGACTTAACACGACCTCAAAGATCTCTGAGGGAAGGTCTTGCGCAAGGAAGGACCGAAAGCGGTGAGGCGAGGAAGGAAGAAATGAGCAACAAAGTTACAAAGGCTTACCCGCCTGTGCTTTATATAGCCGGAGTTGGTAGTGTGCACCACAAGGAAAACCCAAAGGATTTGTAGGCAATCGGGACAACTAGGGCGGGCTTGCCCTAAAAGAATTGAATAAAATACTCGGATGTGATCAGATTTAATGTGACCCGACACCTATTAAATGCGCACTGAGTTCTCGAGGCAAGAGCAATAATTGCAAGGTGGAGAGGGCCGTAAGTGGGGCCACCAAAAGGTGTCTGAGCTGGTCAAGGGTATGGTCCCACCGCAAGGGTCACCCCGCCAAAGGCCACCGTGTGAGGTCTGGGCAAGAGGCCCAAGACACTCAGAGGGGAGGTCCCGGACAAGAGGTCCTCAAAGCTCAAAACGAAGAGGTCTCGACGCCGAGACACACAAGGGAGGTCTAAGGGTAAAGATTTCAAGGGAGGACCTCAACGGTCCAGATCAAAGGTGCAGGAGGTCCCGACGAGTAGATCTCCAAAAGGGAGATCTACGGTCAAGATCTCAAAGGGAGGACCTCGACGGTCCAGATCAAAGGTGCAGGGAGGTCCCGACCAACAGAATATCCCGATTTAGGAGGTGGTCTTACAAAAGACCAAAGAAGGACCGGAGGTGGTCTTTGCAAAACAACCAGAGGAGGTCACGAAACAAAGGCAAACACGCATCAAAGCGGAACTGCTCGATTGGAATCAAAGGTCCAGAAGGAAAGGAACGTTCGGACCAAGCGAGCAGACCAACGAGACTAGGCCGCCTAATTAAAATCGTGCGGCAAGGAGGAAAGGGGCGTTCGGACCAAGCTAACGTGCCCTTAGGATCGGGCCATCCAACCCACATCGGATGGTCCTAAGGTTAAGAAGGCAAGGCCTCAAGCGTCTGACCATGAGAGTCAAAGATGGGTCCAAGCGCTAAGGAGGTCTTGGACCTAAGGAGGTCGAGAACCTTGGATCCAACTAAGGGAGGACACGATCGGCTAAGATCTCCAGGAGGAGGTCCTAATGGCCGATCCTAACAAGGGAGGTCTTAAAGGACGGAGGAGGTCCGAAGGACACGTAAAGGTCCGCAGGAGACGGAGGAGGTCTATTTGGACACAAGGGAGGTTCAAATAGCCACGAGGAGGTCTAGGAGGGTCCCAAAAGGGGCGCTGGGAGGTCTAGAGAGACTCTGGAGCGCCCAAGAGAACTCAGGGGTTCCAAGAGAGCGTGGAGAGGTCCACGGGAGGTCCAAAAGAAACAAAACCAAGCGTGGTTTGGAGGGACCAAAGAGGTTTTGAAACACAAACTGAGTGAGTCTTTAACAGAAAACCCAAGCACTGTGAGGTCCGAACAGAGGGAGATAAGAGAGAGAGTCTAGATCTCAAAGAGGTTCAACCCAACAAAGGAAGTTAAGAGAGAAGAGACAAACCTGTGGACACACAGAGAGGCTCGGGCTGAGAAGGAACACCAACAAAGAACTTAGTTAAGGTTTAATTAATTCCAATTGAACTCTCCAGTTTCAAAACGTCAGGTTAAGCTTTGGATTCTCAATAAAGCCAAATGGTTACTTTTATTTTGAAAACCAGGCAAGAAACTTAAGAGAAACGGGACGTTACACAAACCCAAGTGAAAGAAGGCTGCTGTCAAGCTTCACATTCCAAGCTCTTGGTGCTTGCCACAAGCCATACAATGCTTTGTAGAGCCGAAGGACCTTGTGAGCATTCTTCTTATCTACAAAACCAGGCAATTGGCATACATAGACTTCCTCCTAGAGGTCTCTGTTCAGAAAGGCCGATTTTACATCCATATGATGTACTTCCCACCCTTTCTTTGCTGCGAGAGCCAGCAGTAAACGAACTGTCTCCATTCTAGCCACAGGAGCGAATACCTCTTCAAAATCAACACCTTGTTGTTGTACGAACCCCTTTGCCACCAACCGTGCTTTGCGCTTCACTATCTCTCCTTGGGCATTTCTTTTAATCTTGAAGATCCACTTCAGTCCAATTGGCCGAACCCCTACAGGAGGATCAACAAGCTGCCATGTTTGGTTAGACTCAATGGAATTGAGCTCCTCTTGCATTGCTTCTTGCCACCACCTAAGCTTCTCAGCTTCTGAAAAGGAAGATGGTTCCTCTGCTGCAAGGAGGCATAGTTCACTAAAAGATTCAGTTAACTCCTGCACCTTGGTATTGTCATAGATGTTCTTCAGTGTGCGATAGCGCCGGGGTCCTTCAGACGCAGTGGCCGACTCGATGCTTGGAGGTCGCCATCAGATCGGCGGGCGTAACGCCATCGAGTCCGATTTAATGGGCGTCTGTGGCTCAGCATCTTGAGGAGCAGCAACCGATGCATCACCTTACAGCGGCATATTGACATCTTGTGGGCTCCTATGCACCGGAGTGACCTCACGAACAAAGACTCAGATCTGAAAACACGATGTCTTGTCTGATGAGAATGCATCATCAAGCTACCGACTTCAATGGTCTCCTTCATTGTTCTAGTCCCACCAGGCCTCTTCATTAAATATAATGTCGCGGGTGACATGGACCTTCTTGCCAACCGGATCATACATGTTGTAAGCTTTGCACCCTGCTTCATAGCCGATCAACACCATGGGCACGCTGCGATCATCGAGTTTCTTCAGATTTGGCTTCACCACCTTAACATGTCCCACACAACCGAACGTACGAAAGTAATGCACGTTCGGCCGTCTTCCGTACCATGCTTCGTATGGGGTCTTTCCGTCAACACTCTTGGTGGGAGAACGGTTCAAGATGTGGACAGCCGTCGTGACTGCCTCACCCCAAAACCTCCCCGTCACTCCCTTCGCCTTCAAGAGACTCCGCGCCATAGCCACCACAGTCTGGTTCCGCCTCTCGACGATACCATTTTGTTGTGGTGAATATGGTGCGGTGAGATGTCGCTTGACGCCTTGGTCCGCCCAATACCGCCCGAACTCTATGGAGGTGAATTCACCACCACGATCAGTCCGGAACACCTTCAACTTGGCTCCACTCTCCAGCTCAGCACTGGCTTGAAATCGCTTGATTGCTTCAGCAGCCACATCTTTAGTTTTTAGCAGCGTCACCCACATGTATCAAGTGAAATCGTCGACGAGCAGCAGGAAGTAGCTCCTTTCCCCTAGTGTGGCCAACGAGATGGGACCACAAAGGTCACCATGTACCAGCTCTGGTGTTGTCTTGGCGCGGTAGTTTGCCTCTTCAGGGAATGATGAACGATGTTGCTTCCCAACGAGACAACTATCACAAATTTGCTCCACAACTTGCAGTTCCGGCAGCCCACGAACCATCCTTTGCTTGGCCAGCTTGCGAAGGGAATGGAAGTTCAAGTGGTCGAAACGAGCATGCCATCGCCACGCTTCCTCGGTGCACCGGGCCGCCAGACATACTGGTTCTGCCATGTTAAGATTGAGCATGTACAAACGGCTACTAGATCTTGTTACCTTGGCCAAAAGCTTCTTGTGCTGATCTCTCACAGTGAGAACACCTTCTTCAATGAGTATTTGGTAGACACGCTCATCTAGCTGTCCAATACTCACAATGTTGCTGTGAAGCTTCGGTATGTAGTAGACATCACTCAGTGTTCGATGTTCTCCATTTTGACATCTGAACATCACTGAGCCCCTGCCGCAAATGTCAACCAGCGACCCGTCTCCAAATTTCACCGACCCTTACACCGTTGTATCGAGGTCGACAAAATTTGTTTTTGTTCCGGACATGTGGTTTGTGGCACCGGTGTCCAGGTACCACATACCGTCACAAGTCTCACCTTCATGTCCAAGATTCACCTGCGCATGAGCCTCATTGAGGAAGATCTCAACGGATTCATCCTCCTTGCCCTTCGAAAGTTCACAGACTTGCACCATGAGAAGTGCAGGTTCACCCTCCTGGACTTGAGACAAGTTCACCTAATCCTTGCGCTCACGGCGGGGTTTGCAACATTCCCTTGCAAAATGCCCATAAATGTTACAATTAAAGCATTTCACCTTGGATTTGTCACGCTTGCTGGCTGAGGCATTGGCTCCCTTCTACTTGGGCTGTCTTTTCCGTGTCCACGGCTTTGATGCCCACCGGCACTGCTGTCGACGTTCCTCCCGCCACTTGATGAGGTGCGACCTTGTTGCTTGTTCTTCGTTCGTGCCACCCATTCCTCCTTAGTGAGCAATAGGCACCCAGATCCATCTCCCTGTTGACCACTACCCCACCGGTCTTCAACTGACTTCAGTCTCCTGGTGAGTTCCTCGATCGTCATGGTGCTGAGGTCGAGTAGCTGTTCGATTGAAATGGCCACTTGAGAGTACTTATCTAGAACCACCTGGAGGAACTTCTTCACCACCTTTTCTTCTTCGAGGTCATCACCAAGGATGCGCATGCTGTTGACAAGGCCAATGAGGCGCATGGAGAAATCATCGATGGTCTCGGTTCCCTTCATGTGAATGGCCTCGAACTCCTTGCACAACGCCTGCAGTCGCGCCTCCCGGACACGATCGACTCCCATGCGCATTGTTCTGATGGCCTCCCATGCCGATCTAGCCGTGTTCTTGGTTGCTAGCGAGGCCAGCATCTCGAGGGGCACCGCCTGGAGAATGGCCGCCAGCGCCATTCGATCCACACGATACTCAGCGCCGCCCGGTTCAACCGCTTCCCAGACTCCCTGAGCCTGAAGATTCACCCTCATGAGCAGCGCCCAATCATTATAATTGGTGTGCGTGAGCACGAGGTATCTCAAAGATACCCCGATCTCTCTTGGCGCCACCTGCGCCACCACTCCTTGGCCGCCGCCATTGCCGACGACCATCGCGCGACGGCCGCTGCCGCCATGGGGTCCTGTGGAGGGAGGAGACGCCGACCTTGTACCCCTCGGCATCGTCGCAGGATCCGTCGATCACCGCTCTGATACCAATTGACAGATATACACTGAACTTCAAAGAAGAATGATGAGTTAAAAACTCTTTTCAGATATCTGCTTCTGATGTTTCTTCAGAAGAAGTTTAGAGAAACTGAGAATTGACACATGATTGTGCCGTGCAACTACTTGCGGCTTTTCTGGCTTGGTTCCTTTTATTCTCAGTTGAATACAGGAAGTTGTTACATGCAGAGTGGTGGCTGAAACTTGCTCGGGACCTCTCCACGATGCAGAAGAATCGGTCCACAGAGACAACCGAACTAAAATGCTAAAGACTTACAGAAACAACTACAACCCAAATGCAAATACAGACTACATGCAAACCGAAAACAGGAAAGTGATATCACACATGGAATAATTGCATGTAGTCTCATGGCCATGAAGTGAAGACTGCTAACAATCTCGCGTGGGAAAGGGATATCACACATGGAATAATTGCACTCACTTCAAATACTTGAATTACATGGCCATGAGAACGTTTAATATAGTGTGATGATTTATTCTTTCTAGGATTTGATAATCATTGAATAATCATCGATGATTGGTTGGAACCGGTTTATTCATTCATTAGACTATTTATGGATTGTTTATTGCCTAATGGTTATTTATTCAGTATTGCTATATAGCATGTTGATTCTTATGTAGTTTAGTTAGATTTAATATTTTCTATTGTAACCCGTGGACGGGTTTTTGTTTATTATGTGCTTGCTGGAATTTATTGTAATGTGTGGTTTAAATTAATAGTTGATGTAGTTGAGTGGCATTCCGGGCTCAGTGTTGTGCCGGGGTGTTACAGTTGGTATCAGAGCGAGCTTTAGGTCCGTGGTGAATAGTTTGACAACTTAGGTTAATTTGATCTACTAAAATTTGCTCTAGGATTGTGTAACTTAACTAAAATTTGCCAATGGATGATTAATTCCTAGAACTTGACTTAGGATTGTAAACAACTTAAAATTTGACACACTGGTGCACAGTAGAATGCGAATGGGTCAAGCGTTGCATTTACATTTCCGTGATGTCGCATTGATGATTACTGATATCAGATGATTATGCATACTTATGATTTGATTACTTGATTGTTATGTGTGATGATAGTCGATGCCGAGAGGTAGAGATCATGGTTGTGGCCATGGGTATGGCCAGGTTGTACCACCACTCTGGTATGGGAATTGTAAAGGGTTTTTCTCGAATAACTTAGTTACAGAGGTTGGGAATGAGTTTCATTGGAGAAGTTGTCTTCCTTGAATTTGCATTTGATTATTCTGATTATAGTTGCTTGCGCTTGGTGAACTTTCTTTGGATAGCGGTTATAATGCAGTTGATGGATTTCTATTTGTTTTTATTTGCTCCATAAAGCAATTATTGTCTTCCCGACTGCTGATTTATTTTTGCAGCTTGTGAACATTGTTAATTGGCAAGATTGATCTTTTTATGGAAGTTGTCTTTCTTGTTGAAAAACATGAATCATTCATTCGCTTGGAAGTTTGGATAATGGGAAATATCTTTTGGTAAGATCTTTACCATGTGGAAGCTTTGACCCTGCGTATTTCTTTTGGAGTAATTTGAGTATTGAAGTTTAATGTCTCTCTTTCATGAAAGAAAGTGTTAAAAACATTTTTTGGTGATGTCTGATTCAAAATTCATCATGTAACTACTACCAGTCAGCATCAAATTCCAGCAAAAATAAGGTCGGGTTACACGAGTGAGGTGGGAGAAGGGAGGAGGTGGAGGCCGAGAGGGAGGGGGCCGGGGAGGGAGAATGGGAGCTCGAGTCACCGCCGGGAGGGGAAGGGGGAGCTTGAGTCGCCGCCGGGAGGGGGAGCTTGAGTCACCGCTGGAGATCGGGAGGGGGAGGGGCCGAGGGAGGGTGGTGTGGGGAGAAGGGGGAACTCGGGGCAGAGGAGTGGATATAAGATAGGGTCCATCTGCTAGTGTACATCTAGAGCCAGAACTTTGATGGACCTGTTTCTTTTTAATCCATTCTCCCAGTATTTGAACAGAACTGTGTTAATTACGTTATTGTAATGCAGAAGCAAAAAAAAATGGCAAGTGCAAGTATTGCATCCTCCGAGGCTGTGTATGATCCAAAGACCGATTCAAAACGGAAGGCTAAGTCTAATGATCCGGGTTGGAAGTATGGCTTTTGGCTAGTTCTTGGCAACCGAGATTTGGTCCAATGTTCGCTTTGTGACCGGAAAGTATCGGGGGGAATCAAAAGGTTTAAGGAGCATCTTGCGGGTGGGTTTGGAGATGTTCAAAAATGTGCCAAGACTACAACAGCAATCATGAAAGAGATGCGAGAGGCTTTGTGGAAGTACACGAAGGGCATACCACTCTTCCTAGATTGTGATGATGAGGGAGAAGATGAAGATGTGAGTGTAACAACAACCGATAAGGAGTCCCAACCTCTGTTGTACAACCAAGTTTTGGGACAGCCAACATGTGAGTGTGACAACAATCGAAGATGGTGATAGAGAGAACATGGATGCTACTACTAATTTAGATGAGTTCGAGATGGATGACTTTTGAGAGATGAGAGTTGGACGTCATTAGACTCTAAGCTTCTGGACTTATTTTATTGTCGTGGACTTACGTTGGCTGTGTCGTGCTTGTTATGTTGCTCATGATTCATGTCATATGAACAGTACCAATCGACTAGTCAGCGACTAGTCGGCAAGTCGGTCACTGGGAGGGTAGTGTCGACTTGCCGACTTAATAACCTTGGGATCGGCGACGCGTTCCTCTGCTTCTTCAGCGCAAGTGGAAGATATGTTTCTCTGCTTCTCCAGCGCGCTGCCTCGTCTGGATCGGCGAGCGCAAGTGCAAGATCCGTCGCCACCTCCTCTCTGACGCCCCCGCACCTGGATCTGCGACCAAGCAACGCTGCGACCAAGCAACGCGCCGCCTCATCTCGATCCTCGAGCACAAGTGCCACCTCATCCGGATCCTCGAGAACAAGCACGAGATTCATCGCCACCTCATCCAGATCCGCGACCAACCCGGATCTACACTGCCTCTTCTGGCCGCCTCCTCTCCGACACCTGGAGGTCGAGCCACCTCTGCACCTCATGATGATGATCCTCCTCTGCGCTGCCTCTTCTAGCCGCCTCTACGCCTGGAGGCCGAGCCGCTCTGCACTTGGAGGTCGAGCCGAGAGCTCGTCTGCCGCTCCGGCGACCCTGCTCAGGCGACCTGGACCTCGTCTACTGCTCTGGCGACCTCGTGGGTGATTACTGATGCTTGATTATTGCTAGTTTGCATCTGATCTGCTTGATTATTGTTGCTCTACTGCTCTATATTGCTACTGTTACTCTATACTGCTATTGCTGATGTTGATGCTCTGTTGTCCTTAGTACTGCTGTGTGGTTGTGGTCCATCAAGATGGTCAAATCTAACTCAATGTTTGGGGGTAGTTCTTCTCATGTGTTCACGGACATCAAGCTCAATAGGTTGAACTACCGAGCATAGGCTTTCTCAGTCAAGACTACTCTTAGGGGTTATGGTTTGGCCTCTCATTTTACTAATGATCCTCCTGATCCGAAGAAGGTTGATGTTGAGGCAATAAAGGCTTGGCAGAAAGAGGATGATCGTGTTATGACCGGTCTTGTTCTGAGTGTTGATGTTTCTAGGATGAGTCTTGAGTATCATACTTCAGCCAAGCAGATGTAGACATACTTTGAGAAAAGATATGTTCAGTCCAGTGGTGCTCTTCGCTTCACATTGCTCAAGAACCTTCATAATATTCAGCAGCAGCAAGATCAGACAGTGGAGGAGTATTACAGTGCTTTCACTCATATCACTGGCCCTCTAGAGTCTATGACACCGAAGGCTGCTCCTGCTTGCCAATCTTGTGTAGCCAAAGATGAGTATGCACAGTAAACGCTCATGTATCAGCTTGTGATGGGGCTTCGATCAGAGTTTGAGTCTGTTCGTACTCAATTACTCAACTATCCCACTCCACCGATTTTGACTGAGGTGCTCTCTAGTTTGATTGCAGAGGAGACCCGTCTTCACTCGCTTATGTCTACCTCAGGATCCTCACCAGATGTTGTCCTAGGTCTCTCACAGCGGTCTAGATCTACCAGAGTTACACCCACAAGAGTGCTGGTATGTTCTCATTGCAAGAGGACTGGTCATCTTGTTGACAAGTGCTTCAAGTTACATCTAGATCAGCTTATTGATTATCGTGCTAGACATCCATCTGATCATCGTCATAGAGCACCTACTAGGCCTCCGATAGCACTTACTGGAGCGGTCACTACTGCCACACTCACACCTACTGTGACTTCTGGATCAGTGTCTACGATGACCTCAGTTGCACCTTATGCTCCTAGCGCTGCTCATCCTTGGGTTCTGAACTCGGGTGCCTCTTTTCATATTACATCGGGCAGCTCTCAGCTTGTTGCTCGTAGGCCCGTGACCAATGATGCATATGTTCACATTGCTGCCATCGCCATAGAGGCTCTCCTAGTCTCAATGTCTTAGACACCTTACATCTTCCTTCCACCAGTGCGTCGAAGGCCTTAATGTCTTCTGCTATGTCATCATCTCAATCTCCTGTTGGTTCTTCCTTCAACAAGTGGCATCATTAGACTTGATCATCTCTGTAGAGCTCGCCTCACCACTCTGGTTCACTAGGGTTCCTTAGGTCATGTCACTGTTGAGTTTAGTTTTCATTGTACTGGTTGTAAGCTGGGGAAACAGCTACAGCTTCCATATTCTAATAGTACCTCTCAGTCGTCTTGTCCTTTTGATTTGGTGCATTCATATGTATGGGATCCATCTCCTTTTGCTTCGATGGGTGTCATAGTTATTATATCATATTTGTTGATGATCACTCTAGATATACTTGGATCTATTTTATGAAACATCGTTCTCAATTGATTTCTATTTATCAATCTTTTGCTAAGATGGTTCATACACAGTTTTCTTCTTCGTTCGTGTTTTTCGTTCTGACTCTAAGGGTATCTTTCATCAGCCTTTCGTCAGTTCTTTTATTCTGAAGGAACTCTTTCTCAGCTCTAGTGTACTGGTGCTCATACTCAGAATGGTGTTGCTGAGCGCAAGCACCGACACATCATTGAGATTGCTCGTACTCTTCTCATCTCCTCCTTTGTTCCCTCTCACTTCTGGGGGGGGGGGGAGCGGTCTCTACAGCAATCTATCTCATTAACCGTCAGCCCTCCTCCAAACTTCAAGGCAAGAAGCGGTCTCTACGGCAACTATCTCGTTAACCGTCAACCCTCTTCCAAACTTCAGGGCAAGTGTCTTGGTGATGTCCTGTAAAGAGCACCTTCTCGCTATGCTCATCTTCGTGTCTTTGGTTGTGTCTACTATGTCCTTCTAGCACCTCGTAAGCGCTCAGTCGGTTGAGTGTGTCTTCTTTGGTTATAGTCCTGAGCATAAGGCTATCGTTCCTATTATCCTTCAGCACGTCGCATCCGCATCTCTCGTGATGTGACTTTTGATAAGGATCGACCCTTCTTTTATCATCCTTCTACACATCTCACTTCTTCCACAGATTCCACCTCCTTTTATATATACCTCTCATTTCTTTACCAAACTTGTCTTCCCCAGATACACCTTCTCCACCAGTTTCTGACACTTCACTCTTCCCTTTCACTATAGCCGTCGACAGAGAGTTCCTTCTGATCCTCAGTCCTCCTCTCCTCCACTTGACCCTCCGGCCAGTACCACCAACTCTGACGATCATTCTACTACATCACGGTATGCCCTACGTGATCGTTCTTCTATTCGAGCACCAGAGAGATGGGGGTTTTCTCGTGCAGATGCAGTAGCTGAGCCGAGTACCTATCAGAAGACTGTCAGTATACTTGAGTGGCGATTGGCTATAATAGAGGAGCTCACAGCATTAGAGTGTACATGTTAGATCGGACTCTGGCCGCATGCCTAGGTCCAACCAGGCTTACTCAAGTTACCGTATGCAAGCCCTATAACAACAGCCTTATAAGTGGTATTGGGCCTTCTCCCCCCAAAAGACTAGTCCAATGGGTGAGGTCTCTCTCACACTTATAAGTTGTGCTTTTTTCCTTCCCACAACCAATGTGGGACTATTCCCAACAGTACATGCACTTAGGATCTTGTTCCGCTACCATCTAGAGCTATTCCTAAAACCTGCAAATGGGTGTACAAAGTAAAGAACAAGTCAGATGTTTCAGTAGAGCGATACAAGGCTCGTCTTATGGCAAGAGGTTTTCAGCAGGCTTACGGTCGAGATTATGATGAGACTTTTGCTCCAGTTGCTCATATGACCACAGTCCGTACTCTTATTGTTGTTGCAGCGGTACACACATGGACTATATCTCAGATGGATGTCAAGAATGCTTTTCTTCATGATGTCTACATGAGGTCTGTATGCAATCACCCCCAGGTGTTGAGGCTCCTACAGGCTATGTTTGTCGCCTTAGGCGTGCTCTATATGGTCTCAAGCAGGCTCCTCGTGCTTAGTTTGAGAGTTTCAGTTCCGTGACTAAGTTGCTGGTTTCACTCCAAGTGAGCATGACTCTACCTTGTTTGTTCACACTTCTCAGTGGGTCGTACTTTGCTTCTACTATATGCAGATGGTATGCTGATCACAGGAGACGACATGGATTATGTGGCTTTTGTGAAGAGAAAATTGAGTGAACAATTTATGATGTCCGATTTGGGACCATTGAGTTATTTTCTGGGGATTGAGGTTCATTCTGATAGTGATGGTTAGTATCTCTTTCAAAATCGCTATGTTTAGGATCTGCTTGCTCGCTCTGGGATGACTGATACTCGCAATGCTGCCACACCCATGGAACTCCAACTACAGCTTCGACCTACAGACGGTGTACCACTAACAGATCCTTCTCACTATCGTTAGCTCGTTGAGAGCCTTGTTTATCTCACTGTCACTAGGCCAGACATTGTCTATGTTATTCATGTGCTCAGCCAGTTTGTCAGTGCTCCCATCTCAGTCCATTATGGTCATGTTCTTCGTGTGATGAGATACTTGAGGGGGATTGCGTCTAGACGTTTGTTCTATGCCAGTTCGAGTCAGCTCCAGTTCCACGGTTACTCTGATTCCACTTGGGCGAGTAATCCTGCTGATCGTCGGTCTATCACTGGCTACTGTATCTCTCTTGGTACTTCGCTCATTGCCTGGAAGTCCAAGAAGCAGACTGCGGTGTCACGCTCTAGTGCAAAGGCTGAGATTCGAGCTCTTGCCGCTACCACCTTATAGATCATTTGGCTTCGATGGCTCTTGATTGATCTCGGTGTCCATTGTGACAATCATACACCTGTCTTTTGTGACAATACAAGTGTCATTCAGATTGCTAGTGATCCAGTCAAGCATGAGCTGACAAAGCACCTATGTTGTCACGACGACAAGACGAGACGAGGCGCTCCGGAGGCGCCAAGACGCCTAGGCGATGATTAGACGGTGTGTTTATCCAGTGAAAAACACCATGGAATACTTGTATTATGCAATGCATGCTTATATGACAGTGGCCATGGAAGATTCTAGTACGTGTCCACATGGCTGCCCAACTGCCCATACTCTACGTTGGTATGGCTGCCCAACTGCCCACCAGGCACCAACCTCCTTTACTCTACCTTGGGCCCTTGGCTTTTCCCTTCCCGAGATGCTCTTCTTCCTCAACAGTCAGCACCCACAAGCTTCTCAGCTCTGGTCTTCTTCACATCTTCTTCCTCTCACCGACGCTGCTCCTACACTCGTCGCTCTTCCCCTCCAGATCTGGACAGCGAAGAAATAAAGGAGAGGAGAGGGAAGAGAGGAAGAGGATGCGAACCCAAAGGAACTGGGGATGGTGGCGGCGGCGGCGGCTGAACAGAGATGTAGAGAGCCAGCGGTGGCTAGGGTACGCCCGCCTAACTCGAGTCATCTAGGCGAAGGTCCCTGTCGTCTGCCTCCAACCGACGGAACGCCTTGACGTCGACTAGGCAACGCCTTAGCGGCGCCGTGACAACATAGCAAAGCACATTGGTGTTGATGCATCCTTCACACAATCTCATTGTCAGCGGTCCACCATCGCCCTCAAGTATATTCCCTCATAGCTTCAAGCAGCATATCTCATACTCGAGAACAGCATCGGCTTCATCTACTCAAACTCAGTGCATCAGATTCTCCTAATCTACCTTGAGTTTTAAGGGGGGTGTTAAGAGTGTTGTACATTCTCTCTCTCTCTCTCTCTCGGCCCATGTGGCCCATAAAGCCTATGTACAATGTCTATATATACCTCTCAATTATTGAATAAGCTACATAGTTGTGAATAGCAAAATTCCTCTCCCTAGTTTTTCTAACACAGTGAACTTACCATCCAAATGAGTATTTTATTTTTGCTCCATGGGTGAGATGCATGATGAAAAACAAAGGTCGACTGCCTCCGCATCACCTTCTCCTAGCTGAGAGAGAGAAACACTTCTCAGGTATAACAAAACAACAGTATTAAGCTAATGTATCAGTAGTACTACATATGACCTAAAGCAGCCGATTTCACTTGACCTTACCTTGCAACTGCTCACTGGAGAGTGGACATGCATTGGCTTCCCATTTCCTCCAGCTATATATCTGCAACAATGGGGGAAAACACACATTAAACACCCAAAGACAGTGTCGCAGTGTTAGATCAACAATGAATAGAGAACACCTACCTTAATCATCGACAGAACCACTGTCACAAAACTGTACAACACGTGAGTGATACCAAGAATAAACAAAAACCGATGCAGCTGCTCAAGGCCCTCATACGAAACAAAAGGTTCATGACCCTGCAAGTAGAGAAAACAACAACAAAATCACTAAATGGTGCCTTTCCACCGCAAACTTGATTAGGTGGAAGCAAGTTGATTTTTCATATACCTCACTGCAAATATGCATTGACTGGCCACCGAATAGGCTGTTAGCAAGAGCTGTCTGGTTTGCGGCGCCGTCCCCTTGTTGCACCAGGTCCTCAAAATCGTTCTCCGAGCAAATGTAGAATCGACTGGTGAAGAGCGACGAGGGCACACAGATTTCTGATATCCACCTTGCCGTCTGGCTCAGCAGCAACGAGATCACACCGAGCAGCATCAGTTCTGCGGTTAGCCATGGTTTCCCTTGTTGAGGCATACATTCAAACACCTTACCAGCAGCAGCCATAGCAGAGACTTTTTCATTGAAAATGTCTAGCATTTCGGCAATGAGAAGTAAACGTAAGGGGACTCCAAAGGATGAAACCGCAAATTATGAAGATCTCCGCATGATCTTGATAATGCGTATGTACAACTAATACGCCAATAGGGCAAACCACGCTAAATGGAATGGTGACTATGAAAAACAGTGTCAAGATTGACAGCTTAGAATGCAGGCCCATAAGTAGGCAGCATATTCAGCGAATTAGCAATAGAGAAAATTGCAACTTGTTTCTTTTTTAAGAAAAAAGAGAGGCAAATGGCAAGGTGGCTCACAGAAAAGACATGCTACTGGAATGATATAGAGATACTAAAATACAAAAGGAAGAAACTAAATGGAAACACTAACGATCATGATTCATGAGCAAGCAATTGAAGGCAAAAGTATAAAGCATAGTATGCATAGATGACTAAACACACGCTGTTGTATTAGAAATGCACGTATGCGTTTCAATCTGCTGTGAGTTCGTCAGTTGTATACCACCTTCGCAGATCTTCTCCAGCGCAGCGAGCATGGCCTTCCTCTTCGTCTTGCGCAGCCACTGGCAGTATTAAGCGAGGCGAGGCGAGGTCAATCGAGCATACTGTAGGAAGCTGTACTACTAGCTAAGCGAGGCGCTGGGAAATCGAATCAGGCGGGCCGCGGGCGAGCTAGTTTACCTTGGCGAATCGTGAGAGGGCGCGCTCGACGAGGAAGCAGGCGGCGACCATGAGCGTGGTGACCGTCGCCACCGACCACGTCGGCGTCTCCGCCAGCGACCTCCCCGCCTCCACCATCCTTGCTCCCCCTTCGCTCACTCACTGACCCACGGGCCCCACCTCCAGCACTGCTGGCCGCCGCCACCTTCTGCTTGTGCTGCGATCCGGAGGTAGCCTGTCGGCTGATCCCCCTGGCTCCGACGCCTACGACGGCATTGACGAGGCGCTCTTTGCTCTCTCCCTCCCACTCTCTCTCTCTCTCAGTTTGGCTTCTCGGATCGGGCAGCAGAGGAGGGGATTCCAGTTTGGAAGTATTTTTTTAGAGCGAGCCGAACGAAATCTTTTTTTTTAAATTCACTCATTTTCATTGCTTAACTAATTAACAGATGTAATTAGAGTAATTTTAAACCGAGCTAACGAACCCTACTAACGAGTTTTTTTCACACATATTCACATCCTCTCCTATTGCAATACCGTGACATTACGATAATTCCCATTGGGAAGAAAGGCTTGAATCAATTGGTAGTGCAGTTAGTGTTTGTCACAGTTAGTGGCTGACTAGTACAGTGCCAGTGAGGCAGGCAGCGGCGGCACATGGTGACATGGGCAGCACCGCACGATCAGGACGCCTCGCCAAAACGAGAAATTTCATTCAGGAATTCGAGTTCGTTTTCTCGACTCATGGTCGGGTCGGGTGTGCTTCGATGATCTTCGATCTCGTTCATAGGGGCGGAGCCTAAGAGGTTCACCCGGTGTCACAGGTCCAAAAAAAAATTTAGCGAAGATTTGCATATATGTATTACATGTGCACCCGGGAGAAAAAAAACTGTGCACCCGAGCCTCCTTTAGCCCACTACTGGCGGCCTGTACGCTGTACGCCAAGACACGGCTTAGGCGGTTGGCGGTTATTGCCACGCGACGCGAGCAGACGAGGCGACGCCAGCTTCTGCCGAGATTCTCGGGCCGAGAACCCGAACAGCCACCGAGCGAGCCACCAGGTGTAGTTGGAGTCTTGGAGAACACCGAACGCGGCGAAAAGGAAAAGCTACGCTACCCACGGGCCACGGCCACCGCCCGCCGGACGGCACCGCACCGTCCCGTCCATCTCCGTGAGTGAAACACAGCCTCGTTCCTCGCTTCGATTTACGCGCAAATGCGATCTCTTATCTCGCACTCGCCATCTAATTACAGTTGCTTATTCTCTCTGTTTTTTAATTACAGTTGCTTACGCAATCACACACTAGCAAGGAAGGAAGGAACAGCCGATTGAACCGAACAAGGCCAGTTAGGTACCGCTTCTCTGTTCTAAATGATGATGGTTGTCATTTTCATCATATGTTAGGTGATTTTTCAACTTGATGATTGCTAGGGCTATAAACTTAAAATTTAGGGTTTTAGTTTTTTGACATTAGAAATTAAATTTGAAGTGAACCGAACACCCGTGTGTGCTGTGTGTAGTGTACTAGTCAACCAATGTTAAGTAAAAGCACATATCTCACTATCTGCACGTATGTTTGATCAATGCTTGTACTTTATTGTTTTTGTTGTTGTACATGTCATTGGTTATGTTGAATTATTGATGCTAAAAGTTACCGGATACATTACTATTTAGTATCATGTTGGTTGAAAATTATATATATAGCTATATGTGCGGTAAAGTGGTAAACCCCAGTCATTTTTGTTCTAGTTCCGCCCCTGCTCGTTCATTAATCTCTTATTAATTCGTTGATTCTCCATGGTGATCTCAATATACCGAAACAACGACATTCTTCTTCTTTAGAAACTGAAATAACAATTTTTTAAAAAATAATATTATTATTTTAATAAAAATTACAAAAATAAATAGTTAAAGAATTACATAAATGGCCATTTATCCATAATGGCAAAATGACAGAACTATTTCCATGGTAACAAGAGTATTGCCATCATTTGATGACGATCAGGTCATGTCGTCATTTCAAAACGATTGGATCGTATCGCTATTTAAAATTGTGACAGAACTGTTTCCATGGCGACAAAAGTATTGCCGTCATTTCAAATGGCGATAGAGCAAATCGATTATTTATTTTTGTAATTCTTTATTAAAATAATAATAATTAAAAAGTACTAAAACAACACTATTAAAGTAACTTGATCAGATCCAAATAAAACACTGCATAGTAGTGGTACGGCATGTAGATACTAATAATTACATAATTACGTACATACGTGCGTCTTGCACGGCTATGCACGAGTAACTCGGAGTTAAGCACGGCAAACACTTTTGACGCGCGCGCGCGCGCGCGGTACAGACCAAACAGAGCAGTGAACACACGGAGAAGAAGAACAAACTGACGCACGCACGGGCGCCGATCAACAACTCGACCGCGCATACCGGTCGATCACTACCGCCGCGTCGTCCTCCCTCGGCCGCGGCCACAGGAGAGCGCCCGGAACGCGCGGGAGAACATCCACGCCTTGCCCCCCGCGCGCCCCGGCCCGACCAGGCGCCGCCACAGCGCCCGGAGCGACGGCGCCGCCGGCTTCGTCTTCTTCTTCCTCCGCCACGGCGACCTCGTTGTCAGCGACGGCATTCTCAACAGACAACAGCTAGCCTCTTGAGTCTCGAGTCTTGCCCGCGATGAGCTGAGAGAGAAAAACAGAGATGCACTGTGCGCTCGGCTGGGTCTATCCATCGTTTCATTTTAAACTTGGCGCCGGCCGGGTGGTTCGTCGCCTCAGCGCGACGCGTGTAGATGCACGTGTAGACAAGCTAGGGGCTTAGGGTTGGAGATAAGTGCGTACGTGGTACACGTGTCAAGCGCCTCGTCGACCGTAGCGATGTGTACGTGACCACACTGTAGCTGGCTGACACGTGTGCCCGTGGATACAAACAAAATACACGCATGGACGGCTAGGGATCTAGGGATTAGTAGATTACACATGGACGATGGGCTGACAAAACGACAGGGCCACCGGCCACGTACCGGCGCTAGTTGTCGAAGTGTGTCCAGTTTTGATTTTTCACATGCGTATACAGAAAGTGAATGTTTTGCTGTGAAACTCTTGTGAACTTTTATACTCTAAAGAAGCTCTATATAGTAAATAGGATTTGTTTATCCGACTTTCGCACAAACCCGACCGCCGCCTCCTCTTGGTCGCTGCTGCTGCAATTGGCCCACTCCACCTCCGTCATCGTCGTCACCGGACTGCCCGCTGGAGCCAATGTCATACGCTAGGGCCGTGAGCCTCCTTCTCCTCGTTATCGTCACCGTCGACATCGAGGACCACCACCACCACGTGTACAAGAATCACCAACTGATTTCCTCACCACGGCAAGAATCCATCTGATCGACAATGCGGTAGGCCGCTGCCTTCTTCGGCACTTTCGGGTCACTGGCCGACTGTGGCATGAGAGTCGGCGGCGACGGCGGGAAGATTGGTGGCCCGGTGCTGGACTGCATGCGTTGGTATGGAGTGGAAGACTTGCACTGGCGGTTTCTTCTTCTTTCTCATTGTCGGAGCTGACTGCGTGCTCGCGCCGCCAACTATGGTCTCCGGCCCGGCCGCCGACGCTGTGTCGTCCAAGGTTGTAGCATACGTGGTGGAGTAGGCATTGCCCGCCGGCGCGTTCACCGCAGCGGCAAAGGAGATCGACGACGTGTATGGGACCAAGTAAAGGCGGAGCACGACCTCGCCGCGGGCAGGGGCGAAGAAGCTGGGCTTGTCGAGCGGGCAGCGCAGGAGGACGGCGTCCTCGCGTGACGGCGCGACCGTCGCGCCGAACAGGCGGACACGGCTGAGACAGCTCTTGCCGCCAGATCGACGCCGGTGGTAGACCGCCACGTGGATGGTCCGGTCTGAGAGGCCACCGCCGCCGGCCGTGTCGACGAACACGAGCGTCTCGTTCCATGTCGGGCTGAGGTCGCCGGGCTTCACGCCCGTCGCTTGGCGCTGGCCGCCGAAGTCTACCTGCACGAACGGGCTCACGCCCCACCGCCGCGGCGCCTCGCCGGCAGGTCGTGCGCGCCAACGATCTCCACCGCCAACTTCATGGCGTGCAAGCAGCTGCTCCGGACAAAACGATCGCTAGTTAAGCGGTGTAAATGTTTAGCTTGCATGGGGCATGCATGGAAATGAATAGCGTAGTTAAGGCGTCTTGGCATTGTTTCACGCCCAATCCAAGACCGTGTTGGATTTGGGGTTCATAATGTTTTGACCTGATTGGGGATTACGTCCTCTTCATGTTGCAAATTGATCATATGATTGGAATCTACTGCCTAAATATATGCTTTGTGATGGTATTGCCATGTTGATACGTTTGGACATGGACATGGCAAAGTGGCAATAGAATAGGAAGACTAGAAAACAAATTGAACCAAGAAATCAGTTGGTGAAAAGAAAGGCAACTGGGATCGTAAACAAACTAGTTATCTATTTTTCTTAAGCTCCGTTTCTTGACTTGTTGATTTGTGCTGGATGATGAGGACCTAATGCCCAATTATGCAGTTTCTCAAGTCAAGAACTAATTTCACCGCCAACCATCGGCCTCGCCCATGTGTTTGGTGAAATGGTGATCATCCTTCTGTGATGGGCTCACGACGCAATGGTGACATTTCTCCCAAGACTCTTATGTCTGCATTAGAATCCCAAGCACACCTAGCTTGTTAGCTAATTTCTTTCTCAGTCTCAACCGGAAGATATTGCTTGCAAAGATTGCGAGTCTATCGATTCAAAACTTTTGCATAGATTGTATCCATTCACCAAATTAAGCACCTGGGTACAGGTCATCTTTCTAGAATAAACGAAACCATAGGCAGGGGAGCAAACCGGGGAGGATGCTGCAAGTAATGCACAAGCCCTCAAAAGATTCTCGAGGGGCAACGATAGTAAACACAAATTACCACAATAATAACATAGTCTTGACTGAGGTGGGTATGCTCATATGCTGTGGTCTTCCAAAGAAATGATATTTTTGCTACTAGGGCAGACAACTCCAGTAAAGCTATAGGATGCATCATTTTTTTCAGAGAATACAAATACGTTCGATGCTTCTCTTACACAGATGAGTTCCTGTGAGCTAGCCCTTAGACACAGCGCCATACTGGCTGTACGTCACCACAGGGGGAAAAAACCAGCCGGTACTCAGCCTGTAACCGCCAGCTACCGGTCTGGGAAGGAAAATCCCGACCGGTTTTTTCATGTTTTGTAAATTCAAATTTTAATTTTTGAAATTCGAAATTCAGCCGGTTTTAAAGCAAATTCAGACGAAATTCAACCGGTTTTTTTCCGAAAAATCCGGTTACTGACCGGTAGGTTTTTTTTTTCCAGAAAATCCGGATTTTTTCCAAAAAATCTGGTCACCGGTCTTTTTTTTTCCCAGCCGCCCGGCGGGAATCCCAGTACCGGCTTTTGGATGCTTGTCACCATAACCAGGCTGACATTGCATGGATTGTCTGACCAAAACAAATTGACCTCAAAGCCACTGCATCCTAAAGTCGTAACCAACCCAAATAAGGCAAGCTTTAGTACTGGCAGTTGGCAAACAATTCTGAAAAAAATGCAAGCTCAAACGAAAAACTAAAGCAAGCATATTGCATTGATGTGTGCTTCAACAGTACTTGCAAGGGCGAAACATACAGACTTCACCCATTCAGGCTATATATGTAACTTGAATGTATTAGTTTGCTTCTACCACACGGCGATACGAAAACTGGATGTTGCAATTCATAAGAGGGGCGAATGTAGTCCACTGGAGTCCAATATTCATCAATGATATCCTACTACTGACCAAAAGAGGCCGCCGCAAAAAGAGAACCTAAATGTACTTCCCAGTAATGAGACTAATTCCTGAACTAATATAGGTATACATGAAGTAATATAGGTATACATTTATGAGGGTAGTTCCATGAAGGAAATAGATAGGGCAAAAAAACATAAAAGAAAAAAGTAAACAAAGGGGAGAGCGACCTCCTGTGTAGTTTCCAAAAGTTAAATCAGAATCTTATAAGCATTACTCCACAGTGGACCTGAGACAACAACACATGATTTGCTAACAGCCTCTACCAGCAACAGAGTAGCAATTTAGTCGCATTTGATGTTTCTGTAGATTCTCCTCACAAAGAGAGTAGACCCCAGATAGCCAACAGCACCTAAATAACCACAAAAGGGTGTCAAAACGGATCTAATGTTAACTTGAAATGGAATAACCATCGGTAAGTTCGAAAGCTCACCACAAAGTATCCCTAGCCCAAGACAGAACATCAAGGTGTAGCCAAAGTAGAAGCTCGTCTGGAAAAAGCCTGACATCTTTGTCTTCACATGATAATAGTATATGGAGTATAGATATACATACAAAGCAGTAGATGCAGCAGAGAAGAACGACGTCCATCGCCAATGATAGTTCTCAGCATTCAACAAGAAATAAGTGCCCACAATAGTGACACATATGGTGACTATTATGAGGATGACAAAGACCAGCAACATGAAACCATAAACATAATACACCTGCCAAGACCAAAAGATATGGTGTCACTATTCCGTCAAATTAAAAGAAAGGTACTTCAAATAAAAGTGCATAGACAAATTTACTTCACAGCAATGTTCACCAATATATTGTTTTTACCTTGTAGTTCCAGAATGAAGTGAACACAAAGTACATCTCAATGAAGATGCTGCCGAAGGGGAGAAGCCCACCCATCAATGAGATAACAGAAGGTGTAAGGTACCATTTCTTCTCAGGAATAGGACGTGGGATCGTCTTCACACGGCATGGGTTGTTGGGAGCACCACTCCAGTTTCTACCAACTACAGTTCCCAATAGCACCAACGGGAAAGAGATGAAAGCCCAAAGGACAAAGATAACAACCATTGTGCCAAATGGAATAGCCGCTAATGAACGGTAGAAGATAGCAATAGTGTTCAACACTAATCCAATTGAAAAGCATAGGAACGGAAAAAGGGATGCAGTAAGGATCATAGCCTTTATCCAGTTTTTGCCTGCCATTGAATCAAGGAATGCACAGTTAACTTGAGATAAAGGACACGAAAACTGGCAATTCCCAAACTCAAAAATCTATTCAGGATAGGAAAATAACATGGGGAAGTTCAACAAAGAAAATACTCCAAAGAACGTAAAAACTTGTGCAGAACCATACCACCATTCCTTGAGTAGAGGCCACCACTAACATATCCAGAAATGAAAGACGTAAGAGCATAGCACACGATAAATGTTGTGATGATAGCTCCTCGTCTGAGAAATAGAGTACCGTATTTTAGTTACAGGGAAAAAGCTAATACAAACTCATACTAGCTGAACAAACATTATAGTGGATCCAGGAATGAAAGATGTAAATAGTGTAAGCACATACTAAAGTTTGTGATGATTGTTCCTTCTCTGACAAATAGAGTACAATATGTTAGTTAGGGGAGAAAAGCTAATGGAAATTGTACTAGCTGCCCAAACATTATTATTGATCTCCAAGAACAGTTTTAGATATTGAGTTACCTCGTATGATGGTGAAAAGATACACCTTGTATGTTATCAATTTTCCATGTTCTCTAAGTCTGAACAATGAAATGAGTTCTTTTTTCCATGACATTCAGGGTTAATCACTTCAGCACACCATGCCTTATGGCAGATGGAGTTGTGCATTTCAGTAATAAGACAAACTGCTCCAGAAGTCAATAGAAGGGCTTTAACAAAGGTAGTTGTTGGATAATGCAAAACCAGCCATTTTATCCAGATATATAGTACCTTGGCCAGAAATCAAACTAAATAATGAGGACAATGACCTACCAAAAATACAAATTTACCGTGTGTATTCTACCATATCATTTTGTCCAAAAACAAATCTCCAGATTCATATGAATGCAAAACAGGAGACATTGTAAAGGTTCAGACATTCCTGGTCTTCAGCTCCTTTTAGGAATGTGTATGTGTTAATGTTCTAGATGAACATATTCATGGCTCCAAAACTACTTTCAACTATATGCCTGCTACATTTTGCACATGCAATGCAGAAAAACGGAGACAAAGAAAGCTGGTTTTGAGCTTACCCAATGTATAACATGCCAACAATGGCTAATACAATCACAAGCAGGATAAGAGCCGCCAACTGAGTGCCAATACCAACAAGAGCAGAAAGAAACATCAGGCTGCGAGGAGGCCGAAATACATCTCCGTGGACAAGCTTCCATCCAGATTCCTCACTAACATCTCTCTCCTGATAAAGGAAAGCCATAGCTTAAGACCACGATCGAGTAACAATAGATGGAAATTGTGCCCAAAGATTTGCTTTAGATATTCAAAGAATTTCTCTAGTTAAAAAAAAATTGTCAGTGTGGGAAGAGGTATGGTCAAACTTGATGTTTGACTAATTTTTTTCTGAATATTAGATTCCTCACATGGAAATGATGAGTAAATTCATCATTACAATACTCTCATAATGTAAATTTGTAACTTTTCCAAATATGATACGATAAGACTAATGGTCAAATTTGCATCTGGAGACCATGAAAATAAAAAATGACGAGTTTTTTTTCCAGAAGGAATACATAAGTAAACAGATGTACTCGGATTCAGAACTTACAAGCGACTCCAGATCATCATCTTCACGAGCATACTTTGCATAATCATTTCTCAGGGTCCTCATCAATATCATTGATACTAAACCGGTCAAGAAAATAACCATCATGAAAGAATTGAAGATGGAGAACCAATGAATCTGAACATGGAAAATTGCAACACAAGTTAGTGATCTTGTGATTCCTTCGGACAGAAAGCAAAGTCTACCTCTTTGTCAGAATCAACATGGAGCCAAGAAAATATAACAAGGCCAAAAAGTGTCCTTGAAAAAATTCTAGGTTTGCCTCTGGTGCGAACAAGAATTACCTGGTGTTCGAAGAACGGGTAGTCCAGGTAAACTTCAAAACGCCGTGCAAATGCCACATTTGTTTGCACCCACTTCACTGAATATGTCATGTCCAATTTTTTACCAGCTTCAAGAAGCTTAGGTGACTCTTGAGTGAGATTGACATGAATTATCTACAAGGGAAATTTAATTAGCTAATATATATAGGTCTTAGCTAATTGTTAATGTTATAAATAAGTGCAACACGTACCCTGTTCCCGTTGTATTTAACAACAATGTTCTTGTGCGTGTAAAGATAGTGCTTGTTTTCACTGTTTTTGTCAGTCTCCCCAACAAAACCTGCTCAGAGGACAACTCACCCTATTATCAAAAAGAAGTAGAGGGTAGAAAGTATTTAAGGAAAATAAATGCCATTTAAGTTTAGAATTACCTACCCCACAATGGCAGATCATCTAGATGATTTGACCACAGCAAGCAAAGGAGAGAAAGTTGCATACAACGAATGTCAGAAACAAGAAATAGCATCCAAAAACAAGAAAATCATGTGCAGCAACACAGAACTAAATACAGATCCTCATACCTATGAAAAGCTCAAACCAATATGAGCTTTCAATGGCATCGGTAAATTGCTGAACCTTTTTAGCATCAAGTTCAATTGTGCAAATGGGGCCCTTCTCCACATTTTCTAAAACAAAAGAAATTTTTTAATGAATAGTCAATCAGATAAATCACTCGGTAAAAAGGAACATGCATTGATGCACATTCCAGTCAAAAGCAAATAAACCCAAGGAGGATGTGAAAACAAGATTAACGTACTTAAGAACTTTATATCAATCTGACTATCAATCAGCTCATTTCCACCTAGGACTTCTCCGAGACCACCCCATTTATGTGCAGGGTTTTCAGATGGTTGGCAAAATGGGAGACTGTAATAGTTGTAAGTTTCTTGAGGGTTATTGTAAGGGCCAACCTTGTTTACCCAAAGCCTAACCGGTTCTTCAGCTTTGTACTGCACATAAGAAAAATAAGAAGAAGTGCTCTCAGTATGAATTAAATTTTAGAGAAGACAGCAACAAAGAAGTTGACAAATAAGAAATAATCGATTTTTCCGAATTTGTGCATTGTGGTATGAAGTGCATCTATGTAAGCTATACAAGGATCATGGCCAGTTAATGACAGTGTTAAGACGCCAAGCCAAGTCAATAGAGAAGCTCTAAAATTTCTTAAGGAACTAGTTGATTGTGAAGGCCACTCCCCCGTTCACCAAGAAGAGGGATTGTTGTTGACCAATTTCGATATCAACCATAATGAAAATAAAAGAACCTACAGCCTAAGTTCTCATGGCAATGCACGTAATAATATCCAGCCCCTAACATATATTATGAAAAATTCCAAAGCCACCAAAATGTTTCCCTTTTTAGGGTTGAATATCAATTAAGTTATCTTTCAAATTGACTTCGACAATTAGCAGCCACGGGTTTCATCATTTCTTATCACTAATCATCACACAGTTAGGTACTTTGATATTTGATGGACTCAGGGAGCAGACTTGTCCTTCTAGCCGGAAAATAAGGCCAAATACTACTTCACAACTTCCTTTTTGGAAAAGTTGCAGCAATACTTTACTAGAAGCAGCATTCTCCATAACTAATCTGTCCCATAATGCAGTGCAGCACAGCAAAACACAACCAAAGAGAGCGTCAGGATCTGTCTATTTCAGATTTCCATGTGCTGCAGAGTCACGCAGTTATGGGGTATATTTGCCATATCTAATAAAAATATTACCATTATGATTCTAAAAGAATGCTACCAAGCAATTAATTTATCCAAAGTTAAAGTTAACATGCTAACAATGCATTTAAAGAGACACCACAATGCCAAATGGAGCCTTATTCAATGGCATGAAATTTTCTCAAACTACTTAGATGCATGAGAATAGTATACCAAAATAATTTATTTCTCACAGATATTCCAGGATCGCCTCACTTTATGTTTAACTTTGATCATATAAACTTAAGGTAAATATAACACAATTCATGATCCGCTAAAATTATGCGAGACTGGCATTTTAACAAGCTTAATCTAGGACATTGGAATTCCACGCATATATAAATTTTTTACCTTATTAATCACAAGTTTCCAGCTGAGGGCATTAAACCTCAAAGTTACAGAAGTACCAGGCAGCAGTTACCATAATTGAAGCAAATGCAAGTAATTACTATGGAGGAAGTAGATACAGCTGCACTCAGCACAAGACAAATCAATGTCCAAAATCAAACTAATACTGCCAAATGTTCAAAATCAGACTACTACCACCAATACATGATTGCAACTACCTGTCTCAGTGCTAAATCCAATCACCAATCGATCCCTACTAGTAAGATAGTGTGAAGTGCAAGACAACCAATAATAAAGAATAGGCACATTATTTTGTTTTTCAAACTCTCGATTCACGTGTCACAACATCTTGTTCAACTAGTATGCTCCCAAACATTTTGAGGCCGAAATAGAATAATTGGAATATTCAACCAACGCCCAGGATAACTGCCACATCAAAGCATAATATATCAACTGTATGTCCACTGCAATATACAAGTGTTGCACCATGTCCCAAACATGGCATGCGCCATATCTCAGAGTTTGGATGCACCACCAAGAAAGAATCAGAATGTAAGCTAGGAAAAGTCTTCTATCTATCTCCAATCTTCAAGGCCTAGCATGATACAGATTCACCTAACAACGATACAATTAAAGCCGTCTCTCTGTCCGAATGCAGAACTAATTCGAAAATCTATACCACCGAAAACTTTTTTTTGTCTGAATGCGGCTCTGTTAATGTTTTATTCTGCACTCTCGCAGCAAACAAGATCAAGTAGTCTCCCAAAGCAGCCCAATTTATCAAACAGCCCTCAAACCATCCTCTTCCTATAACCTCCAAATTTCTAAGCGGCCAACCCTTCGCGTCGCAGAGCTACAGATCAAGCCGCCACCTCGGACTAAGCATGCAACTCCCAGCACTAGCCCAGCCCCGGACCCACGACGTATCCACGTCCAAACCGCGCGCCGCGCACAGATCCGGCGCGGCGCCTCGACGGATCCAGCCGAGGGGCGTACGGGAGGTTCGGATCTAGGGTTAGGGAGGAGGAGGAGGGGCTGCGGCGCGCACCTTGTGGTCGGACTCGGAGGCGGATGCGAGGGGCGGCAGCGCAACGGCGAGGAGGGCGACGAGGACGAGGAGGAGGCCGCGGCGGAGCATCTCGTCGGCGGTGGCGAGATCTGGGCGGTTGGGGAGTTGCCCTCGCGATCCTGCGGGTTGGTTTCGTCTCAGTCCAGCCCGAGCACGAGCTGCCTCCTCGTACGAGAGTTGGAGAGAGGGGAGTGGGGAGGGTAGGGGAGGGGCGGCGCGATTTTGCGGGGAGGTGCTTGGGGAATACGGGAATTCAGGTTTTCTCCGGTCTGATACCAGTTACCACTATGACAAAGGGATTGGTTGGTCGGTGTCCTCGGGCGGCCTGGCCCGGCGGAAGTAGAGTTGGTCAGATGGATCGGTTCATAGTATGGCATGGTACTTTAGGTTCGGTCTAAGTATGACTCGTATTGTGATTGGGCTGCTATCCTAGCACGGTGAGCTGGCTTTGGTACAGATCAGTCTATCCTGCTCACGTCTTTGGGAGGAGGAGAGCCGGGGAGGAGAGGCGGGGTGGCGTCAGCATGGAAGAAGGAGGAGGCGAGCAGTCATGGAGGAGAGGAGGAGGCCAGGGAGGAAGGAGGCCGGGAGGAGAGGAGGTGAGGCGGTGCAGCGTAAGGGAGGAGAGGAAGAGGGGAGGTGGCGGCACGGACAGAGGAGGTCGAAGGAAAGGAGGCAAGGCGATGCGGCGGGAGGAGAGGAACATGGGAGGCGGCAAGAGGCGAGGTGATGCGATGTCATTGTTACCTGTGATGCTGCAGACAAAGCGGGGAAGGAAGAAGGGTAGAAGGCGGGGTAGGGCGGTAGGCAGGCGAAGCGGCAAGCGTTAAAGCGGCCAGAACGGTCTCGTGGGTTGTGCCTATGCAAAGACGACCGAATAAAATCCGATCGTTAGGCGTTTTGCTGTTTTTTTCTGGATTTTGGCCAGTTTTACTCTTTAAAAATAGGAGAAAAACAAAATAAAATCCTGAAATTTTTTCTATAAATAGCCACCATACCCCCCCCCCTCATTTAGCACCCATCCATTCCCCAATCTCTATTTGAAATTTTGTTGTGCCAATTCAAATTCGTTGTGAGATAATTCGGCAAAATTCAAAAAAAAACTTTGCCAAATTTTGAAAAATTTCAATTTTCGGTAGCAAGTCAGCAAAAGAGGTACAATTCTATTTTTTGTATACTTTTATTGTTAGTACTTGTTATGCTTAGATGAAAGTAATAATAGTGTTAGTTTCGATTTTGCAGTTTTCGTTATGGACAGTTACGACAGTTTTGCTCTTGGTGATTACGGACTTTCACCAAGGGAAGTTGCATTCATGGAGGTGGTCGCGGCTGCCTCAAGCCAACTAGAAGGGCAAGACAGAGTTCTGTCATCAGGCTCTACGCCAACCGGAGCAAAGAGGTCGATGCCATCTACGTCGGAAATGTGAGAAAATTTCAACAGGACAATCAAGCAAGACACATAGGGAAATGAGGCGTCATATGCTATTTGCAAAATTTATCGCAATGAATTGTCTGCAAGGTCTACAGGTGGAATGGGGCACTTGCGTAGACATGCTACAAGATGTTGAGCCAAGCAGGGATTGGTGATGAGGCAGACGCAGCTGCAATACAACCCCGACGGTACGATACGTAGCTGGGACTACGATCCTGAGGTAGCCCGTCAATCTCTCTATTGTTTAATTTCTTCTGAGAATTTACCGTTAGGTTTTGGGGAGTCTTTTGCTTTCCAAAATTACATTAGGACTGCGCATAATCCTAGAGTTTCTTCCGTTTTTAGACAGACAACAACTAGGAATCTAGTAAAATACTACAATGAACGTTGTAATAAAATAAATGAACTATTTAGTATGTGCACATTTTCGGTGGCCCTGACCTCGGACATATGGAGTGGTCGGGCTAGGGGGATTATCTTAGTGTAGTTGCTCATTATGTCAATAACGACTGGGTAATAGAGAAAAGAATTATAGGTTTGAAATTAATTGATGTATCACACACGGGTGAGAATATTGTGGACTATATTCTTAAAGTCGTGGAAGACTTTGGTCTTACAGACAAAATATTCTCAATTACTTTAAACAACGCTGCTTCGAACTCTAGGGTCATGGATATTCTTACTCCAGTGTTGAGTACATATGTCGATTCCTTCTTGCTACATTAATGATGCGTTTGTCATGTTATTAACCTTATAGTCAAATGTGGTTTCAAGAGGTTGAGTTCGTATGTTAAAGCTTTTTGCGATGCGGTTTCTTTCTTAAATAATTATAACGTAAAAATAGCACAATATAAGAACTTCTGCAGGACGATAGGTGTACGTACAAGAAAGCTCAGTTTGGACATGGTGGTAAGATTGAATTCTACTTACCTAATGCTTAAGAGTCTTGTACCATATAAGAATATTTTTTCTGTTTTTATTCAAACGCACTATCAGAGCACTGACGGTAGCTTACTATTGACTGAGCAATATTGGTTCGTTGCTTAGAAGATACTGTCATTTTTAGACATTTTTTATGGGGCCACTATTGCTCTGTCTATTGTCTACTATCTAACATCTCATATCATTGTGCCGCCTACTCAGCCAAGAACCCCAAGGAGTGGGGAACTATCCATCTATTTGGACAGCGATACGGTGTCTTTCAACTCAGAAGGCTTCGAAATTTTGCAATGGTAGCAAGCCCATAAGTTAACATATTCCGCGCTATCCATACTTGCATGTGATGTGTTAATTATTCCTGTCTCGACGGTTTCCTCTGAGTCTGCTTTCAGTCTTTCTAGAAGAATATTGGAGGAGAGAAAAATAAGTCTCACAAGTGAGATAGTGGAGATACTTCTAACTGTGAATGACTGGGAATAAGCTGATTCACGAACACAACTGTGGATATCATGGGGATATGCTCATGATCTTAGGATGATGTTACAATTGGCAGTGTTGTTATCGGTTTGTCGAAACAGCGTTTTCAGCAAGTGTCAGGATAATCGGTCGTACCGGCGTTTAAGTCGCGGTACGACCGCAGTGCGGTAATACCGGCTTGTAGATGGCGGTCATACCGCATCACGGTTGAACCATTTGAGAAGCGGTATGGAATTTCCAGAGAGGATGTTTTTGGGGAGTTTTGGATTTCCTTGAAAAGTGGTACGGTAGTACCGGCCTTTACTTGGCGGTAGTACCAAGTCAGGAGATGAAGACGGCGCAAGGTGAAGCGGATTAGGTCAAGAGATGAAGACGACGCTTTAAAATATGTGCGTATGTGACCCGTTTGTGTGTGGGCCTTAACGGGAGCCCATTAGGGTTCAATCTTCTAGAAGGTCTAAGCCTCCACTATAAATGATGAGGACATCCTAGTTGGACCGATTACACGAGCACGAGACAAAAAGATCAATCAACAGGTGAACTCGCTCCTAGTTGATTTTGGTTTTAATTTATATGAGAACTGGTTACTACCTAATGCTAGTATTTTAATTGTTCTCAGGTTTGTGTGTGAGGAGACTTTGAGACCTGAGAAGATTATATGTTGTCTCGGAGTACGTGTCCAGCAGAAGGTGTGGGAGGACGGAGATGCCAAAACAAGACAACGCATAAATGAGTGGATGGAGGTGCGACCTGCAGCACATATCGTGTTTACATGTGTTGCATGCATGCACACAAAGTTACGTAACACATGCATGCACACAAAGTTACTTGATGTATGTGTTACATGCATGCACACAAAGTTGTACAAGGGGTCAATAGGACTTGGCCACATGCATGGAACCGAAGTCAAGCCACAAGTCGGCCGAGCCAATAAAAAAATAGGACCAAAACATGCAGCAAGGAACCAAGGTTACGGCCCATGTAATCAAATAGGACTTGAGTCCGTTTTCGATTTGTTGATGAATCGTAGTCTGTTTGACCTTCTTTGCACAATTTGCCGGTTATAAATGCCGACGCTGCGCCGCTAGAAAAAAAAAGGGGGACGGATATTTCAGATTTCAATATACTCTTGATTCTAGGGTTTGAGCAATATTGCCCTCACTAGAATAGGGAGTTCCAATCTGTTATGCCGATCCGTCGTTCTTGTGAATCCTTGTGTTTTGCAGGAGCAGCGACACGTCTACTTGGTGTGATCGGGTAGACGGGATCACGAGCGTGTGGTTGGGCGAATTCTTTTGTCGCGGGTTACTGTTTTGACAGTGATTAGTGCCATCGGTTCGTCAGGTTGCACGGATCCAAAGTTATCATCGATTCTACGTCGTGAAGATCGGGCATCTCCCCCGCATCATCTTGGTATCAGAGCCTCGGTTGCCACGGTAGGATCAATTTACCCGTAGTTATATCTATTTTTTCCTATATACAAAAAGCCACAAAAAAATCCCTTTAGCTCATAGTTCAATCTGATTTTTTTTAGTGAGTTTGGTTAGGTCTCGATCCATTAGAAATTGTGTTTAATCGCTGATCTTTGTTTCCTTCGCGTAGCTTTAATTTCTTGTTTCCAGGGAGAGAAAAAACCTATCTGCTACAGTAATCGTGTTTCAATCTGTAGTCGGCCAAAAAAACCCGTCTGCTACAGTATCAAGCTACTATTCCAATTTCTACGGTGCGCGTGTATCAAGTCCAACAGAGCCGAGCACCGCGCGCAGTGCTCAGCTTGAGGCTAGTGCGGAAAAAAAAAACGATGCGCTGCAGACCTCACGTGAAAAGAAGCCAGAAACAAAAGGTCGCGGCTACGCCGCGACCGCGTCTCATGGTTCGGTCGTCGCGGCGACAAAGAAAAAAAACCCAACTGCGTGTGCGCGACAAGATGCTACTACATCTGTGCGAACACTTTATTTAAAGCTCTGATGCGTGCGAACCTTGCTCATCTTTGCGATCTGGATTTCTGCGATCTGGCGGTCTTGTTTTTTTGCTCTGATGTCACGTCGAGCTCTGATAGCATGAAAAAAACCGTCCATACCTTTTGTGAGTCAATTCAATCCTTTGCGAATACTTTGCTCTTATTTGAGACTAGCTTGTTGATATTGCTCTAGGGCTGCTCGTTTTCATCTCATTACACAATCTAGCTTGTGAGTTTTTGCTGTACCTAAAGGGCTTGTGCTTCTCTTTGCGAGCCTTTTGTTG
Organism: Phyllostachys edulis; assembly: GCA_036346405.1. Taxonomy (NCBI): domain Eukaryota; kingdom Viridiplantae; phylum Streptophyta; class Magnoliopsida; order Poales; family Poaceae; genus Phyllostachys; species Phyllostachys edulis. Next base: position 9,411,897 of record CM070565.1, on the reverse strand, counting down.
GCCAAGTACAAAAAAAACAGGAAAAAAAAACAGTGACAAAAAAAAAGACAGTGACTAAAAAAAAGACAATGACTAAAAAAAAAGTGCTTGGTCGACATTGTTTTGAGAGCACACCTAGCTGGTACCTATTTTCATATTGTGCTATTTCATTGTTTTGAGCAATCTTGTGCCCTATTTTATACCATTGAGCAATTAGCTAGCGTCTCTCCATAACTTGTGCAATACGAGCTAGTTGTTCATCACTTATATCTGTATATTAGCTCAATCATTTGATTGCACTAAGTTCCATCGTCTTTGCATGTGAGTTGCTTCGTTCTTCGCTTATATCTTCTGGATCAGCAACTAGGCATTGAATTCTAGTTTGGATTGTTACCTAGCTTTACAATATCTAGAAATTTCAGATTGCATAGGTAAACACTTTTCCCACCAAGCTCCACAAATAAGCCATTGTCTAACGATTGCTTGTGCAATTGAATTAAGCAATCTATCACCTTGTGTTGTCTCACCGTCACCAAAGTGCGTGCGACTCTTCCATTCCATCAGGGCGCATAAGAACTTGATTGGTAAGAGAAGGTGAGGATGAGTGATTTCCACAAATAAAAACTTCCACATCCACAGATACAGTTCTTCTTTGCTTTGCTACTAACCATGGCAGATCGCGAGTATACATATCTTCCTTTCTATGGTAGTAGTGATCCAGAGGAGTATCTTGAGTGGGTACAAGACATGGAGTTCGAGCTTGCATCCCAAAAGTTCGAATCAGAAGCCAAGGAAGTGAGAGTGGCCACTTTCTTTTTTGAGGATTATGCCTCTAGTTGGTGGCGACAACTAAGTGGGAAACGACTCATTACATCTTGGGTCAAATTAAAAGAGGCCATGAGAAGAGAATTTGTTCCATCCTATTATGAGTGGGAACTACTACGCCATGTGGAGAGTATTACACAAGGGTCGAAAGTTGTCCAAGATTACTATGTTGAGTTGAACCATGCAATGCACCGTGCCAATATCACTAGTGCATCTCAAGAAAAGAAATACTTCAAAGCAGGTTTGAATTTTCAGATCATTGCTGCACTTCAAGATAAATATTTTTGTAGTCTGCAAGATCTTGTAAAATATGCTATGAAGGTGGAAAAGAGACTTAAAAGCATGCACGCATATCAATTAAATCTGCTTGACTCTTTAGTTCTCATTCATCCTTTGGTTTGTCACTTAAGAAGATGGACAAGTATAGAATTCTTCTTGGCCAAGGAGACGAGTAGTGCTGCCCCGTCACAACCCGCAGTACATGAGGAGATCGTGGTTGATGGCAATTGCGCCATTGCTGGCCCACGGTTAATGGAAGATAAGATACTTCAAAACCCATGTGAGGATGAGAGCCATATAGCCAAATTGAGTGAGAGTGTTGAAAATTGTGAGCTGTGTGATTCCACCATATGTGAGGTTGAGAGCATCCCATTTGAGAGTGAGAAGGATACACCAAAAGAAATGAGTGAAGTAGATGAAACTAAAAGTGAGGTTATTGCTGAAATTAACGATTTACTCTCTACTTCTAGTGTTGCTTCTCACATTGTGCATGTTGATATTAAAGAAGAGGAGTTGAAGTTTCAACAACTAGCACCGTTGGAAGTAAAAGACGAGGAGATAACCATGGTTAGGGATGGAGTGCTCACTGCCCCATGGTTTTATCATGAAGATTTGATACCTACAACACCTACAACAACTGAGGAGGACGTTAAAGGTAACAATATTGGTGTTGAATTGAATAATGATCAAGAAGAGGTAAGTAAGAGTGAGAACTCTAGTGTTCCTTTGAATATTTCACATGCTGAATTTAATGCGCTTAATTTATGTAAAGTGGAATTGATTACTCATGATGAAGTTCTTACCAGAATACACCCTGATGATTCTTTATGCTATATCATGTTCGATGAGCCCATAGAGCTATCTAGTGTGATTGAAAGAGTTTTTGAAATTGCATGTTCAAAATCACTAGTTATTACCTACACCTCCACTTATAAATTCAATTTAATTGGAGACTATGGTGTAGACAACAAGTTTTATGTTTATCGAATATACATTACATGTGATAAGCTTGCTAAATTGAAATTACATATTGTGGACATACCATCTTCTGTACAATGGCGTGATCTTTCTGAGATGAGTTTAAATGATAGTGCTTACTATTTAGAACAAAATATGTTGCATACTTGTTCGCCTCTTACATATATAAGAAATCAAAGAAGCGCAACTGAAGCATGGAAGATACTAAAAATTTTCTCACCCATACTAGAACAATTTGATGTGAATAGTTTAATAAATACATTGTATACATCTTATGGTTATTGTGCTGAATACATTGTGCAAAAGAAGGGGAACAATATAACAATTGACAATGAATACATATACCATGCATACACGTTGTTTTCTTTGTTAAGCACATTTTGAGTTATCAAAAGCCGAGGGCGGCTTTTCTTGAAGAAGGAGGATGATCTGATCTGAGACACATTAATACTTTTCGATTAAATATATTATTTGACTGGAAAGAATTATTGAGCCGCATTAAATATTACCAGGTGAACTCTAATTTAATTTGGTCTTTAATTACCATACTTAGAGATACAAAGCTACTACTATTTTATTTAATTATATGCAGTCGTGTATATGATCTGTACAAGCCTAAAGTGAAGATGCGCTTCGAAGGCCCCAAAGGAATATATATATCATTTCTTATATTCGGAGTTCAGCCGCGGAAGGAGCAATTGGATTCATCTTGTGCACCCAAACAATCAGAGTCGAGGACGACTCATTTTCAAGAGGGGAAGGATGATGAGGACATCCTAGTTGGACCGATTACACGAGCACGAGACAAAAAGATCAATCAACAGGTGAACTCGCTCCTAGTTGATTTTGGTTTTAATTTATATGAGAACTGGTTACTACCTAATGCTAGTATTTTAATTGTTCTCAGGTTTGTGTGTGAGGAGACTTTGAGACCTGAGAAGATTATATGTTGTCTCGGAGTACGTGTCCAGCAGAAGGTGTGGGAGGACGGAGATGCCAAAACAAGACAACGCATAAATGAGTGGATGGAGGTGCAGCACGCTGCACATACGTGACACATGTGTTGCATGCATGCACACAAAGTTACGTAACACATGCATGCACACAAAGTTACTTGATGTATGTGTTACATGCATGCACACAAAGTTGTACAAGGGGTCAATAGGACTTGGCCACATGCATGGAACCGAAGTCAAGCCACAAGTCGGCCGAGCCAATAAAAAAATAGGACCGAAACATGCAGCAAGGAACCAAGGTTACGGCCCATGTAATCAAATAGGACTTGAGTCCGTTTTCGATTTGTTGACTGAATCAGAGTCTGTTTCAGCCTTGTTGTGCACAATTTGCCGGTTATAAATGCCGACGCTGCGCCGCTAGAAAAAAAAGGGGGACGGATATTTCAGATTTCAATATACTCTTGATTCTAGGGTTTGAGCAATATTGCCCTCACTAGAATAGGGAGTTCCAATCTGTTATGCCGATCCATCGTTCTTGTGAATCCTTGTGTTTTGCAGGAGCAACGACACGTCTACTTGGTGTGATCGGGTAGATGGGATCACGAGCGTGTGGTTGGGCGAATTCTTTTGTCGCAGGTTACTGTTTTGACAGTGATTGGTGCCATCGGTTCGTTAGGTTGCACGGATCCAAAGTTATCATCGATTCTACGTCGTGAAGATCGGGCATCTCCCCCGCATCAATAAATAGAGGAGGGAGGTGGATGCACCCCCTCAACCCTTTCATTTGTAAAACCCTAGTTTTGCTTTGGTGCTTAGGGAGAGGTTAGTGGGAGGTTAGGGTTCTAGAGAGTTGGATTTGATTTCGTGCTCATGTATTGAGTCTTTGTCCTCCATTGATGAAGTGGCTGTAAACCAATACCATATCAAATCAATCCAAGGAAAGATTGCTATAAGATGTAGTGTCTCTTTGTTTTCCTTCTCTCTATTTGATGATTTTGAGTTTTTTTTTGATTCACGAGTTTTCTCTCGGTTTCTTCTCTTGATCTAGCTTGCTGTGACATGTGGGAATACATCTAGGATCATCTTAATCATCAATCACCCACGAGCAAGTGTTTGGATCATATTTTGGTTTTGACTCGGTTTTTGGAGCAACCTTCGTTCGAACGGAAAAATATCAGAACTTTGGCAAAGATCTTCACGATCATTGCATGGAATAGGTTCCTGACATCTTTAGGAAGGTGTGTTTCAAGTTTTGTGAAGTTTGGAGTTACGGGTCAAAAGTTACGTCAATTTTTGATTTCGTTTTCAAGCTGTTTACTATTCATTTGCCTGTTTTTACTGTTCATTGCGGTTGAACCGACACTGGTCATCCGGTACAACCGAATTTCGGTACAATCGTCACTGTTCATACAGTACAACCGGCACTGTTCATCAGTACTATTGATCAGGCTTTTTTTTGTGTTTTTGGTCGTTTCTTTTGGGGGTTTGAAAGGAATTCGGTACAAGTCTTCCACTATGCTTATATATATTGATCTTCATAGTTCTCATAGCTATTGGAGTCAATATCATATTTGAATCCGATCAAAGCAAAAAAAATAGATAGTGCTCCTATTCACCCCCATTTAGTCGTCTTTTCGGTCCAACAAGTGGTATCAGAGCACGGTTTGTTCAATCTTGATCTTAACCGCTACTAAACTTGGCGATAGATAAGTACTCGACCAAGCCGCATGTCTTCGATGGGCTCGACTATGCCTATTAGAAGAATCGCATGCGAGTCTTCCTTGAGAGCAAAGGATAAGCTATATGGGAGATTGTTCGAGCCCCGCTCGTTTTGCGAGATTACTTAAATAAACCGATAGCCTCTTGGCTAACAACAACAAGACAAAGAACCTTCTATATCTTTGGGCTTGGTAGAGCGAGTACGATAGGATTTGCAACCTTGAGACCGCACATGAGATTTGGCCCACCTCGAAACTTACCATGAGGATCGTCCCGGATCAAGCAAGTCGCGCAGACGGTCTGGCGAGAGTACAACAAATTCGAAATGCGTCCTAGCGAGAGCAACGATGACGTTTTTACTCGCTTCAACAAGGTGATCAGTCAGATGAGAGATGTTGACATTAAGTACTCTCAATCTAAGAATGCCACTCACCTCTTGGCTGCAATCAACACCAAAGAGTGGGAGATGAAGGCTACTGCCATAGAGGAGAACGTCGATCTCTCTACTCTCACTTTGGAGCTGCTTTATAGTAAGCTCAAGACTCATGAGATTAAGAGAGGTAGTCTTCCTAAGAAGGATAACATGGCTTTGATAGTTGATCCTCTGAAAAGAACTGCTGATGGTTCTTCTGAGTCTTCTTCTGGTTTTTCTCTTACGTGTTTATCTGCTATTCAAGAAGAAGAGTTTGAGAGTCTTCCTGAGTCTGATTTAGCTCTTTTAGTCAAGAAAGTCACACGGGCATACAAAAATGTTAGAAACAAAAAGAGAGGTGGCCCTGTGACATGCTATGAGTGTGGAGAGCTATATCACATCTGACAACCCCCTAAGCCGAAAAGGTAAGGGCAACAGCAAGGATGAGAAGCTTTGCTTGGAAGAAGCCTCGGGAAGCAAGCCCAAGTATGATGCTTCTAAGCTCATGAAGGTCGCTCACTGTCCTTCTTGCTTTGGAGATCAATCCATAAGCGATGTGGACTCCGGGAGCGAGGAGGACAAGGAGGAGGAGGAGCTCCCTCAAGACAAGAAAGGGAAGGCCAAGGACTTCACCGGCATGTGCTTCATGGCCAACTCTGTCGACGCCGATGACACCGATGAGGTACCTCTCTCCTATGATGTTCTTTCTGCTAGATGCGACAACATGTTTAAGCAACTTATGAGTCAGGATAAGGTATTAGAGTTTACCATGGCTAGAAACAAGGATTTAGAGTCACAAGTTGACAATCTAACGTTAGAACTTACAAATGCTAAGACTCTTGAATCTAATGAATGTTTTTCTTGCCATGCTTTACATTCTGAATTTACTAAACTGCAATATGCTCATGATATTGCTCTACATCAACTTGAAAATGCTAGGACTGAGCTAATTGATGTCAAATCTACTCCCTGTGAAAAATGCTTAAGAGTCTGGCAAGTTGGATGCTTTTGGAAAATGTGAAATCTAGCTTTTGCTCTTTCTGCATAGAACGTGAACATGAAGTTAAAGACATTCTAGAAGCAGTTAGAGCTAAATATACCAAACTTAAGGACACAATTGAATCTATGCCTTGTGCATCATGTGCAGCCTATAAGCTTGAAGTTGCTTTTCTTAAGGAGAAACATGCTAGAGCCATTAAGGCCAAGAACTGTGAATCATGTGTTAATATTGGAAAAGAGAATGCATATCTCAAGAATACTTTAGAAATATTCTCTAGTGGTAACAAACAATTGAACATGATTCTGGACAGATCTAAGACTCCTTATAAGAAGTAAGGGTTAGGATACAACTCTGCCATTCTAATGTCATTCATGTTTTGGAAAATAGCTTAGTTGAATTCACAACCCAACCTGCAAAAACAATTTTTAAATCTGCAGAGTTTGTCCAACCTTCTTTTGAGACAAAAGGTGCTTCTCCCAGTGGTACAAAATACCATTGCACCTATTGCAAGAAGAGTGGACATTTGGTTGAGTTCTGTTAGCGTAGGTTGAAGAACGCTAAGAAAAATATTGCTAGAATGTCATCTAATCAACCTAGACCTTTTATGAGACATGATCGTTTAGAAAACAAGAAACTTGGACTATGATTTATTGCACATGCTCATCATGTTCCTAGACAGGATGAATCTCGTGTTAAAGTAACCATTGCTCATAATATAACTGCTAATAAAATCAAGGATAGCACTTCTGCTTTGCATACTACTCGCAGACATGTGTCTCAGTACTAGGTTCCCAAGTCGCTTTTAACTAACCCCAGTATTGAGACACATCGTTCTTCTATTCCTTGATTTTCAGGATTGCCGCGGAAGGGGGAAGAACGTATGGTTCGTCAACTCCGGGTGTTCACACCACATGACCGGAGACTCAAGATGGTTCACCTCCTTCACGCGGTCGACGGGTGATGATTTCATCACCTTCGGAGATGATACACAAGGGCGCATTGAAGGAACTTGATTGATCAGGGTGAACGACAAATTCATTCTCAAGGATGTCGCTCTTGTGTCCAAACTAAGGTACAATCTCCTTTCTGTCTTACAGCTTCTCGATGATGGCTATGAGACTAGATTTAAGAAGAACGTCTGTCGTGTGCTTGATTCTTCTGGTGAACTCGTTTTTGGGATTTCTAGAGTTGGTAGAATTTTTGGAGCTGATTTTTCTGAATCTCTTGCCGGATCCCTTAAGTGCTTAATTGCTTCATCTTCTGATATCTGGCTTTGGCACCGACGTTTGGGGCACATTGGTTTTGATCATCTGACACGAGTTAGCGGCTTTGATCTCATGAGAGGTTTGCCTAAACTCAAAGCTGTCAAGGATGCTGTATGTGCACCCTGTAGGCATGGCAAGCAAGTTGCCGCCTCACACCCTTTATTAACTATGGTCATGATTGACGGACCAGGACAGTTGCTTCATATGGATACTGTTGGTCCTGCTAGGGTTCGGTCAGTCGGTGGCAAATGGTACATCCTTGTCATAGTTGATGATTTTTCGAGATACTCTTGGGTGTTCTTTCTTGCTTCGAATGATGAGGCTTTTGATCATTATCATGATCTTGTTCTTCGTTTGGCTTTTGAACTTCCTGGTGCCTTGCGAGCGATCTGCAGTGATAATGGCACGGAGTTCAAGAATGCTTTTTTTTGCCTCTTTTTATGCTGAGCGCGGTATTGAGCATTAGTTCTCTTCTCCACACGTCCCTCAACAAAAATGGCGTTGTGGAAAGGACCCTAGTCGAGATGGCTAGGACGATGCTAGATGAGTATAGCACAGCGAGGAGGTTTTGGGCCGAAGCTATTGCTACAGCTTGCCATATTTCAAACCGTGTCTTTTTTAGACCGTCTTTGGGCAAGACTTCTTATGAGCTTCGATTTGGCAGAAAACCCTATGTTTCACATTTTCGAGTCTTTGGATCGAAGTGTTTCATTTTGAAAATAGGAAACCAAGATAAATTTGACTCAAGGACTTGTGATGGTTTATTTCTGGGTTATCCTGCTCATTCGAGGGGTTTTCGGATTTTTAATGTTGAAATTAACATTGTCCAGGAGACATGCAATGTCGCTTTCGATGAGACTAGCCCTGGAGCTAGATCCGATGTTTCAAGTGACTTACAGGTGACAGAGAGCATTTTTGTTGAAGAAGATGAGGATGAACTTGATCTGCTCCTCCACTGCTTCGATGTTCTGTGCAAGCCGCCCAAGCTTGAACACCTCTGATCGCTTCACCTCTAATTGAGGCTCCTGCTGTGACTTCTTCATCAGCAGTACCTGCAGAGGTCGAGGAGACGCTATCTCCCCCAGGCACTCCTTTGCACATTCAGAAGCAACACCCTCCGGATCAAATGATTGGTAATCTCTATGAGCGAGTCACTCGCTCCAGGTATCATGAACCGAGTCTTTTCTCTCACTCTGCATTTGTAGCTTCTTTTGAACCCAAAGATATATCGCATGTTTTATCTGATGCTAGTTGGGTCAATGCCATGCATGAGGAGTTAGAGAATTTTGAAAGAAATAAAGTTTGGAACCTTGTAGAACCTCCTAGTGGTCATAATGTTATTGGCACCCGTTGGGTGTTTAAAAATAAATAAAATGAGGATGGTACTGTGGTTAGAAACAAGACTAGGTTGGTAGCTCAGGGCTTTAGCCAAGTTGAGGGGTTAGATTTTGATAAGACCTTCGCTCCTGTTGCTAGACTAGAAGCCATTCGCATATTGCTTTCATTTGCTACATCTAAATGTTTTAGGTTGTATCAAATGGATGTTAAGAGTGCTTTTTTGAATGGTTTTATAGAGGAGAAAGTGTATGTTAGACAACCCCCTGGCTTTGAGAATACCAAGCACCCCGATCGTGTTTTTAAGCTATCCAAAGCCTTGTATGGTCTTAAGCAAGCCCCTAGAGCCTGGTATGATAGACTTAAGACCTTTCTGCTTAAGAATGATTTTGAAATGGGAAAAGTTGATAAGACTCTTTTCATTCTTAGGCATGGCAATGACTTTCTGCTTGTTCAGATTTGCGTTGATGATATTATCTTTAGTGGTTCCTCTCATACTCCTGTTTCCAGCTTTTCTGAGACCATGTCCAGGGAATTTGAGATGAGTATGATGGGCGAGCTCAATTACTTTCTAGGGCTACAAATCAAGCAATGCAAGGAAGGGATCTTCATCCATCAAACGAAGTACACCAAGGATCTGCTCAAGCACTTCGAGATGGGTGACTGCAAGCCGATCGCCACTCCCATGGAGACTTCGACTGCTTTGGATCCAGATGAGGAAGGAGAAGCCGTGGATCAATAGAGTACCGCAGCATGATCGGCTCTCTCCTGTATCTGACGGCCTCAAGACCGGACATCCACTTTGCGGTCTACCTCTGTGCGAGGTTTCAGGCGTCTCCGAGGATTTCACATCGCCAAGCCGTTAAGCGCATCTTCAGGTATTTACACTCTACCCTCTAGTGTGGCATTTTGTTTTCCTACTCATCTTCTCTGTCCATTCGGGGGTTTTCTGATTCTGATTTTGCGGGCTGTAGGCTAGATTGGAAGAGCACATCTGGCACATGTCATTTCTTAGGCACTTCTATTATCTCTTGGTCGTCTAGGAAGCAGTCTTCTGTTGCACAATCCACTAGTGAAGCTGAATATGTAGCTGCTGCTAGTTGCTGTAGTCAGATTTTGTGGATGGTGTCCACTCTTAAGGACTTTGGGTTAAAATTTGCTAGTGTTTCTCTTTTCTGTGATAACACTTCTACTATTAACATTGCTAAGAACCCAATGCAACACTCTAGGACCAAGCACATAGACATTTGCTATCACTTCCTTAGAGACTATGTTGAGAAGGGTGATATTGTGCTGTATTTTTGTGGAGTCCGAGGCTCAATTAGCCGATATCCTCACCAAGCCTTTAGACCCAACAAGGTTTGCCACCTTGCGGAGCGAGTTAGGGGTAATTTATCCCTATGGGTTGGTTTGAGGGGGAGTTGGACTTTCCTTGTTCAATTGATCTTTTCTTGATCCTCTTTTAAACTTGTTGATCTTTTTTATCTTTTTAGGCTTTTTGAGCTTTTCTTGCATCTCATTGTATCATATTGCATTCATATGAAAAACACAAAAAGATGCATTGTAATATAAGCTTTTCTGCTTATCTTCTAAAATTGATGAAGCTTTGCTTTTACCCTTTGGAGCTTTAGTATTTCAATTCTTGCTCAATGCCATGTCTAGTTCTTTGACTTGCTCTAATTATCATGCTTTCACATCTGTAGCTAAGTCTTTGCTGTATAAGCTAGAACCTTAAGACAACTCGAACTAAAAACTGCAATTTGTGGATGTTTTAGTTAGTTGCGCAATAGTGCTCATTTTGTGACATTGGCCCTGTCAAAATTGTTGTGTTAGCTCTTGAATCTAAAATTGATCATTACTTGAGCTTCTTGTGTTCTTGAGAATCTAAAACTGCCCTTGTGCAAAATGAAAAATGAAAAATCAATTTCAAGATTGTCTTATGCTTAAATTGTGCCAAACTACTCTTACAAGACTGCATGTCATAGACATGAACTTGGAGATAGTTTGATAATTCAGACGATCTCGTGGGGACTGTTTGTCAAAACTAACATGAACCTCAAGATTTGTCACCTTGGTAAAAGCTTAGGAAGAGTTTGTGGATGGCTCCTAGTCCAGGATCTTCTTCACTAAGATATACCTTTAATCAACTTCTGGTCGAAGCTTGGGAAGAGTTTGTGGATAGCTCCTAGTCCAGAATCTTTTCACTAAGTTAGACCATAATTAGTTAACTTCAATATTGATTGCAAATGAAAAACTGTTGAAAAATGGGCGTTTGAGCAAAATTGAGCAAAATGATTCAATTTAGGACCTGTTTGTCTCTTAATGTGGTCTTTATTAGCCTTTTGATCTCACATTGACATTTTGACATGGCCAGTATCATTTTATGATCCCTGTTGATGAACTTGCTAAATTTGAAGTTTTGCTTAAATTGATAAAATTCATTGCTTTATATTGAGCCTTCATGCTTAGCTTTGATATATATATCTTATCATGATCTTTCTAGCGCTGTTAGGCTTGATATGATGTTTGTGCAATATTAGAAATGCTAGCTTGTTCTTTTGGGTAATCTTCAAAGCTTCTTGTAATCAAAAATTGAAAAATACAAAAAAAGCTTATGTTTTTTCCTCATTCTGCATTTGTCATCTCTGAACGAGAGGAAGGCGTGATCCCTTGATGACTCCATTGTCAAAGGAGGAGAAGATGGTTGAAAAAATGGAGAAAAGGGGGAGCTACGAAAAAGGGGGAGCTACTTGGAGAAGAATTGAAAATTTGAAAATTTCAGAAATTTGAGGATCATAGTGGGGGGAGTTTCTTATTTGTACTTTTTTTGGTCTTATTGCTACTTCTGGACTTGAATTGCGATTCTTGATCCTCACAATGATCAAAGATCATATCGAACAAATGTTCTTTCATATGGACCTTAAGTGAGATTTTGACTCTTTTTGGAAATTGAAGCTTTCTCGCTTTCTTTTGCCGTATCTCACTTGCCTATGCTATTCTGAAGCCAACTTGATCATTTCCTGTGCTTTCTCTTGCATTTGGACCAAGTTGTGCCTTAGTGCGAAAACGTCGAGTTTTTACTTTTCAAACCTCAAAATTTGCATTTGTGGAAAATCGCCAATGTGTTCATCAAGGGGGAGATTGTGGATATCATGCGGATATGCTCATGATCTTAGGATGATGTTACAATTGGCAATGTCGTTATCGGTTTGTCAAAGCGGCGTTTTCAGCAAGTGTTAGGATAATCGGTCGTACCCGCGTTTAAGTCGCGATACGACTGCAGTGCGGTAATACCGGCTTGTGGATGGCGGTCGTACCGCATCACGGTTGAACCGTGTGAGAAGCGATATGGAATTTCCAGAGAGGATGTTTTTGGGGAGTTTTGGATTTCCTTGAAAAGCGGTACAACCGCGGTGCGGTAGTACCGGCCTTTACTTGGCGGTAGTACCGATTCTAGTTCTAAGTTTCGTTTAACTTGGTGAATTGTTTTTGGGTTTGGTCAAGTTCATGGGTTTCATTGCATATGTGTTGCATGATGCATGTTTTGATTAACGTGGGTCAAGTTGTGAAGAACTTGTTCCCGGAATCGATTTCTTTGTCTATTGTTGTGCAGGTTGCTTTGAGGTCAATGACGGTCAACGACGAGGATGATCGAGACTAAGCTTGGAGAGCTGAGGTCCAGAACGATCGGGGATGTCGGGTGAGGTCAATGGAGTCAAGCATGGCACATAAGGGACAAAGGTGACCGAAGGCGATTCGGTCGACGGACGTTGGATCAAGCGGCTGGGTCTGCAAGTGCTATGATGGTTTCGATGGGAGCCGGGTGGGAGAGACTTGCCGACATGATGAGAGCCGCTGGATCAACCTATATGTGGCGAAGAATGGGAGGTGCTTCACGCAGTTGGGACTCAGTCTTTGCAAAAGGATCGAGAAGTGGTATTTTGGTAATTTTACCAAATACCACCTTGGTGACCTTTTGCTAACTCACGGCGCAAGATGGTGCAAGGTGAAGCGGATTAGGTCAAGAGATGAAGACGACGCTTTAAAATGCGTGCGTATGTGACCCGTTTGTGTGTGGGCCTTAATGGGAGCCCATTAGGGTTCAATCTTCTAGAAGGTCTAAGCCTCCACTATAAATAGAGGAAGGAGGTGGGTGCACCCCCTCAACCCTTTCATTTGTAAAACCCTAGTTTTGCTTTGGTGCTTAGGGAGAGGTTAGTGGGAGGTTAGGGTTCTAGAGAGTTGGATTTGATTTCGTGCTCATGTATTGAGTCTTTGTCCTCCATTAATGCAGTGGCTGTAAACCAATACCATATCAAATCAATCCAAGGAGATATTGCTCAAAAATGTGTCTCTTTGCTTTCCTTCTCTCTATTTGATGATTTTGAGTCTTTCTTTGATTCACGAGTTTTCTCTCGGTTTCTTCTCTTGATCTAGCTTGCTGTAACATGTGGGAATACATCTAGGATCATCAATCACCTATGAGCAAGTTTTTGGATCATTTTTTGGTTTTGACTCGGTTTTTGAAGCAACCTTCGTTCGAACGAAAAAATGTCAGAACTTTGGCAAGGATCTTCACGATCGTTGCATGGAATAGGTTGCTGACATCCTTAGGAAGGTGCGTTTCAAGTTTCGTGAAGTTTGGAGTTACGAATCAAAAGTTACGTCAATTTTTGATTTCGTTTTCAGGCTGTTTACTATTCATTTGCCTATTTTTCTTGATCATTGCTTGGTTTGATCGACCTTTGTTCATCCAAGCTGTAAGATCGTTTCATCTGGTACAAGCGCACAGTTCATCAGGCTATTTTTTGTGTTTTTGGTCGTTTCTTTTGGGAGTTTGAATGAGATTCGGTACAAGTCTTCCGCTACTCTTATATATATTGATCTTCATAGTTCCCATAACTATTGGAATCAATATCATGTTTGAATCCGATCAAAGCGAAAAAAATAGATAGTGCTCCTATTCACCCCCCTCTCTAGTCGCCTTTTCGGTCCAACAACAACACTGTGTGGAAAATCCATAGTTGTCGGAGGTGTTTGAAAATTTGTACTTTATCAACGACATGTAAAACAAGGATGTATTTAGAGCTATATGTTGTACTCTTTTTTCTTTGCCAAGGTTTTCTCATGTTGAGTTTTTACTGGGCATTTCAATATGCTTGTCTCATTTTTAACAATTTCATATCTATTTCTGAATTCTACACGTTTTTCTATTTTTTCTGATTATTTATTTTTTTGGGGTCTAACGGGCTAAGTAGACCGAAAATGCCCGTAGGGCTAAATGGGCTTGGGCCGGGCCGGCATGACATGACAGGCCATCAGATCGTTCCTGGGGCACCCCCCCCCCGACACGTGGGCCGGCATGGCACGACCCACCTGTTAGCCGAGCCACGATGGGTCGTGCCGAGATGGGACGGGCCCAATTGTGCCCGTGTCGTGCCGAGCCAGGCCGCCCATTTGGCTAGCACTATATCGGGGTCTTGTTTGGTTTTTGTCCTGGTTGGCTCGCTGGCTTAGGCACCACCACTAGGCCTAGGCTCACAAAATTGAGCGCTTAAGTACCAGGTGTCGTCTTCCTCTGCTAATAAAAGGAGCTTGAGATCTTGGCTGTCATCGCCACTATGCACGACTCTCGCCACTGAAGGCATCTAGGCCCCTAAAAATTGTTTTGGTAATTAATGACAATATATGTTTATGGGACTAACATGTTTATTAAGTATTTACAAGGTTAAGTCCCAGTGATATGACAACCTAGATATGCATGCTAAAGGTCAACATGAAGATCAATATGGTTCAAAGACAAAGTACAAGTAGTCTAGGATCCTTTTTAGTTTTACCGGTTTTAGGAGAAATGGATGGAAGACCGGATTGTAGGTTAAATGACGTACTATTAAGAGGGATCATGACTAGTAGCTTGATACCATGTTCTTGTGCTTTGGATCAATACAGGATCATGCATGCACTTAGAATTTGTTTTGAAAGCCAATATTTACACTTCTTAGGATAATCGGTAGTACTGGCTTGATGTTGGCAGTACTACCACACAGCGATATGACTGGGATGGTGGTGCGGTACTACCGCAACCCGGTCGTACCGAAGATTAGTTGGCGGTACGTATTTTCTAGAGCGACACCATTTTTGGATTGGTTGCTCACCTTGAGCGGTAGTTCCGAAATTTACTTGGCGGTACTATCACATCGTGGTAGGACCGCATTACTTCTACGGAACTACCGCACCCCAGTGTTACCGAAATATCGGTGATACATTTTTCCAGTAAGTACCCCTTTTGGATTTCAAAGTGCAGCGGTAGTACCGCTCTTAGGTTTCGGTATGACTGCACAGCGGAACTACCATATGTTACATGGCGGTAGTACCGTGCTGAAATTTCCAACGACTATATCATAGCAATTAATGCGTCTGTGCTAGCCGTTATTGTGTATTTTGGGAAGGTGCGGTAGTACCGGCCATTGCATGGCGGTACTACCGTATTTCCTGAAAAGTTGGGGGTTTTGCCCCTAACGGTCGGATTTGTTTGTGGGGCGGTATAAATACCCCTCCACCTGCTCAAGAACAGAGTGAGAGACTTCATTTAACATCTTTGAGCCTTGAGTACTCTCTCTACACCTCCAATTCACTAGTTGCATTTATTGTGAGGTGGTTGAGCCAAATTCAAGTGCATTCATTCCAGATTGATCCTTAGCACTTGTTTGCCGTCAAGCAAAGATTGTGGTTCATTACTCTTGGTGTTTGCCAAACACCTAGATGGCTTGGCGGAGTTTGCACAGTGATCTCTTCAGGAAGATTGTGAAGAGGCCCGGTGCCAATTGTGAGTGGTTCGGTGTTCACTATCTCCGAAGCGGAGGAAGAACAACCAAAAGTGATCGAGGGAAGGCTTAATTTATGGAGCCGGCTTGATTGGTTCAAGCTTCCTCAACATGGACTGGTGAAGACTGACAAGTCTTCGATACCACGGGAAAAACCTCATCGTCTCATTTGTGGTTTATTCTTGTCTTTACTATTTCCGCATTTACTTTTCTAGCGATATTCTTGTGTAGAATTGCTTAGCTGGAATTGTATCTAGTTTAGACTTTGCTCATAATTGTCTTAGATTGATAATTAGCGAAAAAGTTTTAAAACCTCCTATTCACCACCCTCTAGTCGGTTATCCTTGATCCTGCAGCCACCTTCTCTTCGCTCTCTGCTGCTGCCACCTCGCCCTGATCCACCACCCTGTGCGCCTCCGCCGTCGCAGCCACCTTGTGTGTGGCCTCCGTCTCACTCGGCTCTCGTCGCCTGCTCCGCGGTCGCTAGCCCAGCTCCCACCATCGCCGCTGCCGCACGTGGCTCCCGTCACCCATCTCGATGTGGATCTAAGGAAGAATTGGGTTGAGGAGGAAAGATTTAGGAGGAATGATTAGGGGGAATTAAAACGGGGTTAGAGAGGTGTATTTCTTGGTTTTAAGCTTTCTCATTCTCCAAATGTGATTTTTAATTTTACGTTTTCTTCAGGCCCAGGTCACCACCAAACAACACATCCCAAGCCTGCCTGGCTAGGCAAAAAAACATCATAATTTTAGCCTACCTACAAGCACCACTTTTCCCAGGCATGAAGCTCAGGTCGCTAACCAAACAAGCCCAAAATGACATATCTTGTATTCTTGTTGATATTGGGGCGTATATGGCACCAAACTTGGGGGGAAATCCATTCAAGACCAAATGTTGTATTATAATTCTTATGATTATAATGTGATTTTGTCGATTTGTTTCAAGGGTGAACATACCCCATTTATATGACTCCCAACAGTGTGGCAGGACGGCGAGGCGGTAGTGGTGCCACTGGTCACATGGATTCGATAGAGGTCAATAGAGAGTGGTTGAAAGCAATCACTAAGTAGCACCTAGGGATGGCAATCGGGCACGACAGGTACAGGTATTGCTTAACCATACCCATGCACGCGACCCCGATTTCTTCCCATGGGCATACCCACGAAGGACGACGGGCGAAAAACCTCGCCCATACCCATTGCCCGCGGGTACCCGTCGCCCACGGGCATGCCCGTTTACCCACGAATAATGCATCGCCGCCCGTGGGCATGCTCATCACACATAAACAATGCACACATAAAATTCATCATAATTCACACATCAATAGTGCATCATACATTCAACAACTAATAAAATTCATCACAATTCACACATCAAGTTCGACAAGACAACTAATCAAGTTCAACAAATAAAATGAAAATACAAACTGACATAGTTCCTCGCACATAAACAAATTAAGTTTACAACAAGAGTAGAACATCAATCAAGTTCAATACGATGAAAAACATGTCCATAAACCGTTTTCACCTAAAAAGTAAACATTGCATTACATCACTAGCTTCCAATCACATAGAAAATTTGAAATATTTACATCACTAGTTGCATACCTTTAAGGTTATTCCAAAGCCAGCTTTGTGAGCACATCAAATCCACCAGTTTAGTACTTTGAAAACAGATGATCATAATAATTTAATACACTTTTCCTACAATCCATCAAATCTTCAGCCAAGTATTGTTGAAATATCTTTATCGAGGACATGTTTGTAGTTACCGTCTTATTCTCGGTATGTTTACGATTATGTATCTGCATGGATTCTTGACCAATTGCACATATTGCTTACTTCAATCATGTTATTATGTTTGCCATTGTGCGATCACATGCATTGGTTTCTTTGTGACTTTAAAACATTTCTATAACTATTGTTTTGATAATATTAGATAACCCATTTGTTATGTGGTTTGAACATAGCATATATTTCAGCTTCGTGATCTGAAATTGATATATCTTTACTTATACAGAGACAAGGTAATAGGCGACAGTCTCTATCTGGAAAACGTCCAAGCTCACCTATTTGTGTGACACCCATTGATGATGAACATAGACATGATACTGAATCTTCAGCCACGAAAAGGTCAAGGAAAGAACTGATGGACACTCCTTTGTCTGCATTACGCAAGTCACCAGATGATAGGCAAACACTACAAAATGGAGCATCGATTTCATGTTGTGGTATCAGTACCAAATAGTCAATGAAAGTGGTAATATGTTCACTACTACTGACCCGAGCACACCATGCTGACAATGTACTAGATCTACATATCCAAGTAGTAAAGTTTAACATAAAGAACTGGAGAGCATCAGTTCATGGGACAAATCAAGCATATTAGGAACAAGAAACTACTCAATGTGCAATGTCCAGTATAATACTAACAAAAACCTCAAGCTTCACAGCCCTCGTTCAATATCTGCTACATTAGATCTTCTACTCTATGCATCTCCACTCCCGGTTTCACAACTCTCGTTCAATCCTAAGCCAGACCAAGGACTTTGTTACACTTGAGTACAGGAGGAGGACCGGAAAAACTTCTCCTCAAACCGGTTTTCTAATCACTTTTGAAGTTCGGGGAGGAGGCAGTGCAAGCGGAGGAGGAGGAGTCAAGCCGGCGTTGAGGAGGCCGGAAGTGAGGAGGCGCGTTCGAGTGAGTAGGCGACGGCCGAGCAGCAGGATCATGGAGGAGGCGAGGGCCGAGCAAAGAGGGAGGCGACGGCCGAGCAGTGAGAGGTGGACTACCGCCGGGAGGAGAATCAGGAGATGTACTGGAGGAGGAGATTTAGTGGGGAAGAACCGAAGAAGAGAGACTGGGATTATGGGAAAGGGGGAAGTGGGAGAGTGCTTCTGGCGGTTGGGCTGGGAGCTGGGAGAGCTAGGAACTTGAGTACTTGACTGAGTGTGCTAGGGTTTTACATAGTAACTCACTACGGTCCTACCTGTCAGTGTAGATGGCGGGTAATCGGGCGAAGTGGGTACGGGTGGAGCTTACCCACACCCGCGCCTGTTTACCCGATGGGCAAGGAATTGTACCCATTTTTATACCCATGGGCAAAGAAAGATGCCCATACCAGCCTCCATTAGGGTATTCGCCCGCGGGCAAACAGGTAATCGGGCATAATTGGCATCCCTAGTAGCACCGCTTTGCTATGTGTGATAAAGTCAACAACGAATGATGGCATATATGGCGACGAAGTGTATGGCGGCGTGGCAGAGAAGGGACGGCGGAGGGAAGGGATTGTAGTGTTTGGGCACGTTAGGAGAAGTTGGTGGTGTTGGAGCAAGAGGAGGTAGGGAGGGGGTTGTTTGTGGGGTGAGTAAAGTGGGTGGGGGTGAGAAGGGGGCGGGGGATGAGGATAAATTTAGGAGGAAGTTCTTGCTTGGTGGTATTTCTGTTATAAGTATATAAAGGTTTACTCTAAAAGTTACCAATTCTTGAAAAAATGAACACATCGTACTTAATTTAAATTATTTTAGAAGAGGTATATCCTGATTTTCAAAACTGAACACCATTATATTCTACCGTATATGTATTAAATTGTGAGATCTCACTATTTCGAACTAAAGTTTGGAAACCAATTTAATTAGCAATATTCAATTGTCTGTTGAATTCTAACAACAAATATAATGTTTACATTATGGTCGAGGGAAATATCTCTATAAAGTAAGTAAGCGTTGTAATAAATTTTAAAATAAGAATAAGAAGGATGCTGTTCAATCACAAAAATTAACTACGGATTTTTTATAGATTATAAAACTTGTTAACTATTTTTGTAGCATATCTTCACCACAACTAAAGAATAGTGTTATACTCTCATACCCCTTCTTATACGTAGCAACTCTAGATCGGATCAAAGTTTGTGAGAAACGGCACGAGCGTGCACGGTACCAAGAGACAAACTAGATGAATCTTGTAAAGAGAACCACATAACGACGACGAAATAATCATGACAAGGGGGAAAGATTTGGCGAAGCCGACTACAAATTCCTTATGCACAATCTCAAAAGAGTAAAAAGGATTGTCGCTCTCTCACAACCCTCTCAAACCTTTTAGGACCCTCTGATCCTTGCCCAATACAAGAATTTAATGCTAAAGAATAAACTACCATCTCATCCTCTCGTGCGCCTCTTGTTTTGGATAAGTTGTTTTGTAGCTTGTGTTCTCCACAACCACCATAGTGGCTTTATATAGTGTTCTCTATTTCTCCTCCAAAAAGAATAGAAATCCTAATCCTATTAGGATTCATATAGGAAATCCTTGTAGCACGCTTCTCTAAGTCCTAATTGATCAGAATATGACTCACCGTACTCAACCATCTCTACCTTGACTTTTATCCGTTGAAATCACTGTGCTCCTCCAATAACTCGCTCCTAGTCGGCTCCACCTTTTTTGTTTTTTCCTCCTACCTTTGGGAGTGTTCTTACCACAGGGGCTCATGCACATCATGACAATATGTGTATCGGTATTCGGGCAAGCCTGCCCGGAAACTCCACCTGAGTGCTCCTTTGTTGTGTAGTTTGGTTAACCACCCCCTGTTCTTATAGCCCTCCATGACATAGGTTGCACCACCTCCGAGCTCCACCTGCTCGTCGGTACCGCGTTGTTGATCCCACCACATCTTCTTTCTTCCAATAGCTCGCACCTTCGCCTTCGCGTATGCTAGATTTTGCAACCATCTTTACTGTTGCAAGATTGAGGAGGCCGACTAGAGGGGGGTGAATAGGCGGTTTTAAAAACTATTTTGGCTAAAACCGATTTCTAATGCGGAAGCTAACAAAAAAACGTTTTGCATAATTAAAACATAAATCATCTAGTCTTGACTAAGTGTACCAACAATAAGACTATTGATAATGATAGCAATCATTCAAAGATATGTAAGCAATTTAATTCTAGGAATATAAATTGCAATAGAGTAAAGCATAAGAAGGCAAACCATAATGACACAATGATGTTTTACCGTGGTGTTCGGAGACTTGCCGGTCTCCCCTAATCCACGTTGAGGTAACCCCAACCACATTGGACCGGCTCCACAACTTGAGCCAATGCCTCCGAGATAAGTCCAACCACTTGGACTAGTTCACCACTCGAACCAACACTTCGATCCACTTGGGGTTGCTCTTCCTCCACTCCAGAGATGGCGAACACCAAACCACTCACAACCACCTAGGTCTTCTCACAACCTTTTTGTAGAAGATCACTGGCACAACTCCTCTAAGCCGTTTAGGTGTCGACAAACACCAAGAGTAACAAGTCGGAGACTCTCACTTGAACGAATCAAAGTGTCTAAGCTCAAGTGGATACTCAATCCACTACCTAATGCAACATATGCACTTAGGGTTTGCTCTCTAAGCTCACTAAGTGCAACACATGTACATAAGAGATGAGAGGGCTTGCTCTTTGCTCAAGGGAAAGGATATGGCATAGCAACATCACTCCCACAACCGGCCAAGGTGGGTATTTATAGCCCACACACAAAAACTATCCGTTTGGAAGGAAATCTGCCGAAAAACAACAAAGCCCAATCTGACCGCCAACCAATAGCCGGTCAGACCAGCCATGCTCTAACAGCTATAAAACTAGTCGTTGGACATATGTCCGGACTGACCGCCAACCAATGGCCGGTCAGACCGTTCCAACCCGGTCAGACCGACTACCACATGGCGATCAGACCGCACAACAGAACAAATAGCTATTCCAGAAAATATCTCTCTAGAAAAAGCTGACTGGGTCATTTGACCCGGAGGACCGGTCAGATCGGCCAACACATGGCGGTCAGACCGGCACACAAAATCCATAAAAACACGTTCTCTAGAAAAAGCTAACTGGGTCACTTGACCTAAAGGTCCGGTCAGACCGACCAACACATGGCGGTCAGACCGGGGTCCCTCCGGTCAAACCGATCAACCAATGTCGGTCAGACCGCCAAAACAAGGAATCGACACACAGCCCGGTTAACCTTTCAAGGGCCGGTCAGATCGCCTAAAAGCCTACGGTCAGACCGCCAGAGCTGAGAAAAAGGATTTTTGCATTCCGCTTCAACTCAATTTGCAAAACACATTTGTCAATTTATGCACGATGCAAACAAGGGTTAAAAGGCAAGATTCTTAACAAGTTGTAGAACACATTTGCCGGCTTTTAGAATCAATACCACAAGGAACAAGGTACATGGACTTAAACCATTTGCAAAACACATTCGCAAAATAGTCACATACTACAAAGATCATGCATGAGCCTCAACTATTTGCAAAACACATTCACAAATATTGGCAACATGCTAACGAGAGCTAGAGCAAGCACCACGAGCTATCAACACATGACACACTCAAGCTACTAGTCAAGACCTCTCTTAATAGTACGACGATCTATACTAGCAATCCGATCTTTCAACCAAACACCAAGACCGATAAAAGACTAGGAACACATCCCCTCTTAATAGTATGACAACCTATACTAGCAATCCGATCTTTTAACCAAACATTAAGACCAATAAAAGACTAGGAACACATCCTTAGCCCTAGTTAGTCATACCTTTGCTTTGAGCATCCTCTTGAAGCTTGATGACGCATATCTTCACTTCAAGACCGGGTCATTGACTTGATAATCATCAACACATGATGATTTCCTTTACTTCAAGTTCTTGACTTGAATATGCATCAACCCATGATGCACTCTTTCACTTGACCTCCATCAACACATGATAAGTCTTCTCTTGACTTGATGATCAATTCATGATCATCTCCTCTTCAAGATCTTGATACAGATCAACACATGATGCATCCTTTACTCCAAACTCTTGACTTCAATATCATCAACATATGATGATCTTCTTCACTTCGGGATCTTGACTTGAACACCATCAACATATGATGATTTCCTTCATCCCGAGTCTTGACTTGATGACGATCAACTCATGATGTCATCCAAAGTCCCCATCATCATGGAACATAACATATTCATCCAACTCATGAAAAATGTTAGTTCCAAAAGATGATTGTCATTAATTATAAAAATACTCCATTAACTCATAATGGTGGGTCTAGATTCTTCAACTGTTCCACACATAACTGCAGATGAGATATGAGTACCTACCGCTGATGACACGGTTTCCTTCTATTGATAAGGATTTTTATCAGACCTCCCACTTGTTGTTCTTCCCTGATGATTACACATTAATCGGTATCCTCCATTGCTCTAGATACTTTTTATGATTACCTACCTTTTGCAATTAACTCGTATGGCTCCACATCAAAATGATACCTAACAACCTTCGAGTTCAAGCGACCTCACATATATTAGATTTTTCTTTAAGTCAAGAACATACCAAGCTCCCGTCAATGTGCGATGTACTACACTATATATCTCTAATGTAATAGTACCCACCTTAGTAATTGCATACTCCTTGCAATCTGCTAAGTGAACAACACCATGTGCCCAACGTAGCGATCCTTCGTCAAACATCTCTCTCGCGAACATATATGGAAGCAACAACCTAAATCTAATATCCATCCATGAGAAGTACCTAATTGATTGACGATTAGTACATCCAAATCATCTTTAGCTATCCATCCATGAGAAGTACCTGATTGATTAATGACTAGTACATTTCAATCATCTTTAGCTACCTCCATTAAGCATGCATCCCTCGTTTGCTTCAAACTTGGACAATCCTTTATCATATAACGTTCCTCGTCACATAGATAGCATACACGTGTGCCCTTACTCTTGCCCTTCTCCTTCCCGTGACTTTTCCTTTTGCCTGCAACACCTGTGACACCTAATGCTTGATCACCCGATGATGAAGAATCCAATGGCTTCTTCAAGAACTTTGCCTCAAATAGATATGACACTGCCTCATTGAAGTTGAGAGTGATTTTCCCGATGAGAATATTCATCACTAATTACTCCCATGATGGTGGTAGAGACGACACCAATATAACGACCTTATCGTTCTCCTCAACTTTTTCATTCACACTAATTAACTGTGTGATAAGCTTGTTGAAGATATTGAGATGGTCAACAAACCGTGTGTCTTCCTCTATGTGCAACCTGAATAATTGTCGTTTCAGAACCCATCAATTTATCAACAACTTTGTCATATACAATTATTTTAAATCACTCCATAATTTATTCGGTGAATTTTTCTTGATCACCGAGTACTTTACCCTATCGGAGAGACATAGACGAATTGTATTGACAACCTTCCGCTCTATCACCTTCCATTCTTTAATGGATGTCTTTTTCAGTTTGTCTCATTTAAAAGCATCGATTAACCTTTACTGGACAAGGACATCATTCACCATACATTGCCACAAGCTGAAATTTTCTCCGTTGTCAAATTTCTCCATTTGATTCCACATCGTTTACATCGATCTTGGTTTTGTGTCACCTGACGCTTCACCGACCTTCTCACAAATCAGAATAATCTGGTCTTGGCTTTGATACCACCTGTGATACTCTGATACCCCTTCTTATGTGCAACAGCCTCAGATCGGATCAAAGTTTGTGAGAAATGACATGAGCGTGCACGGTATCAAGAACAAAGTAGACAAATCTCGTAGAGAGAACTAAATAACGATGATGAAATAACCACGATGAGATAGAAAGATTTGGCGGCGCTGACTGTAAATTCCTTAAGCACAACCTCAAAAGAGTACAAGGGATTGTGCTCTCTCACAATCCTCTCGAACTTTTTTAGGACAATCGAATCCTCTAATCCTTTCGTGCACCTCTTGCTTTAGATGAGTTATTTTATGGCTTGTGTTCTCTATGAACATCCCCATGGCTTTATATAATGCTCCTAATTCTCCTCCAAAAGGAAGTAGGAATCATAATCCTATTAGAATTCATATAGGAATCCTTGTATCACACTTCGTCAAGTCTTAGTTGATTAGGATATGAGTAACCATACTAAACAAATAGAAACTAGAAGAGATATCAGAGATGATAGAGATGTGATTTGGCTAGCAATCTATCAATCTCTATCAACATGCAAAGTGTATTTTGTTCAAAATCAACCATTGATAGCTCCTATTCTCGTAAAAAAAAGACTAATATGTCTGACCGATTTATATGAACATGAACTACAAAGATAACATAGCACATCTTTAAAAGAAGGCAAAATAGACTACATGACATCACATTTTTGTGTCATTGGCTTTAGGACATCTAAATCCCGTGTCTTTACCGAAAGGTACTGCAATTTTGTGTCACTTTGTTGAAGCACGCCGGGGGATTAAAATATTATTTCTTGCTATTTTGGAGAGAGAAACAATACAAAATGATCTCCATACCCTCCTCTTCTTAGTCATCCTTTCTCCATTGGCGATTCCACCGCACCATGGATGAAACACCACTGCCTCCCATCAACCTCCGAGTTCCTGACTTCCTTGCAGTCCTAGCAGTGTCCTCGCTGCGCCGAGAGACAACCAGAGTCGTTGTCATTGCCTGTTGCCGCGCAAGCCTAATCACTGCCACAGTTGACCTGTCCTCTCTATTATCTTCTCGCCTCACCAACCGTGTCACGAGGTGCGTCTTGTCACGCTGGAGCTAGCCCTCATCTTATTCTTCGATCTCTTCTGTCGAAGACTATCGTCGCCGTCCTCCTCCGAGCCGCTATGGCCGTTGGCGTCGCCACCATTCTTGGTTTCTTCTTTGCCGCCTTTGACCTCAAAAATGACTTTTTCGTACTCGGGAACACGCCACACGTGCGCTACAACTTTCCCTCTCGTCAAAGCTCATCGTTCCTTTCCTCTTCTTCTCTGCGCCCGGTGACCCCGTCACCGCCATGTTCTTCCAGAGCTTCGGTCTCCACCCGATCTTCATCTCCGGTGAGCTTTACGTCAAACCCACCTGCATCATGATGTGTTCCACTTTTCTACCAATCATCACCCCCAATTAATTGCATTCTCTCGTAGCAGTTTGTTGGAATCGAGCTGTGTTCCTCGTCGTCGATTTTGTCGCTGCTGGTAAGCTATTGTCATCACCAACATCACCATCGTCTTTCATATACCGCATTCTACCCTATGCTCACCTCGCCTTCACCGAAACCCTGTCGGAATGCCGTTGCCGCCATCCGCCTTGGCCTCAGCTGCTGACCTTGATCGTTGCGAGCGCTATTGTTGCACGTGACCACCGCGCCGCCACCCATCTCCTCCTAGAGGTCCCGCCAACCCATTTTGAGTGTTGCCTGTGCCTCTCGAGCTGAGCCGATGCATCCATAACCGTGCGCCATGGCCTCTGCTTTCTCTGTATGTCCGACCGAGCCAACTACGACTCATGTCTCGCGGAGGCAAAACCCAAATAACAAACCTTAGAAGTTACCAATTATGTATTCATACCTTCCGATTCAATTCCTGTAGGACTTGTTGATTTTTTTTTTGTTTGAAACATGCAGGACTTGTTGGTGATTTTGATGATTGCAGTTGTATCGCTGGATTGGCAAAGAACCGCTTTCTCGCAAAAAATGATTTGATAGCAGCCCCCTCGTACGGTCGTACCAGCTTGACAGTGCAAAAATGCAATCGTCCGCGGCGATCGCGCTAAGCACCAGTCCAGCACACGCCTCACCCCACCGCAGAAAGGTTGGGGGGGGGGGGGCGGCGATATCCGGCTGGACTGGGACGAGGAGCCGGCGCTGCAATCGGTGAGCGCCTTGAACGCACCTCCTGACCTCCTGATCCGCTTAGCCGCTTATACTTAGTTACGATTTTGTTTCTATTCCGTCTAGGGTTTGTTTGTGTTAATGCGCGTCGCTGCTGCCCGCCCCTAACGTGATCGGCGGGATTCCCGTGAGGAAAGATTGCCGGTTTGGGATTTCGGCTGTGGAACTGGTGGAGCAATCCATGGGATTGGGGGAACTTGCCAGGTATGATGCATGCAATTTTTTGGGGTAGTTTTCGTGTGTCTGCATTATGCGGAGTAGGGATTCTCGGAATTTGCTTATTTGCAATTTGATGCTCCATTGGCGTGTTTGCTTCTGGTTCTGTTAGCTGCGTGTGCATAAGTTGCCTCCCACGCCCATCACCTGCTTGGTGTTTTGACCGATCAGTGCCTTCTCGGCATGGGCCGCCTAGCGCATTGTCTGTGTATGTGTGCGCTTGCGCACACGTGTAGATGGCTCTGCTTCGAGTTGCTGGTTGTTGGATTTTGCACTTGAGGAACATAACGCCAAAAGGGAAATTCATGAACAGTGGATCAGTTCAGGCGTTGTTCTGAGGGATGTGGATCAGTTGCAGCCATTCAATGAGTGCTAGCAGCCATGGCTATTCAATTTTGGGAAACCAATGGTTGAGGTTGAGTAGTCGTCTCATCATGTCTGACAAATTGGCTTCCAGTTTCCAGTGAGAATTTGTAAATTTCTGCCTTGGGAATGATGTCAGCCGCCTGATGTTGTGATCAGATGGCCCTTTTAGGGTGTGTTTGGATGGGTGTATGAGTTGGTAGGATGATTCAGGATATGTCTTGGTCTGTCCGTTTGGTTGGATGAATGAAACAAAACCATCCGGAACGAGTTGGTTCAAGGAAATATTCTATGAAGATGCTGAACCAATCCGTTCGCCAAAATCGGCTGAACCACGCGGTACATGCTCGTCCCTCATGTGCGCTCACCTCCCAAGCGCGGTGGCTCGCGTGCATTGGAGCCCTGCTCGCCAGCGAAGAGGGGGTTGCGGAGAGGCGGTGGCGACCACCAAAATGGGATGCTGAGAGGGATAGGGGGCTAGGGGCGGCGGCGTCGTAGCTCGGGTGGCAACAGGGCGGGCTGGTGGCGCCGCCTGGTACCTAGGCGTGGGGAAGGAGGAGGGACAGTGGCTCTAGAGGGGGAGAGTTAGGGTGAGCATGAGCATCAGGGGGTTGTGGGGGAGCTCACCCATGCGGTCGGTCGGGGGAGAGGAGGCGCTAGCCCTTCTAGCGGCGTGAGCCCATGGCGGCGTGGCGTGGTCGACGCGACGGCGGCGCTGTGGAGACGGGAAGCACGAATGAGTGGTGGGGGGAAGGAGAGGGAGGTGATGAGGTGCCCTAGCAAGGAGGAATCAAAGAGGGGCTCACCAGTTCGTAATTGGTGGCGGTGGGACGGGTTTCGGCCTGAACCGGGGAAGAAGACGGTGCAGCGAGGCTTCCGGTGAGGAAATGGTAAATTGAGTGGGGTTTTGAGGAGAGGAGTCTGGAACACGTTTCGACGCCAATGGATTTGGGAGGGCGCACTGGATTTGACGGGGATGATGAGTTGAGCGCGGCGGTGCCATGCGGTGGCCGGGATAGAGAAAGGGAGGCAGCGACGGGCGAGCAACGTTGGGGAGGCGGCGTTAGGCGGTGACAGGCAAGGCAAGGCGGCGACGGGCGTTGGCGGTGAAAGGAAGGCGGGTGCGTGTGAGGCGAATGAAGGTGGCGGCGAGTGAGTGGCGCTAGGGAGGCGAAGAAGAAGAGGAAAAGAAAGAGAAGGAATGGTTGTCTCGAAGAACAAATAAATAAAAAGAGAAGAAAGAAGGAAGAAATGGAAAAAAGAAGAAAGAAAAGAAAAAAAAAGAAAAATATATTTTGGAGGTAATCTTACCTCATACAAAGAGAAGGTTACTGAACCAACCTCATCCACGAACCAAACACCATCTCGTACCATCCCGAATCGTCCCATACATTCAACCAAACATATTCATGTATTATCCCATATATCCAACCAAACAGCCTGCTTGTACCATCCCATTCCATTCAACCTCATCCCACCAACCATACGCACCCTTAGGAACTGCATGTTGGCCTCAAGCATAGAAGGCACCCTATTTTTAAAAGCATTTATATGTTGCCATTTACTTCTCTGCTGGCTTGTGCATTTGGTCACTGATCCAAATGTCAATGTTGATCCTGTAACAGAGTCTTGTACATTCTCTCTCCTTCTCTTAGCACATGTGGCCCATGTAGCCCATAAGGCCCATGTAATCTGCTCTATATACCCTCTTATTAATGAATAAGCTGTACAATTGTGAATAGCAAAATTATCTCTCTAAATTCTAACATGGTATCAGAGCTTAGGGTTAGGGACTAGCTAGGGCCGGCCGCCACCATTATCGTCGCCTCCGGCGATCCTTCGGCGAGTTGGAATTGGTGTGCTACCTCTCCCTCTCCCTCTCGTCGCCTGGATCGCTCGGCCAGGTCCAGCTCCTGCTCTGCTTCGACATGAGGAAGGCACGGGAACATCTGGCATCGCTGCTTCCTCCCGGATCCTTTGCTCCCAGATCCGGCATCACCGTCTCCTCCATCTGAGTCCTCTCGGATCCTCTGCTGCAGCGGCGGCGCGAAGGGCGAGAGGAACGCGAGAGAGGTGCCTCTCCGTCTGGGTGTCCCTACTCCACTTTGGCTCAGTCGCCGCCTCCGCCGCCCGCCCGTGGGAGCCGCCTTACTCGCTACTTGCCTTTGCCTCACTTGGGCCTCAAGATTGCCGCCTCACTGTCGGGACCCAAAATATGCAATTCTGGACCCTCTGTGTATAATGCACTAGTCCAGGATCACGCTAGTGCACACAGTGTCAGCACAGGTGAATATCGATCCACACAAGCGATTAATAACATAACATGTAATTTGATAACAAATAAGGGTTTTGACCTTATAGTCGAGTTTACAATTATTAAGCCACGCAGGGCTAGCAAGGAAATAAAATAGCAGTGGAGCGAAGAAACTTCAATGGAATCCCATCAATACACCACAGTAACCGACCGATCAAGACCTCTGATCAAACACCTTCGATGGACTCTCTTGAAAGCGGTGAAGACTCCTCCTCTTCATTGCATGTTTTACAACAAGCATGAGTACACACCGTACTCGCAAGTCATACAATGTAAATGCAATTATAGATGCGTGCTTATTCCAAAGGAATGGTTTATGTGGTTCTTTTGCAGAAATGCAGCATTTGCAATTTAAATACAAGTAATAGATTCAAAGCATAAGTAAAACAAATAGACAGTAATAATTTGACAGTTTTGGTTCACAAAGACACATAGCTTAAGCAAGTTATTCACATAGCCATATGACTTAGGTCACATGCCTCCTTCCCAAGGTTTTCATGAAAATCTATCCTCGTGTGAAATCACCGAAAGCATGTCTATAATCATGACGCGCTATTCAATAGATTATTTAACACTCTGCGAGTTTGTACACTTTACCCCATGATACAACCGGTGTAGCTAGCACTAGCCGTAACAAAACGTTTGAAACTTCATCTTAACATTGATGCCCCGATTGCTTACAAACCGTCGACAACCCCACATAGGAAGTCGGTCAGACACACACCGTTGGATGTGGACACGGCGAACCGCCCGTGATGTGACTACAGTAGCACACCTCCACCCATGCACACACCTAACCTACTACCCGAGTAATCAATGACAAGACTCCATAACTTACTAAGTTAGGCCTGGCCCTATGCCGGGCATGTGGTCGCATAAGAGGCTCGATTCAATGGCGCACAAAGTTAAGTCCTTAATTGACTAAGGCAAGACTTTCAATTAAACTACAAATCCCTATGCACACAAAGTTATTAAGCCCACGCACATAGCTCCACCAAAATATCACATATCCCACTTGCCTTCGTCTAAATCCTTTCCCACCCTGTTGGTTAAGTGCAACATATGCCATCAACGAGTAATAGCACATAGCGCACACAGTTTCTATTACATAGTTCCATAGTCACTTAGTCAAGTTTATATTAGCAACTACATGAGATGGTGACTCGTAGCATGGCTAAGCAATCTAATCGCATCTAACCATCCCACGTTGGTAATACAATAGCACCAACTAAATGAACCAAACTAGGGTGACAAAAGATTATGGCATACAATTAGACAAGAAGGTCATAACAGATTGGACATTAACTAATCCCAAAAGCATTGAAATAAATAATTAAAGTAAATGCAATACTTTGAATCAAAGTAATTTTAGAAAACTGGGTTCAATATGATTAAAAGTATAACTTGCTTTGGAATAGGTCTAAGTACTGATCTTGCTCTTGAGGTGCTCCTTCTTCTTCAAATCTTCCCGAAGTATCAACGTCTACTCGCAAACGAAACAAACAAACAAACAAAATAAATAAAACAGAGGCAAAACAAACTCCAAAAATTAAATAAAAATATCAGATAGGTAGATCTTGAATTTAGATGAATTTAGAAATTTGAATGGGCTCAAACGGAGTTCGGATGCAAACGATATGGGCTTTGGAAGTTGGAAATCTAAAGAAAACCCTAAAAACTGATTATTCCGAATTTCCGAATTATTTCTTAAAAGAAAAATCAGATTATTGCGCAACGATGACGTCAACGCTCGGAACTAAAGAATTAAAAAGAAAATCTGACATGTGGGGCCCACACGTCGGTGAGATGGCTCACGGTGAACCAAGTTCACCGAGCTGGATGGATCTGGTGGTGGCACGCGGTCTTGTGAAGCGCCACGCGAGCGACACGGGCTCACGGCTCGACGCGGCGATGACTGGCGGTGGAATACTATATGGCGTGGCTCGTCGGTGGCGGCGATGGCGCCTGAGGAACCAAGAACAGCATGAACAGCGGCGACTCATCAACGGCGAGGGTACCAAGAGGTAGGGATTATTGCGATCCCGATGGGCCAACTCCGGGTGGTTGGGAGACGACCGAGGCGGTACGGCCTTTCAGCGGCGGAGAGGTTACGGCCGTTGTCGGACAAGGCCTCCATGAGGCTCGGCGACAGCGAAGGTCTGGGCGTAGCCGTGCGGCGACGGCGGACCAGTAGGCACTCCACGAGACAGGCGTCAGCCAACGGCGGCGAAATTCGAGTTTTCATCGGCGGCGACAAAACCCTAAAAGCTCGAATTAGCGGTGGCGCTGAAGCTCTCGGGTGGAATTGAGCGAGGGTTTGGGATGAGGAGGGCAGGGCGATCCCGGGGTGCCCTTTTATAGGGGTCGAGAGGCAAGGGATAAGGAATCCCCAAATCGGGATTTCCTCGAGTTTGTTCAATCTACGGGATAGAGTTCGAATCGGGAATGACCAAGAGCAGATATGGGTGCGGAACGCTAAGAGATAAGATTTGACAACGAAATCCGGAAGGTTTTAGATGGAAAACTCCGTTGTCGTATCGAGCTTGGAGAGCTAGCCATGGCGGACTCGGACACGACGTCCACGCGGAAATGATGGCCAAACGGAGACGACGACTTGGCGGGCCCACACGACAATGCAAGACGGGCGAGGACGCAGCGCCGAAGGGCGAAGGCCGATTCAACCGTCGTGATCCAACGACGGAAGGAACGGCGATTGGGCTGCCAAGGAAAGGGGGCTGGTAGGGAGATTAGATCCTTATTGCTTAACTGAGATTTTAGTACTTTTTCTTTTTAATAAAATACCAGAAATTCCAAAAGGCAATAGAAAATAGCAAATGAACTTGGAAAATTTCCAGAAAAATCTGGAAAATATATCTAAGCCCAAAGAACCCAAATAAAATAGTTTTGACCACTGTTCATGTTGATTTTAATCATATTAAATTGTTTTGGTGTACAAAGTCCATATTTAAGCTTTTGAACTAAATTCAAATAAAATCCAAATGGTGAATTTTATCCTACTAACTCTTTAAAGGATTTTTAAAGCTCAGAAAATTGGGATGTTACAAACCTCCCCCCTTAAAGGAATCTCGTCCCCGAGATTCAGGCTAGCTAGAGAAAAGGCTAGGGAACTCGGCTTTCAGCTCGTCTTCACGCTCCCACGTGGTTTCTTCTTCGGAGTGGTTGCTCTACTGAACCTTGCAAAAACGAACGGTCTTGCTTCTGGTATGGCGCTCTGCGACGTCCAAAATCTTGATTGGCTGCTCTTTTCAGGTGAGGTCTTCTTTCAATTCGATTGACTCCAACGGGGTTTGTTCTTCTGGCACGCGAAGACACTCTTTCAACTGGGAGACATGAAAGACATCATGTACTCCCGCTAACGACTGCGGCAGCTCCAATTGATAGGCTACTTCTCCACGACGAGCCAATATCTTGAATGGACCAACATATCTAGGGGCAAGCTTTCCTTTGGCATGAAATCTTTTCACACCTCTGAGGGGAGTAACTCGAAGATAGACAAAATCCTCTGGCTCAAAGCTGAGTTCACGACGACGATTATCAGCATAACTCTTCTGCCTCGACTGAGCTATCTTTAATCTTTCTCGGATCATAGCCACTTGTTCTTCTGCTTCTTGGATAATGTCGGACCATCATGTCCTATGTCGGGTGCTTCACTCCCATGGCTGTTGGATTCAGGGGCTTCTTTCCATGTGACATCTGATGCAACTCAGCTCACATCATGTTGTCCTGCTACACAAGGTATCAAGATTCAGATAGCTGATGGAACACCATGCACGTCACTCATCAGGGGACTCTTTCCACCTTTCACTTCGCAGTTTTAGATATCTCACTTGTCCCCACGCTCTCTATGAATCTCATCTCTGTCGAGCAGCTCACAGATATGAACTATTTTGTTGGGTTTGATGAAAGCTCATGCTTTGTGCAAGATCGTCGAACAAAAGTTGTCATTGGTACAGGTCATCGTTAGAGAGGTTCTGCAGGGCTCTATGTTCTTGACCGTCTAAGTTTCCCTTTATCCTCCATTTCTGGTACTGATCCTGCTCCTATTCCTTCATCCTCTGTTGTTGGGTCATCTACTCCTTGTTCTTCTGCATCTACTTCTGTTTGCAAGTCTTTTCCTCAATGGCATCATCGCTTGGGGCACTTGTGTGGCTCATGCCTCTCTACCTTGATTCATCAAGGTGTTCTTGGTTCTGTTTCCGTTGACACCAATTTTTAGTGTAAGGGTTGTAGATTTGGCAAGCAAGTACAACTCCCATATTCTTTCAGCTTTTCTCGTTCTGATCGTCCCTTTGATTTGGTTCATTCGGATGTTTGGGGTCCTTCTCCTTTTGCTTCGAAGGGTGGTCACAATTACTATGTCATTTTTATTGATGACCATACTCGATACACTTGGATCTACTTCATGAAACACAATTCGTAGTTGATTTCCATTTATCAGTCTTTTGCTCATATGGTTCATACTCAATTCTCTTCTGCCATCCATGTCTTTCGTTCTGACTCTGGAGGAAAGTATCTTTTATCGACTTTTAAATCGATTCCTTACTTGAATGCATACATCACGCCTCGGGTAAGAAACCTCGGGACGCTCTGTGCTCACTGGACCAGTCCCATGATCAGTGGATGGTCCGCACAGAGATCAACAGCGATGTCATCACAACCATACAACAAACTAAAGATGAAGCAGACGAATTAACAATAATAACAACAAAAGACCTTATGGTGAAGCTTTTACAGAGGTCTTGCCATGCAGGGCTAACAACAAGAGAGAGATCGTAGCGGGAAAAACAAAACACGTGGAGGCCATTCAACGTGCCCACAGGTAATCGAGTGGATGACGTCCTAGCACGCAGGGTCTTCAAAGACCTTCTCTTCAAAGAGGTCGGAGCACCCTGGGAGGTCTTCTTCAACTGCTGATCAACCAGAGGGCACAAGCCATGAGTACTTTGAATGTACTCAGCAAGCCGTAGGGAAATGTATGCAAATAATATTCATGTAAAGCTCAACAAGGACGACTTTATGGTTACTTTGAAGAAAGCAATATTGAATGGAAATACAGTAAATAGATTGCAAGGCTCAAGTTGAAAGATTAATACATAAGTAAACCGGTTCTTTGAAAACAGCTCGTGACCACCCTGGTCATTTCCCAGACCACTCACGACCACCCTAGTCATGAGCTAGACCACTCACGAGTTTTGAGAAAGTCTACCCCTTGCGTAAAATCACCAGGCATGTCCATAACCGGGGACACGGCTATTTGAATAGATTTACACTCTGCAGAGGTTGTACAGCTTTACCCACAAGACACGAGTTCTCTAGTTTGTTTGGCACTGTCGATGCCCCTTTCGCTACCTTAGGTAAGCGAGGCTAGAGCACGTGACATGGCCTTTACAAGGTTACTGCTTTGACTCGATTCACGCTCGCTAAGGTTTAGCCTTCACCGCCTCTTATGCCAAGTGTGCGTGTCCATCCCATGTCTTACACACTTCCACCAAAACGGAACTGAAGCAAAGCATTGCCAATTAGTTGGCTAGGACCACCCTATAATGGTCTTGTGGTTGCATGGTATAACCCGGATCGAACGCTTACAAGTTTAAGTCCTTAGTGGGTGCTTAGGCGAGATCTACTCATCTCAGTGTGTTTCCTGCACCCCTTTTACTGCACGATTACTCTCTCGAGCAAAAACATTTTGGGTTCAACCCGGCCAATGACCACCCTAGTCATGGCACCACAAATTTTATTAGCAGCCACGCAGGCCAGAGCAACGCTTGCCAAGACAACACTTGTCAAGACAATACGTGCCACAATTTCATAATCTCTTAGTCAAATTTAACATCTTTGAGACGGGTGATTGAGAGACAACGCATAACTAAGCAGGTCTAAGTAATATACGCACCCATGTTGGTTATCACAAAGAAGTCCAACTAAGAATACCCAACCTATGGTGGTCCAAAGGTACATGACAACATGTCAAATACAATTATCCAAGGGGTCATACTGCCAAGTAGGGTTTAGCTACTTCCCAAAACCATTTTTATACAAATAGCCATGCATGTTGATATAAAACAAAGTAATTTTTGCAAACTAGGTTCAACATGATCAAAGGTCTACGACTTGCCTTCGATGTAGAGCTGAGGTTCTTTGGTAGAGGTCGCCGGGTCCATGAACTCTTCAGTGAAGCCGGAATCTACACGGGCGAAAAAGAGCCAAATAAATACAACGAATTCAAATAAAAACCAAAACTACCAAATAAGAACCAAAAGAGAAACACTGAAACAGAAACGGATTCTCGGGAGGAGGTCCAAAGGAGGGGGTCCTGAGGAGGAGGTTCAAAGGAGAGGGTCCTGAGGAGGAGGTCCACAGGAAGTCCAAAGGAGGGGGTCCTGAGGAGGAGGTCCACAGGAGGAGGTCCTGAGGAGGAGGTCCATAGGAGGACACGACTGCCCAACGTGGTCGTGCAAGGATACAACTACGCAATGTAGTTGTGAGAGATACACAACTACGCTACGTGGTTGTGAGAGCAAAAAGGGAGATCAAGGCACGGAGAAACTCACCCGGACGGAGGGAAAGAGAGAGAGATAGAGAGACTGGAGAAGGATGGCGAACGACGCAGGTGCCCCGGCGAACTCTTCAGCAGCGAGGAGGTCGAAGACGGCGCAAGGCTCCAGCGAACTCCTTGGCGACGAGGAGGCGACGACGTAGCTTCAGCAGGCTCTGGCGAAACTCCAAGCACAGCGACACAGGGTGAGAACAAGAGAGCAGGAGAGCTGGATGAGGAAAAGGTGATGATAGAGGGCTGCTCGAGCTTTTATAGCCAGGGGGAAACGAAGAGCAGCTGAGAGACTCAAAAGACACACACGTTCAAGGGTAGGTGGAGGAGAAGATAAGAGCAGGTCGGGGAGGAGACAAGAGGGGGAAACAGGTACTGCAAAACGCAGCAGCATTTAATGCGACACAACAATATTTAATGCGCTAAGACCTTTGCATCAGAAGTGACGCAACAGGTGGAAGGAGAAGGTGAATAGAGCTGACAGGTGGGATTAGTCAAAACTTGGAAAGGTGGTCCACCCAAAGGGGAGGTCAAAACCAAAGAGGAGGTCGTGACCTAGGGGAGGTAGCGGCCCAAGGAGTGGTCTTTGCAAAAATACCAAGAGGGTGGTCTTGACACAAGGGGAGGTCGCGGCCAAGGGTGATGGATAAGTCTCTTTTGTGTCAGCTTTTGACTAGCATCTAGGACAGCATCTTAGACTAGCATCTTAGCAGCTTTTGACTAGCATCTAGGACAGCATCTTAGCAGCTTTTGACTAGCATCTTAGACTAGCATCTTAGCATATGCTTGGTGGTTAGCGACCTATAAATTTGTATCCCCAACCCTCGAGGTTGGCATGGCGTTAATGTGAGAAATAAACAAAGAAAATTGCCCCATCTCCAAGTGTCATCCTCTCAATGAGAGTAAGGATCTTGCTATCACCAAGAGCAAGAATCGGCGACTAACAAGTGGTATCGAGCCGTATTATCGCAACCTTTGAGCATCTCTGTTCAATCCCTTCTCGGCCTCGCTTCGGCCCTTTCAACCACGATGCGTGAGCCCTCTCTCCACGTGCGGTTCCCGTTGGCGCGCCATGTCCATGAGACGATCTCGGCCTTCGATGCGCCTCGAAGACGCTTGGCGTAAGAAGCCAAATGTTGTGGCAGAGGAACGCGGCGAAGCGGCAGACAAGGCCGGCCGGCGAAAAAAGCGTCGTCAAGGCAGCAGCAATGGTAGCGCAAACAGGCGGAGGTGAAAGCGCGGCGGCGGTCTGTGCGTCTGGCAGCAGCGAGGTCGAGGTTCTGCGGCGGCAAGAATAAGCTCCATCTCTGGCGATGACAGCGACGCCGACGGACCTTGAGCATGGAGGAGGCAAGCGAGGGCGAAGTGGCGCGATGGGCAACCGCGCCGCCACGAGCGGCGGCGGCCAGAAAAGCGGACGCAGCGGCGCGCTCTGGAGAGAGCGTGCATCGGCGACGGCGTCTGGTCGACGGAGAGCGCGGTCTTCACAGCGACGCGTCTCTCTCCCCGGTTGATCACCGTGGTCACCACGAGTGCAGTTTGTCGTCGAGACGTCGGCCCGGCGGCCGGTGGCCTACCTCACCAAGACCAACTACGTCGAGTGGGGCATGCGGTGATGAGGTAAAGCTCAGTCGCGGCATATGTGGGATCTTGATCCGACGGAGGCGTCGACTCGACCCGGGATCGGCGGTATTGGATGCTCTCATCAGCTGCATCCCTTGGGAGATCGCTTCGCTATCAACAAGCGAATTGCCAAAGAGGCTTGGGGCGCCATCGCCGCAAAGACGCATCGGCGGCGGCCGCGCCCGCAAGTCTACATTGCGGGCACTACGCAAGGAGTGGGAGAATCGGCCTTCAAGCGGTGAGGGCGTTGATGACTTTGCTCTCCGTCTCAACACTCTGTTGCGAAGTTAGTGCGATTCGGCGGACACCTCTGGCGAGGAGAGCGTGGAGAAGCTCTTCCGCTGCGTCCCAGAAGTACAAGCGGATGGCTCGCTCGTCGAGTCTCTTTGGACCTCTCACGATGACGATCGAGGCGTTAGGTCGCCTCAAGGTCGTTGATAGCGATGAACCCTGGCGTCTCGGGACCCGTCACCATTGGCGAAGCTCCTCCTCGCTCGGGAAGCGATGAAACACCGGCCAAGGTGACAGAAGAAGGGAGCCTTCTTCCACGACAAAGCGATGCATAAGCGTGTAAGCGCGCAAGCAGCGTAAAACGCCAGACGGTAGCGAGGGCGTCTTAGGGTGATGACCGTGGGCGCCAGGCGGCTATTTGCAAGCAAAGCCAAGACGAGGCGACTCTTGCCACAATGCGGCAAGCTGGTCATTGGGCGAGGATTGTCGAAAGCCACGACGCGGCTAGGCCCGCATCACGCAGCGGAGGAGGAGGAGCAGCGGCTCTGTTCATTGCTCATCGCGAGCATCGAACTACCTCGGCTGCACCGGCGCGGCGGCTCTCCTCCTTGACGAGCCAAAAGCACACGCCCCCTCGGCGAGAGTTCCAACAACGACAAGACCGACGGGTGGTGCCTCGACACCGCGCCACCGCACCACATGACCGGGCGGCGGGAGTTCTTCTCCGAGCTCGACTCGGCGTTCGAGGCACCGTCAAGTTCGGCGCGCCTCATGAAGTGGAGATCAAGGGCGTCGGCTCTGTCGTCTTCGCCGCCAAGGCGGGCGAGCACCCGCCGCTTCACGGTGTCTACTACATCCGCGTTGAGAACTCCATCATCGGCTTAGGACGGTGGATGAAACGGATCGTAGCGTGGAGATTGAGCACGGTCTTCTTGTCTGGGATCATAGTCGCGGCTCCTCGTCAAGGTCAACAGAGCAACCGCCTCGCGTCCTTCAGCGGTGGCGCAACCTCTTTGTCTTCTGACCGCGCGGCGACGCTTGGAGGTGGCACGAGCGCTTTGGGCACCTCAACTTTGAGGCCACGAGGCGGCTCGGCGACAAGGAGATGGTGCGGGGCATGCAGCGCGTCGACCACGTGGAAGCGATTCTGCGACACTGCGTCCTCACTAAGTCTGCGGCGGCTTCTTCTCGCCCGAAGCGAGCTTCAGCGCCAAGGAGAAGCTGGAGCTCGTACACGGTGACCTCTGTGGCCCCGTGACACCGGCTACACCTAAGGATCTTGCTATCACCAAGTGCAAGAATCCAGCGACTAACAAAGGGGAGGTCGTTAGGACCACCCAGAGGTCTTGGACAGAGGGGGAGGTCTAAACCAAAAGGGAGGTATAGACTGAGAGAGAGGTAGGAGCGAACAAAGGAAGGGGATTCAACACCAGAGAGCTTCAGGAACTCCAGAGAAACCAAAATCGAATTAGTTGAAGTTGGATTAGTTCATATTAAACCACGACAAATTTTCGAAATCTTCAAGTTAAGCTTGAGCAATTCAATAAAACCAAATGGTTATTTTTGCTTTTGAAAACTCAGAAACTCAGAAAACTTGGGACGTTACAACTTCCTTAGCTCTTGTGTCCTGATGCTCATGCTTAGAATGGTGTTGCTGAGTGCAAGCACCGTCATATCATTGAGACTGCTCGTACTCTTCTCATTTCCTCCTTCGTTCCCTCTCACTTCTGGGGGAAGCGGTCTCTACGACAGTCTATCTCATAAACCGTCAGCCCTCTTCCAAGCTTTAGGGCAAGTGTCCTGGTGAGGTCCTGTACGGAGCACCGGCTCGCTATGCTCATCTTTGTGTCTGTTATGTCCTTCTAGCACATCATGAACGCACAAAGCTGAGCCCTCAGTCAGTTGAGTGTGTCTTCTTGGGTTATAGTCCTGAGCATAAGGGCTATAATTGCTATGATCCCCCAGCATGTCGCATTCGCATCTCTCATGATGTGACCTTTGATGAGGGTTGACCCTTCTTTTTTCATCCTTCTACACATCCCACTTCTTTTTCTTCCACAGATTCCATCTCTTTTTTTTTGTCTACCTCCTATTCTTTCACCAGACTTGTCTTCTCCAAATACACCTTCTCTACCAGTTTCACCTTCTAGTGTGTCTCCTCCACCGGCTCCACCAGTTTCACCTTCTAGTGTGTCTTCTCCACCAGCTCCACCAGTTTCTGATACTTCCACTTTTCCTTTTCACTATAGTCGCCGACAGAGAGTTCCTTCTGATCCTCAGTCATCCTCTCCTCCACTTGACCCTCCAGCCAGTACCACAGACTCAGACGATCATTCTACTACATCACGGTATGCTCTACGTGATCGTTTATCTCTTCAGGCACCAGAGAGATGGGGTTTTCCTCGTGCATGTACAATATCTGAGCCGAGTAATTATCTGGAGGCAACCAGTATACCTGAGTGGTAGTTGGCTATGTCTCCTCAGCTTACAACATTAGAGTCTACAGACACTTGGAATCTTGTTCCACTTCCATCTGGAGCTAAGTCTATAACTTGCAAGTGGGTGTACAAAGTAAAGAACAAATCAGATGGTTTAGTGGAGCGATACAAGGCTCATCTTGTTGTAAGAGGTTTTCAGTAGGCTTATGGTCGAGATTATGATGAGACCTTTGCTCCAGTTGCTCATATGGCTACAGTCCATGCTCTCATTGCTGTTGCAACGGTATACTCATGGACTATATCTCAGATGGATGTCAATAATGCTTTTCTTCATGGTGATCTACATGAGGAGGTCTATATGCATCCACCCCTTTGTATTGAGGCTCCTACATGCTATGTTTGCCGTCTTAGGCGTGCTCTATATGGTCTCAAGCAGGCTCCTCATGATTGGTTCGAGCGTTTCAGTTCTATGATTCGAGCTGCTGGTTTCACTCCAAGTGAGCACAACCCTGCCTTGTTTATTCACACTTCTCAGCGAGGTCGTACTTTACTTCTGCTATATGTAGATGATATGTTGATCACATGAGATGACATAGACTATGTGGTTTTTGTGAAGAAGAAATTGAGTGAATAGTTTATGATGTCAGAATTCGGACCATTGAGTTATTTTCTAGGGATTGAGGTTCATTATGATGGTGATGGCTACTACTTTTCTCAGCATCACTACGTTCAGGATCTGATTGCATCGCTCTGGGATGACTGATACTCGCAATGCTGCCACACCCATGGAGCTCCACTTGCAATTTCGATCTACTGATGGTGTGCCACTTACAAATCCTTCCCGCTATCGTCAGCTCGTTGGGAGTCTTATTTATCTCACTGTCACCAGGCCAGACATTGCTCATGCTGTTCATGTGCTCAGCCAGTTTGTCAGTGTTCCCACCTCAGTCCACTATGGTCATGTTCTTCGTGTGCTGAGATACTCGAGGGGGGCTGCGTCCAGACGTCTGTTCTATGCCAGTTCGAGTCAGCAGTAGCTCCACGCTTACTCTGACTTCACTTGGCCGAGTGATCCTGCTGATCGCCGATTTATCACTAGCTACTGCATCTCTCTTGGTACTTTGCTCATTGCCTGGAAATCCAAAAAGCAGACCGTGGTGTCACGCTCTAGTGCAGAGGCTGAGCTTCAAGCGTGTGACAGCCCAAAAATCCATAAACGCCAAAAATATGGGATTTTTAAAACTTTTTATGTGATAGCTAGTGTGTTCTTCTCGATCGCATTTTTGGAAAGTCGTTCGAGTGAACTTTCTCTTCTGCTAGCACAAGTCCAGTTAGAATTATCTAACAGATGTCAGAATTCTTATCTGTCATCGCATGAGAAGTCCTTGTAGCCCAGCTCAGAATCTCAGCAAGTATAAAATTATGTCCATCGCCATTAATGGCCGTCCCTCAAACCGTCACTCAGCCGCACTGTGCTGACCACTCCGTTGACTACACCAACCACTCCTCTCAGTCTGGCTATGCCAAAGAGCTTATATATATGGTTGCTCCAAGCCCCTCATTGCTTTTCTTCGCCATTCTCGTGCTAGCCTCACTTTCTTCCGTTCCCAAGTGAACTTGAGCTCCAGTTAGGCTCAAGCGCTCACTTCGGCCGAGCACTGTCACATCACCACCTTCGCTGTCGATGTCTATCAGGGTTGTCTTTGTCCTCGTATTTCCACTCCTTCGACCAGAAGACTTCAAGACCTCTCCTAAGGACCACCTACCTGCTTCCATGGAGCTACCCTGAAGAGTGAAGACTACTCTCCTTCCTCAAGCCCTTCTTTGTATACGGAGTTCCTTATTTGTCATGGTCCCCTAGTCGTCCTCAAACTAGCTCGTTTCCCACCCGTGCAGTATGTTCCTAGTGGCTCAGATGCTCCTCCTTGTTCGAGCTACCTTGTTCTTTCTCTTATGTTCCCTGGTTCTTTCTTTGGTTCTTTCACTGGCTCGTTCGATCACCTTAAAGCAGTCGAACCTTTGCTTCTTTCGACCACTGTTGTGTCGTCGAAGACTTCTTTCATTAGACTACGCACGGCCAAATCCTCCTCCGACTGCATCTAGTTGCATCTCCTCTTCATAGAAAGTTACCAGAGGTCATAACACACTCGCGACCTCCTCCAGGTCGTAACACCTCCACGACCTCTCCTGGTCGTAACACTCTCGCGACCCCCCCCCCCAAGTCGTAACACCTCCACGACCTTCCCTGGTCGTGACACTCCCACGATCTCGCCAGGTCGTAACACTCCCACGATCTCGCCAGGTCATAACACTCCCATGAGCCCTCCAGGTCATAATACCTCCACGACCTCCCCTGATCGTAACACTCTCGCGACCTCCCTCAGGTCGTAACACCTCCACGACCTTCCTTGGTCGTGACACCCTCGTCACCTCCCCAGATCGTAACACTCCCACGACCTCCCCAGGTCATAACACTTCCACGACCTCCCCCAGGTCGTAACACCTCCACGACCCTCCCAAGTCGTAACACCTCCACGACCTCCCCGGGTCATAACACTCTCACGACCACCCCTGGTCGTAACACTCTCACGACCTCCCCAGGTCGTAGCACTTCCGCGACCTCCCCAAGTCGTACCACTTCCGCGACCTCCCCTGGTCGTAGCACGTCCACGACCTCCCCTGGTCGTAGCACTTCCACGACCTTCCCCTGGTCGTAGCACTTCCACGATCTCCCCCTGGTCGTAGCACCTGTACAACCCCCCCTGGTCGTAGCACCTCCGCGACCTCCCCGGTCATAGCACCTCCACACAGTTCGATCACGGTGCTTTGAGCACACAGCTCAACTACTGTGTTATGACCATACTCAACTATACATTCGGCCAACCTAGTCTAAGACCCTGAGTCTGAGACTCACCAAATTGTCGCCGGATATGGGTGTTTTCTTTCCAAGTGTTTCCTTTCATTGAATATATTTGGATTTATTGGAGTTCATTTGATTGATGATGTTAAATTGAGTTTCTCGGGGTTTATTTGACTTCTGGTTATTCTTGCGTATATAGAAGCGAAGTGACCAAGATCATCCGATTGATTGAGACAAGATCAATAAAACCCGACCAAAAGCGAGTCAATACTTTGATCATATTGCACCTACTTTTTGCAAATTATTTTATTTTAAATTAAGAAATTGCATTGCTATGTTTTATTCAACTAATTTGGTCTAGCTCATAGTTAATGCTTTAATGATAATTGTGTATAAACTTCCAAACCTTGAATTTGGTCCTTATCATTGTCACCCTAGAATTAATGGTTAACATACTAGTTGATAAGTGCAGATCTAAGTGTCATGCTTAGTCATGCTTAGATATGTTAAATTATAGGAGAGAAAGAATGATGGTCAATTCTTCCTTGTATTGCAAGAGCCCAAAGGGGCAATATATAGTGTACAAGTGAAACCCTAGACTAGAAACCCTAAACTACTACAATTACATTACTACCCCTAACCCATACATGACTATTACATTACTACCCTTAACACCCATACATGACTATTACATTACTACCCTTAACACCCCTACTCAAACTCAATGCGTATGCAATAGCATTGAGTTTGAAAAGGTTAACACTTAAAAAAAGATAAATCCGAAGTTCGAGCTTGAAGATGTCATCGAAGCATGCAACTCTTGAACAAAAAATTGTCCTTCGGCTCTTCACACATGAATATTTTGATTTGGAGATGTTGAAACCGATAGGAATAGAAAGATATGTCAAATCAAGCCGATGAAGAGAGATAGAGATGAAGAAGCAAACCAGATCCGCCCACCCAAGAAGTGAGGTGACGGTGTCGAATCTAGCGCTCGACGAAGGCAAAGACGACGGACCAGATCTGCCCACCGATGTGAGGTGATCTGCGGTGTTAATCTAGCGCCCGACAGAGAGAGGCAGCTTGATGGTAACGACAAAAGAAGGCCATTGGTCA
Organism: Phyllostachys edulis; assembly: GCA_036346405.1. Lineage (NCBI taxonomy): Eukaryota > Viridiplantae > Streptophyta > Magnoliopsida > Poales > Poaceae > Phyllostachys > Phyllostachys edulis. Next base: position 9,367,884 of record CM070565.1, on the reverse strand, counting down.
AGAGTCGCATTGATCACGAAGATGTGTAGCAAGATAGCTACGAGAGAGGACCAAGAGGGCAAAGTCGCATCAACAATGATGATGGGTGACCGCACTCGATCCAATGGACGGACGCGGTAACGAAAAAGGAAGAAACAATCTACCGATTGACAAAGGATTTGATGGACTAGCAACGCTCGATGAACTCAAAGAGATGCAATGGACTTGGATGGATTCGATGGAAATCGAAGGATATAGACTAAAGATACTAGCGGCAATAGCGGATATTTGCGGCGGGATACTTATGGCAGATACAAGCATTAGCGAGTTAGCATCAACAACTAGCGGTAGCTACGACGATGGACTCCTCGACCCATAGCAACATGCCATCTCGATGGCAGTCAAAAACAACATCCTTCGGATGAAGCCCCAAAGACCATGAGCCACGACTCAAGCAAGAAGCCCAGAAGCGAGATAAGCCAAGTTCACCATGTCGACGCAAGATGTGCTCCTGCTTAGTGACTTGCAACAGTCAGACAAAACGCAAGATGAGGATGACTTCCAACAACGAGACAAGGCGCGAAGATGAGGGCGCCAAATGACCTAACAAGAAGATCCGGCGAGGGCCGAGCTCGACGACGCCTCGAGCCCGGACGGATGGAAGCTCGAGGATGGCGTAGAGCCCAAGTCTTTGAGGTCGATGGCGCTACCGACGGCGAGGACGAAGCTCCGGATCCCACCGGATCCGGTGAAGTGAACGTGAGGCGGCGAAGAGGATGGCGGTGAGGAGGCGGATCGGACGGCGACGACAAGACGACCTTGATCGAGGTTAGCGATGATGAGTCGGCCGGATCCGCTGAAATCCGTGGCGAAGGCGAAGACCCAAGCGGCGCTTGAAGGAGGAGAGGCAACGTCTCGTCCCCGAACTGGCGAGAGGAGGCGGCGGAAGATCCGTATGATGAAGGCACTGGCGAGGACGACGCCAGATCCGTAGCGATGAAAGCGCGGCGAGATGCTCCAGCGACAAAGCGCAGGAGAAGCTCCGCAGCGAGGATGGCGAGATCCGCCCGGATCTGGTAGCGCCAAGGAGTCGATGAAGACGCGGCGTGGAGGAGCTCGGATCCGAAGTCCGTCCGATCGTCTCCGACAGCGACGCGATCAAAACAAGGCGGAGGCCGCACGGATCCGGGAGCAGGGAGCCCGAGGCTAGGCGGAGACAGCGCCAAGAGCTCGAGGAGGACGGCGCCTGGGACGACGGAGGACTCCATGGCCAAGAGCATACTCCAAGGAGAGAGCAGGAGATGGAGAGGCCGGATCTGGTTGCTCCGCTGCTGCTTGAAGAAGATGAAGACCAATACTGCTAGCTAGACACCAGACTCGATGGATATTGCTACAACTAGAGGTGGCCACCCCCGGGAGTGGAGATCGCTCCTCCGGGGGCAGCGACAGCGGAAAGGATGGAAGCTAGCCTATGGATCTTTGCTCTGATACCATGTTAAATTATAGGAGAGAAGAAGAATGAGGGCTGAATTCTTCCTTGTATTGCAAGAGCCCAAAAGGGCAATATATAGTGTACAAGTGAAACCCTAGACTAGAAACCCTAAACTACTACAATTACATTACTACCCCTAACCCATACATGACTATTACATTACTACCCTTAACACCCATACATGACTATTAGATTAATACCCTTAACAAGATACAATGTCATGTGGGCATTCAAATTGCCTGACCACCTTCATTAAAAACTCTTCGAAAGTGATTTGGGGCGCCGAGGTTAGGAGCTTTGGTGGTATGTTGGACTAAAGAATATTTTCAAAACAACGACAACTGGCTTTTTTTTTTGACTCGGGTGGCCGGAAAGAGTGGTCGGTGCTTAGGGGCACGAGAGAATGATGGTGTGTGGATGTACCACCCGAGATTAAGGACCAAATCTTGGAATGACCTCTCATGCAAAAACAGTGCAACCACAAGTCTATAATGGGTACGACCTGACCAACTAATTTGCTCGCCTCGGCGTAGGTCCGCCGTTGGGCTGAATGCGGGTGGATAGTCGGGGGAGAACGAAACCAAGGGAACCGCACGGCACAAGAGGGGGCCTCCTGGGAGCGTGGCTCCGGGCGGTGGAAACCTTAGTGTAGCAGATGGAGTACGTCGAGGTTGAGCATTGTAAAGGCCTTGTGGTAATCTCCCCTTGATTCACATGTCTAAGGAAACGTGTGTATATATTAAGACGATTACCTCTTGTGGGTAAAGTGTGCGGACTCTGCAGAGTAAGAAAACTATCTAGATAGTCGTGCTCACGGTCAAGTGCGGTGCTGAGAACTTGCTCGATATAGCTTTCATTTTTACAAAACTATTTGTGATGAAAAGGAAGAATGGGGTGGGACCCTAGGGATTTGAGAAAGCCTGGTCGGGGACCAGTGTCAGGGATCTGGGATGATGACAAAGTCGTTGATCGCAGGTTGTAACCGTGAGAAGGACTCGGACGTCGCCCGTGCCCTCGGCGCCTTGGTGAGTCTTTGTGGCGACACGTACCAGCGCTCTAGGAGACGATCTTGGACGTCGAACAACAGGAAAACGTGAACAGAAGTTGAAGCAGAGAAGAGACAAGATTGAGGCGATTTTCTGATTTCTTTGCATAACCAAAACCAAAGTGCATCTCTCCCTTTAAATAGAGAGTATCCTAACAATCGATACTAGAAACGAGTTCAAATACTAAAGCTATTACAGATTTCTGAAACTATCTCGAAATCGGAAAGGAAACTAAAATACTATTCCAAATCGCAAAGCATCCAAGCGGATCAAGCGGTGAATCGAAACATCCGAGCAACGTCGGCGTTGGTTTACCTCGCCGCTTGTCGTAAGACCCCACATGACATCTCTCCCCTCCTTTGAAAATAGCTCGTCCTCGAGCTTAAATAAAGGGTATAACTGTTGAAATTGCTCCAAATCTTCCCATGAAGCACTATTTTACGGTTCATTCTCCCATTGAACTAATATTTGAAGGCGGTCATGAGCTCAGCGAGATTTGATGACTTTGGTGGCAAAGGACAAACTTGCCCATGCAAAAGTGGCGGCGATGCGTGGCGATGAAGGTGAAGGACCGATAAGCGGCTTCAACAAACTAACATGAAACACATCGTGAATTTTGGCGCGAAATGGTAATTACAAACGATATGCTCTGAAACCTACTTTACGAAGAATTTGATATGGCCCAAAATAACGAGGTCCCAATTTTCCTTTGCTCGACATAGACAAAGATCTTTGTAGGCGATTATGAAGACGAAGCCAAACCCATCGACCTTCCGAAAAATCCGACTCACGATGACCTTTGTCATAATGCCGTTTGTAAGTTTGTTGCGCCGATAGCGGTCATGAATTTCAACCAAAAAATTATCTCGATCCTCAAGAACGTGATCCATCTTGCCGCAATCGTGTGGAATTTGGTTGATATGAACGCAAAGTCGGTGGTTCGCGGCCATAAACCACCTTGAACGGCGAAGTACGAAGTGATGTTTGAAAAGATGTATTATAACAATACTTGGCCCAAGGTAACCATCGAAGCCATTGTTTAGGTCGGTCTCGATGAAGGCAGCGGAGATACATAACAATTATCTTGTTAACTACTTAGATGACCATCGAGTTGAGGGTGAAAAGCAGAACTAACGTGAAGCTGAACTCCTGCTAAGCGAAACAATTCGGACCAAAAAGTGCTTGTAAAGACAGTATCGCGGTCGCTAACAATAGATGTCGGAACACCATGGAGACGGACAATTTCATTAAAAAAAATACTTGGGCTACTGAGTATGCTGTGTATGGATGAGCCATAGGCAAAAAATGGGCAAACTTTGAAAAACGATCCACAACGGTTAGGATGACTGTTTTACCATGAATCCGCAGAAGACTTTCAATGAAGTCCATGGATATGTCAGCCCACACAGTAGTAGGTACCTCCAATGGTTGAAACAAACCGTGGGATGTAATTGTTCACTTTTATTATACCGACAAACATCACAAGCTCAGTATATAATCTTGAGCGACAACCACGGCATGCGGCACATGAAAATCAGCCGGAGCGATGAAGCGTTTTTGAATACCTTCATGTCTGTACCATGTGCTAAATTGGATAATGGACGATGGGACAGCGGTTGTCGTTGGAGCGTAAAGCGATTATTGAAGGTAATTAAACCATCAATGAGAGCCCATGAATCATCTTTGGCGGCCTTCGGTGATAGCGGACGTAAGGACCGCAAGTTCGGATTAAGCAGAGACCGACTCGGAGATCCTCAAACAAAGAAAATCGCGGTGCATAGCGGGGCACAAACCATCGGTGGTATCGGGATCTTCTTGCCGAGACAAAGAAGCCGTGACGAAATTTGAGAATCTCGCCGAGACAAGGAATCGGCTCGACATTAGTGCTACTTGGTTTGTATTCAACGGAAAAATCATAACCCAAGAGTTCTTGACCCAATGATGTTGGGGAATTGTCGAAAAGCGTTGATCAACAAAAACTTTAAATCAGTAGTGGTCGATCGCACCAAAAACCGGCGCTACCCATAAATAAGGGCGCCAATGCGAACCGCTTGGACAAGGCGATTAATTCCCTTTCATAGGTCGCTAAAGAAGCATGGCGAGCAATCGGTCTCTTGAAAAAACCCATTTTGTCCCTTGATGTAAAACAAGACCAAAGCCAGAACCTGAAACATCACATTTAACAATAAAATCACTACTGAAGTTTGGTAACTGTAATATAGGAGTCTGAGTTAATGCGGATTTGAGGCACAGAAAAGCATCCTGAGATTCAGATGTCCATAAAAAAGCTTCTCTCTTGAGCAACTTAGTCAATGGAGCTGCAATAATACCAAAATTACGTATGAACTTGCGATAATATCCTGCTAGCCCAAGAAAACCACGGAGCGCCCGTATCGACGTGGGAGTTGGCCATGTATATACCAAGATCGATTTTGGCGCCAATCAGCACACACCCTCAGCCGAAACAACATGGCCTAAATATGCCACCGAGGTTTCGCCAAAGGAGCATTTGGAACGTTTCAAAAACAAACAATGGTGTTGAAGACGCTGTAATACCGTGCGAAGATGTTGTAAATGTGTTGACCAAGTAGGACTGTAGATTAGAATATCATCAAAGAAAACCAAGACATAGCGACGAAGAAAATCCTGAAGCACGATATTCATTAGAGCCTGGAATGTCGCGGGCGCATTGGTAAGACCAAATGGCATGACAAGAAATTCAAAGAGACCCTGATGTGTGCGGAAAGCGGTCTTGGCAATGTCAGATGAATGCATTTAACACTTGATGATAGCCGGAACGTAAGTCCAATTTCGTGAAAAATTTGGCACCCCGAGGCTCATCGAGTAACTCATCAACAATCGGAATAGGAAACTTATCTTTAATTATGCGATCGTTGAGATTGCGATAATCCGCATAAAAGCGCCAAGAACCGTCCGCTTCTTGACCAATAAAGCGGAGATGAAAAAGATGAAGAGCTTGGCGGATGGTCCTTGGTGTAGCATCTCGGCACATTGGCGTTCAACTCATCCTTTTGTAGCTGCGCATAGCGGTATGGTTTAACGATAATGGCATCCGTTCCTTTTTAAGTGAATACGGTGGGAGATCTCCTGACGGGTGGAAGACCATGTGGTTCATCAAAGAGACCTTGAACTCGTCATGAAGATCCTCCAATAAATTGTCGGTGAGCATACAAGTGTATGTCTGGCGTGGTCGCATGGGCAGGCCGATCCATGTAATTCTGCGTCCCTGACGAGCAAAAGACATTGTGGCGTTGGAGAAGTCCCATGTGATGGGGCCAAGGGTGCCGAGCCATTGGACCCCTAAAATCACATCGAATCCGGTCAAGTGGCATGGCATAGCAATCTAGCGCAAATTCCTCATTCTGATTCGGATGGTCATGGCCTTGCACATACCCAAGCTAGTGACTTTCGGTCTCCGTTGTGCCGTGATGCTTAATCGAGCGCATCTCATGGCAATCTTGGGTGGTAGACACGACATCATTGGCGATGAAATTATCGTGGACCCGAGTCAAGCGATTACCTACGAAGGTATCTTGTTGCGATCTCGACACGAAGTCTCATAGTGTGTCGAGCGTGGTTGAATGCATGTGATCGCTTCAAAGAAATCTCGGATCACTTGCGGCTGCCTTTTCTCGTCGTCACTCTCGAACTCGGTTGTGCTTCGATGGCGAAGAGGCGCTTGCCCGATGGCCGACCACGAACTTTTCATCACAGCGATAACACAAGCCACAGGCACGGCATCGTTCCAACTCTGCTTTGGAGAGAGTGTGTCGTCGTATAGTTCTTCTTTGGGACAATTACCGCCTCTGGTCGTTAGGCGTCTTGGAACCGGCCATTGAGGTAGCTGTGTCTTGTTGGGGCGCCATAATTCGGCCAAGCGCAGTTGGGAGGCGGCTAAGCGAGTTCTGACAGCGCTCATATGCTTGAGCCAAGCTCATGGCGACTCAATGATTGCGGTGCTTGTAATTGACGTCCGCTTGCAATGGTTGTCCTAACCCGACGGTGAACAATCGGATTTGTTGGCGTTAAAATCAAAAGTCGGTAGCAACCTGAGAGATAGGAATTGGTCGGAGAAGTCGCGGACGGAACCTTGCTTGCAGAGAGCAATGAGTTCACCCAGAGAATTGCTACACAAGGGAGGCCCGAAACGCATGTTGACCAATTCGACAAATCGGCGCCAGGACGGTGTTCCTGTATCGCGCTCCAAGCGGTGGTACCATAACTGAGCTGAGCCGGTCATATGGAACGTTGCTAACCATACTTTATCCTCCTCGGCGTGTCTTTGCCGCGGAAGAATTGATCCTATGAGCTGAGCCACGGTAATGGGTCCTCATCCATCAAACATGGGAAAATTCGCCAGTGATATCGCGGCACACTTTATTGCGGCGGGGTAATGATCGTGGCCGTGGTCGAGAACAACGGCCGCGTCGATCGACATAGCGCCGATCTACCACGGAGGCAGCTGGCGATCCAATCGGGTGACGTCGAGGGCTCGGTAGCAGTCCATCGTTTGCGCGGGGGCGAGCGTTCGTGATGGAGTCATGGTCTGCTTCATCGGCTGGCATGGTGCGTCCTTGCTCCAATCGCGTGTCGCCGCGGATGATGGCGCGTTGTTGCAAGTCGATGTCGTGGATTGTGCCAGCGAGGCTATCAATCTTCTCGTGGAGTTGAAGATAGTTTGTCTCCATCTGCTGGATGAGTGCATCGAGCTTCCTGCTAATCGGGTCAGCATTGTCACTCTCGGACATAATGGATGGCGCAGCGTGTTCTACTGATAACAAGTTGACAGGGATCTGGGATGATGATGAAGCCGTTGATCGCAGGTTGTAACCGTGAGAAGGACTCGGACGTCGCCCAGGCCCTCGGAGGCGCGGCTGAGGTGCCGTGACGACACAGCCGCTCTATCGAGACGATACTGGACGTCGAACAGTAGGAAAACGTGAACATAAGTTGAAGCAGAGAACCTCAATGTCATGTGGGCATTCAAATTGCCTGACCACCTTCATTAAAAACTTTTCGAAAGTGATTTGGGGGCAGTCGAGGCTAGGAACCTAGCTGGTATGTTGGACTAAAGAATATTTTCAAAACAAAGAAAACTTGAAAACTGTTTTCGACTTGGGTGGCTGGAAAGAGTGGCTGGTGCCGGGGGCACGAGAGAATGATGGTATGTGGATGTACCTCCCGAGTCAGTTAAGGACCGAATCTTGGAATGACCTCTCATGCAAAAACAGTGCAACCACAAGTCTATAATGGGTACGACCTGGTCAACTAATTTGCTCGCCTCGGCGTAGGTCCGCCATTGGGCTGAATGCGGGTGGATAGTCGGGGGAGAACGAAGCCAAGGGAACCGCATGGCACAAGAGGGGGCCTCCTGGGAGCGTGGCTCCGGGCGGTGGAAACCTTAGTGTAGCGGATGGAGTACGTCCAGGTTGAGCATTGTAAGGGCCTTGTGATAATCTCCCCTTGATTCACATGTGTAAGGAAACGTGTGTATATATTAAGACGATTACCTCTTATGGGTAAAGTGTGCGACCTCCCCTGGTCGTAGCACTTCCGCGACCTCCCCTGGTCGTAGCACGTCCACGACCTCCCCTGGTCGTAGCACTTCCGCGACCTCCCCTGGTCGTAGCACGTCCACGACCTCCCCTGGTCGTAGCACTTCCACGACCTTCCCCTGGTCGTAGCACTTCCACGATCTCCCCCTGGTCGTAGCACCTGTACAACCCCCCCTGGTCGTAGCACCTCCGCGACCTCCCCGGTCATAGCACCTCCACACAGTTCGATCACGGTGCTTTGAGCACACAGCTCAACTACTGTGTTATGACCATACTCAACTATACATTCGGCCAACCTAGTCTAAGACCCTGAGTCTGAGACTCACCAAATTGTCGCCGGATATGGGTGTTTTCTTTCCAAGTGTTTCCTTTCATTGAATATATTTGGATTTATTGGAGTTCATTTGATTGATGATGTTAAATTGAGTTTCTCGGGGTTTATTTGACTTCTGGTTATTCTTGCGTATATAGAAGCCGAAGTGACCGAAGATCATCCAGTTGATTCAGGACAAGATCAGCAAAACCCCGACCAAGGCGAGTCAATACTTTGATCATATTGCACCTACTTTTTGCAAATTATTTTATTTTAAATTAAGAAATTGCATTGCTATGTTTTATTCAACTAATTTGGTCTAGCTCATAGTTAATGCTTTAATGATAATTGTGTATAAACTTCCAAACCTTGAATTTGGTCCTTATCATTGTCACCCTAGAATTAATGGTTAACATACTAGTTGATAAGTCTGTATCTAAGTGTCATGCTTAGTCATGCTTAGATATGTTAAATTATAGGAGAGAAAGAATGATGGCTGAATTCTTCCTTGTATTGCAAGAGCCCAAAGGGGCAATATATAGTGTACAAGTGAAACCCTAGACTAGAAACCCTAAACTACTACAATTACATTACTACCCCTAACCCATACATGACTATTACATTACTACCCTTAACACCCATACATGACTATTACATTACTACCCTTAACACCCCTACTCAAACTCAATGCGTATGCAATAGCATTGAGTTTGAAAAGGTTAACACTTAAAAAAAGATAAATCCGAAGTTCGAGCTTGAAGATGTCATCGAAGCATGCAACTCTTGAACAAAAAATTGTCCTTCGGCTCTTCACACATGAATATTTTGATTTGGAGATGTTGAAACCGATAGGAATAGAAAGATATGTCAAATCAAGCCGATGAAGAGAGATAGAGATGAAGAAGCAAACCAGATCCGCCCACCCAAGAAGTGAGGTGACGGTGTCGAATCTAGCGCTCGACGAAGGCAAAGACGACGGACCAGATCTGCCCACCGATGTGAGGTGACGGTGTCGAATCTGGCGCCCGACAGAGAGACAGTTGATGGTAACGACAAAGAAGGCCATTGGTCAAGAGTCGCATTGATGCGAAGATGTGTAGCAAGATAGCTACAGGAGAGGACCAAGAGGGCAAAGTCGCATCAACAATGATGATGGGGTGACCGCACTCGATCCAATGGACGGACCGCGGTAACCCGAAAAAGGAAGAAACAATCGGCTGATTGACAAAGGATTTGATGGACTAGCAACGCTTCGATGAACTCAAAGAGATGCAATGGACTTGGATGGATTCGATGGAAATCGAAGGATATAGACTAAAGATACTAGCAGCAATAGCAGATATTTGCAGCAGGATACTTGTAGCAGATACAAGCATTAGCAGGTTAGCATCAGCAACTAGCAGCGCTGCAGCCAGTGGACTCCTCGACCCATAGCAACATGCCATCTCGATGGCAATTCGAAAACAACATCCGCCGGATGAAGCCCCAAAGACCATGAGCCACGACTCAAGCAAGAAGCCCAGAAGCCAGATAAGCCAAGTTCACCATGTCGACGCAAGATGTGCTCCTGCTTAGTGACTTGCAACAGTCAGACAAAACGCAAGATGAGGACTGACTTCCAACAGCCAGACAAGACGCAAGATGAGGACGCCAGCGACCTAACAAGAAGATCCGGCGAGGGCCGAGCTCGACGACGCCTCAGAGCCCAGATCGGATGGAGAAGCTCGAGGATGACGTAGAGCCCAAGTGCTGAGGAGGTCGATGGCGCGCTGGACGGCGAGGACGAGCTCCGGATCCCACCGGATCCGGTGAAGTGAACGTGAGGCGACGAAGAGGATGGCGGTGAGGAGGCCGGATCTGACGGCGCGACGACAAGACGACCTTGATCTGAGGTTGACGATGATGAGGTCAGCCGGATCCGCTGAAATCCGTGGCCGAAGGTGAAGACCCCAAGCGACGCGAAGGAGGAGAGGCAACGTCTCGTCCCCGAGCCTGAGCAGAGGAGGCGGCGGAAGATCCGGCGCGATGAAGGCACGGCGAGGACGACGCCAGATCCGGCGCGATGAAGGCGCGGCGAGGATGCTCCAGGCGACAAGGCGCAGGGGAGAAGCTCCGACGACGAGGATGGCCAGATCCCACCCGGATCTGGTGACGCCAAGGAGTCGATGAAGACGCGGCAGCGGAGGAGCTCCGGATCCGAGTCCGTCCGATCGTCTCCGGCAACGGCGACGCGATCCGAAACAAGGAGGCGAGGCCGCGGATCCGGAGCGAGCCCGAGGCTAGGCGGAGACAGCGCCAAGAGCTCGAGGAGGACGGCGCCTGGGACGACGGAGGACTCCATGGCCAAGAGCATACTCCAAGGAGAGAGCAGGAGATGGAGAGGCCGGATCTGGTTGCTCATTCTTGCTTGAAGAAGATGAAGACCAATCTTGCTAGCTAGACACGGACTCGATGGATATTGCTACAACTAGAGGTGGCCACCCCCGGGAGTGGAGATCGCTCCTCCGGAGGCAAATGACAATGAAAGGATGGAAGCTAGCCTATGGATCTTTGCTCTGATACCATGTTAAATTATAGGAGAGAAGAAGAATGAGGGCTGAATTCTTCCTTGTATTGCAAGAGCCCAAAAGGGCAATATATAGTGTACAAGTGAAACCCTAGACTAGAAACCCTAAACTACTACAATTACATTACTACCCCTAACCCATACATGACTATTACATTACTACCCTTAACACCCATACATGACTATTAGATTAATACCCTTAACAAGATACAATGTCATGTGGGCATTCAAATTGCCTGACCACCTTCATTAAAAACTCTTCGAAAGTGATTTGGGGGCAGTCGAGGTTAGGAGCCTGGCTGGTATGTTGGACTAAAGAATATTTTCAAAACAACGACAACCTGAAAACTGTTTTTGACTCGGGTGGCTGGAAAGAGTGGCTGGTGCCGGGGGCACGAGAGAATGATGGTGTGTGGATGTACCACCCGAGTCAGTTAAGGACCAAATCTTGGAATGACCTCTCATGCAAAAACAGTGCAACCACAAGTCTATAATGGGTACGACCTGACCAACTAATTTGCTCGCCTCGGCGTAGGTCCGCCGTTAATTTGAATCTTGGTGGATAGTCGGGGGAGAACGAAACCAAGGGAACCGCACGGCACAAGAGGGGGCCTCCTGGGAGCGTGGCTCCGGGCGGTGGAAACCTTAGTGTAGCAGATGGAGTACGTCGAGGTTGAGCATTGTAAAGGCCTTGTGGTAATCTCCCCTTGATTCACATGTCTAAGGAAACGTGTGTATATATTAAGACGATTACCTCTTGTGGGTAAAGTGTGCGGACTCTGCAGAGTAAGAAAACTATCTAGATAGTCGTGCTCACGGTCAAGTGCGGTGCTGAGAACTTGCTCGATATAGCTTTCATTTTTACAAAACTATTTGTGATGAAAAGGAAGAATGGGGTGGGACCCTAGGGATTTGAGAAAGCCTGGTCGGGGACCAGTGTCAGGGATCTGGGATGATGACAAAGTCGTTGATCGCAGGTTGTAACCGTGAGAAGGACTCGGACGTCGCCCGAGCCCTCGGGCGCTTGGTGGTGTCTTTGTGGCGACAATGGCAGCATCTAGACGATCTTGGACGTCGAACAACGGAAAACGTGAGCGAAGTTGAAGCGAGAGAAGAGACAAGATTGAGGCGATTTTCTGATTTCTTTGCATAACCAAAACCAAAGTGCATCTCTCCCTTTAAATAGAGAGTATCCTAACAATCGATACTAGAAACGAGTTCAAATACTAAAGCTATTACAGATTTCTGAAACTATCTCTGAAATCGGAAAGGAAACTAAAAATACTATTCCAAATCTGGCAAAGCATCCAAACGGACTGAAGCAGCTGAATCAGAAACATCTGGAGCAACGTCCAGCGTTGGTTTACCTCGTCGCTTGTACGTAAGACCCCACATGACATCTCTCCCCTCCTTTGAAAATAGCTCGTCCTCGAGCTTAAATAAAGGGTATAACTGTTGAAATTGCTCCAAATCTTCCCATGAAGCACTATTTTCTGGTTCATTCTCCCATTGAACTAATATTTGAAGACGGTCGCGAGCTCAACGAGATTTGATGACTTTGGCTGGCAAAGGACAAACTTGCCCATGCAAAAGTGGCAGCAGTGGCGGCGGCGATGAAGGTGAAGGACCGATAAACGGCTTCAACAAACTAACATGAAACACATCGTGAATTTTGGCGCGAGCTGGTAATTGCAAACGATATGCTACAGAACCTACTTTCTGAAGAATTTGATATGGCCCAAAATAACGAGGTCCCAATTTTCCTTTGCTCGACATAGACAAAGATGCTGTAGGCCGATTATGAAGACGAAGCCAAACCCACTGACCTTCCGAAAAATCCAGCTCACGATGACCTTTGTCATAATGCCGTTTGTAAGTTTGTTGCGCCAGAAGTAAACGGTCATGAATTTCAACCAAAAAATTATCTCGATCCTGAAGAACGTGATCCACTGCCGGCAATCGTGTGGAATTTGGTTGATATGAACGCAAAGTCGGTGGTTCGCGGCCATAAACCACCTTGAACGGCGAAGTACGAAGTGATGTTTGAAAAGATGTATTATAACAATACTTGGCCCAAGGTAACCAACGAAGCCATTGTTTAGGTCGGTCTCCAGTAAGGCAACGGAGATACATAACAATTATCTTGTTAACTACTTCCGACTGACCATCAGATTGAGGGTGAAAAGCAGAACTAACGTGAAGCTGAACTCCTGCTAAGCGAAACAATTCGGACCAAAAAGTGCTTGTAAAGACAGTATCGCGGTCGCTAACAATAGATGTCGGAACACCATGGAGACGGACAATTTCATTAAAAAAAATACTTGGGCTACTGAGTATGCTGTGTATGGATGAGCCATAGGCAAAAAATGGGCAAACTTTGAAAAACGATCCACAACGGTTAGGATGACTGTTTTACCATGAATCCGCAGAAGACTTTCAATGAAGTCCATGGATATGTCAGCCCACACAGTAGTAGGTACCTCCAATGGTTGAAGCAAACCGGCCGGATGTAATTGTTCACTTTTATTGCGCTGACAAACATCACAAGCTCGTATATAATCTTGAACGACAACCCTGGCATGCGGCACATGAAAATCAGCCCGGAGACGATGAAGCGTTTTTTGAATACCTTCATGTCCTGTACCATGTGCTAATTTGGATAATGGACGATGGGACGAAATGGCCGTCGTTGGAACGTAAACGCGATTATTGAAGGTAATTAAACCATCAATGAGAGCCCATGAATCATGCTGGCGGCCTTCGGTGATAGCAGCACGTAAGGACTGCAAGTTCGGATTAGCTTGGAGACTGACTCGGAGATCCTCAAACAAAGAAAATCGCGGTGCAGACAGGGCACAAACCATCGGCTGGCTGTCAGGATCTTGCCGAGACAAAGAAGCTGTGACCAGAATTTCAGAATCTCGCCGAGACAAGGAATCGGCTACGACATTAGTGCTACTTGGTTTGTATTCAACAGAAAAATCATAACCCAAGAGTTTACTGACCCAATGATGTTGGGGAATTGTCGAAAGACGTTGATCCAACAAAACTTTAAATCAGAGTGGTCGAGACGCACCAAAAACCGTACCCCATAAATAAGGACGCCAATGCCGAACCGCTTGGACAAGGCCGATTAATTCCCTTTCATAGGCTGCTAAAGAAGCATGGCGGGGAGCAATCGGTCTACTGAAAAAGGCCACTGCACCTGTCCCTTGATGTAAAACAAGACCAAAGCCAGAACCTGAAACATCACATTTAACAATAAAATCACTACTGAAGTTTGGTAACCGTAATATAGAGTCGAGTTAATGCGGTTTGAGGCACGTAAAAGCATCACGAGATTCAGATGTCCATAAAAAGCTTCTCTTGAGCAACTTAGTCAATGGAGCGCAATAATACCAAAATTACGTATGAACTTGCGATAATATCCTGCTAGCCCAAGAAAACCACGGGCGCCCGTGACGGCGTGGGAGTTGGCCATGTATATACCATGATCGATTTTGGCGCCATCAACGGTTACACCTCACCAAAACAACATGGCCTAAATATGCCACCGAGGTTTCGCCAAAGGAGCATTTGGAACGTTTCAAAACAAACAATGGTGTTGAAGACGTTTGTAATACCGTCTAAGATGTTGTAAATGTGTTGACCAAGTAGGATCAGAGATTAGAATATCATCAAAGAAAACCAAGACATAGCGACGAAGAAAATCTCGAAGCACGATATTCATTAGAGCACGGAATGTCGCGCGCATTGGTAAGACCAAATGGCATGACAAGAAATTCAAAGAGACCCTGATGTGTGCGGAAAGCGGTCTTGGCAATGTCAGATGAATGCATTTAACACTTGATGATAGCCGGAACGTAAGTCCAATTTCGTGAAAAATTTGGCACCCCGAGGCTCATCGAGTAACTCATCAACAATCGGAATAGGAAACTTATCTTTAATTGTACGGTCGTTGAGATTGCGATAATCCACGCAAAAACGCCAAGAACCGCCCCGCTTCTTGACCAATAAAAGCGAGATGAAAAAGATGAAGAGCTTGGCGGATGGTCCTTGGTGTAGCATCTCGGCACATTGACGTTCAACTCATCCTTTTGTAATCTAGCAAGATAGCGGTATGGTCGAACAGTAATGGCATCCGTTCCTTTTTTAAGTGAATACGGTGGGAGATCTCCCGGACGGGTGGAAGACCATGTGGTTCATCAAAGAGGGCACTGAACTCGTCATGAAGATCCTCCAATAAATTGTCGGCTGAGCATACAAGTGTATGTCCTGAGCGTGGTCGCATGGGCAGGCCGATCCATGTAATTCTGCGTCCCTGACGAGCAAAAGACATTGTGACGTTGGAGAAGTCCCATGTGATGGGGCCAAGGGTACCGAGCCATTGGACCCCTAAAATCACATCGAATCCGTCAAGTGGCATGGCATAGCAATCTAGCGCAAATTCCTCATTACCGATTCAGATGGTCATGGCACTGCACATACCCAAGCTAGTGACTCGGTCTCCGTTGGCCACCGTGATGCTTAATCCAGAACGCAGTCTCATGGCAATGCCGGTGGTAGACACGACATCATTGGCGATGAAATTATGCGTGGACCCCGAGTCAAGCAGTGCCACGAAGGTACTGTTGCCGATCTCGACACGAAGTCTCATAGTGTGTCCAGAACGTGGTTGAATGCCTGTGATCGCTTCCAAAGAAATCTCTGGATCACTTGCAGCCTGCTGGCACTCGTCGTCACTCTCGAACTCCGGTTGTACTTCGATGACGAAGAGGCGCTTGCACCGGTGGCCGGCCACGAACTTTTCATCACAGCGATAACACAAGCCCTGGGCACGGCATCGTTCCAACTCTGCTGGAGAGAGTGTGTCGTCGTATGGTTGCTGCTGGGACAATTGCACCGCCTCTGGTCGTTAGGCGATTTGGAACCAACACCGGGTAGCATGTGTTGCATTGGGGCGCCATAGTGGCCAAGGCCGCCAGATTGGGAGGCGGCTAGAGCGAGTTGCGAACGGCGCTCATATGCTTGAGCCAAGCTCATGGCCGACTCCAATGATTGCGGTGCTTGTAATTCGACGTCCGTTTGCAATGGTTGTCCTAACCCGACGGTGAACAACTGGATTTGTTGGCGTTAAAATCAAAAGTCGTGGCAACCTGAGAGAGATAGGAATTGGTCGGAGAAGTCGCGGACGGAACCTTGCTTGCAGAGAGCAATGAGTTCACCCAGAGAATTGCTACACAAGGGAGGCCCGAAACGCATGTTGACCAATTCGACAAATCGGCGCCAGATTTGTTCTCAGACGCGCTTCCAAGCGGTGGTACCATAAGCGAAGTGGCCGGTCATATGGAACGTTGCTAACCATACTTTATCCTCCTCCGGCGTGTCTTTGCCGCGAAGAATTGATCACAACAGATTGAGCCACGGTAATGGGTCCTCCCGCCCATCAAACATGGGAAAATTCGGTTTGTGATATCGCGGCACACTTTATTGCGGCGGTAATGATCGGCGGTGGTGGTCGAGAACAACAAGCGTCGGTCGCCAAGATAGCGCCGATCTACCACGGAGGCAGCTGGCGATCCAATCGGGTGACGTCGAGGGCTCGTGAGCGATCCATCGTTATGCTGGGCGAAGCGTTCGTGATGGAGTCATGGTCTGCTTCATCGGCTGGCATGGTGCGTCCTTGCTCCAATCGCGTAATCGCCAGATGATGAGCGCGTTGTTGCAAGTCGATGTCGTGGATTGTGCCAGCGAGGCTATCAATCTTCTCGTGGAGTTGAAGATAGTTTGTCTCCATCTGCTGGATGAGTGCATCGAGCTTCCTGCTAATCGGGTCAGCATTGTCACTCTCGGACATAATGGATGGCGCAGCGTGTTCTACTGATAACAAGTTGACAGGGATCTGGGATGATGATGAAGCCGTTGATCGCAGGTTGTAACCGTGAGAAGGACTCGGACGTCGCCCGTGCCCTCGGGCGCTTGGTGAGGTGCCGTGGTTTACCTACCGCTCTATCGAGACGATCTTCGGCGTCGAGCAGTGAGGGAAAACGTGAACATAAGTTGAAGCAGAGAACCTCAATGTCATGTGGGCATTCAAATTGCCTGACCACCTTCATTAAAAACTTTTCGAAAGTGATTTGGGGGCAGTCGAGGCTAGGAACCTAGCCGGTATGTTGGACTAAAGAATATTTTCAAAACAAAGAAAACTTGAAAACCTGCGACTTGGGTGGCTGGAAAGAGTGGCTGGTGCCGGGGGCACGAGAGAATGATGGTATGTGGATGTACCTCCCGAGTCAGTTAAGGACCGAATCTTGGAATGACCTCTCATGCAAAAACAGTGCAACCACAAGTCTATAATGGAGTGCGACACGTCAACTAATTTGCTTCGCCTCGGCGTGAGGTCCGCCATTATTTGAATCTTGGTGGATAGTCGGGGGAGAACGAAGCCAAGGGAACCGCATGGCACAAGAGGGGGCCTCCTGGGAGCGTGGCTCCGGGCGGTGGAAACCTTAGTGTAGCGGATGGAGTACGTCCAGGTTGAGCATTGTAAGGGCCTTGTGATAATCTCCCCTTGATTCACATGTGTAAGGAAACGTGTGTATATATTAAGACGATTACCTCTTATGGGTAAAGTGTGCGAACTCTGCAGAGTAAGAAAACTATCTAGATAGCCGTGCTCACGGTCAAGAGCGGTGCTGAGAACTTGCTCGATATAGCTTTCATTTTTACAAAACTATTTGTGATGAAAAGGAAGAATGGGGTGGGACCCTAGGGATTTGAGAAAGCCTGGTCAGGGACCAGTGGTAAATATGGGGTAGCCCGAGCATTGGGTGGATGGAGCCGCTCGATGGTATAGGAGGTGGGACCTCCACTAGTACTTTACAAATGAAAACGCATTTATGAAAGCAGATTGTTAAAATGCTAAGTCTCAGGATTTTTCACTACTTATCTAGTTCAAACTTGGCTTTGTGCAAACCAAAGAACTCTAAGACTTCCCTTGACTAGCCCTGCATCTATACCACTGCATTGTGTGTTGGCTCGCGAGTACGGTTGTGTACTCAGGCTCGTCTAATATAATCTTTCAGACCCATGCGATCAAGACTCCTACTACAACCGCTCCCACATGGAGGCTGAACCAGAAGATGGTGAAGATGATGAAGCTTACGCCGGGACCCCCGGTCGCTTGCCTGTGGGCAGAGTGAATGGATCCACTATGACTTGTTTTGCTTCCGCACTTATCTTTGTTTATGTACTTTGACTTTTGTAAGACTTCTGCCTCGTTGGCTCTTTTGTAAAACAATTGGCCGTACGGCATGATATGTATAAATATGTGATATGATACGGGCTTGTTCTGCTCAATTGTTCTTATGAGCACTATCCACCCCAAACACGATCTACACTGAGTGTAGTCACACCACCCACGACCGAGTGAGCTCCAAGATCACTCCCCCAGGACCTCCCCGGGACCTCTCTAAGACCCCTCCTCAGGACCTCCTAGGAACCTCTCTAGGACCACCTCCTCGGAACCTTCCCAGGACCACTCCTTAGGACCTCTTCGGCACCTTTCCAGGACTACTCCCTAGGACCTCCCAGGAACCTTCTCAGGACCTCCTCGGAACCTTCCCAGGACCACTCCTCAGGACCTCCTCAGCACCTTTCTAGGACTATTCCCCAGGACCTCCCAGGAATCTTCCCAGGATCACTCCTCAGGACCTCCTCGGAACCTTCCCAGGACCACTCCTCAGGACCTCCTCAGCACCTTTCCAGGACCACTCCTCAGGCCCTCATCGGAACCTTCCCAGGACCACTCTTCAGGACCTCCTCGGCACCTTTCCAGGATCACTCCCCAGGACCTCCTATGAACCTTTCCAGGACCACTGCTCAGGACCTCCTCGGGACCTCACCAGGACCGCTCCTCAGAACCACCTAGGAACCATCTCAGGACCTCCCTCCCGGACCTCCTCAGGGCCTCCCTTCAGGATCTCCTCAGGACCTCCCTCGATCTCTTCAGGACCACTCCAGGATCTCTAGGAGACCGCTACAGGACTTCCTCAGGACCTCTTCAAGACCTCCCAGGATCTCCTCGGGACCTTCCTTCAGGACCTCCTCAGGACCTTCCTCGACCTCTTCAGGACCACTCCAGGATCTCCAGGAGACCACTACAGGACTTCTTCAAGACCTCCCCAGGATCTCCGCGGGACAACTACAGGACCTCCTCAGGACTTCTTCAGGACCTCTCCAGACCTCCCCAGAATCTCCACGGGACAACTCCAGGACCTCCCCAGGATTTCCTCAAGACTTCTACAGGACCGTTAGGACCACTACAAGACCTCCCCAGTTTTCCTTTTTCAACCAAGAATGGTTGTAACTTTGGACCTGACCGTAGGTCTGTTTTGAGCTTACATGATTTTGGGAATGGTCCAAGAATGTATCTGTGTGTGCTATCTACTGATCCAGGGAATGGCACAGTTCAACACAGTGGATTCCCAAATTCCAAATTTGGGGTCCGACAGCGCTTGCCGCTACCACCGCAGAGATTATTTGGTTTCGATGGCTCTTGGCTGATCTCGATGTCCATTGTGCTTACTCTACACCTATGTTTTGTGACAATACAAGTGATATTCAGATTGCTAGTGATCCAGTCAAACATGAGTTGACAAAACACATTGGTGTTGATGCATCCTTCATATGGTCTCATTGTCAGCAGTCGACCATCGACCTTCAGTATGTACCATCGGAGCTTCAAGTTGCAGATTTCTTCACTAAAGCTCAGACTCAAGAACAACATCGACTTCATCTACTCAAACTCAATGCATCAGATCTTCTTAGTCCACCTTGAGTTTGAAGGGAGTTGTTAAGAGTCTCGTACATTCTCTCTCCTTCTCTTAGTCTATGTGGCCCATGTAGCCCATCAGGCCCATGTAATCTACTATATGTACCCTCTCATTAATGAATAAGTTGCATAGTTGTGAATAGCAAAATTATCTCTCTAAATTCTAACAGATCCAAGGCTTAGTCTTTTGTCGGTACTTTCTAGGATAAGCTAGTTAGCCAATCTGGTAAAGATGACGCCTTACCCTGTAAATGTTAGTCTACACTAGGTCTTTTCTCCTGTCACTCATTGGCATGGGGAAGGCTGAATCTGAAGCTAGGATACAGTTCTGTGGGTCTACAGAATGAGACATAGCCAAATTTAAGTAATGTATCCAACAGGAAGACATTTGTTAAGTGGATACTGTTATCTCCTACTTGAATAACTGGAGAAAGGAAACATAGGTTTATTTTAAGAGCCACAAGAATTTATGTTTTTAAAGCCTGTGCACGAAGACTTGGTAATATCTCTTTTCTCATACAAATATTTGTGTGACTCAGGTACAACATTCATTTCTGATGTAACCCAACCAAAGAGAATCCTCAAATATTCTCATTTCAATGATTTGAAGATATATTGCTAAAGAATTGTTAAGGCTCAATCTTCACAGAAGCAGTGCAAGAGTATTAAATGTTTCCACAGAACTCGTCAGGTGTAAACTTGGTGAAATACAAATGCCCAGTTGCCCCTGCAAAACTCAAGTTTCGTTAAAATTCCCGTTTGATCCAGTATCTTTTTTCTCTGATAGCATCAATGCGTCATATATCACCCACTTTGTGTTTAGTGACTGCTTATGTATAATGAAAACATAACTTCATGTTCATTCGAAATATCCTCATTCTTATCTTTACTGTGTTTAAGCCCATTGATGAACTACTTAGTGCTTCTGTATACAAACGATCCATCTGCACATTATTCAACAGATGTAGGTCAGAGGAACTAAGAAAATGATTGAGAAGTGGGAAAGATTCTTAGTTGTTTCGATGCATAGTATTATACAATGGAAAATGCCATTTCGTATTTCCAGGAGGCCGGTTGGCATATACCCTATGCAGAATTCAGCTGTTTGAAGAATGCAGGTGCATCTACATCGACGATCATATGCTTTACATAAGTTGGCACACAATCATATTTCTGCAACTAAATTCTTTTAAATCCTTGTGCCCAGCTAGTGGCTTGTTTGATCCTTTTAGCAATTCCTATAATGCAATAATTATTGTTACACTAATCTCTCTATGGAATGGTCTGAGGGAGAGGGAGTATGAGATCACCGTTAAAATAGCT
Source organism: Phyllostachys edulis (assembly GCA_036346405.1). Classification (NCBI taxonomy): domain Eukaryota; kingdom Viridiplantae; phylum Streptophyta; class Magnoliopsida; order Poales; family Poaceae; genus Phyllostachys; species Phyllostachys edulis. The sequence continues at coordinate 9,346,756 of CM070565.1, read as the reverse complement.
TTCTGAAACCACTTATTAGCAAATACTGTGCACCACTAGAATGTTGCACTCTTTCCTGGTTTGGGGATTAAGAGTAAGGTTAAGCGTTCTAGTTTGTCCAAGGTGAATACTAAAGATGCACAAAACTTTCACTTTTTACAGCTCTATTTGAATTTGTTAGAACAATAGGAGATTCATATAGGTTAGATCCACAAGGTGCTTGTTTTAGTTGACCTGACTCCTGAGTTCTAATACATCAAGAGCTTAGAGCTCGTGGCATATTCAGAATGACTTTCAAGTGTTTATATTCTTCAATGGTCAATACAACATTTTCTCTAAATGATTAATGATTGTTAGGCTGAAAACGGGGCAATCTTTCTAGTTTCCATTTTATTATATTACATGTAGTTCGAACCATGTCGACAATATATTTTCCTTGCCACTGTGCAGGGGTGGACATCAACATAGCTTGAAGTTGGAAGAGTCATGTGATGTTGCAATCACAACACAGTATACATGGACAAGCCCTGCTCGTCAGAACAAAGGCATATTATGATCCAACAGTGATTGTTAAAGGCATTTTTGGTTAAGGTATGTTGTCGACCACAAGGATAAAAAAACCCAGCAGTAACTGGCCGTACCGGCCTAGACTGGTAAAAAAATATCGGACCGAAAAAGTTCTAAATTTAAAATTTAAAATTTGAATTTAAATTGATGAACACTAATTCCGGGCAGTAACCATCCGAGAACCGGCCTAATTCAAAATTTGAGTTAAATTTTGTTTAATGAAATTTGGCTTGTTTAAAACCGGTAACCACCAGTAACCGGTACCGGAGGGGGTCCGATATTTTTGTTGTTTCCGGTTTTTGAATCCTTGGTCGACCATGATGTATGGATCTGTTTATATATTTTAACATAGCACAAAATTAATTCCATACCAGTTTAGATTCTCTGCTGTTCTCTCAGCAAACCCCATTAAATTTTCTGGTGGCATTGAAGTTTCAATCTTGTATATTGGAATTGTTTATTTACAATCATTCTCAGCTCTGGTATCTGTGGATCCAGTAGATTAGAAATCATTCTTGTTTACATAGTCCTTGGAAACATCTTTCATCCATAATTATTTCAGCACATCTATATGTTCAATTTCTTTAGCCCACTTTGGCCCACTTGTTTTATGGAACTCAAGAGCATGCCATCCATGTAACAAGCCCACTTCGGCCCAAATAAACTGACCTGATTGTGTTATTAGTAAGAAAATATAAAGAGACAAACCAAGAAAGAAACAAAAAAAGAAGAAGAAAAAACACCTTTGAGATCTGTAAACTCGGAAATGAGAATATCTTTTCCTTCTTATTGGTTGTCTTCCTTGAAAATCAGGACATGGTTTTATCACTTTCTTGAATATCGACTAGTATGGGCAATGAATTTAAGTTGTGGTTTAAATGGTGGTCTGGAATTCAGGCCCAAGGCTGCCTTGTTAATACTTCCTTCCTTCTAAATGCTTAAGCATGATTTGGTCCCATGTCAATGTGCTTTGCATGAATTGGCCAGCCCATTCTGCGGTTTTTATTTTTGAACATCGCCCAAGTGCTCCAAGTGTTCAACCATATGCTACAAAATGTCAAAATGTTTTACCTTGTGTCATGATTACGGGAATAGAAATAATTACCTGTGCTCTATTATTTATGATCTCTTGTCTGTTCTTAGGATGACTTCTTAGGATAACATTGCATCTCCTGAAATCTGTTAAGTTCTTGCTTCAGCTGTGCTTTCTTTCTCTTCATCGAACATTTGGGACATATTGTCCTTATATGGTATCATTTTTCTGCAGCTGATTGCCTTTGCTTTATGCATTTAAACTCGAACATATCTAACTAAGCTTCAGTCACAATAAACATTTATTTCTTAGACACTTTTGCTCTAACAAGGCAACTCCTTTAAATAACTCAACGAAAAGGCTTAACTTGAACCTTTGCATAGTCTTGTGCATAATGTCACACCAGCTTAGGTACCTCACAGGTGCAAGTCATGTTGTTACGTACATGCTGTAGATATTCACAACGTTCTTTCGCTATCATGAGAGGGACATTAATCACTATATTAAATTATTAACTAGTTGCTATTGCTTGAAAGTGGAAAACAGAAATGTAACAACCAAGATTTTTTATTTTTTATTTTTTTTGATTATCTGCTGGAAATGGGAGTTAGATTGGGACAGTGGTGCAGTTAATTATCAGCAAAATGTTCCAGTCATGATGTCAGTTTGCAAAATATGAAAAATTATCTCTTGTTATCTGCATGTTAGGTAGCCCGGGTGATGCAATGACAAGGATCCATAGAAGCTTCCAATCCCTTGAGCCTACCATATCTTCGTGCCTTTATCATACCGGAGTGGCCTGGTGGGTGCACTGGAGGTTATAATATCTTTTTACTCCTTTCTCTTGTTAGGTGCCAGTTGCGATGCAACGACAAAGATCTTAAGTATTTTTGCACCTGACCTACCTCGTTCTAGAAGGGGTTATTGCACTCTTCATCATTGATGTTACAGATAGATCATATATACCATCTTTCAGTTGCTCAAACTGTGGTGTTAGGTAAAGCTATCTATACTGGGCTTTACATCATATCCACATGCCTACACAATATCCCACCTACTTTTTTTTTGGGTTTTGCAGGGTCCTTCTCATAGATAGAACCTTCACTAGGCCTAACTCGTCCTATGTAGTATGAATGTCAAAACATCTTTGCTCCCTTTCTTCTCTTTTGCTTGGGAAAACAGATTTATCCAAAAGTTTATGTGACTTTCAGAGGAAAAAAGCAGCTGAGCACTTATCTGCCCACTCATGTCATGTGTGCAGCATGTCGGAAAAGATTGAGAGCAATTTAACATGCAGTCAAACCAGCTGGGCATTTCGCCTTGTTGATAGGGAGAATCTCACCAATTGTTCTAGTGCTCCATAATGGAGTACCCATGCCATGTCTTTGAGTGCAGCCATGAATAAAGTAGTACTAGTAGCCACCCGCGCGCAAATGAAAACATTGCATGCATGACAAGCGGGTCCCACCTGGAAGTGGTGGGTAAAAAGAAAGAAGAAAAGGCAGAGCAAAGCAGAGAGCAGAGCAGAGTAGAGCGAGCATTTACATTGGGCGGTCACCATGAGGGCGATCGCGAGGCCGGCGGTGATGGACAATAACGTCGTCCCAAATTCCCTCCCCTGTCAGATCCCACGTGGCCCGTTGCCGAGGCAATACCAGAAAATGTTGAGGTGTGGGCCCCATATGGAAGTGAGAGAGATGAAAAGAGAGGAAGGGTTGTGCCTATGACAAGTGGGTCCTGCCTAGAAGTGGAACAAAAGAAAGACAGAAGAAGACGTAGAGCAAAGCAGAGAGCAGGGAGGCGCGTCAATTCTGCCTCCATTTAACATGAAATGATTGGCTAAGGTACATAGGAAAGGCGAGAAATGATTTGTGTTAACCATGTAGGTGATATATGGTAAATATATAGCTTGAAAAACCGAATGATAGGTAATGAAAACACGCAGAGATCCTTCGTGTTTCCATGAGCAAGGATATGATAAATAGGGTACCGATTATGGATAAGTTGCAATTAAAGTGAATATCTTAAGTAGCTATTTACCCAAAAGAAAGCGAGACCAAAACCAATAATTCCAGAGAAGGTAATAAAGTTCTATAAAAATGACAAATCCTTTGTAGCCTGATGTTTATTGGATTCTCTAGCTTCAGAGAAACAATATAAATAGTTCTGTCATCATCAAAACAATTACAGGCTTTCTTTTTTATCATATAAATGATGTGCTTTTAAAGAAATAAAAAACATAGCCAATAACATTGTTCACAATAAGTCACTGTCGATGCTACATGCTCACTCAACTTGATGAGACGCATAGAATTTGATGGGTCGGCTGCATGGTGAGTATTAATTTGCTTCTATGAGGCTTGGATCGTAGTGTGGAACGGTTGTATCACCGATGCAAATAGAGGCGATATATTTATAGAAGCATGTTGTAGGATGTATTAAGAGGAAGGGTAAAATAAGATGTACTTAACAGAAGATGTTCTTTGGGTTACTGCTGGAGCGCTCTATTGGCTGCGCATGGTTTGCCTAAGTATATAGACCTGCGTAGTGAACACAACATACGATTTACAAATGCCTGAGCAGATAGATCTGTGTAGTGTACATGACATACAGTTTACAAAAGGTAACATTCTGGCTGGTACTATGATATAGGTTGTAGTGCGGAGATCTATTATACAAATCAATTACAAAAGACAGCGCTCTGCCGCTAGTATGTTACAGGTAGCTCTTGTATGGTCTGAGTAGGTGACATGGGGTACTACCGTATTGGATGAAATCTATTGGCTGTAAGATGGAACATCAGTGAGCAGTCGGTCGGTGTGTATACATTAGGAAAAATCAGATGTGTAAGCAAAAAAAATTGTGCAGAATATACCCGATGTTTACTGGGAGGGGCCATCGTCTGGTTTGCTTTCCTTTGTAGCAGAGGAGGGTGTTGGGTCGGTATTTAGTGCATGTTGGGATCTACGTGGCATAGGCACCGTGTTAGATATAGATATTAGAATGTGTGGTCCATCCAAGATGTATTTAATCTAAGATATCAAGTTATGTTATAGAATTGATTAGTATTGTACTGCAGGCAGACAGTGACTATGAAAAACTATTCGGAATCTACACACACACACAAAAAAAGAGGCAGCATCTGGTGTGTGTTTTTTTTCTGTGTGGATGTCTGAAGCAACTAATAGTTTCTGTAGGTAACGCAGAAGAAATGTGTGCCTATAAGTGATTTAGTAGATTGATAAATTAAGATGGCACGCTATAAATTGCCAGGGGGAAATAGACATGTAAAGTTATGTAGATATAGTAAGCAAAGTCTATTGTTGTATTTATGTAGTCGAGCTATTACATTTAGAGATTGGTAGGATAGTGGTATAAGGTAGCATATGGAACAGAAACGAAGTGTTCCATAGCTACAGCAGACCAGGTACATTAGTAAGATCAAAGGATAGGAAGAGTAGTTTGAACGCATCCACAGTTTGAGTGTCAAAGGGCCTATACTAAGGTAATAAGGAGTAAGCGTAGATCTTTGTTACATATAACAAAAAAAAGATAAGAATACTATGATGTATTGTATGTATTCATGTGTGACGTGCGTGCGGCATCACTTACGATGAGACGTATCCTTTTGTGCTGATGATCAACTGGACTATCTTTGTTAGCTGAGGATCAAAGGAATATGTAGAAGGCAACTCACAGTGTAGAGGGCACAGAGAAGAGCACTGAAGAGGCAGGGACGTTGGACAGAGGCCGTCAAACAAAATGCGAAACTGCGGGCTAGAAAGACTAAGCTTCCTTAGTCATTGCAGAGTCTTCTAACAACCCATTAGGCTAAGACATATTTTAATTTATGTTGTTTTCGTCAACATCAATTATCATTGTTCATCAGTTAGACATGTAGAAACAAAACACATCATTTTGAATACATTGTATTGAATTTATGTTCTTTTTCATGATGATAAAAATGCGTAATGCTTCTTAAATATCTAACGAAGATTATATTAGTGCATATGAGAATTACTGCGTGTGCGCATGGGTTGTTGAAATTCTATAGAAGGTCTTTCTTCAAAAGAATAAAGAGGATATTTCAAACAGAATATATTAATAAACAAGAAGATTGACTCTGCAGTCTACATGAGAAAATAATTAGCACACTGGGAATGTACATGCTCAAATAGGTTATTAAGTAATGCAGTTGAGCTTTGGCATAGAGCAGATTAAGCCTAAACTTCCAACTTAATGGAAGCACTATGAAGAAAGTCAGATTATATTTATACACTTTGGAAATGCGTGAAGGAACTTTCGCTATCCATGATGTATTGCATGCTTGTTCTAGTAGGGGACAATTTTGTAGGTTAAGAAGCCCTTATTCATACTGGAAATGGAGTACAGAAATAGAGCAAACTTAGGATAATTTGGAGATGGATAAAATACCGTGAAAGTGAGTCATCAAGAAGAGTAAAAACAACTATATGAAGTCATTTATCGCTGTAAATGTTCTTTTTCCGGCGGTTGGGCTTGATATTGTTGTAGCAACTATTGTCACTTTAAAATCGGGGAGCATAGGTAATTGGGAGACTAAATGATGCATCCCTCCGACCATATAATTAAGTATTAAAGAAGCAACATGCTTACAGTAATGCAAAACTTATGATGAATGACAATACACATATGTAGAACCATACACGAAGTAAAAGAAGAATGAGACAATCTGCGCTCGACCACGAAATAGAGAGATATATATCGATAGGGTGAGTCATAATCGAGAAGAAACCTTCAAACATCATGAAAATCTCGGGTTTGGCTTTACGAATTTGGATTGGTGATCTAGGTGAAGTGACCACCGAAGACATTTCATCATCGACCTCGATATTTTTACTTAGTTCAGTGCACTTAGCAATAGATTGGGATGTATGAATGTATCTTAAATTCTAACACATGAATATAACAAGGAAGCACTAAAATGTCAATTAAAATAAGCAGTAACACCTACTTTTTTTTAGTGTGAATCATTAACATTAATAAAATACATTCTAGAGTTTTGAGGTTGATCATAAGAGGAGGATTCACAAAATGTATTTGTGGCTCAAGGTCAAATGTCGTGGAGGCCAGAGAGCATGTCGTCGAGGTCGTCGACACGGGCCTTGGCGTTGTTCCCCTGCCGTCAACCACAGCCACCCAATCAAATAAAACATCAGCGAAAACACACGCACAACAAAAATGTGTAAATGAATGGAGGGGAAGGTGCGTGCCTGTCGGGAGGACGCGGTGGAGGGGATGCTGGGCTCGGCGCGGCACTCGCCGAGCATCTGGTTGAGCTGGGCCTCGAGGACGGAGGCGTCGGTCGAGCGGGCGTCCTTGCTGGCGGACTGGAGGCCGGAGAGCATGTCGTCGAGGTCATCGACGCGGGTCTTAGCGCTGGCACGGAACTGCTGGAGAAAGCACCGAGGGGCCGTGAGGGAAGCGGGGGGAGCGGCTACGGGGAGAGGAAGGTGGAGGGGATTGAGGCGAGGCGGGGGAGGAAGGAGGAGCAACATGCGGCGCCGAGGATCGGATGTGGGGAAGGGGTGAGGCTTGGGGCGGTGGCGGCCTCCGGCCTCGGTAGCCCTCGCCGGTGGCGGCTAGGAGGGGGAGGAGGAGGACCGCTGCCAACATGGCACTGGGAGGCAGATGGGACCCGACCTAACAAATTGTGGAGGCCCCGAGATCGTGAGCCGTCGCGCGCTCTCTGTCTCTGCACGCGCGTGGAGGGAAGGGGGCCTGGCATCGGCGAGGTCGACCTGCCGCCTGCGGGGGAAGGAAAGGAAGGGGAGGGAGGTTCGCCTGGTGGAAACGTGGAGGAAGGAAGAAGAATTGGGAAAGAGTGGGAGGGGCGGCGACGAAGGCGCAGGAAGAAGCGGAGCCAGCGTGTAAGAGCGTAGCGCCGAACATGATCGGACGGGTGCGGACGCTCGGAGCTAAGATCCGACGGCCAGGGGAAAAGAGGCCACGTAGCGTCTATGGCTGCTCCCCAAATCTGCCCTCTTTTATATAGTAAGATTCTAATTTTAAGAAGAAAAATACCACTATACCATGTAAATATGTGCCTAATATACTACTCTGTTCTTTCCAGATTCTGCTACTTACTGCAGTATGTGTTCTTTGAGTTGATTTCATTGTGGGACTACTATTACTAGCTCAATAGTTGTGAAAAAGTTACTCATAGTTAGATTTTGGGAGAGAAGAGAGGCAGAGAAGAGAGGAATGTGAGCTGAATTTTTAGTTATATTGCAAGAGCCGAAGAGGCAATATATAGTGTACAAGAGAGACTCTAGACTAGAAACCTTAGTCTAGACTACAATTCTATAACTACCCATAACACTTACACGACTATTTTACTTTTACCACACATTACACATTACACTACTACCCACTACCCTTAACACCCCCGCTCAAATTCAATGCATATGCAATAGCATTGAGTTTGAAGAAGACAACAATAAATAAAAGATAAATCTATAGCACGAGCTTGAAGATGTCGTCGAAGCATGCAACTCTTGAAACCGATAGGAATAGAGAGATAAGTAAAATCAAGCCGATGAAGAGAGAGATAGAGACGAAGGCATGAACCAGATCCGCCCACCCAAGAAGTGAGATGATGGTGTCGAATCTGGCGCCCGACGAAGGCAAAGACGACGGACCAGATCTGCCAATCCAAGAAGTGAGGTGACGGTGTCGAATCTGGCGCTCGACAAAGGCAAAGACGGCGGACCAGATCTGCCCACCCAAGAAGTGAGGTGACGATGTCAAATCTGGCGCCTGATGAAAACAAAGACGAAGAGACAATTGTTGATGACGACAAAGGAGGTCATTGGTCAAGAGTCATAATGATGCGAAGATGTGTAGCAAGATGGCTATAAGAGAGGACCTAGAGGGCAAAGTCGCACCAACAACGATGATGGGGGTGACCGCATTTGATCCAATGGACGGACCGCGGCAACCCGAAAAGGAAGAAGCAATCGGTTGATTGACAAAGGTTATGATGAATTGGCACACCTTCGATGAACTCAAAGAGAGATGCAACGGACTTGGATGGACTCGATGGAAATCAAAGGAAAATAGACTTAAGATACTAGCAGCAGCATAGACATAGGATACTAGCAGTAGCAACAGTGATCACACTTCCCCTCCAAACAGCAAGAACTAACACCATATAGCAACAATGCAGAAGAACCACACAAGCACCAACAGCAGCTGAACGAACAAGAACATGTGCTACAACAGCGGAAGCAACGATAGAGTTAGGAGCAGAGTGCTCTGGAGCAGGGCTGACCAAAGTCGCAGCAAGGAGTAGATGTAGAACAGCTGGAGTGAGTAGAGTACCTGGCTCCTAGTCCCGTGAAGAAGATGGCTGAGTGCATATTGGAGCTAAGCAAACCGAAGGCGGTGCGACAACCACGGAGCATGTGTCGGTGGCAAGAAGAGGAACAAAGCAAGAGCTTGGAGACGAAGATGGCTAGCTCCGACAGGAGTTGGTGATGGAGATGGGCCGGTGACGACGAAGAGGCCGACGGTGACGATGGAGTTCAAAATCGAGGAAGACGATGGCGGGGATGAAAGAGAGGGCCAACTGCTGCTTCTGCCGTGTCCCTTCCTACTTCCTTCTCTGCTCTCCCCACCACCAAGATGAATAAAGGTTGACGATGGCTAGCGATGGTCTTGGAGCACGAAGATGACGAAGGCGACCTCGAAGCCAGCGAGCTGGCGACCAACGATGACGAGTTTGAGCTTGATCCGGCGATAAACGAGCCTGGCGTCGACGAGCAACGCCCGAATCCAGGTCCGGCAAGGAGGAAGACGACGGTGGAGAAAGGCGATGAAGGGCGACGGGGAATGTTGCTGCTGTTATCGGTGACGAAGAGGAAGCCCGGATCCATGGACGACATCAATGGATTTGGCCGGGGAAGAGTTGGCGACGAAGGAGACAAGCTCCGGCAACGAGGATATGACCGGCGGCGTTGGATCCAACCGAGGGCAGAGCAGAGGAGCCGCAGTGCGGTCGGCGGCGCGAATCCAGGGCGGCGGCGTTGGATCCAACCGGGATTAGAGCATCGAGAGGCAGCGTCGAGGTGGGCTCCACCGGCTTGGATCTAGGAGCGGCAACACCGGATCCGGTGGTGATGAGGCCTGGCGACGATGAAGCCGATCCAGCTGAAGTCTGGTTGGGCGACACAGCGGGGACGTCGGGCGACGCCGGATCCGAAGAAGCACACGGCGAAGATCGACATAGCGCCACATGGATCCGGTCGCGCTCGGAGGCGGGGTTGGGTGTCCACGCGTCCGTGGCGGAGACGACAGGGAGGGCGACAGTGTTGCGGAGGAGGCCGTCGGGGAGCGCGCTGATGCGGTCCTCCTTGCCGCCATCGGAGGGGAAGGTGGAGGAGAGGGGGGAGGCCCTGACGATTGTGTGGTCACCGGGGAACCACCCCAGGACGCTCTCGACGATGGCGCCCACGGTGGCGGGGTCGAGTTTGAGGAGACGACATAGACAATGAAGAAGCTCATCGGGGAAGACGATCCCGAGCCCGGATCCGGCGGAGAAGACTTGGCGATGCCAGTGTAGACCAGATCCGGCCAGATATGAGCGGATCTGAGTTGGGGAAAGCCCAATGACGAAAGCCCAATGACGGCGCGCTCGGCCTTGAGCTCTGGGACGGCGCCGTAGCGCTTGGAGAGAACGTTGGCGCCGCCAGCGTTTGCACGAGGTGGCACATCTAGGTGTCTGCAATGGCGGCCAGATGCTGAGCGATGGCAGCAGCACCTCCGTAGTGTTCGCTGAAGGGGCGGCGGCATCAACGTTGGCGCCGCCAGCGTCTGCACGAGGTGGCACATCTAGGTGTTCGCAATGACGATGCTTTGCGACGGCGAAGACCTCCGCGGCGTTATTTGAAGGGCGGCTTCATCGTCGGCGCGCCGCGAGGCACGCGAGATGGCTACCCTCCGCGCCGACGTTGGGGGCATCCTCCGCCATGGTGGGAAGGGAGAGAAAGAGAGATCTGTGGAGTGAGAGGAGAGAGATGGGGACATGCTTCCTACTGGCGAAGGATAGTACTGCTGATTGAAGAAGATGAAGACTGAGACTGCTAACTGATACCTCTGCTGCTACTTGACATTAAGACACTACTGATATGTAAAGATAAAAATGAGATTGGGTGCTGTCCCCGGGAGTGGAGATTGCTCCTCCCGAGGGCGGCAGCGGTGGAAGAAGATGGAGGCTAGAGCTTGGATCTAGACTCTGATACCATGTTAGATTTTGAGGGAGAATAGAGGAATTGGGCTAAATAGTTAGTTGTATTTCAAGAGCCCAAGGGGCAATATATAGCGTACAAGAAAGAAACCTTAGATTATATTATAATTTCATAACTACCCCTAACACTTACATGACTAGTACACTTCTACCACACATTACACTACTACCCTTAACAGTAGTTTCATTGGGTTGGGGCCTTGGGGGATGTGGAACTATGTTGTCACGGCGACAAGGCGAGGCGAGGCGCTCCGGAGGCGCCAGGATGCCTAGGCGATGATTAGACGATGGTAGGAAAATAGGAAAAATATGATAAACATCTACATAAACTGATGAACATGATTAGTAGCAAAAGCAACTAGCGGTAGTGCAGTACATACTACATAAACTGATAAACATGATCAGTAGCAAAATCAAGTAGTGGTAGTGCAGTACATACTACATAAACTGATAAACATCACAAGTCCACAACTAGCAGTACATAAACATCTCCAAATCATTCATCATCCAATATGAACGTCTAATCCTCCGCCTGGACGCCTAGAATTGCCAGGCGCTCGCCTAACTGCTAACGACTTAGGCGATGACCTCTGGCGTCCACCCTGAAGCGCCAGGACGCCTAGGCGACGCCTTGATAACATAGATGTGGAACACTGAAACTAAGTGGTATAAGTCTTACTTGCTGCTGTACTTTATATACATAGCATATACTATTTGCATCATTTAGCACTCCCAAGATGGAGCATCAGTGTTACACATCTTTATCTTAGATACTACAAAAGCAAAAGGTGTAACACTAAGATCAATTGTAACGGATCCATGGTCGGTAGGATTCTGGTGGCAGGGCATGGAACAAGGACCAGTGTAGACTGATTAGGGTTTATCTTAGCACAAGTTTTTAAGTTTTAACAACTATATATGCATTTCTACCACTTTGCTGTTGCATTATTCAGCAAATTCATTAAGTGCACACAGTTCTTTCTTGATGTGATTTGGAGAAATATTATGCAAAAGTGTTTATGATGTTTCAGTCTTAGGATTTCTGTTGGATCTTCCTTGATCTGCAGGCTACCTATTGTATGCGCGTCTTGTAGTCGCTGTGATTGCTTTTTCAAGAAGATACATCAAAATTCAAGGAGTGGTAATCAATAGCTTGATTGAAGAACTACGATTTCTGAAAGTAGCTACAACTTCGACGAGCACCCTCAGAACCTCCTGTAAGGTACTGTTTTCTCATGTAATTATCCTAACTTCCTAAGGTACCCTCGAAAAAGAGTTGATGCAGACTGGACTTGGGTACTTGGAGAGTCTTGAGTAATCTGAACGTATGGCTTGCATATGGTTTTTGCAGGTTATATATGTGTGCTTGCATGTGGCTGGACTGCCAATCCATACTCAGAGCACGCACCATGTCTCCTACATAACCAGGTCTGTACACAATACACCCACTTAGATACATGGGCAAGGGGACAAGATCTTAAGGGGATGAGCATCACGAGCATGTGAATGTGATGTTGGAATGGTTAGGCAGAAGGGTAAGATCACTTTTATTCTCTAACAAAGGATCAGCACACACACCGCCAGTCGCCACTCACGAGCCAGCACGTGATGTGGGTGACAGGATTTTAGACAAGGTGCATCAAAGCTTTCCCGCCTCGATCTTTACTTAGTTTGATGGGTGGGCCAGAATGACCGGGACCAAATCACCCAATAACCACATAGAAAAAAGTTGCATATTGGAGCTGCTATGCTGGATAGAAGTTAATTGATAAGCTGTTGAATTTTTGCGCCGGCTAAGATTAGGAAATGGCCGGCTGTTACCATTTTCAACTTTTCTTATAGGAGCAGCTGCCCCTTTCTGAAAAAAAATTGGCGATCCGGCACTATAGACCACCTCATCCATTGCCGTTGATCTAGTAGATCACTGACAGGGATAGTTTGCAAACGGACGCTGCATCCACTGACCATTCGTGGGGAAGTCATTGGGGGTGGGGAGGGGTCACTTGAGCTTCTAGAAGGTGAGTCCCCAGTCCCCACAAAAGCCAACACTTTTCCTAAAAGCCATCAAAAACTCACCAGAGCCAGTCGAAAATGACGTCTGAAAAGCATCGTGGGAGATCAGAGATGAGATGGGAGCAATTGGCAATTGAGGGGTGCACACAAAGAAGACAATGGCTGCTGTGCTGCTGTCTTTTGGGGGTGACGTCATGTGGGCTACGAACCACCAACTACCACCGCCCACCCAGGGTATCCCCAAAACCTTAGCCTTTATTCCATCCTTCTTCCCTGTGCATCCATTACTACCATTATCATCTTCTCCAAGTTGGTGCCGGTGGCCTTTTACACTCAAGATTCGGATTTCTTGCGAATGTGGACTTCGATCAATTTGAGTGGTCGACAAGGTGAGCGCAAATTCAATAGGAAGCTTCCTACGCTTCAAAGCTTGAGAATGAGCCCATGATCGTTGACCCACTCCATCCGTGTGGTTTAAATGATTCAATCGTCATGGATAGCTCCGTATGCTCAGACAACTCCTCTGGAAATATTACCGAGTCCACGTCAGCACCATCCAAAAAGATACATGAAACGGGCTTTTTACGGTACTCTTCGCGAAAAATCAGCTTAGAAACCAGTGTAGGATGCTCGCTGTTAAATTCGCCTCCATCCGGGAGGAACCTAATGAATCATCATCAGCTAAGAATATGGATGTGGGCCTCACAATTGTTTGAACCATTGGTGGGCGGGCGGTGGCAGAAGGGAAAAGGGGGAATACTTGGGTGGAATTGTTGTCATCTGTGGTACTTTTGGGTGATTGTTGAGGGGTAAGAATAGATTTGCCCCACCATGCATCCAGGTGGTCAAATAAGAATAAATCTTTAGCAATCACAGATACTCTTGACGTTTTGTTTTGTTCCATTTACATTTACCCCCTTTGTAGTTTTGTTAGAAAGTTATTGCATAAGATCCTACCCTGTACAATAATTCATCGTATAGCCAGTAGATTGCAAGTCTTTGTATGCTTGTAGTTAGTTTTAGCATTCTTACGGATGAATAGAAGCATTGGGGTGGAAGGTTCATGTCATTTACATGGTTGTTCTTTCTATCAAGAAAACTCGTAAGTTGTAGCCCTATTTTCCAGAAAAAAAACGTGTCCACAAGTGCTCACTGCTTCTCATTGTGGAAAATTTGTGGCCGCTGTCTATTTACATGGTGCAAATTTTCGGACATATCTCAACAAACCTATCTCAAGATTCTGAGCATTCTTAATTGTTCCCGTATGTTGCTGCTCTCTGTGGGCCATAAGCGCATGCGATTTGACTAGACAAGACAAACCTATTCTTTCCACAGATGTTCTTTGGTTAAGTAAACGTTTAGCTTTGGCATTTTTCAAATGAACAGACCTTTCTTGCAGGAACAACTACTGGACTAAGCATGCCAATTTTAAATTTATTTCATTAGACATCTTAGAGAGATCCAATCCACGGGGTCAAGGAAATATTTGCTACCTCCTCATGCGACTGAACTTCCATGGCCAAAAATCATGTGATCTCTGGTAGGAATATTTTCCCCAAGGAACGACAACAAAAAAGAGAGGGGCTGGTCCGCTCCTACGAGTGCAGGTGTCACATGCATGATTTACATAGATCTGATGAGATGTGTGTACTGTTGATGCTGACATGCATAATTTTATTCAGTTCTGGATGAAGACTTATTTCTGTGGTTACTTGTTCAGCTTATTTCTTTTAGGAAAAAGTCCGGTTTACTCTCCTGAACTATCAGAAAAGTCTGGTTTACCCCTTGAACTACAAAACCGGTTATTTAACCCCCTAAATTTGTCAAATCCGGTCAAATAACCCCCTGTAGCGGTTTGGAGCGGTGGTTTTGGTGACGTGGCCAAATTCGGCCAACTCAGCGTATAACGTGGCGCACCCAGCCCGTTTTCTCCTCCTCCCCCTCTCTCTAACTCGTAGGCCCCACCTGTCAGTGCATCTCTCTCTCTATTTCTCCGCTGACTCTTCTCCTTCCTTCATCTGTTTCTCTATTGATCTCTCAATGCCCCTCCACCGACGTCTTTCTCCTCCGCCTCCGTGGCCGCCCTCTGCCCTAAAAGAGAGGCCTCCTCCGGATCCCACGAGATCCCCACTGTCTACTCCTTCCTCCACCTTCCATCTTCACGCCCCCCAAAACCCAACCACCGCCGCTTCTTCCACCCCGCCGGACCCACCCCAAAGGCACTATCTCATCACCGACGCCGCTGCTCGAGAAGACCTAGTTCTTTGCCGTCATGAGAGACCGCTTCGGATGACGCTTTGCTCACGTTCAAGTCTCTGGTGGCGGCCTCCTCTCGCCTCGCCTCCATGCATGGCGAACCACCGCTCGGCCTCAGCGCGCGCCGCCGCCGCCGTCTTCTCTTGGAGAGGAGCCTCATGCTTCCTCCCGGAGGCAGCTCGAGGCCTCTTCTCATCCTCGCCGCGGCGAACTCCGCTGCCGTGCCACACCACCGCCTCGGCCTCAGCGCGTCTTCGCCGTCGCCGTCGCCGTCTTCTCTTGGAGAGAGCCCTCATGCTTCCTCCCGGAGACCGCGCTCGAGGCCCTCTTCTCATCCTCGCTCATACTCAACTCCGTCGTCTTTGCTCACCTTCTCGGCGCGCTCGTCGGCGTGAGCCACAACTCGGACGAGACCAACAAAGAAGCGTCCGGAGAAATGTTCCCGATAGGTTCGTTCGTCTTGTATGCTGTCGGCGTCCGTGGTATTCTCCCGATCTGCCCTTGATGCGGTGACGTTCGACAAGGTGCTCAAAACAACACGTTCTATCTGCGTCTTTGAGATGCGATTCGAGCAACACCGCCGCCGCGTGTTTGGTGGCCGTTGTTCATCTCCCATGAGTGGAGCACACCGACCGAGGAGATGGATGGGTGCAGAAGGGCAAGAACTCTAGGAGAGCGGCGACAGGACAAGAGCTCCAGGAGAAGCGGCGCTGGCGGAAGCAGAGGCGGCAGGGACAAGAGCTCCAGAGAGCGGCGGCGGGCCTAGTAGCGGCGTTAGGAGCAAGTGGCGGCACAAGCAGTGAGGCGGCAGAGGCTTCGGCCAAGGAGCTCCATGGAGAAGGGAGAGATGAGGTAGAAAGGGGAGGTGAGGAGATGAGAGGAAATGGGGAGAAGAAGAACCAGCAAGAAGATGTCGATGTGGATGCCATGTGGATGCTGACTTAGACAATCACTGCCACATCAGCAAAACCGCTCATCCAAACTGCTACGGGGGGTTAAATGACCGGATTTGATAAATTCAGGGGGTTAAATAACCGGTTTTGTAGTTCAGGGGGTAAACCAGACTTTTCTGATAGTTCAGGGGAGTAAACCGGACTTTTTCCTTTCTTTTATCATCTCACATCTGCGTAGAGAGGCTTACATCTGGAAAAAAAGAGGTATGCATCTGACAACCCCAGCTTATTTATAGACTATATATTTGACTTTTATTAGATCTAGCTAGTGATCTGGACGAGAACATACACAGAGTCTTCTTAATATTCAGAGCATAATTGGCATGTAGTAAGTGCTCTACTCTTCTGACCTGTCTTTACGATGGACTAATAGTAGTATGGTATAGAAGTTTCCTAGTTGCTCTTATTTCGTCACCTTCTTTTGAATGCAAGAATTCAGAGGTGGTGAATCCTGCAAAAGACGGGTGGCGTGACATATGGCAACAAAAGAAGAATTAACGGCATTTTTTACCTGCTGCTTTGCTTTCGTTTCAAGATAAGTGGAGCATTGTGGAATATATAAAGAAAAACAAATTGATGGTCAGCAATTCCATTACAACTTGGCATTTTAACTTTGAGGCGGCATCAGTAATTCAGTAATGACACTAACCTTCCTTTTCTCCCAAAACATGAGGCTTAAGAATAAAATCTTCTTTTATGATTATATCATGATTGGTTAGAACAATACTATCACATTTCAACTCTTTTCCTAACACGAATAACAACATTATGCCTTGCTCTCCCACAAAAAAAGGAACTATATTATACCATCCTTGTGTAGCAAACCCTTTTCATAAAGGGGAGTGCTTCTATATGTATGCTCCTCTGAAGGAATTTATAATATATAACCTCTTAATGGATTTTTGAACTTCATGAAAAATCCACCAGAAGAACTTCCTATTGGACCTTCTCTATATCAAACATATTGGACTTCTAATTCTCTGACTATTAAGACCTTAATCACCCCTGAGCTTGACTGTGGTAACTGACTGTTGTCAAGTGTGTAAACTTCATCATATTAAATAGGCTAGGAATGGAGTAGAAAGCTCATCCTAGTACCACAGCTGTAAACAGCTGACTCTTGGATACAAGGGTAAGTACTGTACTATATGTTAGGTTAAAGCAGCTTCCTTAGATTCAGATTTGCTCAAGGAATTATGCCCATGTGACTTTGGAATATGTAAGCTTCTATCTTGCTATGGAATGAGGAACAAATAGGTGTGAAACAAGAGGGATCAGACAGACCACTGGTCTTCCTGTGCCTAAACCTCTGAAGATCACCCTTCCTGGCCCCAACTCTGCTCCAAAACCTGAAGCTAGCTTAGATAACTATAGTACTGATCCATGATTAAACTACTAATTAGCCCACCAACCACCACCATCCACCCCCAGAGGCCCAGACACACCACACGCCAAACTCTGGCCATTAAGTCATCAACAAACCAAAAGCTCCTCAATCCATGCCCCTCCTCCTTGGCACTTTATCCCCTTCATTAACACCTTTCCCATCCCTTCTACCTACCCACCTAACAAAAAAAGGGCATTTCACATGCAGGCCAGTGCCCACTCCCTCTCTCTACAAGACAAACATTTTTTTAAAAAAAAAACAAAAACTGCCCCCATTCTTTTTCACTGGGTGGTCATGTGCTTGCAAACATTAAGAACCTAACTTCCCATAGCCACTAGCAGCACCACGGCACCACCACAACACCCCCTTCACTTTCATCAGTATGTATCACTCATTCCTTATCTCTCATCTTTGGCCAACCAAGATCATCTATAAAGCCATAAAAACAAGCTGCAAGGGCCAAGGGCAAGATGAGAGAAAGCATGCATGCATTTGGAAAGCCATGAGTGACGCATTCTGTAAGGTCACCAAAAGGGCATGTTTAGATCTAAGGTCACCAAAAGGGCATGTTTAGATCTAATGGAAGATGATGAACTACCTATGGTAATATACATTAAAAAGATCTGCAGGTTTAACATTAAAAGAAGAAAGAAGAAGTAGCTAGCACAAGTCATGAACTATGTCACCCAGATGATGGGGCATGATCACTTTGTCCAAGGCTGCAAATGAAAAAAAGAAGAGCACATTTCCTCATGACCATATTACAAAGGGCTAAGCATGTATGGCTTTTAGTTAAGTACTCAAGTATATATCCCCCTCCCTCTCCTTATGTCCTTATACTACTATTGGTAGGATCTAGTGGTGTAATGAATCTAAACACCTGCGTGCTGGCCTGCATGGAGGACGCCGCGCCGCCGCAGCTGCACCCCTCGCCGCCCTGGAACCCGAGGTGGTTCAAGCACAAGCACGCCGTCGCATTGTAGCTTGCCGTTGACGCTGCTGCTTCCTGTTTGATCAGCGAGGGCTCATCTGGCTCCTGCGGCGGCTGGTAGGGCGCTAGGCTGATGGACAGGTTGAGGTCGATGCCGATGTGCCGTGGCGGCGGCGTGTCGGACCCGGGCTCGTCGTCGCTGCTGTGGCTGCAGGCCTCTGGCGAGTTGGAGAGAACCGCGAAGGGATCCTGCTGCTGCTGGTGGCCAGGAGCAGCGGCGAAGTGCCGTTGCGTCTGGAGCTGCTGCTGCGGCGGCGGCATGGCCGCGGCGGCGGCATTGAGCGGGCGGTGGGTCTGGGGGTCGATGCCGCGGGCTAGGAGCTTCCGCTTGATGTGCGTGTTCCAGTAGTTCTTGATCTCGTTGTCCGTCCTACCCGGCAGCCTGCCGGCGATCAGCGACCATCTACACATACGCATAACAGTACAACATATGATAAGAACAACATCATGCATCCTTCAACGATACCGTTTGATCTTCACTAAGGCTTACTTGTTTCCTAGCAGCTCGTGGAGCTTGATGATGAGCTCGTCCTCCTCCTCGGTGAAGTTGCCGCGCTTGAGGTCCGGCCTCAGGTAGTTGATCCACCGCAGCCGGCAGCTCTTCCCGCACCGCAGCAACCCTGCGCAACAACCAGCCGTATTACACATCGGTATGTATATGCATCTTATTCATCTACACATCTACAAAAAACATATATAGTATATTTGTTGCCATGCTGTTGATCAGTGCAAACTAGAGTACGTACCTGCGGCTTTGGGGAGTGATCTCCAGCAGCCTTCGCCATGGGCCTTGATGTAGGCGATGAGCCGCTGGTCCTCCTCCTTCGTCCAGGCGCCCTTGTTGGTGTGCGCCTTCTCGCAGCATGGGGATCTCCCCATGCCGGTAGATGGAGCTGCACAAGTGTATGTGTTTGGTTGTGTAGGAACTAGGAAGATAAACAGATAGATAAATATGTTGTTGATGCTGCTGCTGCTGTTGAGTAGAGTCTGGGAGGAAAAGGAGGAGCGGTGTGTTGTTCGTGTTTTGTGCGAGCTTTTTGTAAGCAAGGAGAGAGGGGAGACGGGTGGGTGGCTGGTTTTATAGGAGCAAGTGAGGCGAGGAGCGTGGAGGAGGGTCGGTTGGGAGAGGGAGGGCCCCATTGTCCCGGATCCCTCTGGGCCATTTGACCGAGTTGGTGTGACGCGAGAGAGAGAGAGAGAAGGGGAGGTCGGGTGGGGTGAGTGGTTGCAATGCCCTAGGGTTGGATTTGGTAGGTAGGTATACTTCTACTCGAGAGCCCCTTTTCCTATTCCCTTTTTTTGTGATTCTTTTTTTTTTCCCAATTTGTTTTGGGAGGGTGTTTGTTAGGTGTACTCCGTGAGACCGTCAGTGTACCCCAAGTGTGTGGAGGTGAGCAGGTGCAGTGCAGCCTAATGGAATTGGATCGTACCCTTTTGAATGTATTGTTTTCAATTAGGTTCTTGTTTTTTTTTTTTTGATGAAGATTAGCTGAACATTGATGTTCATAACTACTTTATTTTAATGTGAATGACTCTGTGTGCTAGAAGTTTATTCTCTTTTAAATCATGTTTACTGCGTGTCTCTTGTATTATTTAAATTTATCATGATTAAGTTTTTTTTGTCATTTCTTTATATGTCTTGGGGAATTCATGTCAATTAGGACTAATCAATTTTGGATCGAGATATGCATAAATAAAAGGGTCTGTCTACGCAGAATTCGCATGTTTTCTCTGTAAAAAACTGTCATATTCTAAAAGTTCATTTACAACTCTATTATACATAAATTACAGTAAATTATTTATGTAATTTTAGTTCTTGGTCTTGAAAGTCTTAATAACTCATATTTTCATCACATGATTCAAAATCTCACATGTACTTTGTGAGGTTGAGCAAAAACAAAGAAAAAAAACAACCCTATTATACATAAATTACAGTAAATTATTTATGTAATTTTGGTTCTTGGTCACTGTAATTATTCTTGAAAGTATTAATAACTCATATTTCCATCACATGATTCAAAATCTCACATGTACTTTGAGAGGTTGAGTAAAAACAAACACAAAAAAATAAAATTATATACCAACAAAATACGACAATGTAGTGAACCCGTTATGTTCTTCACATGTACTTTGAGAGGTTGAGCAAAAACAAAGGCAAAAAATAAAATTATATATAAACAAATACGACAATGTGGTGAACCCGTTATGTTCTTCAAATGTACTTTGAGAGGTTGAGTAAAAAATGACAAAAAATAAAATTATATACCAACAAAATACGACAATGTGGTGAACCCGTTATATTCTTCACATGTACTTTAAGAGGTTGAGCAAAAACAAAGACAAAAAATAAAATTATATATAAACAAAATACGACAATGTGGTGAACCCGTTATGTTTTGTGGTGAGGGAGCTCGGCGCCGACCACCCGGACCTGGACGCGGCCAAGGTCTCCCTCGGCGTCCTTGGTGTCATCTCTCAGCTATGTATGGGTGTACAAGCTACAAAAATGCCTTTAACTTCAGACTCGTTGGTCGAGACAGTTGTACTGTATAGCTCGTTGCTTTGGATCCATCCATCCATCGATCCATGCGTTTATATATGTACTGTAAAATATTAAGATGAATGAACAACACATCAACAACACGAATCTTATAGCACATCTAATGAACAGAAAAGTGACTGTTTTTTCATAAAAAAGATGAAAAACTGTTAGAAGTTAAGTAGCAATTCCCTAAATAAAAAGGAATAACAATAAAGCACAATTAGAAAATGAACTAGTTAAACACATTTATGGAGACCAAAATTGTGTTTTGAAAGAAAGTGAACTAGTTAAACAATAAAGCTCTACTCTAGCATGACATCTATTTGAAGAGCTGTTGCCTTTGATTGGATTGATTATGAATGAAATTTTCAGATAGAGTTTTTCTTCTTTTTTTCGAGCTAGGAGGGAATAATAAGAGCCCCCGGTTTCAGTTATTTGAAGAGCTGTTGCTTCATGAAAGGAAAAATGCTGAGTTGGAAACAAACTTCAATGGCTCCACACCCACTTCCACGCATGTTAGTAGATTTTTTGGGGCACACATCAGCAGCACACGGTGATGCTTAATGGGTATGCAAATTGTTTATTCCCTTGTCTGACTCAGGGCACATTGCTTGTTATTTATTTTCTATATCCACCGACATTTTTCGAACACCCCACGCTAGCTCCCCCCTTTCTAAGATTCTAGAAAACCCAGCACGTCTTTGTGTGTGAGACTGTGCATGAAAGAAAGCAAAGAAGGAAAAGAAGCAAGAATGGGGAAGAATCTGATCAATTTGGTGAGCTACCCTTCCCGCTCCCAGTTCCCCTCCTCTCTCTTGATATGGAGCAAGTTGTGCTCTTGTTTAATCCACCACTTTATTCCTGGTTGGTTGGTGTACATGTTGCAGGTAGGGAGATTCCTGCGTACAAGCTTGCATCGGAAGTCACACTCCCAGGCGTTACTCATGTTTAGTTCAAAGTTCAGATTGTCTTAAGTGGAACAGGCAAAATGCAAATAAGACTTAGGGCGATTTTTTGGCAGTATTAGCAAATTTTTGTATCATACTTACAGAAATGGTCGTCGGCCAAAATTATTTGCAAAAATAGCAGCTTGCCGCCGTGCGGCAGCCGCCCCCCGCTCGACACGCGCCCGCTGCCACACGGCCACTATGCGGTGTGGCTGCTGCTCGATCGCTGTGCGGTAACCCGCCCAGCCGCTACGTGTCCCTCCTCCCACGCGTTAGGATTTGGGTTTTGGGTGCGGTCGTGAGATTTTTAAAATATAGCAAATATGTTCAAAAAATTATGAAATTCTATGTGAATGCTCGTAAAACGGTGTACTTTGTTGTGTAATGTTTTACATAATTTTACTCATTCTGATTACCTCGCAATTTTCCCCGATTAGGGTTTTAGTCCTAATCGGCGGATTAAGGTTTCAGTTGTGTTCGTAGCATTTTTAAAATATAGCAAACGAGTTCAAAAAATTATGAAATTTTATGTGAATGCTCCTAACACGGTGTACTTTCTTGTGTAATTTTTTTCCATAATTTTACTTGTTCTGATTTTATGTAAATGCTCCTAACACCGATTCGGGTTTCGGTTTCGGCTGTGGTCGCGGGGACACCGATTAGGGTTTCAGTTTCATTTAAGTGTACTAATTTTATCCTGTCACGTGTCACCCCTTCCCCCTCCCGCACGCATGGCTCCCCTCCCACTAGCCCTGCTCTCCCTTTCCCGCACGGCCCCCCTCCGATGGCTACCTTTCCAACCGTCCATCCTCCCTTCTCCGCACATCTGTCGACTCCTCGTGGTTGTCCCTCCTTGCCCGCAGACCGCAGTGTTGCGCATAGACATCGCATCCGAAATTCCCGGCGCCAACGCAGCGACTCTTCCTTCGCTCAGCTACAAATACCGAAATCTCGCAGTTGCTCTTCGCTCATCCCAATTGTGTTTCGCTTCTCGTTCTGGTGCTCGTCGCTGAGAACTCAGAGAACTTAATATAATTAATTTTTTTGGAGATCAAGTATTTGCTTGCTGCTCGTTGCTTGACTTTTTTTGATAGCTTACCACGAAGGGTATGTAATTTGTCGGATGTTTTTGTCGTTATTATCGTAATTAGTTAGTGTACTGGTTATTAATTAGTTTGTTTACTGGTAATTAATTAGCTTAGTGATAATTAGTTAGTTCACTGGTAGTTAATTAGTTAGTTTAGTGATAGATAATTAGTCGTAATTAGTTTAGTGGTTATCAGTCCCGCATATTAAATTATTGCGAATTAACTACTCGTAATTTATTTAGTGGTAATTAATCAGTCGTAATTAGTTAGTTTAGTGGTAATTAATTAGTGGTAATTAGTTAGTTCAGTCTCTGTTAATTAGTTTAGTGGTAAATAATTAGTCGTAATTAGTTTAATGGTTATCAGTCCGTCATATTATATTAGTGCCAATTAACTACTAGTAATTAGTTTAGCGGTAAATAGTTGTGGCTTTGTAATCCATCACTTGTATGCAATTTGTCGTATCTAATTACACGTATGTACCGCAGATGGGGTTGTTGTGGCTTCAGGTAATTTCGAACATGCAAGACTTGTTAGTGTTTTATGGCGATGGTCTTGTATGGGTTGGACTCGGTGGGTTGGACCTGTCAAGATGCCAGTACAAGGTGGTGCGAGCGGAGGGGCTCGACGGATTGACTATTCACGAGCTTCGAAGCTGCATCTGGAGGGAGTTCGGCACGGAGGCAACGACGAAGAAAGTTGTGATCGAGGGGATCACCTGCACGAATGATGTGTGGGAGCACGTCAAGGTGGCTCGTGCACCACGTGGCCGGGATGTCGTACGCCACCATGGGGGAACCTGTGCAGGGCAACCCGGTCAGGAAGGTCACGTCCTGCAGCGTCGGCGCCATCTCCCCACACGGAAGGTGGAATGTGTGCGTCTCTGGCCTCCAGCGGCCAACCTGCGCCGTCGGCAGGGCCCAGTCGTATGGAAAACGCCTAGACGTACGAGCAGGACCGCGATTCTAGTCGTCCTCCCACATCGTCTCCACCATCCTCACTAGTAGAAGGAGGCCTGCCGCTCTCAACCTGCGTCGAAACGATTAAGAACAAACATGACTACACACAAAGTAGTCAGACCGCGATTGAGTGCATGAAGGTCAGAACTACACGTACTTCGGAACCCAGTCTGGGTGTAGCCTCCATGCCCTAATGGGCGTGCACAGCCGTAACGCGCCAAGCTTAATCGGCGCCTCGCCCTCCGGGGGGAGCATGGTACTATGGCGGCTACGGTGATGCGTGTCAATCACCGGGTCAAGCTTACTCGTAGTGGTCTGTGTCCGCTATACCTAGAAATTAAGTGCATGCATTGTAAAGACTACGAAACATGTACAAAAACCAAAATTCCTACTTTAAAAATAATTTTCGGCGTTAACAGAATAATTACCACACAAAAATGTAAACCAAATTTAGGCTACTCAGGAATTTAAACAGATTTGTAATAGGGTTTTCTAATTTAGAGGATATTTTTAAATATTTTCTAAGTGCAAATATAAACAATAAACAAAGTTCTTCATATTTTCCTAGTTTCGTAGTTTAAAATTAATTTTCGACATTAACAATATAATTACCACGCACAAATGGGAAGCTAAATAAAGCTGGGATTATTTTTTTACATATTTCTAATAGGTGTCTTCCTATTTCTGCTAATTTATCCTAAATCGCTTGACTGCTGTAACATTCATAACATGTGTACGACGAACTAAACTATACACAGCTCAAATAATGTAGTACATAATTTGACTATAATTATCTACTCTAATAAATTCTACTGAATTCTATGTCAGTATTCTACTGAATTCTATGTACTTAATTCTACTCGCTACAGCTCAAATAATGTACTTAATTCTACATAATGTACATTGTTGCAAAAAAAATGTACCTACAAGATGGCCGACCGACCAGATCTGATGCTCTGTCAATCTCTCTCCTCAGCGAACAACTAGTAGAGATTCGCTACCTTTCTTCTCTCCCTCTCCTCCTCTCTTTTGTTTTTTTCTAGAATTAAAATGAGTTTTGGAGAAAAATTTTGGAGATTTTATAGATGCCATCTTGTCGCCAGTTCAACTGACGACAGGAAGCTATCGCCAGTTGAAATGGCGACATGTGGTCAACAGGGTCTCTGTTGCCAGTTCAACTGGCGAGTGGTCTACCTGTTGCCAGTTGAACTGACGACAGGAGTCATTTTTGTAATTTTTTGGAGCGGCTATTTATTTTTGTAAATATCTTTTAAAATAATATTATTTTTTAAAAAAATTCTCCATGCAACCGTTTCCTTTGTAGTGTCAGAAAACATCACCTGTCGCCAGTTGAACTGACGACAAGAGTTATTTTTGTAAATATCTTTTAAAATAATATTATTTTTTAAAAAAATTCTCCATGCAACCGTTTCCTTTGTGGTGTCAGAAAACCTCACTGATGCATTTTTCATGCTGCGTGAATAATGGCAATAGATCTACAATCCAACAACTAGAAGTATACCTATCTGCTCTATTCAAAATAAAATTACATGTCATTGAGAAACAATTAGTAGCAATTGCCCGAGTGATTTGCTTTTGTTAATAACCGCATATATTCCTCAGTTTTCTGCCATTTTCTCTTGCAGCATATATAGCATGTGAATAACGCTGCTGAATAACTTTTGGCCATGTTTCTTCATTTGGGGTGCACATGAGCATGCTCCAAACAGAGGAGAAGATCTACTGAGAAGAGGAAAAGAAATATCCTTGGCCTTGGCCTCTTTATGGAAATAGATCATCTGCATTAGCATTGGGCTAATGCAGAGAAGCACAGTGTGTATGTATTAGGGATGCATCTCAACTGTTCGATTGAGAGCCATCGGTTCAAATCGACAGTTACAGCACCATCGCTACAGTAAAAAATGTCACAGTATTTTTTGAAACAGTAGTATCAGATAGGGGTGCAAACGGAGCGGATACAGACGGATATCGCTTATCCCGTATCCTTTTCCATATTTTTTTTCTAGGATTCGGAATCGGACACGGACAGTGCTAGATACAAATACGAATGCGGATAGTCTTGGTCACGAATGCGGAGTGAATACATGCCGAACCAAATACAGATTATCTCGGTCACGAATACTTATCCGGATATAGTGCGAAAACAGAAACCATATATGTCGCACAAATCAAGATCAATCAATTATACTACTACATGTCCAAAATGCAACTAGATTAGTAGTTTTACAAGTAAATTTAAATACATCACACGATAACATAGGGTAGTTAACTAGTTAAGCAAGTAGTAGTAACTACTAACTAGCAAGTAGCAAGTACATGACAGGGGGCTAGTTAAGCAAGTAGTAACTATTAACTAGCAAGCATGGTCCAAAATTCAACTAGCCAATAGCTATAGCCAAGTACATAACTAGTTACACAACAAGTAGACAAGTAGTAATGGTAAGTGTTAAGTAAGTAGTATATCTTTGGCCGCACAAAAGACTTGTTTAGCAGCAACCAACAGCGAGCCATCTCTATGACCACGCCTCAGTCGATCTCAACCTCGGTCATCATCTCATCCTAGAAAAATAGATTTGTAGAATGTCAGATCATGTCATCAAACCAATGGAAAGTGATTTTTGACACAAATGTTTTTGTTATAGTATGTTCTCATGCATGCTTGCACTACTTTTTGCTTGTCCCTGTTTCTTTTTTATGTTGCAAAATTTTCTATATAAAAAAAAGATTTCATGAATCGCAAGAATGTTTTCATGTTTGCTTCATGCACTTGTATTTGTTAAAAGTCACAGTTTGATTGGAAATTTTAAAACAGTTTATCATATTTGCTTTTGATACAGGTGTGCCTTACGTCAAAAGCAAGGCCAAGCACATAGTTAGGATATTGATGCCTCGGCCTTACTAGTACAGAATCTTTATACCAGAGCATGTCATATAATTGAGACAGTAGGGTCTCCCGGAACCCACCAGCTGGTGACAAGCATCAGGTTGATGTAACTTTCATCTTGCAAAGGATTGTATAACATATATACAACGAGCAGGAGGTCAACAGTTAGCCCCGGCTAAAGCAACATCATTCCTAATTTGAAGACCTCAAAACATAATGACAAACGATTAGGTGTCAATCCTCCCACTTGGGCATTAACAACGAAGCAGGCCATGTAATATACTACATTCATTAGGGCTAGCTTGGTCCAACACTCTAAAATCAGCCTTTATACATTAAACCTTTGTCTACCAAATGTCTGCGAAGTGAGTCTAAGAGGCTAAGAGAAACACTACAGAAACATTAAACTACAATTGATGAGGCCACCATCCTTCTCAAATCCGACAAAAAAAAATCCGGATCCGAATCCGACAAAAAAAACTGGATATTAAAAAAAAAATACTCCGAATAGTACCTAAATTTACTAGGTCGGTCGGGAATTATTCGTTCCGTTTGCACCCTTAGTATCACGACTGTAACTATAGCACTTTGCTGCATTAAAATATTATACCAAATCAGTTTTTTTAAGCTACGATACACCTCTAGGTTACCACAAGGATTCGAACCAGACCTCTACCCGTGGAGCATGGAGGTGGGTAGCTAGGAATTGATTGGTGAGAAATAACTCCTCGAGGTTGCGTTAGTTTCTCCTCCTTGTTTGGCTGCAGATCAGTGACCAGTCCCCATAGTACAGAGATCTGGTATCTTTGTCAAGGAAATAAATTCAGGGAGGGCCTCGGCTGAGGCCCCTCGCCCCTCACCCATCCTCCGTCCTCTCGAATCCAATAGCTACGGATGAGACTCTTTCCCAGCAAATTTCCTTCCGTCAACAAAATCAATTCAGGGCACCTTAAATGCATCCATCACCTACCACTCACTCTGTTTCTCTACTTACACAAACACCAGCCATACATGAGAGACCAGCCCAGCCATGAGCCATCCCCTACAAAAGGCCGAACCACACAGTGGAGTAGGGGCCAGGGCCTGGCACCCCCTCCCTGTGCATGGACCCAGTCCTCATGCACTACAATGTCAATGTTTAACATGTAGTCAGTGACAGTAGTCGCAGTACTCCTGCTACTTACTACCAGCAAGTCCTGGGAAATAAATGTGTCCTTTGGATCCCGGCTCATGCTTGGACCGTTGTTGGCCCCCTATGTTTCCAGGATTTGGATCAACTGTAGTCGTTCAACGATTGCACATCGTGCAGACTGTTCGACCGTGATCAACGGTCGGGGAGTCTGTACGATCAATAAAAAGAAGGTACTTGTTTTTTTTTTCTCCAAAATCTTATCTCAACCGCCGATTCTCCGATAGGATGGTTTCCTGAGTGTCTGGTGCTACATACAGTCACAGAGGTGTATGGAGCTGGGCACGTAGACCTGGTCCACCCAGTGGTATTCCTAAGGAGCCTTTGGCTAAAATGGTATGTTTTTAAACGAAATAGTAAAACTAGCATTCCCAACGTTTGAAATGACAAAAAATGATACTTCTACCGCGTTGAATTGTCGTGGCAAGCGACGTGTCATAATCCCAGACTGTGGTAGGTGACCTACCGCGCACTTAATCAACGGCAGGAACGTGTGCAGACGCCCTGGCATGCCATCCTACCGCTAACTAGTTGCACGGCAGGCCGCTTGCCACGATCTAGAAGTGCGGCACATCATCTGTCGCGATCTAGGATCGCGACACGTGGCTTCTATGGTAATTTAGCACATTAGAAGTGTTATTTTTGTTATTTCGAATATGAGGGCTTAGTTTTACTATTTCCTCTATAAAATGTTAACTAAATAAGCCAAAAACTCTGTTCCTAGCAGGAAGGGAAGTGAAAAGCAGCAGCTGGTAGTGTAAGTAAAGGTGGTGTTAATGAATGAGCTGCCGCTCAGCTACTGCTACAATTGGCCAAAGCCAACAAGAGGTAGGTAGCGTATGCTTCAATAAATTTGCTCACCTGCACCCTGTACTGCCTCGCTGCTGTTACACCGATTCCCTCTCTCCTTTATTCTGCTCAAGTGGACAAGGAAGCATTGAGAGCATCTTCAATAGTTAAGAATAAATTTATCTTTAATATATGCTATATTATTTTTAGCGGTAATATTTTTAATAGATAGTCTCTAGCACACTCATCAATATTTATATTTTAAAATTTTTCTTTGAAATAGGCCTACATGTCAACTAGAGTAGATTAATGTATCATGTCTTGTTTCACATGCACGATAGTCTCTTCAGGAAGAGACGATCTATGCTCTCTCTCCTCTTCCTCTTTCCTCCACGTAGGATTTTGTTGGCACGATATGGCTAACAAACGACAATAAATACACTTTTGGAGATGACTGAGAGGAAAAATGACAGCAAAAACGACGTCCAAGACGACCGTTTAAAAAAGGCCGCAGTCGCATTTCAAGCAAGCTACGTGCACCTTAAAAAGGAGACCACATATTTGAAACCGAACTAATTTTGCATAATAGGGCGAGTGTGTCCATGCCCCTATTCCGTGATTGTTGCTTTTCCAAGTTCAAGATCGTCCAAACCTGAAGGTTCAGCCGTCCAGGCTCGCTGGTCAACGCAGCATTATATTAAGCTGACAAAGCAACAGTTTTGAGCAGTTGGTGGCGCCACTTTTCAAGCAGTGTCCCCGATCTGCCGTAAAGTTTTCCCCGGCTGACAGAGCTCTCCCGGCCATTTCTTTCAAACATGTCACAAGACCACACAAAAGAAAACACCAGCATGTGGTGACCTGCGAGTCAAAGAGATGGACTAGCCATAGAACTGGTAAGAAATGCACGAGATCAACACGGAGTATTTTAAGGTAATTAACCAGGTGATGCAACCAAGTCCAAGAAGACTTGTTACTTCTCCTCTTTTCAATTAACACATCCTTTCTTGATGTAATGTCGCCATTACGACGGTATGGAAGCTTTTCTCTGGATGACGATGCTAAGCATCTGATCCTATTGGAAGCGTACGGTACGTCCCGTCGACGCTTGTTTTGTCAAACAGAAGCTTTGAAACTGATCCAGGCAGCTCAGACCACACGACGTCGTACGATCGTGCCGTCCGTACAGGCGAAGGGGAAGAAAAAAAAGGCAGGCGAGAAACTGGCAGTACGACAGCTCTAACCTGCACAGGTCAGATCTAATCGAATCGAGTCGGATTTCCCCCGGCCGTGGTGAAAAGAAATTGGTTGGTACAGATCTTGTCAGGAGTTTTAAGTTCGGTGGTTGCGTCCTCAAATCAACGGCGCCTTTGCTCTCGAGAACACACTGCCTCTGCCTCTGCCTCTGTATTGGTCTTTGCTGTGTTTCTTTTTTACCTTGATGTTATTTAGATTTGAATCCTGTTCAGGCCGTAAGAATTCCAAGCTTAATACAGATTTTCATCGGGCAGAAGTCATGATGCTGCAGTAGGAGATGATGGTGCTGTATTGCATTTACAAAATGTCCACATTAGCTCTGAGACACTCTAAAGTATACGTAAGGTTTGGATAAAACTCCTCCTGCAGTGAAATTGGAGTAATATCGAGATTGATGCGTTATATGATGGGATGTTGATCGAATGATTGACAAATGTGACTTATAATTCAGAAAAAATCTGTCACCTTATGAATAGACAACTCCTTATCGGAAATTCTGGCCAGCGGTGAGATTTCAAATGCTAGTTCACCGTAACCATTGAGCCTAATTACCGATTCAGAAACATAAATTTTCTAGTACTCTTGCGGGAATTGCACTGTTTTCACACGAAATTTCTGTCCGTAATAATTTCATCTCAGTTTTAACATGCTTACATTTCTTTACATAATTCTGCAAAAGCCGGCACGCACCATGAGCGGGGCACAATCAGTCACTCGTCGATTGATAGGAACTAGAAATCAATCTAGAGCCTGAGGCTGGAACTAGGGTCTGAAACCTTGTTCGTACTAATCGAATCGTACGGTCTGGAGGAGAGCGACACTGATTTCTTTAGGATATACATGGTGTTGCTGTTGAAACGACAGATCATTTGACATGAGAGTTAGGTTTTGGTCCCAAAATTAAAACGACACAACCATACCAAACACCAACCTCGATCGATCATGGCAGGATGGAATGGGTATGGGTGGATGTCACTTATGAAGGACACATTAACGGGGGTGTCGGATCTTGTACATGACGGCTCAACTCACCACATGAATGCTCAATATACGTATCTGATACATATACGGTACTCGTTGTACTCGTCGATGTATAAGTCGTCCTAGAATACGTGCAGTTAAGCATTTTTAGTTTAGCTCGGCCACATCAAATCAGGGCACCGAGAGTCACCGATGAACATGCTTTCATAAGTAACTTATAACTAACCTATTGGCAATCAAAAGTGGTACTTTCGAGACCACGATAAATATCGAAACATAACTTATATTTGAAAGCAGAAGGAGCACACATGGGCAACCTAGAAAGCGAAGTGTCTGAACAATCTGGTACGCGTACGTGTACGCCCTTCCTTTCACTGAATAATCAACGGCGGTGCCTACACAAATACAGAACAGCAGCGTAGATTGGAAGGGGTTTTTATTCATATATACCTGACAACAATACCAAGTTCCAGCTGAATTGGACAAGTGGGAGTAGCTTTCATGTGCCTAGAGGACAAATGGCCATGAGCCTAACATTGATGGGTCACCTAATAATGCACAATCCAATCTTAAATTTGAGAGGCATTTTTGATGCTTTTGTTTTTGTTCTGGGGCACTTTTCCAACTCCAGGGTGGTCCTATTTTGTTTGTTGGGTTCTAGAAGGCCTGCCTACCCACCTACCTACCTTACCTCACCTTATTGGGCACCTAAACTAACTAACCTGCATAGTGTTGGGTAGGAGACTAACAGTACTAATGTACTACCACCATTGAGATTATGGGAGAACAGATTAGGGCAAAGATTGCGGGCATAATCCATTTGGCATACTATGGTGTACTAGATCTCTTTATGTGCACCTAATTTGTATGCATGCGTGTTCTTGATTACCAGTGGTATTCTCTTAAGTTCGCATGTGTGTGAGAGGTTTTTTTGCGTTAACTAGCCGAATTTCCCACGTAACTGCGGGGCTAGATACTACGACGCATATGTTTATATCGAAATATAGAGTTATAGTTGTTATACAACTCTGATGCTTATGATGAAATACAGTTGTATTACTGTAATAGCTCTCGTATTTATTGGATTGATCTGCAGTGATATAACTTGGACCCACTAGCATCGACGGTGTAGATATTTCTCTTTTTTCTCCGATTAGCGTGGTAAGTTCTAACATTGAGAATGAATGTGGTGGCTTTTTTTTATCGTTTTAATAATATAATAGATAGATAGATGTATGGGGTGAAATTAGAATACTAGTATGCACTTTGCAACGTATTCAAGACTCGTTTCATCACTGGATTTAAGCGTCCATTAATTTGCTGAAACACAATAGTAACTCTTTGTCCTTGGATGTGTTTATTTTACCCCCCAAAAAATATGTTTCTTCTGAAGAATCAACAAAATCATGCATGAATAATTGTAATGTAAAAGCTAATAATATAATAGATAGATAGCTAGATGTATGGGGTGAAATTAGAATACTAGTATACACTTTGCAACGTATTCAAGACTCGTTTCATCGCTGGATTTAAGCGTCCATTATTTTTGCTGAAACACAGTAGTCACTCTTTGTCCTTGGGTGTGTTTATTTTACCCAAAAAAAAAATGTTTGTTGTGAAGAATTAGCAAAATCACGCATGAATAATTGTAATGTAAAAGCTACATTTGCAGTTCATGTAACTCAGGATTCCTTGGTTCTGGTTTACATATATGAGCAATAATATTTCGCCATATCTTAAGGCTTAAGACTTCCAAGAAATTAGAACTAGTTAAGTATTAATTAGCTAGAACGTCGAAGAAGTACACGTCGTCCATGTGCCATATTATTCTCTCAACATGAAGAAAATTTAAGTCTACTTGCTGACATGAAAACACACATGCACATTGATCTGTTCAACCTCAAAAGAAAGCGAGTTAAAAACAACGCCGGCGGTGTCTGTTCTTTGCAGCCATTGCGTTGCTTTACGTATTATTGGTAAACCAGGAAGAACTTTCTTCATGACTCACCATCAAAAATGTTCTTTTCCTCATTTATATATTATTTTGCCCTCAGAATCTTTGTGTTCATACATCACTGAAATACTCGATTCCTCGTGCCGATATATGTTAGTCCTGCCTGTTGAATATTTCTGAAGGTATACATATGCATGTGTGTGAGGGACTAACTAAAGGAGCATCTTTTTTTATTAGAGAAAATTGATTCTATAACATTGAATAACTCCATTCTTCATGATTTGCCATCGAACAACTCTTTCTTCACAATATGCCATCGGGTTTCAAATTTTCTTTACAATATATCATCACCGTTTAGCACTCCATCCAAACCCCTCCCTTAAGCCATAAGAAAAAAATCATTTTGCCCTCGAATTTCACGTTTCGCTCCACGCCACTATGAAATGAATGTCATTCTATTATTTGCCATCAGCGGGACAACAAAAAAGGGCATGGATCCTCCAATTGCACCCTTCCATAACACACAGCTTTGAATCTACCTGGTTCACTTTTTTCAATGTTGTACTCTTTTTTTTTGAAAAAAAAATCGGCAGGAGAACTGCCCGTTATATTAATAAAGAAGAAGCGGAGCGAAAAACCGCCAGAGAACAAAGTTTAAGCGTGACAAGGCCTAATTACAGAGAATGAAAGCGCTCCAAGGAGTAAGCCCCCGCAAGGAACCAAGCTCTTCCCTCCTCCTTGATCTTAGCTAGGAGAACAAGAGGCGCTGAAGCTCTGTTGTTGAAGATTCTGGCGTTCTGAATGTTGTACTCAAAACCCATGCTTAATGGAATATTGAGCTAAGCCAATATAAACTCCTCAATTGAGGGGTAAATTGTACCAACAAACATTGGTGAGTCGTCTTTATCATAAGCTACATCAAAAATTACATCATCTGGCTTAGCATCTTGTGCAACCCAGTCCTCTGCATCACCGTTGGTGTTGTCCTCGTCATCATCCTCCACTCCCCCCTCAGGCACATGATCATGATCTGCCCTATTTGCAACATTTTCAACGGCAACATTTTCATTGTCAGGGTCAGAGGCATCACTACCAATTGAGTATTGGCCCTCCTCTTCTACACCTACATGCACACATCGTCAAGAAATACTACCGCATCTAAGTCAGCTCGCTCATGGGTGCTCGATTTGGGGATCTAGGGTTTTGAGGAAGAGGGTATCTTCATGGTAGGTTTTAGGGGGAGAGAAGAGGGATAAGACTAGCAGTTGGTTCGACCAGGTGACGAGTTTTTGGGTATGCAACCGGATCGGTCCTAACATGTGGGCCGCATTTTCATACTCTCACTAAGTATATGGCCATTTTTAAGAAACATGACATGCTTAACGGAGGGGTTTGGATGGAGTGCTAACGGGGATGGCATATTGTAAAAAAAGTATTGGAACCCGTTAGCATATTGTGAAGAGGGGTTATTCGATGGCAAATAGTAAAGAATGGAGTTACTTGGTGGTATAGAATCAATTCTCTTTATGTTAAGTCAGTTTATTTTGATCAGCAGGTTGCCCTAACAAATGCAATTATGGATATTGCACACATCTTGATGATGCAATGATTTGGGTAGTTTATCAATGTAGACGTAGTACTGAGCTGCAGGTCAGTAAGTAAATACACACCTCCACTCTCATATATGGTAATTAAGTTCACTCACTGCGCATCAGATTACACATATTACACGCAATGCGTAATAATAATAATGTGTGTGCCATCGAGTGCACAAATTAATCTCCCCATGCTACATCTTTCTCTTGAGAGTTGAGGCTTGAGAGCGAGATGTTCTCCAGAATGCGCATCCAGAATTAATGCCTGTGCTCGGAATCTCCGTGTTCACACTGTCAAACTCAAGCACCACATCGTGCTCGTTAAGATCGATGGAAAATTGACAGGTTTGGAATAATAATAATAGCCCTATATCCTGCATAGAGAAAGCAACCCATCACCGATGAGGCTTGCAACCATGATTCCATCCATGCAAAATCAGCTGGTTCAGCACCACTATTCAGTACAGTAGTGCAGCTTATCTTTACTGCATTGCGAAGCTATCACGAGACTATTAAGGGTCCAACAAGTGCCTGAACAAATCCAAACCATTGTATATCAGACATTATTTACAGATCAGAAACTATTGTTATACAGAGGTGTGTATAATCATGTACGGAATAATACATAGCTGCCACCCATACCTCTACAAGACTCGCCACCTCCTGATCTTCCAGGGTTCCTATAACTCTACAAAACTCGCTGCCTCCTGACCTTCCAGGGTTCCTATAAATACCCCCAAAAATGGTCTTAATTACCAGCAGCACACCGGGGTTCATCATCTGAATCTCCTGTAGCCTGCTATCATGTACTGCAAATTCGAACCTTCTGGCAGAAAAGCTTCATCAGTTGTGGACTGATAGGTGATGACGTTGCCACCGCACGGTTCTTAACCATGGTCCCAGATGATCTGGTACCCCAGCTACATAAACATTATGAATGGCTGTTCACGAACATGAGCTCCCTCAGAATCCAAGATCAAATGACGGAGGCGGAAAGCTCACATCAGATGCTCGCTTAGTTTCCACTGGTCTCTGTGTGGATTGTGCTGTCTTGAGTCTCCAGAGCTCGGTCGCTTGTGCTTCAATCGCATCAAGATCGAGGCTCTCAAAGAAAGCGTCGTCCCAATATATGTCATTATTGACTCCAGTAGCAAGGTGCGACGAAGGCTGTGGTGCTGGTTCCGGTTTAAGGTTTATGACAGGGATTGAGGTTGAGGCAGCTTGCTGGAAACTTAGCTTTCTCTTTCTGCAGTCTAGTTTAGTGGATGATTCGCAACGGACTGTACTTGCTTCACTCCGTTCCTTTATTGAGCTGGCTCTCTCCAGGGAGCTTTGCTGGTGCCCTAGAGGACTTGGGTCCATGGTACGATGTGTTCGAGGAATCCCTTGTGGAGTCTGGACAGAATTGTGAAAGTTCTCTGATGAACAGCTCGCACTTCCAGCTCTAGAACCAGAATTGTCTGAAACGTCTTGGTATCGTGAGGGCAGAACTACGGGGGACTGAGTAAGCAGTGATCGCCTGCAAGAAAATCAAATGGAAATTGAGTTTTGTAGTTTCTTTCTGCAATTTTTTCAAGAACAGAAACATGAACACAATTATGGAATTTTTATTCTGAAAACTAGGCTATTAGTGATCAGGAAAAGGAGAACGCTGACTGCCGATTTATCTGGTTCTCAGTTTCTAACATGACTGATGACAAACAAGTTTCTCACAGAGAAGAAAAAACAGTGTCATAATAGTTGTCAGCTTCTCATGATTTATCCCATGTACAAAATTGACAGTAAATTTCTAAACTGGACTCACCACCTCAGAACTATGTTCATATAATGGTTCTAGGTATCTGCATTATGTACTGAGTGTCCTAATCAAAATAATCTAATGCACATGTATCCAATTGTACAGCCATTCAGTTGTGAAACAGTACTGTAATTTGGAACTGTGCTGCTGATTTACAGTCATTCAGTCGTAAAACAACACTGGTTTGGAACTGTAACCATGCATAAAACATTTTTCAAAAAATATTATTTAATAAAAAAGTTCCCAGTTGTGCTTACTGATGGCAGAAAGAATGACATAAAACAGAACGGTCTCAAAACAAACAATGTAGGCAGCAAACAACAGTAAACACCAGAGGAAAGAGTTGCCTGATCATCTTGTAATATACCTGTAGAAAGCCATCATGTCACCAGTATTTTCACCACCTTGTCCACTTTGGGTAAATTGGCCGGTTGGAGTTGTCTGATCATCAATAAAGCTATCTTCATATTTATCTTGACTCTGATCATCCTCCTCGTTCGCTGAAATATCAGCATCTTCAGAAACCCTAAATCAATAATGTAAGATAGCTATAATTGATAAAATACCAATATTCTGCTAGAGTAATCTGAAACACTTATATGCATTTATAAGCTATAATAATAGCAAATAGAATCATCATTAGTTTGTTTGCCAATATCAAGTTTTCAATACAAATGTTTTTAGTAATCATACTCGACTTCCTCATCAATATATGTAACCAGACGCCTCTTGGCCTTCACTTTGTTTCCTAGATTAGGAATAAAAAAGTCCATCAAGATACAAAGACTTCGTAAAGGGTTACGATGACAACAAAAGGTTGATAAGCAACGTGCTAATAAAAGATTGAATTGGCAACAAGATTAAAGAGATAATTGCAAAATTAAAGAGAGTTTTAAATAAAAGAAGCTCAACTCACCAATAGCATGCCCCATTTGGTTTGGCATACTTTTAGTTGCAAGAGCACATTGTCCTCCAACAAATCCATCATATCTGTCATCCAGAGACATGGAGGAAACTCTTTTGATCTTGTCACCGTATTTGCAGAGTCTTCTGTACTTAGATGCTTGTTGGACTGACCCTGATGTATCCCCTACTGACTTAAGCTGCCAATTATCAGACAAACTATCACACAGTAAATTTGCTGTAGGAATATGAGCAGCAGGGCTATATATTTTCGCATTTGAAGGACACATTGGCACTTCTGTTTTTGCTTGAGTCTGATCTAGGACATTCGCTCTTGATGAGCCAGCAAGTTCAGTGATCCCAGCAAGAAACCACCCTTTTTTCTTATAGCTCAATGGTATGTTTTGGCATCCTGGCCCATTGGCCCGAGCTCCCTGACCGTGTGACTTTGAAGAACCAACCTTAGGCGAAAAACCAACATTGGCATCACTGTCTGTTTCTAATTGTTGGTGGCTAACTTCAAGGACTGGAGACTCAGGAACAATTCCTTCTTCAATATAATGTGTTAGCCTGGGACTAAGCTCCATATCTTCCTGACCTGACAAAGCTGGGCTTGCTAGTTTAGCATTGCATGGCGTGTCCCATTCTCTTGGAGTTGTCAATGTTTTAGATGGTGGAGTTCCAAGTACATGTATGTCATCAGCGTGGTTACATTGTTCAACATATTCAGGGGAGTGCGGAGCTAAATTTAATACACTATCTGCAAAGATAGGTTTGCTTGAATAAGGGGCATTTGCAGGGCAATAAAATTCAACTGTTGGCCCAGTGGCATCCGCTGCCAATTTGTAAGGAGTGGTCTTGTTCTGGACTTTATGTTGCCAATTTACATTCCTTATGTCCTTATGCAATTCAGATGTCTTCGGCAGGGCAAGTACAAAGGTGATTGAAACGTAGCCTCTAACATCTACAGTTACGTAATCTCCATTGAAGAAAGAGTGGGCAGGATATTTCTCGACAGGAGAACTTGGCACACAAACACTTTTACTCCATGCCACTTCTCCAGATGAAGCTTCTGTACCACTACCACAATATTCCTGAGGAATTGCCTCCTTAGTTGCGTTAACATAGAGACCTAAAGATGGTTCAGAATGTCATACACCAATTAAATGGAAGCCTAAAACTCTGTGCCCACAAACGCCGCAATAATGAACTGGATGAACAGAAATTTATATGAATACAGAACCATTTTTAGAAGCTTTTAGCATTGAAAAATTAATATTCCATGAACTGAACGAACTACAAGGGGGAGAACATGACAAGTACGGACCTTCCAGTACCTGATCCTTCAGAGCTGGTACATCAACAGATTCTTGTATAGAGCTTCTACACTGAATAAGTTTCAGAAACAATATTAGGGCTTCTGTTTTCATTTCTAAACTATAACAAA
Source organism: Phyllostachys edulis (assembly GCA_036346405.1). Lineage (NCBI taxonomy): Eukaryota > Viridiplantae > Streptophyta > Magnoliopsida > Poales > Poaceae > Phyllostachys > Phyllostachys edulis. The sequence goes on along the minus strand of CM070565.1, from coordinate 9,307,940 downwards.
AATTTTAAAAAAAATCATGCAGTTCTTCAATGAATCTACCTTTGACCTAGAGAGAAAGATCTTGAAGTTGTTGCATAGCATCAATTAGCATATCTGTTGTTCGGGATGAATGAGGTACTTTACAGACATCACATGGAGAAACCTGGAAGCTAGGAAATGCAACAAGAGATAGCTTCCAGATGTCCTCTTTGCATGCACCGAAGTACCGAGCAATCAATTGGCCAATAATTTTATGAACACATAGATCAAATAAAATTACCATCCTAGGACTGGCATGGTATTCAAAGCTGTCACGATTACGCAATAGCCTCTTCATAGTCCAAGCGTTTCCTTGTTTCTTTAAGTACCCTTTCAACTCCTGTCCTTCACAAGCCAAAACCAGTTTGGGCATTTAAGGTAACCAATGCCTCAGAGAAGACAAAACATCTTTTAAAAAAAAAAAACAACTTTTTGCTGGACTTGGTAATTTCAAATTTTCATCATAACAAAAGGATATCAACTCGTCCTTTATGCTTCCTCCCAGTCCTTCCCATTCGTTGAATCATCCTTAATGGAGAGATATTGGCATCGAAACAGATCACAAGATCAACCTCCATAATATCTAGCCCTTCCTCACCAATTGATGTTGCCACTAAAATATTGTGCTCCCCAGATCGGAATTTCTGTAAGCAATTTAGAGATGAGATTGAAAAAAAATGCAGATCATGAACAACCAGAGGTCCAGAGTACTGTTCAATACCTGTAAAATAGCTTGTTGCATTTTCTGCATCTGCCCCTTCAATCGATCACCTGTAAACACCAAAAAAATTTAAGTAAACAATGTGAACCCACCATATGGATTCATCTGCTCAATGTGTGAATGCGCCATATTTTGTAGAAATTACCAAACTGAAACTAGTTAGATACAGGGCAGTGGGAGATCGCTGATACAGTGATACACCCCTGGAGTGTATCATCATGGCACATCATCATACCTGCAGAGCTTTGACCGATGAATGCAGCAGGTCTGACAAGTTTGCCACCAATATTTCCTAGTGACCACAATATTCTCTGCATTTCAAAGTAATCAATAGAACATTAAAACTAAATGATAATCTGACAAACAATCAAGCAAAACACCAATAGTCCAGTACAGACATTGTTTTTGATTGCCCGCCAAGAAAACGAGGAATTATTGTCTGCTGGTGTAAGGAGACAAACAGTAGCAAACAAAATTCTTCAACAACTGTAGTGTATCCTGCTTACTGTAGTATATAGGAAATTGTCTTAAATATGCAAGTTTGATTCACTAAAAACAAAAGCAACTATACATATGTAACATACTACCAGATTTAGTGTATTGCCGACAGTTATCATGTTCAGCGCTGATATATCATGTACCATCCTACGGAAGTTATCACTGCCTCACTGGTACTCAACTTTTTCATTTTTTTGAGAAAAATAAAGAAATTGCACGACAAGATTCAAGGAATTTTTTTTAATAATCTATTTTTTAATTCAGAATTACAGAAATAATACAACTTTTTTTTTGTCAAAAATAATCACGTATCGCTCCATGGTCAGGTGACTTGGCCTAGTCGCCCAACTGGTGAGCGACAGATATCCAAGTCGCTTAACCGTTAGGCGACTGGACCTTTCGCCTCCAAGTCGCTATACGGTAGCGCAACTGGATCCTAGTCGCCGAACGGTTGGGCGACTAGGGGCGTTTATAGACCACACGCATGTGGCCGCCAGTGAAACAGTCGCTATTTCTTCCGGACAGCGATGCCGAGAGGAGAGAGAGAGGAGAGGGGGAGGAAAAGAGAGGAGAGGAAGAGAGAGAGGGGGAAAGAAAGTGTCTTCGTATCGACGACGACGACGGTGAGTCTCTAGCATTATTTTGTATGCATGTATGTTTGAAACCATGGTAGGTTAGCAAGTAACATCATGTGTATTAACATATTGTTAGCAACCTCCTCCATTAATACCACATACTGGAGACACCGAAGCCAATCAGGAAGTTCAGCAATTGTTGAGTGAACGGGATGAGTTCATTCAAGCAATTCGTTTACGTTTGCTTCAATCTCAACAACATATGAAAAGTTTAGCTTATAGTAAGCGCAGAGAATTATAGTTTCGAGGAGATTGGGTGTGGCTGCGGTTACATCAACGCCAAATTTCTTCGATTGCTCCAGGTCTCAATGTCAAATTATGTCCTCGTTTTTTCGGTCCATACAAGGTGATTTCCAAGATTGGTCAGGTTGCATATCGCTTGGAGATTCCAGCGTAGGTTGGCGTTCATAATGTTTTTCACGTTTCCAGACTCAAGCCATTTAATGGTACTCCTCCTGACCATGTTGCGGTTTTACCTCCCCTTCATCATGGGCACGTTCAGCTTCAACCTGCCGCCATTCTACGTGCAAGACTTAATCGTGGTGTGTAAATTACGTGTTCAATGGCGATTTGATTCCATGCATGAACACAGAGACACTGGGTGAAGTGTGATGATTTTTGCAAAGAATTTCCAAATTATGAGCTCGCGGACGAGCTATTTCAAAAGGAAGGGGGAAACGTTATGGACAACTTTATGGGTCTTCGTTACAAACGCCGGAAGCCAATAGATTATAGCAAGACTTCAAATATAGAAGGTTAAAAATAGAAAGATTAGTTTTTAGTATTATTACAATTTAGAATATGTTTCCGATTCCAATTGTCTCAATTAGAACTCAGCCTTTACAATATATAAAGGGTTGGAGGTTGTAACAAGAAAAGGGAATCAATACAAGTATTTCTTTCTCCAAGTTCTTCTGTCTCTATCTCGTTCTGGCTACACATCATTATAGCTTGCGTTCTTTGTTGAGCAGATCTTCGGTTCCTACCAGATGGCTCGAAGACGGGCCTCATCAGTACACCAGCGCTCAAAGGCATCTATGGCATACTGAAAGGCCTCATCAGCAGCGGCCTCTGCCTCCTTGGCAGCCTCATCTTCCGCAGAAGGTGCAGAAGTAGGCTGCCTAGGAGGAGGCTGAACCGGCGACAGCAGACAAGGTCGAGCACCAGTGACATATCCCCAGAGGCGGAAACCATCGAGTGTGATCTCTATGAGTGAAGACCAAAACCTGTAGTTCGTCCATAGAGCTTTGTTACCGAAAATAGGATCGCAGTTGATGGAATAGAAGCCATCGGTAGATAGCGCTAGACAGCGCGGCAACCAAGGCAACGAAGTGTAACGGCGCTAAACTAAGCGGCGAGCGGCGACCATAACGAAGTCTAACGAGCGTATTTGGATGGCACGACAGTTAGATCGATGTTTTTATTATTATTTTGGAAAGCTGAAACTCTGTTGTTTCTATAAGAAACCAATACGATTTTTAGAAATCGTATCTCGGCGGCAACCAGACAATGGCGGCGCAAGCGAAAGAGTGATGGCGGCGCGAAACGAATCAATATGTGGCATGCAGCAAGGCGCATTTAACCGGCACTGAACACCAGCGTCGACTCTGACAGATGAGGCGGCAGTGGCGGCGAAGCATCGTCGACGACGGAGGCGGCGGCCTCGGCGACGGACTAGAAGCGCCAAGATCGAGGCTGGACGACGATGACGTCGGCGGCGGTGTGGCGGTGGCGTTGGGCAATGGCGGCCTTGGTGCAGCGGCGGCCCGATCCGGGCGGCGGCGGTGGCCTTTGATATGAGTGCTAGTGATGAGTGAAAGCACTGTTATACTCCTTCCCTGACTGATCCTGCTGCTACTGAATACTATGAAGATTCTTGAGCAATAGGAAGCGAAGAGCACCACTGGACTGAACATATCTCTTCTTAAAGTATATCCACATTTACTTGGTTGAAGTATGATACTCTAGACCCATCCTCAAAGAAACATCAAAACTTAGAACAAGGTCAGTCATGACATATCATCCTATTTCTGCTAAGCCTTTACTGCCTCAACATTAACCTTCTTCGGATCAGGAGGATCATCAGTCAAATGAGAGACCAAACCATAACCCCTAAGAGCAGTTTTGACTAAGAAGGCCCATGCTCGATAGTTCAACCCGTCGAGACGGACGGCGGTGAACACAAGAGATGAACTGCCTCCAAACATCGAGTCAGACTTGGCCATCTTGATGGACTACAACCACACAGCAGCAACACAATAGCAATCACAGCAATCACCAAGCTGCGCCACTCAGATCAAGCAATCAAAAGCAGCAGACAAGACAACAGTAGTAGTAGCATCAACAGCAGAGCAACAGCAGTGGTAGAGCAAGAGCAGTACCGAGCAGCAGAGCATCAACAGCAGCAGCGCGAGGACGAGCGGATCAAGTGGTCAGAGCAGCTGCACGGGAGGAAGAGCTATGGTCGTCGTCGACGTCAACGAGGTCTAGCCTGCCGGCCCAGAGGAGGCGGTAGCATAGAGGTGGAAGCGTCGTTGACGAAGATGAGCTCTAGGCGCCAGATCTGTCGCAGAGGTGGCAAGGACAACGTCAGATCCGGACGAGGACGATCTCTAGGTGCTGGATATGTCGCAGAGGCGGTGAGGACGACATCGTAGCAGAGGCGGACGACAAGCACTCGGGGGAGTTAGCTCCAAGCGACGAGGAGACGAGGAGCTCGAGGACAAATCCGGAGGCTAAGAGAGGAAGACATGGGCTAAGAGAGGGAGATAATATACAACAATCTTAACAGTAATGTGTTTAGACCTCGAACAGTAGAACTAGTGAGTAGCGACTAGACTATGGTCTTGTGCGATGTATCCTATATTATGTCATGTTGCTGGACAAGATTATCTTTATATCTCATCTATTATTTTATTTCTTAATGGTATGTTGCATTGAAGGTTATTGTGTAGTGACCAAGGATTCATTCAAGGATCTAAGGTCAAGTCACATTTTGACATTTTGTTGGGTAAGTCATCCTTTCTTTATTTGGAATTTCTCATATAACCTGGAACTGTAAATCTGCAATTTAATGATTAGTAACAATATTGTCTACATGATTTATTTGCGTAGACTAAGGAGGAATTGAGGAGCTCGACCGGCCCGAAAAATGACTATTGGCAAGGAATACATAGTTTTCATCAAGGTAATCTCATAGTTTCAATCTCTCATAACCTCTTTACATTTTCCTAATTTTTAAATACATACATACTCGCCGTATCGATGTATCCTTGTTTTTATGAAATTGTGTATCGCCGTATCTGTATCGCCGTACCAATATCGCGTATCGGGACAACATAGGTTAGGAGTTATGGATGCACAGGGATGATGCGATCCATCATCCGCACCATTCCCATGATCCCATCTCTAGAAGTTGTTTAAGAGGTTTGCTGATAGATTAACCCTTGTGAAACACAGATGGTGACAAATGGCTTCTGCCTTTCTAATTTTTTATCACAACACACACACACCCCAAAAAAAAACACCACAAAAAAAAAGAATTATACACATATCAATTTTTCAATCTAGAACAAGGATGTGTAAAGTGCTACTTAATAGCCACAAAGACTATTGCAAGGTTTGATTCTTACTTGACACTTTACCGGAAATGTGAAAAGATGATGACCCTTGAGTCCTTTGAATTTTTTTTGTCTGCATCAAGATAACCATTACCGAGATTATCACGGTAAACTTAATAAATTTTGCTCTGGTTTAGTTCATGAGAGGGTAAATCAGAGGTTGGAATGATATGGTTGAAGTCAATGAAAAGTTTAAAACAGAAGGCTCAAGGCTCTTCCTAGGAGACATGCACATCTGAATTGTGATACAATCATGTGTACGGTGTACCCACTCAAAGCAGGTAGAATAGTACTGCATTTACCAGCATACAAGTGTCAAGTGTTCTGATAACATGAAATAACTGAACAGCTAAGGTTACGAACATAGCACTCCTATACTACAAAAGAATTACCATTCTTACATATTACAAGTAAACAGAACAGTATCATTGGCATGCACGTAATGCTATACAGAAAGCCAGCTCCAAGCATGAGGTTACAGATTTTATGATGACAGATTGGGCTATTAGTTGTCCTGAAGAATGCGTGAATTTTATCACACTGAACAGTGCACATTATACATCTACCCATCATCAAGTTAACTGGACAAAATATGTACCACATTACGAAAGCAGAAAGTTGCTTACGGAAGTGATCGACCAACACTTCTTCCAATTTCTGTACTTTTGGACTGGGTACACCTTGAGATAAGATGTTCTCCATCATTTTCTTTGCTTTTGAGAAGGTTTCATCCCTTGCGAGCATATTCCACGATGACCTTCAATAAACAAGAACCATGATAAATATGAGCGTACATGAAAGGCTTACTTGCGAAACTAGATAAAGGATGCACAAAATCCAGGGGGGGAAATAGCTCCCTCGGAGTATTGATTAATTTATTCTTAATACAACTCCAATAGCCATTGGTATCAGGTTCTAGGTTTAAGTTCCTTGAATAGCCATTATAAGTGCCAATGGTTACACAATCTTGAAGAAATCCAACTGGAATTTTCATAGACTCAGAAAGGATGAGCATCTGAGCAGGATAGGTGGAGATAATTTCATTCCGGTGCTTATTACATATATCGATCAGACTACAAAAGTACATCTATCTTCAGAAGTGAATGGAGCAGCTCAAACGCAACTAAGCTGCACTGACCCACCCTGAATTCTCAATATGCTGATATATTACATGTAATTATCAACACTACGGACTACTACTGCTTTGAAAAAATAAGACCCGTCAAAGATTTGCTTGCTCAAAAGATCCTTACTTAGGAGCCTAATTATGCACTAGTGGGCCTGCGGCGCGCTTGCGCGCCATGCGCGCGAGTCACGCCCTGGTGGGGCCCGCGAGAACACGTGCCGAAGCCACGCCCGCAAAAAATCTCGTGCGAACGCGCGCTGTGCGTGGGGCCGCGCGTGGAGAGGGCTGCGCTGCGCGTTCGGCAAGCGCGAAGGCAAAATTCGTGACGGATCCGACGGCTGAGAAATGAAACAAAGAACATCCGACGGTCAAAAAAAATTGCCGACGTGGCCTAGCTAGCTGCGCCCCAAACCTCCCACCATTTACCCTGTAAGGATTACTCATCACATACAAGTAAAATCTTGTGATAAAAATGCGTGTAGACAATACCCTTTTTTCCACTTGGCTTCAATCGACTGATTCACTGGCTTGATTCCATGGCTTCAATCGACTGATTCACTGGCTTGATTCCATGGCTCAAAAGCATCTTACTTATGCTACAAAGTGAGCAAAGAGCTGCAAAAGATTTACCAATTTGCTTTTTCGTTGCGGGAGGAATATTTGGTGGGGGTGCTTGGTTGAATTTTTTCCTTAAAGTGAGCAATTGATGTGAGCTCCACTGGCAACAATAGGTAACCAATTAATGATGCACATGAGTAGCAAAATCAGAAGTTAGTGCACGAGCAGCAAATCATCAGGATGCCAGTGGTTTAATACTTCATCTGATGTGAATGCATGTAAAGATGATGATTGATGTATTAAAGAGAATGAGAAACATACATTTGCGGCATCCCTATTATCGATTACCCCTGCAGCACGCAATTGAACAAGATGTGGACGTATAACATCCAGAAGGATGTCATTGACTTGATCTGTATCACTGCCATCAGGAACCTGCACTGAAACAAGTAACTTTCACCGAACAGAACAAACAGTGTATAACCAATTTACCACAGTTTATGCACACCTTTAGAAGTTCAACTGTACGCGTGTGAACATATCGGCTAACTTCAGGATCATTTTCATCACAGTGAACCAACTCTGAAATGCATAAATTGTTGATAACACCTTGGATATCTGGATGCTTTGCTGAATGACAACGCAGTATAAGATTGTAAAATTAGAAAGTGTCTTCATTTTTACACAAGTACTTCTATTTTAATGTACAGAGACTTACATCCTGGTGTAGCAGTCAAAGCTAAAATCCTTAACCGCACACGAGCTGCCACCAACTGTCAATAGCAGAAAATAAAGACTGAACACGCAGAAGCGAAAAAGCACAAATACAACTAATTTACTGATGTCGTCATCAATTACATGAGTTTGATAATGGAGCAAAACCCATGACGACAAAAAAATATAAGAGAGGAGTTTTGTAAAGTGCAGAAAGATGAATAAAATACGTGAACATAAAACATGCCTCACGAACAGCAACAAAGTAAGAATGATTTCCCGAAGCTCGATGAGCTTCATCTATGACTAAGCAAACTAGTTGTTTCACCATGCATATACCTGTTAAAAGCAAACTTCATAATGTCAGATCAGATAATAACTGAAGAAATAATAACAGCAAAATCAGAGTGGACAAGAAAGTATGCAAAGAAACTTGACAAACCACTAAAGGGCCTACTGTAGGTAATCTAGTTCTGAAGTGGTCAATCCAAACATAAATCGGGGCAATAATATTAAATGAAAAGGTGGCAGAGAATGAATAGAGCTAGTGTGGAATGAGAAAGTAAAGTATCTAGTTATGAGTTATGACATGGTTTCCTGAGGTAAGCTTTAGTATTTGGACCTATTTTGATGCTGTGTGTGTTAATAGTATTGTACATTCTCTCTCTCTCTTTCTTGGCCTATGTGTCCCATGTAGCCCATGAGGCTCATGTAATCCATATCTATATATAACCTCTCAATAATGAATAAGACACACAATTGTGAATAGAAAAATCTCTCTCCCATAATCTAACATGGTATCAAAGCTCGTCTACCGAAACCCTAACCCTATTTCCTAAAATCACCGCCGCTGTCTTTGCTAGCATCCTCTGCTCGGGCCGACGAGCCCGACATCGCCTCCTCTAGAATCATCCGAATTGGCGCCGCACGCCGGCCTCCTCCTGCCACCGCGGGATCCTCCGCACGCTGGATCCGCGTCGCAAGTTGGAGCAAAGACGCCGCCGCCACCGTAGGATCCTCACCTCTACTCTGAAGGCGACGCGACACCGCCTCTCCGCAGGATCCTCGCCTCCTCCGGATCTACGCCTCTGCTCCATCGCCGCCGACTCGATCCTCCTCCGACGTAGCCTCTCGGCACCTCTGCTCTGAAGGCGAGGCAACGCCGCCTCTCCGACGACACCACCTCATGCCGCCTCTGCTCTGAAGGCGACGCGCCGCCTCTGCTTCGTCGTCGCTTGGGCTCGAGGACTCCTTCTGCTCTGGCGACCTTGCAACCTGATCGCCAGCCTCCTCGCCACCTGGTTGTGCTCCGCCCGACTGTGCTTCTGCCTACTACTTGGTACTACTCTAGCTCTACACTACTGGTGATGCTACTGTTGATCTGCTGCTCAGTACTACTCTGTTGTGTTAGCTTGTTGTGTTTTGAATCATGATCTCCAGCTATTGCCCTTGGTGTTGGTACTACTGAGATTGTTGCTTGGTGCTAGTGTACTTGATCCTATCATGGCACTGAGATTTGGAACACTATGCACAGTCACTCATCAGGGGACTCTTTCCACCCCTCACTTCGCAGTTTCATATGTCTCATTTGTCCCTCACGCTCTCCATGAATCTCATCTATGTCGGGTAGCTCACAAATATTAAATACTTTGTTGGGTTCGATGATAGCTCTTGCTTTGTGCAAGATCGTCGAACAAGAGTTGTCATCAGTACAGGTCATTGTCAGAGAGGTTCTGCAAGGCTCTATGTTCTTGATCGTCTGAGTCTCCCTTTATCCTCCATTTCTGGTATTGCTCCTGCTCCTATTCCTTTATCCTTTGTTGTTGGTCAATCTACTCATTGTCCTTTTGCACCTACTTTTGTTTGCATGTCTTTTCCTCAATAGCATCATCGCTTAGGGCACTTGTGTGGCTCACGTCTCTCTATCTTGATTCATCAAGGTGTTCTTGGTCCTGTTTCTGCTGACACAAAATTTCAATGCAAGGGTTGTATACTTGGCAACCAAGTACAACTCCCATATCCTTCCAGCTTTTCTCGGTATAATCGTCCCTTTGATTTGGTCCATTCAGATGTTTAGGGTCCTTTTCCTTTTGCTTCGAAGGATGGTCACAGTTACTATGTCATCTTCATTGATGACCATACTCGATACACTTGGATCTACTTCATGAAACACCTTCGCAGTTGATTTCTATCAATCAGTCTTTTGCTCAGATGATTCATACTCAATTCTCTTCTGCCATCTGTGTTTTTCGTTCTGACTCTGGAGAAGAGCATCTTTCATCAGTCTTTCATTAGTTCCTCTCTTCTATGGGTACTCTTCCTTAGCTCTCGTGTCCTGGTGCTCATGCTAAAAATGGTGTTGCTAAGCGCAAGCACCGTCACATCATTGAGACTGCTCGTACTCTTCTCATTTCTTCCTTTGTTCCTTCTCACTTCTGGGGGGAATCAGTCTCTACGGTAGTCTATCTCATCATCTGTCAACCCTTCTTTGAAGCTTCAGGGCAAGTATTCTGGTGAGATCCTGTACAGAGCACCTACTCGCTATGACTATCTTCGTGTCTTTGGTTGTGTCTGCTATGTCCTTCTAGCATCTCGTGAGTGCACAAAGCTGAGCCCTCAGTTAGTTGAGTGTGTCTTCCTGGGTTATAGTCCTAAGTATAAAGGTTATCGTTGCAATGATCCCTCAGCATGTCACATTCGCATCTCTCGCGATGTGACCTCAGTCCTCTCCTCCACTTGACCCTCCAGCCAGTACCACAGACTCTGGTGATCATTCTACTACATTGCGATATGCCCTACGTGATCGTTCCTCTATTCAGGAGAGAGATGGGGGTTTTCTCATGCATGTGTAGTATATGAGCCAAGTACCTATCAGGAAACAACCAGTATACCTGAGTGGCAGTTGGCTATGACTGAGGAGCTTACAGCATTAGAGTGTACAGTCACTTGGGATCTTGTCCGCTACCATCTGGAGCTAAACTTATAACTTGCAAGTGGGTGTACAAAGTAAAGAATAAGTTAGATGGTTCAGTGGAGAGATACAAGGCATGCCTTGTTGCAAAGGTTTTCAATAGGCTTATGGTCAAGATTATGATGAAACTTTTGCTTCAGTTGCTCATATGAGTATTGTCTGAACTCTCGCTGTTGTAGCAGTACGCTCATGGACTATATGTCAGATGGATGTCAAGAATGTTTTTTTCTTCATGGTGATCTACATGAGGTCTATATGCAACCACCCCCAGTTGTTGAGGCTCCTACATGCCATGTTTGTCGTCTTAGATGTACTCTATATGGCCTCAAGCAGGTTCCTCGTGCTTGGTTCGAACGTTTCAGTTCTGTGATTCGAGTTGCTGGTTTCACTTCAAGTGAGTATGACTCTGCCTTGTTTATTTACACTTCTCAGTGGGGTCGTACTTTACTTTTATTATATGTAGATGATATACTAATCACAGGAGATGACATGGATTATGTGGCTTTTGTCAAGAAGAAATTGAGTGAACAGTTTATGATGTCAGATTTGGGACCATTGAGCTATTTTCTTGGAATTGAGGTTCATTGTTATAGTGACAGATACTACCTCTCTCAACATCGCTACGTTCAAGATTTGCTTGCTTGCTCTGGTATGATTGATACTCGCAATGCTGTCACACCCATGGAGCTCCACCTGTAGCTTCAACCTACAGACGGTGTACCGCTAACAGCTCCTTCCCGCTATCGTCAACTAGTTGGGACCCTTGTTTATCTCACTATCACCAGGCCAGACATTACTCATGTTGTTCATGTGCTTAGCCAGTTTGTCAATGCTTCCACCTCAATTCACTATGGCCATCTCTGATGTGCCGATACGGTTGCCAAGCCGAGTACCGGCATCCCAATACGTATCGGGCACGAATATGGCCCCGATACGTATCGGGAAGTATCGGAAACGTTTGTGTTTTAAAAAAAGAAAATAAATACCGCACTGACGTCTGGCGGAGATCTGTTGTCTGACCCAAAAAAGCCCAACCCAAAAAACTCATTCCTAGCCCAACCACACAGCCCATCACCGAGCGATGCCCTAACCCTACTCCTTGCCCCTGCGCTACACCTCCCTCTCGTGCGCCTCCAGTCTCGACTCTCGTGCGCCTCCAGTCCAGAGCTCCGTGCGCCTCCCAACGACCAGCGGCCTTTGGCGCTCCCTCCTCCGCAATACCCCAAGTAGCCAGGTGTGTTTCCTGTTCCCTTCTCTGTTCACTTCTCTTCTCTCAGATCTTGTAGCAGGCAGTAGCTAGAGCTCCATGCCTAAGAACAGTGCGACTTGCTACTGGGAATTCACTACAGATGAACTGGGAATTGACAGAGCTCCATTTGGGGATGTTATGATTACAGATGAACTATGGTCTGGGAATTGACTATCATCACCAATTCACTACTCTTGTTGAAGAAGTTTTAGTAGCAAGTCGTACTGAATTAGTACGACTTGCTACTAAAATTGATAGAGCAGTACAGTAGGGCAGTGTTGTATCAGTTATCACCAATTCACCTTTGAGTCTTTGACTAATGTATGTAGGGCAGGGCAATACAGTAGGGCAATGCTATATCACCAATTCACCTTTGACTAATGTCTGTTCAACTCACTTTCGTTAGGTCTTTTTTGTGCAATATGAAGTGTTTCAACACACCACCACTCCCCGTGAACCAGATTGTAGATGCAACTAAACCTCTTTGGAGGCATGTCATTTAATTGGAAAGAACTGGTGGTAGTGGAGGAAATGCGAAATCCAAATGTCGCTATTGTGATTTTATCATCCATGGGAGCTACTGCAGAGTTAAAGCACATTTGTTGAAGATTTCAAATTGTGGTGTCAAGGCTTGTCCAAAGGTGATAGTGCCGATACTACAACAACTTCGTGATGAAGTTGCTGCAGCAGAGGCAACAACATCAAATGCTACAAGAAGAGTTCTCTTGCCAGGGGGAAATACCTCAAGCAACGAAGGAGGCAATGGCAGCCAAATGGGAGTTGTTGCAAATGCAAAGAAAAGGAAGGGGCAACTGTCAATTGACAAGAGTTTTGATCTTGGGCTTTGAAGCACCATGGAAGCTCTTGTTGCGAAAGCATTTTATACTGCGGGCTTGCCATTTAATCTTGCAAGAAACTCATATTGGCGAGAAATGATTATGTATGCTTGCAACAACTCTCTTAATGGATATGTCCCTCCTGCATACAATAGGATAAGGACAACTATTCTTCAACAAGAGAACACATGTTGAAGGCATGTTGGTACCAATTAAGACAACATGGAGCACCAAGGGAGTTAGCATTGCTTCCGATGGGTGGTCTGATGCACAACGGCGACTACTAATAAATTTTCTAGTTGTAATAGAGGGTGGACCTGTGTTCTTACGGGCTATTAACACAGAAGGTGAGGTGAAGAATAAGGACTACATAGCTGAGAAGATGTTTGCTATGATTGAAGAAGTCGGTGCGAAGAATGTTGTCCAAGTGATTACCGATTATGCTCTAGTTTGCAAAGCTGTAGGTATGATCATTGAACAAAAGTAAACTTAGCATTGAAGAATATATGTGCTGGAAAGAGTCTTGATGGTACCATTCACGAAGAATTTCAATGGATTATGGATGTTGCAGGGGATGCTACCATAATAAAAAATTTCATCATGAATCACAGCCTAAGGTTGGCTATGTTTAATGAGTTTAGTAAATTAAAATTGCTTGCTATTGCTGAAACAAGGTTTGCATCTATTATTATCATGTTGAAGAGGTTTTATTTCATCCGATCAGCTCTTAAGCAAATGGTCATTTGTGACATGTGGGACACTTACAAGGATGATAGTGTGGGCACGGCACAGTTTGTGAAAGAGAATATTCTTAATGATGTGTGGTGGGGTAATGTGAAGCATCTTATTGAGTTCACAGAGCCCATTTATTCGATGCTACGTGAAGTCGACACCGACAAGTCATGCCTACATTTGGTCTATGAGATGTGGGATAGCATGATAAGAGATGATTAAAGATGCCATTTATAAATGGGAAGGAAAATAACCCCATGAGGATTGTTTTTTCTACTCCGTTATTCACAACATTTTAGCGGATCGATGGGGCAAAAGCAACACCCCACTCCATTGTTTGGCACACCCACTCAATCCAAGGTAAATAGTGATTTCTTCTTTCAACTTGCTTCAATTGACTAGTTTAATTTGTGCAAGCAGCCAAGCATCATACTTGAATTTGATTCTATATTTTTGTTTCTTTCAATCTTTATCATTTGATCATTTCCTTTGGTAGATAGTATACTGAATCATGGATTCAAGGAGGTCCTAACCATCAATTCCCCCATGATGATAATGAGAATAACAAAAATGTTTTGAAGTGCCTGAAGAAGTTCTTTCCCATTAATGAACAATACAGAAAATTGAAAGCACAGTTTGCAAATTCTCTCAATTTGGAGAAGGATTTGATTCATTCGAATCAATTGAGGATAGAGCTCATCTTAAACCAAAGCAATGGTGGAGCATGCATAGAGGTTCAGCCTAGAGTTGAGAGTGTTGGCTTTGAAATTGCTTGGGCAACCATCATCATCTGCTTGCTGTGAAAGGAATTGAAGTACCTATGGTTTCATTCATAGCATGAAGAGAAACAAGATGAATCCTGAACGTGCGGAAGATTTGGTATTTGTGCACACCAATCTACGCCTTCTCTCATGAAAATCAGAAAAATGTCATCATGGACCTACAAGGATGTGGGATTTTGGAGCAGATAACTATGAAAGTTTTACTAGTGGCGTGGGCATCCTTGAGATTGCTAATCTCTCACTTGATGAGCCAGAGTTGGAAGTGGAATTATGTGAAGATGCAACAAGAGATGATGATGCTGAAACTACTATGGATGAGTGTGAAGAATAGGTGTTCTAATATGCTTATCTGATTATGTTTTGTTTCTTTATGTTCATTGTTCAACTATGTTATAGACCCTTATGGTTTTTATCAGTTTGTGACTACGGACTGGGTGTGCTTGAATTATGTAATATAAACTATCTATCTATGTTCTATCATTAGTTACTACAATTTATCATTCGCTTACAAGTTACAAGTTACAAATAAGTGCTTAAGAGGCAACCATCGGCAACGGTTATCAAGACATCAACTCATCATCAAGATTATCCTTGTCATGCAGAAGTTGTCTTCTATTGACTATTGTTCATTTCATCTTGACATACATGCTACTATAAGGCCCATAACTAATGATGTTGCGTTTCTATTTGCAAGATACAATGATACATTGATAAATTTACATATATGTTGGACAAATGGAGTAAAAGTCTACAATTTCCACTTGTATATGCTCCCTAGGATATTTCTATACATTGCTGGACAGCTGAAGTAAAGGTAAATCCTTGACTGAAACTCGTCAAGTATTGTATTTCATATTTTTACTATTTTTAATATATATATATATATACATCTGTATCGCCGTATCGGGTTTTTTGAAGAAATGGTGTATCGCCGTATCCGTACCGCCATACCGGTATCGTGTATCAGTGCATCATAGATGGCCATATTCTTCGTGTGCTGAGATACCGTCCAGACATTTGTTCTATGCCAGTTCGAGTTAGCTCCACACTTACTCTGACTACACTTGGGCTAGTGATCCTGCTAATCGTTGATCTATCACTGACTACCGCATCTCTCTTGATACTTCGCTCATTGTCTGAAAGTCCAAAAAGCAGACTGCAGTGTCACGCTCTAGTGTAGAGGCCGAGTTTCGAGCCCTTGGCGCTACCACCTCATTGATCGTTTGGCTTCAATGGCTCTTGGCTAATCTTGATATTCATTGTGATAATACTACACCTCTGTTTTGTGACAATACAAGTGTCATTCAGATTATTAGTGATCCAGTCAAGCATGAGTTGACAAAGTACATTAGTGTTGACAAAGCACATTAGTTGTTGATGTATCCTTCACACGGTCTCATTGTCAGCAGTTGACCATCGACCTCCAGTATGCACCCTCAAAGCTACAAGTTGCATATTTCTTCACTAAAACTCGGACTAGAGAACAACATCGACTTCATCTACTCAAACTCAGTGCATCAAATCCTCCTGATCCACCTTGAGTTTGAAGGGGGTGTTAATAGTATTGTACATTCTCTCTCTCTCTCTCTCCCCATGTGGTAATCCTATGTCTATATATATCCTCTCAATAATGAATAAGATGCACAGTTGTGAATAGCAAAATCCCTCTCCCATAATGTAACAGTGTGGACATTTGTATACGTTCATTATGCACAAAATACTACTTTCTTTGGTGCCTAACTCCATTTCAATGGAGGCTCTAATGCACCTGCATTTTCAGTATACAAAAAAAATTTGTGTGGTTCTTTTCATGTTTGGTTATCAATCTAAATCAACAAATGAACCTTCAAATGACAAAGTATAATAACAAAAAGGCACAACAAAAGATTAATAAAGAATACCAGAAACATTGAGAGAAAATCACCAGACTGTATATCATTCTCAAGAATTTGTGGAGTGACAAAAAACACTCTTTTAGATTTCCAAAAACTTGATCGCTTCGAAGGGCTTAGATTCCCTTTCATATCAATCGTCCACTTCTGCAAAACAAGTAAATCTCATTAATTCCCAGCACCGGCAGAGAAAAATGTGCTAATCTTTAACTGGCACCAAACAAGCTTGAATATCTGCACCATAAATTTTAATACCTGCGGTATACCCACTGTATTATGACATGCCTCAATTTGCTGAGTAACAAGAGGACGCGAAGGGGCAGTAAATACTATTTTACCTTAACTTTTCAAATTCATCAGATAAGAAGAGCAATTTGTCAGCAAGTACCTTCTGTAAAAGTTCAACATGAAATACAACATAGGATAGGTAAAAGGTTCCAGTTTGGTACCAAAAATTACCTTCAGGAAACCATCTAAAGTAGTTATACATCACTACCGCTGCAATAAAAGTTTTGCCAGGTCCAGTCGGGAAAGCCACTAGTGATTAGTAAACAAAGCCTTTTGGGCAATATATCGTTGGTACTCTCGGACTTCTATATTAGCTGCAACACATGAACAAAAGCCAAACAAATTACAAAGCTCACATTTGCAACTTGGATTGGACAACTAATTATCTAGCGAAAGTGCAAGCCCTTGAAATATTTACAAAGAAGACTATAAGTAGAACAAAACAGAATCTTCGATAGAAGTTTTAGAGGCTATTTTCTGATTTGCTTAATGTCATTGTTTCATCATTTGTATCTGAGGAATGGAACTTTGCACATCCATGTTGGAACCCAGGAATTTCCATATGGAGCTAGGTGGCTATCCAAGTGCTAAAAGAATCAAGGATTTCCCAGTAGAGATAAATAACCCAAGGTCTAGATAGGCAAATAAAATTTCTGCACATCAGCAATTCACATTTCATGCACCATCTAGTACAACACGTAGTATATCTGATTCAGCCTATACTAGAATAATGCTACAATAACAATTCATAAAGCCAAAAATAGTGTTGTATCTTGAAAGGAAATTAACGTATGTACCTTGTTTGCCAGATGCATAAACAAAGTACTAGACTCAAGCAACTAAACAATTTTGACATCTACCGATACTTATGTTTGTTTTTTTTATCTAAATCTCAAAAATGAAATGAGGTGTTCGGTGTTTAAGATGCCTCTTCACCCATCTTGGGTTGGTGCTAGTATTCTCTTCTTCTATTAATGAATTGAGGCAAAGCTCTAGTTTGAAATTCAAGTGTCTAATACGTGAAGCTCAACACCAAGAAAATCCCAGCCCAAGAAAAGCCCAGCCCAACATCAAACTCAACCCTAGGAATCATGCCCTCCTCCTCCATGCGCTCGACACAGGAGCAGACGCCCCAGTGCCCCTCGCCTCCAAGCCATTTGTGTCGCCGCAGCGCCTCCTCCCTCCACCGCTACTCCTCCCTCTCCGCTGTCCCTCCCCCTGCCGCCGCCCCTCCTCCAACCCTGTCGCCCCTCTCTGCCGCCACCACCCCTCCTCCCGTTTGTCAGGATCGACGGCTTCAGAGTTCAGCACCAACAGGAAAATCGGTGGTAAATTTCAGATAAAACGGCGCACGAAAGGGAAAGTGTATCTGATGCTAATAGAATTACAACTAGGGCTAATTGTTTGTCTTTTTCCTCCTTCTCATTTCCAACACAGCTGGTTATATAATCCAATTTTAACCCGAAGGTTTTACAGCCCGTTAAAAGTAAAGTAAATTCTAAAACACAGTTCTGAAAGAAAGGAAAAAACGACAATAGTGCTGACGCCAACAGTAACCATGAAAGGAAATAAGAGCCGTCCGATCAACTTTAAGATTAACGCCAACTTGAACTGAAAGGGAAAACGTTTCAGCCTGTTATGAAGATCCAACGGTGTAGAACATGGTCCGATCAGCCCACTCCAGATCCAATGGCCTAAACCTTGGTCCGATCGGCACACATACGATCTAACGGTTAACAACAAAATCGACGAAACGTTATCCTCTCTGCCGACTTCTCCATCAGCTGAAACTTCGACGACTTAAACATCAGGTTTTCAGACTCTCTGAATTTCTGGAGGCTGACATTCCCTTCCCCTTGAAAACCTCCTTGTCCTCAAGGTGCGAAATTTGGAAAAATGCTCCGGATGAATGCTACATCTTCCCAGGTCGCATCCTTAGGTCCCAGGTTCAACCACTGAATCAACCACTGCGCTACAGGCTCATTTCGGCGAGGTATCACCCTTCTGTCCAGAATAGCCATTGGCTCGGTTTTTATCTTGCCATTGTTCCCGGCCAGAGGTAATCTGCGAATTGGGACGGCATGAGGTCCAAGATGCTTCTTCAATTGACTAACATGAAAAACCGGGTGAATAGCAGCCTGTTCTGGAAGTTGCAGCTTGTATGCTACTTGACCAATTTTCTCCAAAACTCTAAAAGCACCATAGAATTTAGATCTAAGCTTCAATGAACCCCTTATACCAAATGCGTTTTGCCGATACGGTTGCATCTTGAGGTAAACCATGTCCCCTACTTCAAGTTTCCTCTCAGACTGAGACCGATCGGCAAAATGTTTCATCCTCTCCTGAGCCTTATGCAGATTACTTTTCAGCTGCTCTAGCATTTGAGTTTTTTGCTGTATTGTCATCCTTGCCTCCTCCGATACCCCACTTGGCAGAGTAAACTCCCCAACTTGTGGAGGAGGGTAGCCATATAATGCTTGGAACGGAGTGATCTTCAAAGAGGTGTGATAGGTTGTGTTATACCACCATTCCGCAAAGGTTAACCAATTCATCCATTCCTTTGGTTCTTGGAAAGTCATACTCCTTAAATAAGATTCTACACATTGGTTAACTCTCTCCGTTTGCCCATCCGTTTGAGGATGATAAGCACTACTCAATCGCAAGGATACCTTCATTATCTTGAAAATTTCTTAGAATAAATGACTAGTGAATACTCGGTCCCGATCCGTCACAATAACAATTGGCATTCCATGTAACTTGAATATATTGTCCATAAAAATCTGAACCACTTGTTGTACTGAGTATGGGTGTGACAAAGGTAAGAAGTGTGCATATTTAGTGAATCTATCAACCACCACCAAAATGACCTCTTTGCCTTGTGACTTGGGCAATCCCTCAATGAAGTCCATACTGATATAAGCCCATGCCATGTCTGGAATTTCCAATGGATTCAACAATCCTGGGATATGAATATGTTCAACCTTGGTAATTTGGCAAACCGGGCACTCCATAATCAACTTTTCCACTTCTTTCTTTAACCTCGGCCAGTAAACAATTTTTTAACCCTGTGATAGGTTGCTCGTCTCCCTGAATGCCCTCCTATAGGTGAGGAATGAAAAGACTCCAGAATTTTGGATCTACTTTCATTTCCAAGGCCCACATATATTCTGCCTTTGTATCGAACTACACCAGATTCCAATACATAATCTGTCCCTCCTTGAAACTGACCTTCCACCCACAATTTCGCATACAATGGGTCATTATGATAACTACCCTTCACATCCTCCACCCAATCAGGAATGACAGTCACAATAGCTTGGCAACTTTCCTCACCTTCCATCGAACCATTGTCCCTTCTAGACAAAGCATCCGCCGCCAAATTTTCTTTCCCTTTTTTATACTCCACTTTATAATCAAATTCCAGTAGCTTGAGAAGTAATTTGTGTTGTATTCCCTCCACTAACCTCTGAGTTGTAATGAATTTAAGACTCTTCTGATCTGTCCTTATCACCAATGGATTACCCAATAAATAGTGTCTCCATTTTCTCAAAGCCTCTAATATAGCCATAGCTTCCTTCTCATAAATAGACTGAGCTGCTGCTCTTACTCCCAATGTCTTGCTGTAGTAAGCAATCGGTTTACCCTCTTGCATTAAAACTGCCCCCAATCCAGTACCACAAGCATCTGCTTCTAAAACAAATGGTTTGGAGAAATCTGGTAGTGCAAGAACTGGACAAGTAGTCATAGCTTTCTTAAGAGTGTCAAAAGCTATGGCCTGTGCTTCCTCCCATTTAAACGCGTCTTTCTTCAAAACATCAAAGAGCGGTTGACAAATTTTTCCATACCCTCTTACAAATCTTCTATAATACCCTGTCAATCCCAAAACCCCCTTCAATTTGGTGACTGAATTTGGAACTGGCCAATTCATCACATCAGCTATTTTCCTTGGATCCGTAGCTACTCCAGACCCACTGATCACATAACCCAAATACCCAATTTCAGTCAATGCAAAACAGCACTTACTTCTTCTTGCACTTAGTTGATTCTGCCTCAATATTTGCAAGGCTTGATGTAGATGATCTATATGGTCTGCTAAGCTCTTGCTATACACCAAAATATCATCAAAGAATACAAGTATATATTTCCTCAACTGTTTACTGAATACCTGGTTCATTAAAGACTGAAATGTAGCTGGGGCGTTGGTTAGCCCAAAAGGCATGACCGTATACTCATAATGGCCCAAATGAGTCCTGAAAGCCGTTTTATGGATATCTTCTTCCTTCATTCTGATCTGATGATACCCTGACCGTAAGTCCAACTTAGAAAAAACCGTTGCCCCATGTAACTCATCCAATAAATCCTCAATAATCGGCATTGGAAACTTGTTCTTGATCGTCATCGAATTCAGTTGTCGATAATCAACGCATAATCTCCTGGATCCATCTTTCTTTCTCACCATTATAGCGGGTGAGGAATAAGGGCTCACACTTGTTCTGATTTCTTTTGACTGCAGCAATTGGTTGATAATGTTTTCCATTGCATCCTTCTGGTGATGTGGCGTTCGATACGGCCTGATATTAGGAGGATCAACGTTGCTCTTTAATGGTATACTGTGGTCGCAATCCCTACTAGGCGGCAATCCGGTTGGTTCCCTGAACACATCTTCATACTGTAATAGCAATTCTTGTACTTCGGCTGGTAAATCTGCAGAAACCTGGTCCTCCGACTCTTGAACCCAATTAATCTGAATCATGCAGCTTAGAACTTCTTTTTTAAAGAGTTTCTCCAACTTGGTTGCACCCACTATGCAATGTTTATCCGGTATTGTATAATCCTTAAGTGTAACAATCTGTCCAGCTTTGTTCAACGACATTTCTCTCGTTTTCAGATTTAACCCGATTGGGCTATGGTCATATATCCAATCAGCTCCAAGTATAGTGTCATAATTTCTGAGGTTCAGTAACCGGAAAGTAGTGGCAAAAGGATATCCCTGCACACTGTAAGATATCTCTTGATTTAAACTTGATCATAATTCTCCTCCACTACCACGGTCACCTTACATGTTGGTTTTGTCTGCAGACTTGCATTCACTCCTAACCGCGAATTCGTAATCCATGAATGTACTGGAGCTACCACTGTCCACTAGCATCACTGCAGGTTTTCCTCCAATCATTGTCCTCAGCGAAAAAGTTGCTGGACCTGAAATTCCACTGACAGCTTGACTGAAAATAACCAAAAGCTGCTCTTTTGCCTGCCTCTCTTCAATCTCCTCAGGACTTCCCGGTGTGGTAATAAATCCTTGCTCCTTTGTCATCTCCGAATCTTCTGGGTCCTCCACTCCGTCTTCCTCACCTTGCATCAGGATAGCATGAATAGCCCTTTTAACCTTGCATGTCAGATTGTGGCCTGGAACCCATGGCTCATTACAATGCCAACAGGTTCGCTTGTTGCCTTCCAGAATGTTTTTCTTTCCCTTATCTATTACTTCAGCAGTCACTCCTCGAACTGGTCCATTTCTGAATGTAGTGGTTGTTTTACTCTTGTTGATGGATCCTGAGTGAATATTTTTCTTTGCCTGCACTGCTTTTTCCTCCAATTTCGCAAGCCAATATGCTTCTAACAGCCCATTTGGTTGGTGCATGCTAACCCCGTACTTAACCTCTTCCTTCAACCCTCCAATGAAGCAGCTCAATAGAAAAGACTCTTGTAAGTATGGATGATCCCGCCTTACTAACTCCACACACTTTTCATAGTAGTCAATATATTTGCTAACACTGCCAATGTGCTTCATATTTTGCAATCTCTCCACAGCTTCATGCGCACTGGCTTCAGAAAAACGGTCGGCCAACATCGCTCCCAGCTGCTGCCAGTTCAGGATTTGCAAAGGTATGCCAATTCCTTTAAACCAAGTGTGTGCCTTCCCTGCAAAATGCCCAGTAGCTAAATTCACCCACTGTTCTCTGGGTGTCCCGGCCATCTCAAAAAAACACTCACATTGCTCCAACCATCCATTTGGTTCCTCCCCTGAATATATTGGCAATTCCAGTTTTGGACCTCTAATAATCGCCTCAGCGTATTGATGACCACCAACATTGTGAGTTCTATTCATTTCTCCATTCAGGTCAACCAAATTTACTCCAGTGAAGTTTGAGGTGTATATTCCTCCACGGCCAGGCACGAGTGTATCTTGGTTAGGAACAACATTCAGTGACGGATGATAATACATTTGAGCAGCAGCAGAAGAAACATAGGGTGGTAGATTCCACGGTGGCACTGGGGGTATTCCAGCCCCTCGATGAAATCCCGAGCTACTCAACCCTGGTCTCCCGTGAACATCACCAGCCATTTCTCCCAAATCTACCCTTGATGTGGTTCTAATTGCTGAAGAATATACTAGTGGTGAATTCGGTCTTACCGTGTTAGGTTCGACAAAGAAAGTAGGTTGCCCTCTGGTTCTTCTGTTCTGATCTGGTTGCCAAACAGTGCCCAATCTTGGATCTGCTGGTCTCAGCCCTTCTTCCCTGTACACCCTCGCCTGAGCATCCCCCTCCGTCCTTGACTGTTGAGGGAACTGCGCCAGCAATAGGTTCTTAATCTCCGCCACATCCGACTTCAAGGAATCTAACTCCAACAGTTTCTCTTGAATCTTGGCGATCTCTGCCCGATTCTCCATCTCCAGCGCTGCTTCCTCAACAGAACCGTGGGATCGGGTCTTAGCCACCATTACCTTCAGCACCGACCGGATTAAGGGATTTTACGGTAGCAATTTTTCTAGATTCACTCCAACCCTACTCGGTCTCACTTCTTGCACTAAGGATCTGATGTGCTCTGATACCAAAATGTCAGGATCGACGGCTTCAGAGTTTAGCACCAACAGGAAAATCGGTAGTAAATTTCAGATAAGAACAACACGGGAAAGGGGAAAGTGTAATACGATGCTAATAGAACTACAACTAGGGTTAATTGTTTGTCTTTTTCCTCCTTCTCATTTCCAACACAGCTGGTTATATAATCCAGTTTTAACCCGAAGGTTTTACAGCCCGTTAAAAGTAAAGTAAATTAAAACACAGCTTACGAAAGAAAGGAAAAACGACAATAGTCTTGGCCAACAAGAACCATAAAAGGAAATAAGAGCTGTCCGATCAACTTTAAGATTAACGCCAACTTGAACTGAAAGGGAAAACGTTTCAGCCTGTTATGAAGATCCAACGGTGTAGAACATGGTCCGATCAGCCCACTCCAGATCCAATGGCCTAAACCTTGGTCCGATCGGCACACATACGATCTAACGGTTAACAACAAAATCGACGAAACGTTATCCTCTCTGCCGACTTCTCCATCAGCTGAAACTTCGACGACTTAAACATCAGGTTTTCAGACTCTCTGAATTTCTGGAGGCTGACACCGTCGCCGCTCCTCCTCTCTGCCGCAGCCGCTGCTCTCGCCCGACGCTCGACGTCGCCTAGAGCTCCTTCTCTCCCGACGCCACTTGGAGCTCCTCCTCTCGCCTGACGCCGCCTGGAGCTCCTCCTCTCCCGACACCGCCTAGAGCTCCTCCTCCTCTCGCCCGACGCCCGAAGCCGCCTTCACCGAGCATTCCTCCTCCGGTCCTCCCTCTCGATCCAGGTATCATTTTCTGCAGTTGGTTCTTTAGCAGTAGTTACTACACCTGATCATAGCTCTATGTGTTAACAGGTAGTTGTACCCCTTCCTCAACTGAGATCAGTTACTCCTACAGCAAGTCAACAAAAGTTACAAAACCCTGTTGAGAGGTACATTCAGGTCGTTTCTATTGACAACCATGAGTTATGGTTATCAATTTGCTTTAGCTTATTGTGTACTCATCAAGGATTCATTCAAGGGTCTGAGGTCAAGTCACATTTTGACATTTTGTTGGGTAAGTCATCCTTTCTTTATTTAGAATTTCTCATATAGCCTGCAATTGCAAATCTGCAAATTAATGATTAGTAACAATATTGTTAACATTACTTATTTGCATGGACTGAGGAGGAATTGAGGAGCTCGACCGGCCCAAAAAATGGCTATTGGCAAGGAATACATTGTTTTCATCAAGATAATCTCATTGTCTCAATCTCTCATAGCCTCTATACATTTTTCTAATTTTTAAGTACATATATACTCGTCGTATCGACGTATCCTTATTTTTAGAAAATTGCGTATCGTTGTACCAGTATCGCATATCGGTGCAACATAGTTTGCTGCCATACTAGGTTAGGATGTATGTATGGCGTCGTCTCGCCACGCGCCTTAAGCGCTTTGGCGATAAAAAGGTGGTGAGTCGCCACGCCTCGTCTTATCGCTTTAATAACATTGGTATATGCCTATTTTAAATCATGGTGCCTAGGCACATTGTGTCCCAGTTAGTTATTATTATTATTATATACACACACAGGAAAATACACTATTCTGTAACTGAGCATAGAATACATATATATATATACCAGCCCACCGCACCCAACCAAGACGCACCTCCACTAGCGAGCTGTGCGGCCCAAAACCAACAGTTATGGGCCATGAACCCACGACCCCCCACGCGCTACGTCACATGGTCAAGGCGTGATACGACGGGACATGGCAGTAAAGTATAATGAGTCATCCAGTAAACACGTGATTATAGCAAAACCAGCTTCAACTGGTAGTAAATTATAATATATGTGAAAGTAAATGTGATGCTCATTTTAATCGTCACTTTACACGGCGATTTCAATTTTTTCACGGTGTTTTTAGGAACCGCAATGCGTGAGGGTGGGGGGAAGTTGCATATTTCCAGCAACGCTTGGGTATGCATTCCTCTCTCTCTCTCTCTCTCTCCGGGGTCAAACGCAGCATTTCATGGGCCACGGACCCCAAGACCCCACGACGACGTCACATGGCAGCACAAGAATTGCTGGGACATGGCAGTAAACTCTAACGAGCAGTCCAGTAAAATCTGTTGTGCAGTAAAAGCAACAACGCCTGGCAGTAATTTGGGATGTGTACGGAAGTAAATATTATATCCAATTTTACTATCGAGCCCGAGTAACCCAGGCACCATGATTTAAAATAGGTATATACCCTAGGTATCGCGCTCGAAAATTTTTAGAATTTTTTGGATGTCGAGTTTAATTTGTTTACTAACTAGTTCGAACTGAAATTGAAACTAAAGTTGCCTTTTTTATGATATTTTGATTGTAGGTATGTGCTGATTTTATATAAAAATCAGCAAAGCATGTGATCATAATTCATCCAAAATCTTTGAATTCGAGTATATTTTTTCAAAGGTATGTGTTTCATTTGAATTGTTATAGATGGGTATATATCATAAAGCTGAAATTTCCGAAAAATATACCCGAATTTGGGTTAAATTCGCGCATTTGAAATCATGGTGCCTGAGGACCATGGTGTTCCATTTCTGCGTGTGTGTCTGTGTGTATATTCTAAAAATCAGTAAAGGTCTGCGGGTGCTGAAATGCTTTGGCATGATTCAACCCCAGCTTGTGTAACCAGTTTTGGTGGCCAACGATTTGGCTGTTGCCTCGGTTTAATGGAATCCTCGACATTCCATCTCAAAAAAAAAACACTAAAGATCTATCAAGAAAAAACCCAATGCACCCCTAAAGGTCTCTCAACAAGTAAGTTGTCAGTAGAAGATCATCCCAACCATGACAACAAGCAAAATGACTTTTTTAGGTACATTGATAAAACACATTGCAAGAATGTGTTTCACAAAAACGCTCACACGCTCACAGGCCATGCTAAAACAAGAATATATCCACAACAATAAGCAAGTTACTCGCGAAATGCAGGTAGAAATCCAAAGCACTCACTTGGATAGATCCACGTCTGCACCGCCTCGTGGTCGAGGGCCACGGCGCAGGGCTCCTCCACGACCTCCTCCCGGTCCGCCTTCCGCGAGCACCCCCCATCGGCGCGAACCCCGGGGCGCCCGCCGCCACCAGTCGGCGCCACCGCAGCCGCCGCGACCGCCGGCGCAGGTGGCGCCCTCTCCTTCGCCAGCTGCCTCCTGGTGAAGGAGTCGACGAAGCGGTCGAGCGTCGACTGCCGCGCGCCGCCGGCCGATGACCTGTGAAATGGCGCCGCCGTGGCCGAGGGATTGGGGCCCGGCGCCGACATCGAAATGGTGGACGTAGTAGCCGTGGCGGCGGAGGCCGATGCGAGCCCGCAGGCGTTGTCGATCTCGCGCACGGCCGCCTCCCAGTCGAAGCCCTGCGGTTAGGGTTTGGAGAACGTAAAGTGCGAGCGAATGCGCAAGGAGGAGAAGGGGATAGAGGGCGCTTACGTCGTCGTCGTCGACGGCGATGGGGTGATTATGAGGCGGGGGTGGTGCGGCCATCGGGCGGCGCGGCGCGACGCTTCGAGAAGGTTCGCGAAGGTCGGGGAGGGTTTGGGAATTGGGAGGGAAGGGGTGTGGGATTTGGGCGGGGAGACGAAGAGTTTCGGAGAGGAGACGTGAAGAGACAGTTGTGTCCAGATGGGCGGCTCGATTAGGCACGCTAGTTAATCGGGCCGGGCACAGTTGGATCGATGGGCCGTGACCGGCCAGTTTAGCCTGAAAAATAAAAAATAAAATCAAAACTAAATTCAGAAGAATGCGTAGAATTCAAGAAATCATATATGTTTCCCCCTTTTCTTTTGTTTCTTCTATTTCTTTTCCCGTTTTTTCCTTCTTTTCATTTTCCTCCTTTTTCTTTTTTTCCTTTTATCCCGTTTGTGCACCCGTGCCCTTCTTCTGTCTTCCTCTTTCTCTTCATTGTCACCTCCTCCCTCCTCCAGTCCTCATGCCACCTCCCTTTTCTACCCCTTGCGCGGTCACGCCTGCCGCCGTGCCTCGCCACCTCCACGCCCTACTGGGCTGTGCACTGAAAAAACCGAATCGTATCGGCCACCTCGGTTTGACCGGTATTCGGTTCGGTTTTCGAATTTCTAGTTTTCTCAAGGTTCGGTTTTTCAGGAAAAAACAGCTTCAAACCGAATGTTTGTGTCGTTCGCTGAATGGTTGTTGTGAATGTTTGTGTTGTTCACCAACAGGCACAGCGGGCATTCATGTTGTGTCGGTCTGGTCCATCTACAATGTGGGTCGTGCCTGTTGGTGATATGCCTTAGACTGCTAGAGGCAATCATAGAGATGATTATATCACGTCTATGTTTATCAGTTATAGAATAAATGTTATTATGTTCCTTAGATGAATTATCATTTATAAAGATTAACAAGTATGTGACTTGTTGGTAAAGCTCTTTAACTTATATGATGTCATTTTAAATGTATCACTGGTCGAATGTTACTAGTCGGAACACTAGTGACTTATCGACCAACGCATATATTGATTGATAACCATATTTCACCGGTCATGGTTATGAGGATATCGAATCAACAATATGAACACATGTTAGAGAACATGGTGTTGGATTGACCCACTCTGAAACATTATTGAGATTGTTATGATTTTGTGTGTCATTAGTTGGTCTCAAGCAATGATGATGTATGATCCTTAGACCTGAGATCAGCATGGCTTTCTACATATGTAATAGTACACTTAGGGGTTGTCAAATGCCACTTCGTAACTGGATAGTTATAAAAGTAGCTTTCGGGTATACTATGAAACATGCGGAGGGATGTGACTAGTCGGATATGAGATTTGTCTATCCTAACATAACAAGAGAGATATCTCTGGGTCTCTCGATGTGGTCGGATAAAGAAAGTGCATGGTCGTGCCACTAGTGATCGTAGAGTCGACCACATGAAGTTATTTGTCACTTTATCAAGAAAGTATTGAACAGTCCATACATGACAAAATATCTTACCTAGAGTTCAACAAGATATCGTGAGGCAAGGAGAGAATACGCAAGCAGGTCGTTCAGTCCGACCAGATACGAACTGATCGTATGGAGATATGGACTAGTCGTAAACTGGTCGGACATGATCACTAACTGGTTGTAAGAAGTTACGAACTAGTTGTAACTAAATATGAACTGATCGTATGGAGATACGAGCTGGTCAAAAGTGATAAGGACCTGGTCGCAGATTATATTTCATAAGGTTCGTTCGATATAATATTTATGTATATTCAGGAATCGTTACGTCCTGCTAAAAACCGCTAACGACTCATTGTCGGAAAGGAGTTTCTGAGTCACAACCGATTACGCATGAACCTAAAAGGTCGCACATTTAACGGGTTGGAACAAACGAGTTCGGATAGGATCCGTCATGGGCTCTTTATAAGGGGATACATGGGGTTGTTGGTTCGTAAGAGTTGTTCCACCGAAACCCTAGACGCCATCTCCCCGAAGGCCCTACCGTGGGCGTTGGTGCTAGCACACTGGTGTAGGATGTTTCACCCCTGGACGTTTGGATACCATAGAGATGATGCTACTGTTGTTGATGCGCTGATCAAGGACGATCCACAACCTACGCAAGGAACGTGATACATTGCTGGAGGAGACGATCGTTGTCGAGGGCGTTGGACTATCGACTACGACAATTACATCGATGCGCTCGACGTTGAATCAAGCTGCTCTAACTCTTCTTTCGTTGTACTGCGCGTCTAGTGGTAACGATCTATGATCTCTCGCTCGCATGGCTTCCTGGTTTACGTGGTAGAATTTTTGAAATTGCTATCTAGTGTAGCATACTCGTATCTCTTCAGTGTCGTGCTTGGGTTGGGCCAATAGTGTCGTGCTTTGAGCCAGCCCGGCTGGCACGGCCCCATCTAGCCATCTCTAGAAAAGACAAGCAAATGATGAGTCAAACCACGTAAAAAAAAGCTCGGTTTTTTTAACAGCCCAAAAATCCATAAAGATAAAAATATGGGGTTTTTAAAACTTTTTATCTAAAGTCTACTGTCGTTCTGTTTGCTTGCATTTTGAGAGTTACTTGAGTGCTTTTCTCTTTTCTGCTATCCTGGTTTTGTTTATTATCGCGTAAGAGTTCCTTAAAGCTAAAATTAGAATTTTAGCAAGTCTAAAATTCTGTTGTTCTATCTCTCCCCATTTATTTCTAGCCTTCCTTCCTTCTTTCTACTAAGTATTGTTGGTCTGGTTCAGTCTGGCCAACAAGCTCCTCTTCATTCCCTCTCCCTTCCTTCCCAGCCGAGCTAGTGCTCGTGCCAACGCCCTCCTCTCCTATTCCACTGACTGGCACCTAGTTCAACCATTGCAGCCGGACCTCCCTAACGGGAGACCTGGGCAGATGTGCCCCTCACCCATGTGCTGCATGCACCAAGAAGGAGCTCCAGCACGGTGTGGTCCGACAAGCCAGTAATGGCAGTCACCCAAGATGTCATTCAGCTGCCCTGTGCGGCCCATACCGTCAACAGCACCAACCACTCCAACCACTCCCCCTAGACAGATTATGCATATACATATGGTTGCCCAAGTCTTTGTTGCCTCCTTGCTGCTCTTCTTAGCCATTCCAGTACTAACCTCATTCTCTTCTTCCTTCAAGAGAGCTCGAGCTCCAGTCAAGCTCAAGCGCTCGTCTTTGTCGAGCGCCCCCACACCACCGCATTGCCGCAGGCACCCATTGGTAAGGCCAATGCCACGCCGTGCGCATTTGCTCACACCCATGCCCCAAGTGGTGCTTTCCTCGATTAAGTCTACTCCTTGATTCGTAGGGGAGACTGCTCTCCTTTCACCTCTGACCAAGACATTTCAAGACATCCGAGTAGGACCATTCATCCGCTTTCAGGGAGCAACCTTGAAGACCGAAGACCACCCACCTTCCTCAAGCTATTGCAGCACAGAGCTTCTCCCGTAGTCGTGACCCACTTTGCCAGCTGGCTCCAACTAGCTCACTTCCCAGCCTGCACCAGTAAGTTCCTAGTGGCCGGATGCATTTCCTAGTTCGAGCCGCCTTGTTCTCCTTTGGATTTTCCTTGGGTTCTTCCTTTGGCTTTTCCACTGAATCATTCGATTGCATTAATACAGTCAAACTTTTGCTTCTTTTGACCTCTGCTGTGTAGCCGAATATTCTCCCATTCGACCATGCACGGTTAACACTTCCACGACCTCCCTCCTTGCGCAGACCTCCCCAGGCCATGACGCCTTCACAACCTCCCCTAGTCGCAACACTCACAGGACCTCCCCTGGTCCTGGTATCTCCAGGACCTCCTTTGCGTTCATCTTGACCGTCAGGACCTCCTTTTGTTCCATCTTGACCGTCGGGACTCCTTTGCATTCATCTTGACCGTCAGGACCTCCTTGGTTCCATCTTGACCGTCAGGACCTCCTTTGCGTTCATCTTGACCGTCAGGACCTCCTTTGCGTTCATCTTGACCGTCAAGACCTCCTTTGCGTTCATCTTGACCGTCCAAACCTCCCTTCGCTTGGATCTAAGGATACAGATCTCTCCTCGTTTAGATCTAAGGGGGCCCGACCTCCTTTCGTTTTGATCTAAGGATCCAGACCTCCTTTCGTTTGGATCTAACGGTCCAAACCTCTCTTCGTTTAAATCTAAGGTTCCAGACCTCCTTTCATTTAGATCTGCGGGTCCAGACCTCTCTTCGTTTAGATCTAACGGTCCAGACCTCTCTTCGTTTAGATCTAACGGTCCAAACCTCTCTTCGTTTAGATCTAAGGGTCCAGACCACCTTTCGTTAGGATCCAAGGGTCCATACCTCTCTTTGTTTAGATCTAACGGTCCAAACCTCTCTTCGTTTAGATCTGAGGGTCCAGACCTTCCCCTCATTAGATCACCCTCATGATCAAGACCACCCATCTAGCCGCACCCTCAACTCTTGTGGACCATCCGATCAGATTGGACGGCTCAATTGAGATGAGAGGTTCGATTGGTCTGAACGTTCGTGTCATCTTGGACCACCCGATCAAAGTCGGACGGCCCCACTTCGCCGTGCCTTACCTCCTTGGCGTTAGGACTTCTTTCTCAAGACCGCTCTCTTGGTCTTTTGCAAAGATCACCCTCTTGGCCTTGCTGCAAAAACCACCCCGTGGCCGCGACATCCCATTTTACAAAGATCGCCCCTACCTCGCGACCTCCCTTTTTTCAAAGACCACCTCCGTGGTCGCGACCGCCCATTTTACAAAGACAACCCTCTTAGTCATGACCCCCCATTTTACAAAGATCACCCCTATGGTCACGATCTTCCGTTTTGCAAAGACTACCCTCTTGGTCATAACGCTTCTACGACCTCCCCGGGTCATAGCGTTTCCCACGACCTTCCAGGTCTTAGTACCTCCACGACCTCCTTTGGTCATGGCACTCTCAGGATCTCCCCTGGATAAAGCACTCCCGCGACCTCCTCAGGTCGTAGCATTCCCACGACCTCCCAGTTTTATCCTTCTACGACCCCTATAGCTTATATGACTTCCATAGCTTCGACCACCTTAGCTACTACGACCCGTCCCTAGATGTAAGCTTTTCCACGACTATCTCCTAAATCATAAGACCTCTCACAATCCGTTTGTGGTCGTAAGCTCTACTACCACCACCACTTGGTTGTAAGATTCCTCACGACTAGTACGTAGTCTTAAACCTTTCTACTGACATCTTCTAGTCATAAGCTCTTCTACGACCAATCTCTGGTCGATGGGGCTTACAAACGTGTAGGCCTAGATGATCAGAGAGTCTCCCACGCCATATTTAAAGATATGGTCTGGTCATCCCGTTGAGCTGTCGTTAAATATGTTTGCTCTCATTCGAAGTGGTTTTCGTTCGTCTGAATGCATTTGCATTTATTGGAGTTCCTTTGGTTATTTTCAGTCGCACGGGAGTTCGATCGTGTTATGCGTAATTAGCATATGGAGATATCATGGAACTGCAACCCCAACAAGGACAAGATTGCCAGAGCATTGTACAAGATGATTATCAGTATATTGAGCGAAATTATTACAAGGATATCGAGAAAATCGAATACCAGGATATAGAGCTTTATCAGAACATTGGCCAAGGCGAGTCAACACTTTGATCATATTGCACCTACCTTTTGCAAATTATGTTGCTTTAAATTATGACACTGCATTTCTATGTTTTATCAAACTAAATTGGTCTAGATCATAGTTAATGCCTTAACAAATACTTGTGTATAAACTTTCAAATCCTTGAACTTGGACACTATCCTTGTCACCCTAGACTTAATGGATTACCTGCTAGTTAATAATTCTGTATCTAAGTGTCATGCTTAGCCTTGTTTAGATACAATGTCATGCGGGCATTAATTTGCCCGACCACAATCATTAAAAACTTTGGAAAATAATTTGGGGCAGTTGAGGCTGGGAGCCTGGCTGGTATGTTGAAGTAAATGGTTATTTTCCAAAACCATAAAACCTGAAAAATTGTTTTCGACTGGAGTGGTGGGAAGAATGGTCGTCTTGGGGCACGAGGAGATCTTTGGTATCTTGAATGTCATACTGGTCAAGTAAGGACTGAATCTTGTGATGACCTCTCATGCAAAAACAGTGCAACCACAAGTCCATTATGTGTACGACCTGGCCGACTAATTTGCTCGCCTCGGTGTCGATCTGTCGTTGGGTTGATTGCGGTGAATAGCCGGGGGAGAACGAAGCCACAGGAACTGCATTGGCACAAAAGAGGGCCTCTCGGAGAGCCTAGGGAGTGGGCTCAGGGCGGTGGAAACCTTAGTGTAGCGGATGGAATGCGTTGAGGTTGAGCATTGTAAAGGCCTTGTGGTAATCTCTCCTTGATTGACATGTCTAAGGAAACGTGCGTATATATCAAGATGATTACCTCTTGCGGGTAAAGTGTGCGAACTCTACAGAGTAAGAAAACTATCATGATAGTCGCGCTCAAGGTCAAGAGCGGTGCTGAGAACTTGCTTGATATAGTTTTCGTTTTTATAAAACCATTTGCGCTGGAAAAGGAAGATGAGGTGGGACCCCAGGGATTTGAGAAAGGCACAGTGGGGACCGATAATTACGGAATACTAGAGCATTGAGTGGATGGAGCCACTCAATGGTATAGGAGGTGGGACCTCCACTAATACTTTACAAATGAAAACTCATTTATGAAAACAGATTTGTTAAAAATGCTAAGTCTTAGGATTTTCTACTACTCCTCTATTTCAAATTTGGCTTTGTGCAAATAAAAAAAACCTAAAGCTTCCCTTGACTGGCCCTGCATCTATACAACTGCATTGTGTGTTGGCTCACGAGTACAGTTGTGTACTCAAGCTCTGCCATTTTAATCTTTTCATACCCCTATGACCACTACTACCCAGAGGCTGAACCGGATAGTGTTGAAGATGATGAAGCTTAGGCCGGGAACCCCAGTCGCTTGCCTATGAGCAGAGTGAATGGATCCGATACGACTTGTTTTGCTTCCACGCTTGTCTTTGTTTCTGTACTTTGGCTTTTGTAAGATTTCTACCTTCGTGGTTTTTGTAAAACAATTGGTAGTATGGCTGATATATATATATATATATATATATATATATATATATATATATATATATACTATGATGCTTGTTGGCACTATTCTTACGAGCACTTGTCCCTAAGAGCACTACTCGCACTAAGCACGGTGCCTTGTGTGTAGTCATCCCTCCTACGACCGAGTGCGGTCTCCAGGACCTCCTCTTGGACCTCCTCCAAGACCTCCCCCAAGACCTTTCGGATCTCCTTTGAGACATCCCCAGGACCTCCCCTTGGACCTCCTCTAAGACATCTCAAGACCTCTTCTTGGACCTCCGCTGAGACCTCTCCAAGATTTTTCCCCAAGACCTCCTCTAGGACCTCCTCCAGGACGTCTCCAGGACTATTCATAGACAAGGTTTACGATCAGTTTATTCACAACCGCTAAATAGATGTCTTACGACCACCCCTAGATGTTCTAAAACTGCTAGTCAATCCAGGACCACTACCAGTTGTCTCACGACCCTCAGCTGGTTGAGGACCCCTACCAAATGACCCCCGGCCACCATTAGTTAATCCAGGACCACTACCAGTTGTCTCACGACCATCCTTAAAGCTTTTGTAACCAGCTCTAGTGGGTCTAGGATCTACCAGGATCTCCCAGGACCTCCTAGGACCTCCTCATGAACTACAAAACCTCCAGGACCTCCTAAGGAACTCCCATTATCTCCTAGGACCTCCCCAGGACTTCTACAAGACCTCCTCCGAATCTTCCAGGACCTCCGCAGGATCTCCAAGACCTCCTAAAGACCTCCCAAGACCCCCCCCCAAGATCGCCCAGGACCTCCTCATGATCTACATGACCTCCTAGGACCTCCCTTGACTCCTCAAGACCTCCCCTGACTCCTCCAGACCTCTCCTCAGGACCTCCCCTCAAGACCTCCCTTGACTCCTCAAGACCTCTCAGGACGTCCCCTCGGGATCTCCTCGGGACCTCCTTCAACTTCTCAGAACCTTCTTAGGGCCACTTCAGGACTAGTACTCGAAGGGAACAATGACCGGCAGAAGTATCACTCTAGGACCTCTCCAAGATCACCTCAGGACATCCTCAGGATCTATTTCCCCGAACCTTCTCGGGACCTCCCTTTAGGACCTCTCTAGGACCTCCCATGACCCCTACAATACCACTCCATGGTCTCTACTAGACCACTACAGGACCTCCACAGGACCTCTTCATGACCTCCCCAGGATCTCTTCGGGACAACTCCAGGACCCCCCTCGAGGCTTCTTCAGAACTTCCCCAGGACCTACAGGATACCCCCGAGACCTCCCTAGAACCTCTTTGGGACCACCCCAGGACCTTCTCTACAACCAGGTGCGGTCATACCACAACCAACAACCATTACCTGGTCATAGGCCTGCCTTGGGCTGGCTTTGGGGACTGATCAAGATTGAGGACCAATGAGGATATATGGATAGTTATGAGTGCTGATCAAGACTGAATAACTAAACGGCTACATGGTTAGTTATGGGTGTTGAACCAGACTAAAGATCAAGAAGGCCAATAACTAGGTCGCGGGCCCACAGTCGACTGCCCGTGGACACATCGTGAGGGATTCCACATGCTGTGCTTTGGCACTTCTTCCGCTGCTGGCTCCCTAAGTGTATTTGGCCTATTCGGCCATTCCGCAAGGCTAAAGCTGTAAGGTATGTTTGTACTTTGTTTAGTATTATGTATTAATTAAGCAATTTCGGGATATGCATTTTGAGCCAACAATGTAACTGTGCATGTCAGCTACTGATCTAGGGAATGACACAACTATGCACAGTGGATCCCAAGCTCCAAATTTGGGGTCTGACAGTTTTATCCCGGGCGGCTCAGATGGGCACTAGCCTGGCCCAACTAGGTTGAGGGGTCGGGTCGTTGTCCAGTTTTGGGTGGTTTTGCGAAATGGCCCCTAATGGTTGTGGTTATTGAAGGAATAGGTTTTGTTTCGTCTTTTCGACTCTCCCTTTGTAGGGGTGCCAGTGGAGTGGATAATTCTCATCCGACCGACCGACCGAAGGCTCACGGAGTGAATATGGGATGGAGAAATGGGTATTCGATACTATGCGTGTCCGACTCTGACTTCGAGGGAAAAAATGAAATAGGGTACATGATGAGTGATATCCGTCCGTGTGTCACGTGGTATGAGGAAAGTGTTGGTGACATGCCCTAGAGGCGATCATAGAGATGATTGTATCACATCCATGTTTATGAGTTATAGAATAAATATTATTATGTTCCTTGGATGAATTATCATTTATAAAGATTAACAAGTATGTGACTTGTTGGTAAAACTCTTTAATTTGCAGGATGCCATTCTAAATGTATATCTGGTCGGAACACTAGTGACTTATTGACCAATAGATGTATTGATTGATGACCATGTTTCACTGACCATGGATATGGGGATATCGAATCAATAATGTGAACACATATTAGAGAACATGGTGTTGTATTGACCCACCTTGATACACTATTGAGATTATTATTATTTTATGTGTCATCAGTTGGTCTCAAGCAATGATGATGTATGATCCTTAGACCTAAGATCAGTATGGTTTCCTACACGTGTAATATTACACTTAGGGGTTGCCAAACGTGTAACAGTAATGAGGATTTGTACATTAAACAATCTGAAGGTTTTGTCGATCCAAAGAATGCTAGTAAAGTATGCAAACTTCAGAAATCTATTTATGGTTTGAAGCAAGCATCTCGGAGTTGGAATATATGTTTTGATGAGGAGATCAAAAGGTTTGGTTTCGTCAAGAACAAAGAAGAACCTTGTATTTACATGAAGGTTAGTGGGAGCGCACTTGTAATTCTAATCTTATATGTGGATGACATATTATTGATTGGGAATGACATTCCTATGCTGAAATCCATTAAGGCATCATTGAAAAATAGTTTTTCTATGAAGGACCTAGGAGAGGCAGTATATATCTTAGGGATAAAGATCTATAGAGATAGATCAAGAAAGCTAATTGGATTGAGCCAAAGTACTTATATTGACAAAGTGTTGATTTGGTTTAGCATGCAGGATGCCAAGAAAGGGTTCTTGCCTATGTTACATGGAATAAGTCTTAGCAAGAATTAGTGTCCTTCAACTACTGATGAGCGAGACCGTATGAATTGTATTCCATATACTTCAGCTATTGAATCTATCATGTGTGCCATGATATGTACTCGACCAGATGTATCATATGCTATAAGTGTTACAAGCAGATACCAAGCTGATCCTGGTGAAAGTCACTGGACAGTTGTGAAAAATATTCTTAAGTACTTGAGAAGGACTAAGGATGCATTCCTAATTTATCGCAGTGATGAAGTGCTCGTTGTAAATGGTTACACCGATGCAAGCTTCCAAACCGACAAAGACGATTATCGTTCACAATCTGGTTTTGTATTCATTTTGAATGGAGGAGCAGTGAGCTAGAAAAGTTCCAAGCAAAAGACGGTTGCTGATTCGACGACGGAGGCCGAGTACATTACAGCTTCTAGAGCTGCAAAAGAAGGTATTTGGATAAGGAATTTCATTGATGAGTTGGGTATGGTTTCGAGTGCCTCGAGCCCAATGGATCTCTATTGTGACAATAATGGAGCCATTGCGCAAGCTAAGAAGTCTAGATCCCATCAGAAGTCCAAGCATATACTCAGGCGTTATCATCTTATTCGTGAATTAGTGGATAGAGGAGATTTTAAGATATGCAAAGTTCATACGGATTTAAATGTTGCTAATCCGTTGACAAAGTCTCTCACACAGCCAAAGCATGAGGCACACACAAGAGCTATATGTATTAGATACTTAATGATTGACTCTAGTGCAAGTGGGTGAGTGTTGAAAATATGCCCTAGAGGCAATCATAGAGATGATTATATTTCATTATGTTCATAATATTTGATAATATGTTATCTTGTTCCTAGAATAACATCGTTAATATTTATTATCAAGTATGTGACTTGATTGTGAAACTCTGTATTTCTGCGATGATTATTCTTAAACGTTCCCTAGTCGGAAACATATGAGAACACATATGAATAGGCTAGCATATGTATTGGTTGATGACTATGTTTCAAAGGTCATAGATATGGAGATATCAAATCAATAATTTGGACACATGTTAGAGAACATGGTGTTGGTTTGACCCACCTTGAGACACCGTTGAGATTGTTATGATTTCGTGTGTCATCAGTTGGTCTCAATAAATGATGTATAATCCTTAGACCTGAGATCAGCATGGTTTTCTACATGTGTAATAGCACTCTTAGGGGTTGCAAAACGCTACCCGTAACTGGGTAGTTATAAAGGTAGCTTTCGGGTATGCTATGAAACATGCGAAGGGATATGACTGGTCGGATATGGGATTTGCCCCTCCTAACATAACAGGAGAGATGTCTCTGGGTCTCTCATTGTGGTCGGATAAAGAAAGTGTATGGCCATGCCACTAGTGGTCGAAGTGTCGACCACATGAAGTTATTCGACACTTGATTGAGAAAGTATTGAGTATTCCATGGATG
This sequence comes from Phyllostachys edulis, assembly GCA_036346405.1. Classification (NCBI taxonomy): domain Eukaryota; kingdom Viridiplantae; phylum Streptophyta; class Magnoliopsida; order Poales; family Poaceae; genus Phyllostachys; species Phyllostachys edulis. The sequence continues at coordinate 9,269,396 of CM070565.1, read as the reverse complement.
ACAAATTATCTCACCTAGAGTTCAACCAAATGTCATGAGGCAATGGGAGAATACTCAAGCAGGTCGTTCAGTTCAACCAGATATGAGCTGGTCATAAACTGGTCGAAGCTAGTCAAAAATTGGTCGTATGGAGATACGAGCTAGTCGTAGACTGGTCAGAGTTGGTCGTAGAACTGGTCGAAGCTAGTCATATGGAGATACGAGTTGGTCGTAGACTGGTCGAACGTAATCACCAACTGGTTGTAAGGAGTTACAAGCTGGTCGTAATTAAGTACTAACTGGTTGTAACTAAGTATGGACTGGTCGTGAATAAGCACGAGTTGGTCGTAAGTGATAAGGACCTGGTCTTAGATCATATTGCATTAAGGTTCGTCCGATATATTCTATGTGTGTTCGGGAATCGTTATATACTTTGCTAGGTACTGTGACGACTCGTGGTCGGAAAAGAGTTTCCGAGTCTGGCGATTACACATGAACCTATAGGGTCACACACTTAAAGGGCCAGGATTTGATTTGGACGATGATCCAAATTCTTGTAGGCCACGAGTTCCTAATGGGCCTCAAGTTTGAGACCCATTATGGATGCATATATATAGAAGGGCAGTGGCATGGGGTGAGATGATCCTTTTTGGAAGAATTCCTGAAACCCTAATAGCCACACCTTCCTCAACCACGCCGCCGGCGCTAGCACTCCAGCGCACGGTGTCCCTGCCCCGTATGTGTGGATACCTTACGCGCGTAGCTCGCCCACGCCAACGCCTCCTCGAGACCGCGCGCCGCCCAATGGCTCTCCTCCCTCCCGTTGGCTCCCATGGCCTATAAAGCCCCTCTTATGGCCTTCCTTCTCTCCCCCACTTCGCCCCTTGGAGTTTTGGTAAGAACCCACCTCAAACCGTCGCTCTTTTCTTTCGACTGCCGCCGCCTCTACCGCCATCTAGCCGCCACTGGCACCGCCTCCGTGCCGCCACCCCGTCACCGTGAGCCCTCGGCCACCAGGAGCATTTCGCCTCAACCCCCTTGGAGTTTTGTCCACCGCCGCCGCCGTCGCAATCGCCTATCTTCCTTGCCTCCGGCCGCCGCCTTCTCCAGCACCCGCCACCGTCTACAGCCCCTCTCTGGCCTCCTAGTTGAGCCCATTAGCACCGCCTCGCCAAGGGCTACACCGTGCTCACCTTCCCTAGCCCGAACCACCACTAGACCTCCCCCTCCGCCCTGGCTGAGCCACCACTGCCACCTAGCTCCACCCACCGCCGGCCATAACCCTCCTTCGGCGCCGCCGTCACCGGCTCCGCCACCCCGCCATCTCCCCGTTGCCGCCTCTCCCCGGCTCCACAGCGCCACAGCCATGGCGTTGAGCCAAGAAGACGCAAGACCAGCAGGTCTTTGGCCAGCGTCCGACAATGCCATTAGGCGAATCTGTTGAGATTTGGGTTAAGACGGCCTTAACCAAGTTGATTAATGAGAAAGTGTAATCATTAATTGCTAATGATTTGTCCTAACCACCCATTGCTTCACTGCCATACGGGCCCCGCGCCGCAATAAACCACCGCCCTCCTTCACTGTGGATCGCGAAGAGCCCATGCAAGACTATCTTAGTGGACGGCCTTCAATCATATAGACAAGATTCACCCTTGTGCTATGAACCATTTCCTCTCTCTCTCTCTCTCTCTCTCTCTCAATTCAATTCAATTGTAACACCCTGGCTATGCGGAAGCCAAGATATTACCTAAAAGACTAACATACATCAACAACACGAAATACTTTCATCCATCTATCAACTAATAACCAGTAAGAATCAACAATTGATAGAATGAACATAAGAATTGAAATAGAATTTAACAACATATTAGACTCTATTTACCTAATCATGAAGAATCATCTATGATAATCATATCAATAGACTATACGAAGATCTTAGACAATTACCATTTCAATCTATCATAAGAAAGGATAACATCAACCATCATACTCTAGTTATTACAATCCAAAGATTATCGAAAGAAAGGTAATAACAGGTTCATCTAATTAACAAGTGAATAGTGTGAAGTGAATGAATGATTCGTGACTATTCCTTCCAAAGCATGCCGTCTTCGATGTTTACCTAAAACACGTAAACATGGCAAGAATGAGTCCACGACTCAGCAAGAACAACAGAACAATATGAACCATACTGAATAAGAATGTAATAGAATGAACGAGTAAGAACATAACATCACATAATAGAATTCGAATGTAGAATGAACGAATAGGAACATATCATCACATGATAGAATTCGAATGTAGAATGAACGAATAGGAACATAACAACCATATTATAGAATATGAATTTAGAATAACAGAAATCACATTAATGAATGAAATGCATGAACTCCACTTCTACTTATACCGGTATAGCCAATGACACACCCGTCGGTGTTCACTTAGGCCCGTATTTAACAAAATACGGGGATCCAAGGCCCGTATGAAGAACGTTTCATACGGGGATCCAAATCTACCCACATTGGAATGGTGGGTTTTACGTGTCCATACTAGAATTGATGGGTCTTTACATTCCACTCTCGTGGATGAAATATGAACAATGAATGAATGGAATGAATTATGAATAATGAAAGACATCATCTCATTAAATATGGATTAACGAACGTGAAAAGAACATGAAGCATTGAATCTACTCATAGATCATAGAAATAACAGTATGAACAATAAGCACTCAGCATTCACCAACAATAAGAATCACAAGATACTTGCCCATATTGGAATAATGGGACTTCACTACCCACTGCCGCGGGTGTATATGAAAGAAGGAATGAATGAATATATCGAATGTAAATATATTACCGAATAATCATGGTATATCAATTGTGAAGGGAAACAAGAAATACCAAAAATACCCATTGCACATTTGTCAATCATGTGGAACAAATAACAATAAAGACAAATCAATTGTACTTGCCTTTCGAACTGCGATGCATTAGGAGGCAAGGACGAAGCCACTAATCTCGAACCCTCTCCTCCTACACAATTGAATTACTTGCATAAGGAACCATGTGAATAGGACGTCACTCGAAACGCTTAATCGCAGCATCCTAACCCCAAGGTTCACAAAGTCGATCTACCCAATTAAACCAACAGTCTAGCGCGACGATAAACGGGACAGTAGAACTAAAAACACCATAACTTTTGATCTGAGACTCGAAACAGAGTGAGCTCAGATCCTATGGAAAGATAATGAAAATATACACATTAAACTAGTTTGGTGAATTCTCTAAATTGGCAAAAATATTAGGCTAAAAATTAGATAAAATTCTATTATAGAATCTGCCAATGTAAATAGACAAAGAAAAAAGAAATGATCATATCTTTTGTTCTACAAATCCAAATAGAGTGTTCTTTATCAATCTGGAAAGTTGATAAAATTATCTACAGAAATCTTTTTGTGCAACAAGTCTGAATTTGATCCTAACCAAATCATATTTTAATAAACATCTTTACTGATAATTCTCGTTAGATTTCAGGACAGTAGGAAAGAATCTATCATAACTTTTGAACCGAAAATCAGAATTTAGTGATCTTGGAGGCTACGAAAAGCTACGAACGATTTCCACATAACTCTAGGAGATGGGATCTTCAGATTCATGACCTAAACATATGAAAACCGTCGTGCAAGGTACTGGATAGAATTGATCTAATTGCAGCAGGGAACCGATCTACTAAACGTAATCGAATTCGCATCTATTATGAATCATACAGCGAAGAACGGCTTTCGTTACCCTTGTAGAACCCCAGGAAGATGTTGAACAAAAACCCACGAAGAAGCTCTCCTTCCTCTCCCTTCTCCTCTCTTCTCGCCCTTCCTTCCTCTTCCTTATGGTCGGCCAATCTGCAGAGGAAACATCAGAGATAGCAGCGACGGCCAAGGCCGTGGCTACTGGAGTGGCGCGGGCACTGTAGAAGTACAAAAATACTGTACCAGGCTAGGGTTTCCGGCTTGATCCCCCCTTCCTTGCCTTCAAGTAGGCTACCAGCCTTCCATGGGCCATGGGCCACTAAGGCCGGCTCTTTCCCCCGCGACTATGGGTTGGCGGCCCAAAACTCTCTCAAAAATCTGAATTTTGAACTTATTTCCATCTCTAAACTTTGTTGCATTCGATATTGAATAAATTTCCCTCTCCTAAATAATATTCTCTCTAATTGGAATTTGAGGTATTACATCAATCTTCGTAAATTCCGTTCTCCTCCGTTATAGCTCCAAAAATTATGAAATTTGTTTCTAAAATTTTGTAAATTCAAGACCTTGCTAATGCGTAGGTCTTGTTCAATTTGGAGTTTATTTGTTTATTCTTGTGTATTTATTTGCTCTCTTTACCGTTGTGCCTTTTTCTGGTACATTCGTCCGAATAGGATTTGAAGACACAGGAGACCTCCAAGTTGATCAAGCCTAAGAATATCAAGATCCTCTTGCCTATAACCAAGGCGAGTCAATACTTTGATCATTTTGAACCTACATTTTATGTAAATTATATTCATTTAAATTAACCAAAATTGCATGCTTTAATTCTTTAATCAAATGTATGTTAAAGCTTAAGGTAGTTAAACGCTCATTTGATGACTAATTAATTAATATGCCATCCATTGATATTGAATCCATTATTCCTTGTCACCTTAGTAAAATATATGGTAATACTAGCTTTAGGTTGTACTTAAGTGACATGCTAGACTTGCTTAAGTACCGGGGTATTAAAATACCCCAAACATCATTCTTCAAACATGAAATAATTTGGGTAGTCATTGGTGGTCCATTGACTGAAAGGAATGAAATAATTTGGTTTTACTCCTCAAAACCCTAATAATTGCTAGTACCACATCTGGGCGGATGGCAAGGTGGTGGGTGCTCAAGGAGCATGAGAGTGGTTGGCATGTGGAAAGAACCGCCTGGATGGATTAAGGACTTAATCTTGTCACGACCTCCCGTGTTAAACAAGTACAACCACAAGTCTACAAAATGCAACTTGGCTTAGTAAAACTATTAAACCCTGAATGTATCTCACTAGGTGGAGAAAGGGAATGCGCAAGCTTGCGGTACATCTAGCTTGAATCGGTGAAGTTGCCAGTAGTTGTGGGTAGTCCAAAACTACGCCCAATGCTGCGGTACAACTATCCCGCGCAACGTATGGGTGTAACCCCATATGGGTGAGATGGCGGAAAGGGCAATGTAGTTTGAAAGGTTACTGTGACGGTTGCTCAACTACATGACTACGGAATCATGTGGGGTAACAGGTATGACTATCTCTTGTGGGTACAGTGTATAACCTCTGTAGAGTCTAAACTATTTAAACAGCCGTTCCTACGGTTAAAGGAAGACATGGGAACTTAACTTGAGTTAGTTCTATTTCAAAAACTTTGTGGGTGCTATGAAAAATGTGGAGGGCTCACCTAGCCCTGAGTTTGGTTTTTACCTGAGCCTTCGAGCTCAGCGATGGTAGTAATTGGAGGTAGCTCCAATCAAAAGATGCATAGTGTAGAGTTTTCGATGGAGAGAACCTCTACTGAATTAAATATTGCACAATTACTCTCTTTAATAAAAATGCAATTTGTTAAAATGCTAAGTGATAGGAATTTGTAATTATGATAATTGAAAAGATTGCTTTAGCAAATAAAAGAACCTGAGCCATCCTTATTTAGCCTTACATATATATATATATATATATTATTGCATTGTGTGTTGGCTCATGAACACAGAAGTTGTGCTCATTCTCGCTCCTCTCCCCAAACTCTTCAGACAATGAAGACCAAGGAGACTACGCTTTCTATGAAGGCCCAGAAGCTGATTTCGTTATCTTCATGTGATGTAATCAAGTTGGCCTTGTTCAGCCCCTTTTGTAAAGCTCGACCCGACGTGGTCTATGTCACTCTGTGTTGTAATATATTTATTTTAGTTCACGCCTTGTATGAATGATTCAGTAATGTGCATGTCAGTGCTATCTACTGATCTAGGGAATAGCACAGTGTTTTCATAGAGGATTTGGATTCTCGGAATCCGGGTCCGACATAGCTGGTATCAGAGCATACGACTGTAGAACCCCTAGTTAGATTCGTCGATTGCCTTAAGGACTTGGATCTTATTTCTAAAAGTTAAGAAAGGCTTTATCAAAATATAGAGTACTTATTGCTTCTACTCATCATTCCTAGTTCCATACTTATCTCTATTTTCATTAAGTGTTACCAATCTTTTCTCCTGTTTCAAAATTTGTAGATGGCTTCCTCCCCAGCCGAAGGCCCATGGGACCATTGTTCCCATGGAAAGCGCGAAGGAGGTTTCGTGGAAATCCTTTGCCAGCTGATGAAGTATCTTGGTTTCACCCGCCCTCCTCTCTTCAGAGGCCGGATGATGAGGATCATGACTCACGAGTCATGGACCATGGAGGTTTACCTCTATGCCAAGACTGGCGAGTTCATGACCCACACCTTCCAGGCTGAGGCACCTCGCCACAGTTGTCTCGACGCCATCCAGGATGTAGCCTGCCTCGCCATCACACGCTTGTGCTGGATACGCGAGGACCTCCTACTTCAGTGATCGTTCTGCTTCTTCCCGTATCTCCCTGACGGAGAACGCATTCTGGAGGCCTTCAACGCTAGAGACAATGACCCTCGCCTGACCCACCAGGTGCAGCTTACCCAGGCGATGATCACCTCCATCCACTCCAACACGGACGAGATCCGACAGCTTCGGGTACTTCTCACCGGCAGCGACGCCCACTCCGACACCCTCTGCCTCAACCTGATCAGGAGCGATCAGGCTCACTTTGCTGCAGTCTAGGAGAGAGATGCTACCGTCGCAGAGGTGGCGCGTTTCACAGTCGCCCTTGCAATCACCACTTCAGCTCTAGTTTCAATTCCTCCTCCAGCCATTGCCTCCAGCGACAGGACGCTCGATCGACCTCTCTGGCCCTGAGGAGCCCGCACCAGGATGACGACATGCAAGAGCGTGCGACGCCCTAGTCCGCCGCCCTTCATCGACTTGGGAGAGCCCAGCCGTGAACGCAGTCTCAGCCGTTCCCGCTCCTACTCCCGCTCACCAAGCTTTAGCCAGAGTCGTTCCCGTTCCTGCTCCTCGGTGGAGTAGTGAGGATAGTCTAGGTTAGTTAGCAGTGCTTGCTAGGCAGTCTATTGGTTGCAAGCACTTTCTGTTTTCTTCTTTTGTAGACGATATGTTTGTATCTTGTGTCGTGACTTAACTTAGCCTATATGCTATGTTTCAGGAGTCATGTAACACTTAATCCCCTTAATATAATGCATCCATTCTAGGCTTTGTATTGTACTTATTCGATCTTCCTGCTTGGTTTAAAGTTCTTCTGTGTGTGCCTTAGAGGGCTAGTGAACCCTCATATACTCCCTCTAATTCTAAGCCTTAGCCTTTCTTCGGGATGCCGCCAAGAAGAGCCGCTGCCCCAGCCCGTGGAGCTTATGCAACTGGCCGAGGAAGAGGCCGTGGCCGTGGTCGTGGCCGAGGACAAGATCTACCTTCCCCACCGCCAACTCACCCAACAATGGCACAAATGATGCTCCAGCAGACACAGATTCTTCAGGCCTTGATCAATAATCAGCAGACTAGACCTGCCGACCGCAACTCCAAGCTCGTTGACTTCCTTAGGACAAGACCCCTCACCTTCCCTGTAGCCAACGAACCTCTAGAAGCTGAAGACTGGCTCAGAGACATTGAGAAGAAGCTTCGACTTGCTCGCTGCTCGAATGAAGACAAGGTGGACTTTGCTACCCACCAACTAAAAGGTGCCACCGCTGCATGGTGGGAGAATTACCTTGCTACCAGAGGTAATGACAGTCTAGTGTTAGAAGACGAAGAGGAAGAAGAAGCGTCAACAGCACCAGATGCAAGAAGACGAAGCCGCAAAGATCAGCAAACAGAGAACCACTACCGCCACGAGTCAGCCAGTAGAAGAAGTTCTTTGAAACACCGCTAGATGAAGACGAACCAGCATGGTAGTCAATTCCTTGGGCGGAATTCAAAGCCACCTTTAGAACCAACTTTTTACTAGCTGGTACCATGAGGTTGAAGAAAAATGAGTTCAGAGCTCTTAAGCAAGGCCACATGACAGTCAATGAGTATGTAACCAAATTTAACCAGCTTGCCCGCTATGCTCCTAGTGACGTATTAGATGAAGAGGAAAAGATAGATCGCTTCGTGGAAGGCATGCGTGAAGACATGCGAGTACAGCTCATCCTCCATGACTTCTCCAGCTTCCATCACTTGGTCAATAAAGCCCTAGTGCTAGAGAATGAGAAGAAGACTGTCGAAGCCAGTCGCAAAAGGAAGATATCATTCCAAAGGCCACAAGGCAACTTTCCCCAGAAGTCAACATTCCAGGGCAGTTCCTTCTTCAGATCGTCTGCCGCCGCACCATAGAGAAGTTCAGCTCCAACCCCAAGACCCCAAGGAAGTAGTTTCTGCACTCCCCGCCCCGCTGGACAATCTGCCACAGTCAACCTAGCAGCTAATCTCCACTACTTCGCCTGTGGAGAAAAAGGATACTTTGCTAATCAGTGCCCTCGACGTCATAACCCTGCCGCAAAGTTCAATCCAGGAGCCACTCCAATCTAAGGCCGGACCTCAACTCCAAGCAAGAGCCATCAGACTTCTCAAGCTTCAAGGTCTATCCCGACACAAAGCCGCAGCCATGTGAATCATGTCACTGCTGAGGAGGCACAAGATGCCACAGGAGTGCTAATGGGTACGTTCTCTGTCAATTCAGTACCCGCACAAGTTTTTTTTGATTCTGGAGCTTCACACTCTTTTGTTGCAAGAAAGTTTGTTGAAAGGCATAAGTTGCCAACCTATAAGTTAAAGAAACCCGTGGTACTTAGCTCACCCAGGGGACCCCTATATGCTACCTCAGTTAGTCCCAGAGTAGAGATTTCTTTGGAAGATTCTAGATTCCTAGCAACCCTTCTTGTGCTAGAATCCCAAACTCTGGATATCATCCTAGGGATGGATTGGTTGGCCGCTTATCATGGATTAATAGATTGTGCCAACAGGAAAGTGGTACTTGCTAAAGACCCTGAAACCACAATAAGGATTAGTGTGGATCGTTCCTCTCCCTTGGATCGAGCAATCCACCACCCTGGAGTGTTGTCCTTAGAGACAACACATGTAGTCTAAGCTTACCCTAATATCTTCTCAGAAGAATTGCCAGGCATGCCACCAGATAGAGATGTTGAGTTCGTAATCAATTTGAAGACAGGGACAGCCTCAATTGCCAAAAGACCATACAGAATGGCCGTTGATGAACTTGAAGAGCTGAAGACACAACTTGAAGACTTACAAGAAAAAGGATTCATTGGACCCAGTTCTTCCCCCTGGGGTTCGCCAGTTCTCTTTGTGAAGAAGAAAGATGGTTCCGCCAGATTGTGTGGACTACAAAGCACTCAATGAGGTGACCATCAAGAACAAGTATCCCTTGTCTCGCATTGATGATCTGTTTGATCAGTTGTCAGGAGCCTCAGTTTTCTCCAACATAGACCTAAGGTCAGGATACCACTAACTTAAGATCAGGAATGAGGATATTCCTAAAACATCATTACCACCCGGTATGGCCTGTACAAGTTCACAGTCATGTCGTTTGGCTTGACCAATGAGCCAGCCTACTTCATGAACCTCATGAACAAGGTATTTATGGAATATCTGGACAAGTTTGTAGTCGTGTTCATAGACGACATCTTGATCTATTCAATGACCAATGAAGAGCATGCTGAACATCTAGAATTGGTCTTAGAAAAGCTTGAAGAGCACGAGCTTTATGCCAAGTACAGTAAATGTGAATTTTGGCTTCAAGAGATTAGTTTCCTCGGACATATTGTATCCGCTAGAGAAATCGCAGTTGATCCCTCCAAGGTAGAAGATGTGATGGAATGGAAACAATCTACATTAGTGATAGAAGTGCATAATTTTCTCGGTTTGGCTAGATACTACAGATGCTTTATAGAAGGATTCTCTAAGCTTTCCAAACCAATGACCCATCTGCTTAAAAAAGAAAAGAAGTATGAATGGACAGAAGCTTGTGAGAAAAGTTTCCAAGAATTAAAGAAGAAGTTAACTTCTGTACCAGTGTTGATCTTGCCAGATATTCATCAAGACTTTGAAGTCTACTATGATGCATTGCGCCAAGGTCTTGGTTGCGTACTCATGCAAGGAGAAAAAGTTGTAGCTTATGTATCCAGACAACTCCGCCCTCATGAAGAAAATTATCCAACTCATGATTTGGAGTTAGCAATAGTAGTGCACGCCCTCAAAATTTGGCGGCATTACTTGATTGGAAATCATTGTGATATCTACACAGACCACAAGAGTCTTAAGTACATTTTCACTCAATCAGATCTCAACCTCCAACAAAGAAGATGGTTAGAGTTAATTAAGGATTATAACTTGGATGTCCATTATCATCCGGGAAAGGCTAATGTAGTTGTCGATGCATTAAGCCGCAAGTCTTATTGCAGTAATGTTATGATTCAAGAGCATCAGCCTGAGCTCTACCAAGAATTTGAAGCCCTCAACCTTTGTTTGATAGAACAAGGCACTATAGATGCTATGGAAGCACACCCAACTTTAGAAGAGCAGATCAAAACCGCTCAAGAAGGACATCCTGGAGTCCAGAGGTTCAAGCACCTCATGGCAAAAGGAAAAGCTCCCAAGATGATCGAAGATCAACAAGGAATCCTATGGTATGAGAAACGTCTCTTTGTTCCCCACCAGAAAGAACTCAAGGACTTAATTCTGAAAGAAGCCCACAGCTTCGCATATACCCTGCACCCAGGCAGCACCAAGATGTATCAAGACATGAAGATTTTGTATTGGTGGCCACTAATGAAAAGAGATATCGCCAAGTATGTATCCTGTTGTGATGTATGTCAGCGAATCAAAGCCGAACATCAGAGACCAGCAGGATTGCTTCAACCACTACAGATCCCTCAGTGGAAATGGGAAGAGATTGGAATGGATTTCATTAGCGGTCTACCCCGAACCAAGTCCGGGTGTGACTTAGTATGGGTTATAGTTGACAGATTGACTAAAGTAGCCCACTTCATCCCAGTAAAGACAACTTACAAGGGAGACAAATTAGCCAAGTTGTATATGGCTCGTATTGTGTGTTTACATGGAGTACCCAAGAAGATAGTCTTCGATCGAGGTTCTCAATTCACCTCGCATTTCTAGGCTAGTTTGCATGATGCCCTTGGAACACACCTTGCTTTCAGCACGACCTACCATCCGTAAACTAGGGGTGGATAACGAGCCAGCTCGGCTCGGCTCGTTAAGAAAACGAGCTCGGCTCGGCTCGTTAAGCTAACGAGCAGAATACATGGCTCGGCTCGGCTCATTAAAAAGCTCAAATTCGACTCGTTAAGCTCGTTAAGAAAGTCAAGAGATCCCAGTTTGGGGCTCGTTAGGCTCGCTAAAAAAGGAAAATCCACATAATAAATTTTTTAGAAAGTCAAGAGATCACAGCTTGGGACTTGGACCTCCATGGACCATCTAAGGGTTGTTGGGTTGGTGGTGCGTGCTCTTGCTCAAGCTGTCTTTGGTTTTTTAAGCGAGCTTAACGAGTAACTCATGAGCTACTCGAACTCGGCTCGTTAAGAAAACAAGCTAAATTGCCGGCTCGGCTCGGCTCGTTAAGGGATCGAGTTCGAGCCGAGTCGAGCCGAGCCCTTAACGAGTTGAGCTGGCTCGCGAGTTTCAAGCTTTTTTTCCACCCTTACCGCAGACCGATGGTCAGACAGAAAGAACAAATCAGATTCTAGAAGACATGCTTCGAGCTTGTGCTTTGGAATTTAACGTAGACTGGGAAAAGTGTCTACCGTATGCTGAGTTTGCATACAACAATAGTTTTCAGTCAAGTCTGAAAATGTCCCCGTTTGAAGCACTCTATGGAAGAAAATGCAAAACTCCTCGCATTGGTCGAACCGGTGAAGGATATATCTTGGACGAGATACTCTCAAGCAAGTCAAGAAGAAAGTTCGACTAATCAAAGATCGCCTTCAAAATCGCTTTCGGTCAAGACAAAAGAGTTATCTTGACAACCGTCAAGAAAATTAACTTTTGAAGTTGGAGCTGTTGTTGGAAATATGCCCTAGAGGCAATCATAGAGATGATTATATTTCATTATGTTCATAATATTGGATAATATGTTATCTTGTTCCTAGAATAATATTGTTAATATTTATTATCAAGTATGTGACTTGATTGTGAAACTCTATATTTCTGCGATAATTATTCTTATATGATCCCTGGTTGAAAATATATGAGGACACATATGAATAGACTAGCATATGTATTGGTTGATGACTATGTTTCACGGGTCATGGATATGGAGATATCAAACAAATAATATGGACACATGTTAGAGAACAAGATGTTGGATTAGACCCACCTTGAGACACTATTGAGATTGTTATGATTCTATGTGCCGTTAGTTGGTCTCAAGCAATGATGTTGTATAATCCTTAGACCTGAGACAGCATGGTTTCCTACATGTGTAATAGCACTCTTAGAGGTTGCCAAACGCTACACCGTAACTGGGTAGTTATAAAGGTAGCTTTCGGGTATGCTATGAAACATGCAGAGGAATGTGATTTGGTGGGATATGGGATTTGCCCTCCTAACATAACAGAGAGATGTCTCGGGCCTCTCGTTGTGATCGGATAAAGAAAGTGCATGGCCATGCCACTAGTAGTCGAAGTGTTCGACCACGTAAAGTTATCTGACACTCGATCGAGAAAGTATTGAATAGTCCATGGATGATACAACATCTCACCTGGAGTTCAACTAGACATCGTGAGGCAAAGGGAGTATACATGAGTAGGTCGCTTAGTTCGACCGATTCTGGACTAGTCGTATGGAGATATGAACCGTCGTAGGCGGTCGAACGTAATCCTGAAGTGGTCGTAAGTCGGTCGTGAGGAGTTACGAACCGTCGTGACCAAATACAAACTGGTCATATGGAGATAAGACCTGGTCGTAAGTGATGAGGACCTGGTCGTAGATCATATTGCATCAAGGTTCGTCCGATATAATTTATGTGTATTCGGGAATCGCTATATTCTACTAGGAGCCGCCACGACTCGTGATCGGAAAGGGTTTCCAAGTCACAATTGATTATGTATGAACCTGTAGGGTCACACACTTAACGGGTTGGAACAAACCAGTACGGTACGATTCGTCAAATGTGTTCAGATAGGATCCGTCACGAGCACTATATAAGGCGATACATGAGGCTGTTTGGGATAGAAGTTTTACACCACCGAAACCCTAGCCGCCATATTCCTGAGAACTTTGCCGTGCGACTTGGTGTTAGTACACCGACGTACGGTTGTTCCTTCCCTGGACATGTGGATACTGAGAGGCGCTCTCGCGATCATTGGCGCTTTTGAGGGCGATCCGCGATCTTCACAAGGAACTACAGAGGTTCTTTGGAGGAGACGATCGACTTGCGAGGACCGGGCGATCAACTACGACCACTACATCGACGCGCTCTACGTTGGACCAGGCTGCTCAAACCCTTCTTCTGCTGCTCTGCGTGTTTGATGGTAACGATCTGTGATCATCTACTTGCTTGGCTTCCTGGTTTGCGCGGTAGAAATTTTTGTTTATAGCTATCGTAGCCTACCCGTGGCCCAACAGATGTTGTGTATCTCAAGGTATTGTCGCTTCGTGGAACTCGAAGATTTAAAGTTAAAGGCAAGATCGTCCCAAGATACATAGGCTCGTTCCCGATCACCGCCAAGCGTGGAGAAGTCGTTTATCAGTTAGAGCTACCGGAAAATTTTTCAGACGTCCATAATGTGTTTCACGTCTCCCAGCTCAAGAAGTGTCTCGAGTACGAAGAAGAGATGTCTCGAAGCTATATCGCCTTCAAAGAAGACTGGCTTATCGAGCACTCGATCAAGATCCTCGGCGTCATCGAGAAGCGAACAAGACGTCAAGTCTTCCGCCTTTGCAAAGTTCAGTGGAGCCACCACTCAGCAAAAGAGGCCACTTGGGAGGGCGAAGATCAACTGAAGCAAGACTACCAGCGCCGGCTCTATAATTTCAAGGGCCATTGGGCAAGCAAGAAGATAAGGCCCGTTGAACTAGTTCTTAATATAAATATTAAAGTATATATATAGTACGAATAACAAATTACTTTGCGTACATGTTTAGTTCATGGAACATAACTATAGTGTAATAAAACACTAAAAATAGAAACCATTATAATTACCTCAAATAAAATGTAATGCTTGATTGCCTTGTAAAAAACGTCTATGGGCATTTCTTGATGCAAAATCTTCAAGAACGATGATCGAGATTAATGTCGTCCAAAATATCCTTCTCAATGGTGCACATAGCTAAGCCATTCAATCTTTCTGTGACATAGTTGACCTCAAATAATTTTTCAAAAGTTTCAATTTGGAGAAACTTCTTTGGTACCGATGCTATCCTTTGGAATAGTTAAGAGAATTCGATATGCAACGGAGGCATTTGGATAGCAATCTATGCACTTTAACAAAGCGAAGAATCTCAACCTATGACATCAATTCTTACGGCAAAGATGCTCGCAACACTTTTAGTTCAGAGAAAAAATCATCCAAATCAACATCGACTTGTTTTCATGAGAAAAGATTCTACAAAAGTAGTGCAACACTTTCAGAGATCATTATCATCCAAGGATTTGATTTTACGAGTTGAATAAGAAACCAAATATTTTCTCAAATTTCTTTAGTTGCTCAAATCGACTAGTCAATGAAGCAATTGCATTATCAACAATAACTATATGTACTAATTACCTATATGGTCTTGGGCCCACTGACTCCATGGGCCCCGTGATCATACTGCCTCGCCCCTAGAGCCGGCCCTGAAGACTACCCGTCCCTATTCTCGGAGCAGCTCGAATCTCGAGGTCGAGATTCAGTTTAAGGTGGGTAGGATTTGTAACCTCCCATTTTCGGACGGTAAATAGTGCTGTTGTTTTTGTTTTCATTCTTTTGTCGTAATTCAAATTATCTACTATTTGTGAAAACCTCCTTCCTTCTTTTAGCCCGTTTTGGGAACTATTTTTCAAAGTTTCAGGCCCTTTCTCTTCTTCGGGCGTCCTTTCTTCTTGAGCTTAGCCCATTTATTTTTTCTTGGGCTCGGCACTGTTTTCTTGGGCCAAGCCCATTCTCCCTCCCGGCCCACCTGGTCTTTCCTTCGGCCCAACACTCAGCCCCTTTTCTTTCTCTCCTTCGGCCATCTCTTGGCCCAAGCCTCCCCAGCCTCTCCTTTCTTCGGCCTTTCCCAGCTCGGCTCGGCCCTTCTTCTTCCTCTGGTCGACACGCCTAAACCGAGCCGCGCCTCCCTCTCTCTCCCCTCGTGTGCTCTGCCAAGGCCGCCAGCTCCCTCAGCCGCACACCGCCGCCAGCCACCATGCCTCCTCGTGCTCGCATGCACCCTCTGCGCCGCCTGCACCACACCTACTCCCGCTACCGCATGCATGCACGCCCGTGCCTATCTCCTTTCCGTGACGTCATACACCTAGCTGTGAAACCTACGCTCTCTGCAAGAACCCTCAGGCTTGCCGTGCCCTCTTGCTCTCGACGCCTTGCTCTGCATCGCACCTACTCACTACCATCACCACCAACCCCTTCATACTGCCGCCTCACAAGCCTGCCCACACCAATGCCTCCTCGGGACATGGCAGAGTCTGGCTCTCCTCCCTCCCGTTGGCTCCCATAGCCTATAAAGCCCCTCCTGTGGCCTTCCCCCCCCACATCGCCCCTTGGAGTTTTGGTAAAAACCCACCTCAAACCGTCGCTCTTTTCTTTCTTTTGGCCGCCACTGCCTCTACCACCGTCTAGCCGCCACCGGCGTCGCCTCCATGCCGCCACCCTATCACCGCGAGCCCCCAGCCACCAGGAGCATTTCACCTCAACCCCCATGGAGTTTCGTCCACTGTTGCTGCTGCAATCGCCTGTCTTCCTCACCTCCGGCCGCCGCCGTCTCTAGCACCTGCCATCATCTACAGCCCCTCTCTGACCTCCTAGTTGAGCCCATTAGCACCGCCTCACCAAGGGCTACACCGTGCTCACCTTTCCCGGCCCGAACCACCACCAAACCTCCCCCTTCGCCGTGGTCGAGCCACCACCGCCGCCTAGCTCCACCTGCCGCCGGCCACAACCCTCCTCCAGCGTCGCCGTCACCAGCTCCACCACCCCGCCATCTCCCTGTTCCCGCCTCCCTAGCTCACTGTACTGGTCCACCAATTGCCGAGCCTAAACCAAAGCGTCCATGTGATCTTGGCGTGTCCCATTTCGCCATTAGGGCGAATCCTATGCCCTCCCTTCGCTGTGACTAGCCAGTGGGCCCCGCTGCGCACTGTGCTGTGGACCAGTGCTTCAATGCGCATAGACCCGGTTCACACTGTGCTATGAACCATTCCCTCTCCCTCTCTCTCTCTCTTTTAATTCAATTCAATCTTCGTAAATTCCATTCTCCTCCGTTATAGCTCCAAAAATTATGAAATTTATTTCTAAAATTTTATAAATTCAAGACCTTGCTAATGCAGTAGGTCTTGTTCAATTTGAAGTTCATTTATTTTACCATTGTGCCTTTTTCCGGTACATTCGTCCGAATAGGATTTTGTAACACCCTGCTTTTCGGAGTCTTTTTGAATTTTTAAAATAAAAAGAACCATTTTGTTTTGATGAGAATTCAAAGCTTAACCTGAGATTTTAAAAAGAGAGCTTTAAGGGACTAAAGCAAACTCCACTCTGTTGTCACCCTAGTTAAAATATGGTTGATGTGATAGTGTGAACCAGGATCTCTTGAAAAATGTATGCTTAGTCATTCTTAGAACAAAATCTTGTTTTGGGAAGTTTTACTGCCAAATGACCAATGTTGTCTAAAATATTTTAATCCATGACAATGGGTTGTCATGGTAATTTGCAAATGTCTTTGAAAAGAAAAGAAAAGGGAAAACTGGCTTGGACTTAGGCGAATTGGTGGTTCGGTTGGGTGCATGTTCATGCACGGGGTCGTCCTTTTCTATGGACGAGGCCCAGGGTTCAGTGGAAGTTGCCCAGGTCAGTTAAGGACCAGTCTTCGAGTGTATTTTGCCATGCCTCACCGTGCAACCATATGTCCTGAATGGGCAGGACCTGGCTAATTAATTTGCAAAGTTGCATCGCGGTTGATCCTACTGATGCAGTGGGTTGTCTTTGAGGACTTGTCGTTTTATGACTTATGTTAGTCCCGCCTGGTGCAAGAGGGGGCCTTGATCTCTGCAGGTTTTTATCCGTAGGGTGGGCGAAACCTTAGCGGGGATGGACTACGGTGGAATGATGCACTGTAAAGGCCTTGTCATGAGCTCTAGACCACTTACCTTCGGTAGTGAGTGGTGGTATCGATGGATACCGAGCAAACTAGAGAAATCATGTCGTGTGGGTAAAGCTGTACACCTCTGCAGAGCGTAAAACTATTCAAATAGCCGTGTCCGCGGTCAAGGACATGCTGGCAAAGCTTCTTCAAGTTAGATGTTGGTTTTGGTTTTTTTTAATGGCTTTGTTAAACTGGTTTTGGACCTCTATCCGAATGGGTTTTTGGGCAGGGAGCCTTGTGATAGGAGGGTATCCTTCACCACTTGTTGATGAATGTTATCCAACTATAAAATTGTTTTAGAAAAATGAGTTTTAGATATTGTATATCTACTTTGGAACTTATTACCCGTAATTGGAAATAAGCTTGGCTTTATGCAAAGACAACCTTATAAGCCTTCCTTTGAGATATCCATGTATGCATATCATTCTATTAATTAACGGGTGTAACTTGTGAGCACGGTTGTTGTGCTCATTCTTGCTTGATTTGATAATTGAGCAGGAGAGGACTTCTTTGATAAAGATGAGGACCAGATCAACTAGCATAGAGAGGAGGAAAAGGGAATAAAATAACTTTTCTCTTTTCAAACCCTAGTTCTATAAGTCGATTTTCAACCACGGCGAGGCAAGGAGCGCCACGCCGGGAAATCAAAGACCCTACCCATCCTACCCATATGTATAATTTGAGATCCAGAGCTAAGAACCACAACAGTTTGGTATCAGATTCCATGGCTGACGATCAAATCACCACGGAGCTGCGTGAACTAAAGGAGCTCATAGGCACAATATTGAAGCATGAGGAAGAACAATCTACAGCCCATGCAAATCTTCAGGCTGTCGTCCTTGATCTCAAAGGTTGCGTGTCCTTGCCAACTACGATCACCAACTCTGCAAACTCTTCTGCACGGCGCCTTCCTGCTGATCAAGCTGCAGCACCACCCCTAGGTCGGTTCTACAAGGTTGATTTTCCCCTATTTGATGGTAATTTCGATACTCTGGAGTGGCTTTCTCGTTGTGATCAATTCTTTTGCGGTCATCGTACCCTCAAGGAAGAAAAGGTTTAGCTGGCTACCTATCACATGACTGACATTGCCCAGGTGTGGTATTACAAATTGGAACACACAGAAGGAATTCCATCATGGCCTCGATTTCAAAAATCTTGTCGGCTGCGTTTTGTCCACCCTTTAGATCAAATCATGTTTCCGAACGTGCTCTTCTTCGTCAGACGGGTTCGGTGGAAGACTATGCATACGCATTCTATAGGGTACGACAGAAAGGTCTTTGCTTTAATTGTGATGAACAATTTATGGGAGGCCATCGTTGCAAACAGTTATATTGGATTGAGATCTTTAATGAAGATGGTGTACGAGATGAAAGTAATGAAAATCCTAATCCTTAGATTTCTCTACATGCACTGACTAGGATCTCCTCAGGGAATACAATGGAACTGACAGTCCTCATTAATCACCACAAGTTTTGTGCCTTGGTTGATTCCGGTTCCACACACAACTTCATCAGTGTTGAGGCTGCCAAGTTGTTAGCTGTCTAGCATAAAAAGGCTAGACAGTGGGTACGGAATACCCTCCGTACCCTTTGTCTTGGGAGAAGGACCAAAGGGAGGAGCCAAAGACATGCATGTATTGTGTGAGCTTTATTATGAATGTGCGTATGAGATCAAATGAGCCATCCCCTTATACATGCCCTTAGGGCCATATTTATAGGAGGGCAAGAAGGGACAATTACCTTCTTGCCCTCACAATGTTGAGAGAGAGAGAGAGAGAGAGAGAGTATTTAGGTACATTTGTCCAAATACGCTGTACAGACTAACTCTACATATGTACAGTATCCCTGACGGCACACCAGTATTCCTGATGACCTTAGGGTGCGGGGCACTCCTTAGTGCCCTGCTACGACAACTCCCTCGTCTGCGTGGTCCGAGGTGGCGGTGGCCGGCCCCAAGATCCCGAGGGGCGGCGACATAATCCAGGCCGCCCAGCCCATCGAGTCGGGATACCCCGGGAGGCGTGGGTGAGCCGTGAATGGGCTCGGGTCGGGTGGGCGTGAGCGCCCAGGGTGCTCGGAGGTGGCCGGCATGACGCCGAGGTGTCTTGAAGGAAGATCTGTGTCGAGGCCGCCCCGCCGAGGCTATAGCCTTGAGGCGGGCGGTGAGTAGTGGCGGAGCCCGTGGGGGTGGAGTCGACGCGAAGCCACCACGCTGAGGCATGGTCCTCAAGGCGGGGGTGCGTCAGGGCTACCCCACCGAGGTGATAGCCTCGAGGCGGGCGATGAGCAGCGGCGGAGCTCGTGGGGGTGAAGTTGACACGGAGCCACCACACCGAGGCATGGCCCTCGAGGCGGGCGGCGCGTCAGGGCCACCCCACCGAGGCGATAGCGTTGAGGTGGGTCGTGAGCAGCGGCGGAGCCCGTGGGGGCAGAGTCGACGCGAAGCCACCACGCCGAGGCATGGCCCTCGAGGCGGGTGGTCTTGTCAGACCCCTGCCCGAGGCGATAGCCTCGAGGCGGGCGGTGAGCAGCGGCGGAGCCTGTGGGGGCGGAGTCGACGTGGAGCCACCACGCTGAGGCATGGCCCTCGAGGCGGGCGACGCGTCCAAGCCGCCCCGCCTAGGCGATAGCCTTGAAGCGGGCAGTGTGCCATGGCAGTTGTCGCTGCCCTCGTATTTGATTGCTTCTTTGGTGTGACCGTTCGCGATGCTCCTACTGGGGGCCTGGTACCGTCCCCCCTTCTGCCGCTCCTTGTCGAGCGTGCCTGTGACTTGGAGTGGCGTGATGGGGTTCTGCTTCTTTTTGCTTTGATTGGGCTCGTTTGAGAGCACAACGCTAGCGAGGGGGAGGCGAAGCCTCACGCCGTCCCCCAATCTTTTGAGAGCTCAAGGCTAGCGAGGGGGAGGCGAAGTCGAATGCCGTCCCGCAACTTTCTTTGATTGGGTTTTGTTGAGAGCTTGCCACCTGACCTTCGCTGACCTTGCTGTCGTTCGTGGTGGGACTGGACTGTTCGGTGGGGGGAGGCAGAGGGACCGTCTCCTATACTTTTAGTTAGGGTTCTGGGGAGCCCTTATTTTTGTTGCGAGGGGGAGGCGAACCCTCGCGCCGTCCCTATACTTTTTCAGATAGGGCTCCAGGGAGCCCTAATGCTTTGTTGCAAGGGGGAAGCCTCGCGTCGTCCCCCATACTTTTAGGATAGGGCTCCGGGGAGCCCTAATGCTTTGTTGCGAGGGGGAGGCGAAGCCTCGCGCTATCCACCATACTTTTAGGATAGGGCTCTGGGGAGCCCTAATGCTTCGTTGTGTGGGGGAGGCGAAGCCTCGCGCCGTCCCCCATACTTTTTTAGATAGGGCTCCGAGGAGCCCTAATGCTTTGTTGCGAGGGGGAGCCGAAGCCTCGCGCCGTCCTCCATACTTTTAGGATAGAGCTCCGGGAAGCCCTAATGCTTTGTTGCGAGGGGGAGACGAAGCCTCACGTCTTCCCCTATACTTTTTCAGATAGGGCTCCGGGGAGCCCTAATGCTTTGTTGCGAGGGGGAGGTGAAGTCTCGCGCTGTCCCCCATACTTTTTCGGATAGGGCTTCAGGGAGCCCTAATGCTTTGTTGCGAGGGGGAGGCGAAGCTTCGCGCCGTCCCCCATACTTTTAGGATAGGGCTCCGGGGAGCCCTAATGCTTTGTTGCGAGGGGGAGGCGAAGCCTCACGCCGTGCCTCATACTTTTGAGA
Organism: Phyllostachys edulis; assembly: GCA_036346405.1. Lineage (NCBI taxonomy): Eukaryota > Viridiplantae > Streptophyta > Magnoliopsida > Poales > Poaceae > Phyllostachys > Phyllostachys edulis. Next base: position 9,248,272 of record CM070565.1, on the reverse strand, counting down.
TAGGGCTCTGGGGAGCCCTAATGCTTTGTTGCGAGGGGAGGCGAAGCCTCGCGCCGTCCCCCATACTTTTTCAGATAGGGCTCCGGGGAGCCCTAATGCTTTGTTGTGAGGGGGAGGCGAAGCCTCGTGCCATCCCACATACTTTTAGGATAGGGCTCCGGGGAGCCCTAATGCTTTGTTGCGTCGGCGAGGATGACGTCGTCCCCTGGTACGTTTTGGTCTTAGGACCGTGCTGTGCCAGGGTTAGCTTTGCGCATCGTCTTCGTCGAGGCAATCATGTTTGTGGATGGTATTGGCTAGCACCGAGGTCGAAGGCCATGCACGGTGGCTTTGTTTGTACACTCATGCCTGCGGGAGGCATCGGTGTTCACCTGGGCCGAAGGCCATGCATGGTAGCTTTGGTTTTGTTGTGGCCTCTTGCTGCTTTTTCATTGAAGGGGAGCAAACAATGCAACAAGTTACAACTATTTTTGTACATGCCTGCTCCGTTTGGAAACGGTGGTTCTATTTTTCGGGCGCAGCCGGGTTTTACAATTCTAAGGATAGTACTTTCGTAGGCTCTTCGCGTTCCAAGTGTGGCCCAATTGCTGGTCGCTGAGGCGCGGCCTTCGGAACGGCTAGGGCTTTGTACGAATGAGCACAAATGTGCGAGGTCTCCCTGCCGAGGTAAGGTACTCAAGGCGGGAGACTCTCTAGTCACCGAGGCGCAGCCTTTGGAACGACTAGGGCTTTGCGCGAATGAGCGTGAATGTGCGAGGTCTCCCCACTGAGGTAAGGCTCTCGAGGCGAGAGACTCCCTAGTCGCCGAGGCGCGGCCTTCGGAACGACTAGGGCTTTGCGCGAATGAGCGCAAATGTACGAGGTCTCCCCGCCGAGGTAAGACACTCGAGGCGGGAGACTCCCTAGTCGCCGAGGCGTGGCCCTCGGAACGGCTAGGGCTTTGCGTGAATGAGCGCAAATGTGCGAGGTCTACCTACCGAGGTAAGGCACTCGAGGCGGGAGACTCCCTAGTCGCCGAGGCGCGACCCTCGGAACGGCTAGGGCTTTCCGCGAATGAGCGCGAATGTGCGAGGTCTCCCCGCCGAGGTAAGGCACTCGAGGCGGGAGACTCCCTTGCTCATTGGTGAGTACAATAGACTTGTTGGCACAATCAATTTGACCTCGGTTCTTGGATAACCAGTCCATTCCAAGAATCACATCTAACCCTTGGGAGTGCATGACTATAAGATCCGCAGAGAAGGGGACTCCCAAAACTTCCAAGGAAAAAGTTGGGCACAGGGAACTAGTCCTCATTTTGGAGCCCAAAGAGTGGATTAGCATAGGATGTACTAGAGGAAATATAGCTAACCCATTATTACCCACAAATTTAGAAGAGACAAATGAATGAGATGCTCGGAATAAAAAGAACGGAGGTGATGCGGAATTAACAAGAAGCGTGCCAAGGACCACGTCCAAGCATTTTGAGCTTCCTCAAGCGTGACATGATTCACCGTCCTTGATAAATTGGGCCGAAGGCTTCATGTTGGAGTTGCTGCCATATGCTGAATTTCCTTGACTGGCTCGGTTTGGAGGAGTGGCTGTTGCTTGTTGCTTCTTTGGGTATTTATTGGCATAATGCCCAACTTCATTACAAGAAAAACAAGTTACTCCCGCTGCAGAATTGTGATTGGCTTCTTCTGAAATTGACCTCATGGAGAGGTCTTATAAGGGCTAGAGGTACCAGGCCGCTTGGCTTGCATCGGAGGCTTGGAAGGGGAGGAGGTCACAGGTCTCCTTTGCTGAAATTGGGAGGTCCTAGGCCTAGGAGAACCCTCTATACTAAATTGCCGAGCTGCCTTCCTTTTCTTGCGGTTTTCTATCTCAATGTGCTTGCCTTCTTGCCGTATTGTCATACTGACAAGGTGCTGAAAATCTGGGAAGTTATGAGCAAGGAACTGAACTGAAAGATCATCGTTGAGGCCTTCCAAGAAGCGTTCTTGCTTGGACTCATCGATTAGCTCGTCCTCGAGTGCATACCTTGCCGTTGGTTGAATTTATGGAGATACTTTCATTGTTATGCGATTCCTTGGCGCAAGGATCTAAATTCCTTCTTCTTTAGCAACATCATTCCATGGGGAATGTGTGCCCTACTAACTTGAGTAAATTCTTCCCAAGTAATAGCTTGAGCATCGATGTGGAATTGGGTAAAGTTATCCCACCACTCAAGTGGTCCATGGAGTTGATGAGAAGCAAACAAAACTCTCTCTCGGTCTGAACATGGGATCATATCAAGCTTTCGGCTCACAACTCTGAGCCAATCGTCAGCTTCCAAAGGTTCAGTGGTGCTAGAAAATGTGGGTGGCCTCATCCTCATAAACTCATAAATGTTTGCTCTGGGAGGAGGTGGAACATACACCGGTGGTTGAATTTCTTCTTGTTGCTTGGAGGTTTGAGCATTGTTGACTGAATTGAGCTAGCAAATTGATCAATTGTGCTGATTTGCCATCATTTGATTCCAATTGACCCTTCACCGAGGAGGTGGTGGGCTGCGGCAAGGGAGTTTGGATCATCTCCGAAGCTCGGCCTTGGCCACTTGTCTTGCACTACCCACAGTTGTCACCATCTTGCTCAAAGGCCTAGAATTAGGAAGGAGGTGGAAAAGCTAAGGGAAGGTTGAAACCACCAAACCAACATTAACCAAAAACAAAAACTTCAGTAACCAAAAACACGGACACTTACTACTTGAGGCTTGCTGCCCTCAAGGCTACGAGCCAGGAAGTCATGGTCATGGGGGGTGGCCTTTTGCAAAGAAAACCCCATGGGTAACCTTTGCAAAGGACTACCTCCCTAGGCCACGAGCAGGGAGGTCCTTAATGCTACAACAATGATCCAAATCGGCCCTATTGATATTTCAAGGAAAGAAAATCCATTTAACTTTATAAAACGTTGAGGCAAGCAAAAAGAAAAGGAGGAAATGAGATAAGAAAAGGAACAGAGAAAGAGACAAGAACAGAAAGATGACTCGGGTAAGAGGAGAACAATTTATTTCTCTTGTGTAATAAAACGCATTTTGAGCTTTTTGCTAACAACCATTCTATTAGGCCGCGTCCTGCAGTCAAGATGCTCTGATACCACTTGTGGCGACCCGACCCAGGGGCAACCCGAGAGGTCCTTCAGGACCTCCTGGAAAGTCCGCAACGGGCTCCCAGGACGTCCCGCAGGGTCTCCCGGTAGGACCGTCTAGACCACGAACCACCCGAGAGCCACTCGTGAGGTACTCCCGGATCTCCAAAAGTCCATCAGGACCTCCCAGGAGGTTCGGTAGTACCGCTCAAGTGCCCGGTAGGACCGTGGTCTGGTAGTTCCGTTCGAGGGCGCGGTAGGACCGCTCGAAGGAAAAAAGGGGTCCTGACCCGAGGCAAGCCTGGAGCTTAAGTCCTCCGCAAACACCACACTCTCATCCGGTACTACAGCACGAAGGCCCGGTAGTACCGCCTGGCACATCCTGAGGAACCTTTGCAGGACCAACACCAGGAGATTGTGGGGTTTGTAGAGACCTTAAGTCCACTGTGATCCGAACCAGTCCTAAGGATCAATGGCTAGTTCTCACAACAAATACAAGTGATAACATACATCCACCGAAGACTTTATTAACAGCAAAAGAGTTGATTACAAAGGGTGCTTACAGGCTTAAGCAACAAAGCAAAATACACAGCGGAAACAGAAGGTAAAGTCCATCCAATACGCCACAGGCAATTGGCTGGAGGGCGCGGCCTAATTGATTTGATATTCATCATCGCCAAAGAAGTCTTCTCCTGATCAATTCATCAATCAAACAAGAATGAGCACAACAACCGTGCTCGCAAGTCACACCCGTCAAATAACAATATGACATGCATACATGGATATCAAAGGGAGAGCTTATAGGGTTAATTTGCATAAAGCCAAGTTTATTTTCAATTACGAGTAATAAGTTCCAAAGCATTTAATAACTAAAATTCATTTGCAAAGATTCATTTTACAGTTGGATAACATTCAGCATCAATGTGTGAAGGATACCTTCCTGTCACAAGGCTCCCCGCCCATAAACTATTTGGATAGAAATCCAAAACCAATTTCGTAAGTCCTTTAAAAACCAAAACCAAAAGCTAACTTTCAGTGGCTTTGCTAGCATGTCCTTGACCGTGGACACGGCTATTCGAATAGATTTACGCTCTGCAGAGGTGTACAGCTTTACCCACATGACATGAATTCTCTAGTTTGCTTGGCATCCGTCGACGCCACCTCACACTTCCTTTGGTGAGAGGTCTAGAGCACATGACAAGACCTTTACAATGCATTACTCCAACGAAGTCCACCCTCGCTAAGGTTTCACCCCCTTTGGACTACCCATCCGCAGGGTTCAGGCCCCCTCTTGCGCCAGGTGGGACTACACAGGTTGTAACATGACCACCCACCGCATCAACATAATCAACCACGATGGAGCTCTGCAAATTAGTCGGTCCGGTCCCGCCCATACAGGACATGTGGTTGCACGATGGTGGCTAGCAAGAAGCGGCTCGCAGACCGGTCCTCAAGTGGCTTGGGCGGCCAACACAAAACCCAGGGCCTCAACCCTACCCGAGTTGAGCCCGTGCATAAACATGCACCAGCCAAACAACCAATCCGCCCAAGACCAAATCCATTTTTCCATTTTTTGTTTTTTCCAAAACCATTTATCAAAACCTCCATGACAACCCAATGTCATGGCTTTAAAAACATTGGATATTTTGGTCTGAGAGTAAATAAAATAGATCCCAAATCAAGATGGTGGTCTAAGCCAGTCTAAGTACACCGGTTCTCATTATTGTATAAACCAGGTTTTATCTATGGTGACAATGAATTTGGTTCAACATAGACAGTGGCCATACAATGGAATTAGGCATAGCTATGAATAGAAAGATAGGCATTGAAATAACTTAGTAAAAATAAGCATGCATACATCTTTGAAACAAAACATAAGTATCTTGAAATAATAGGTGCAATATGGTCAAGGGTGTAACTTGCCTTGCTCAAAGGCCTGGGTGTCTTCTTCTTCTTCCAAAGACTCGGGTTCCTCAGCGCCTTCGCAATCTATACGAGAAAACCAAAGCAACTCAACTAGAGCTCAAATAAGATCAAAAGAAACTCCAATGAACTCCAAAATGAAACCAACAGAGGTGCTGGGTGATCAAGAGGAAGTCCAAGAAGCTTGCTGGAGGAGGTCTAAGAACTGCTCGGTTGAGCCAGAGAGGGGAAATGAGGAAGAAAGTGAGAGAGGAAGGGCGGCCCAAGCTTATAAAGCTGGAGCCAATGAGATTTCCAAGGGCATACGTGTTCAAGAGTCGGTGAAAAAGGACAATGGTAGCAGGCTAAAGACGTGACAAAAGAATAGCACGGGTGTTGCAAAAAGGTGGTGACATTTAATGCGACACAACGGGCATTAAATGCTTGGAGACTTCCGTGTGCAAAAGACTTGGTCAGAGCATAAAGGAATACGGTTGATTGACAAGTGGGCTCAGTCAAGGCCCGAAGGGGAGGTCCTATCCTTCAGAAAGGGTCTTGACCCGCAAGGAGGTCTTTGCGGTACGATCAGAGGGAAATTTGCGGAACAACCGGAGGTCTGAGAGATGAAGAGGTCCAAAACTAAGGAGGTCCAAGGGACAGAAACAACATCGCTGGTAGAGGTAGTACCGGCATGCCTGGAGCGGTACCATCGGAGGGGAGGTCCAAGAACAAAAGACATAAAACCAAAGAGGCCCATGGAACGGGAGGCATGCAAAAGATGGCCAGAGTAACGGTAGTACCGGTAAGCTCACGGCGGTATGACTGGAGGTCAAAAGATAAGGAGGTCCGAAGATGATAGAGGTTCAAAGGATTGAAGTGAATCACTGGTGGCGGTTGTACCGGAGCTTACAAAGCGGTACGACCGGAGGAGGTCCTGATGGCTAAGATCCCAAAAGGAGGTCTTAACGGTCAAGATATGATCAAGGAGGTCTTGACGGCTGGGATCTCCAAGGGGGAGGGCCTTAGTGTCAAGCTCGCACAAGGAGGAGGTCTGACGGTCAAAATCAAATGCAAAGGGGGAGGTCCGCGGAGGCAAGGACACGCGGGAAGAACTGGAACCATCAGATCTCGATCGAACGGAGCGAGGCAACTGGGACGTTAGGACCATCGAAATGTACCAACGGATTGGGGCCATCCGATGTGGATCGAATGGCCCTAAGGGAGTGGGATGTTCGGACCATCCGAACGTGCCCTCAAGATCGGGCCGTTCAACACAAATCGAACGGTCCTTAAGCTAGAAAGGTTAAACCCAGGCAGTACAGCCGCATGGGCAAACGGTTGGTCTGATCGCTAGGGGGATCTAGACCCTTAGATCTAACAAAGGAGGGATCCGAACTGTTAGATCTGACAAAGGTGAGGTCTGGACCAAGCGGGAGGCTTGAACGGATGCAAGGGAGGTCTAAATGAACGTGGGGGAAGATCCTAAAGGACACGAGGAGGTCCTAAAGGGCACGGGGAGGTCCAATCACGGGTTTCAAGAAGTCTTGAGAAACGGTAATACCGTGATTTTGAGGCGGTACTACCTCTCTCTCCGGTAGTCCTGGCTGCTACAAAGCGGTATGGAATTTCCAGAACACATGTTTCTGGAATCTCGATTTTCCCTAGAGCGGTATGGCCGCGAGTTGTGCAGTGGTAGTACCGTGTGGCGGTAGTACCGTTCTGTCTTGTATGGATTTTCGAGATGGAAACATTTCAGAGATCAAAGCGAGGAGAAGTCCAAGGGAACCTAGAGAGGTTCCAACAAAACAGAGAGTGGGTTCTAAAGAACATGAGGGGTGTTTAGACCTGGGGAGGTCTAAGCACTTGGGGAAGGTCTAGACCTAAGGAGGTTTGGACCAAAGAATTACAAAACATGCACAGGGAAGGGGAGATCACCAAAGCTTCCAACAAATTCAACAAACCGACAAGGAGTTTTAATTTAAGTTTGAGTTAGCCAATTGAAATCCATTCTGAAATTTCAAGTTAAGCTTTGAATTCTCATCAAAATCAAATGGTTCTTTTTATTTTGAAATTTTCAAAATTTCTGAAAATCATGGTGTTACAAACCTACCCCCCTTAAGGGAATCTCGACCCCGAGATTCAAGCTTGGTCAGCAAAGAGGTAGGGGTAGTTGGCCTTGAGATCTTCTTCTTTCTCTCATGTGGCTTCACTTTCTGGATGGTGACTCCACTGTACTTTGTAGGTTCGAATGATCTTGCTTCTAGTGACACGCTCTGCGGTATCCAGAATCTTGATTGGTCGCTCCACATAAGTGAGGTCTTCTTGAAGATCAATGCTTTCCAAAAAGGTATGGTCTTCGGGGACTCGAAGGCATTTCCTTAGCTGGGACACATGAAAAACATTATACAACGCTGACAAGGCTGCTGGCAGCTCCAATTGATAAGCTACTTCACCCTGCCTTGCCACGATCTTGTACGGCCCAACAAATCTTGGTGCCAGCTTCCCTCTAGTTCGAAATCTCCTAACTCCTCTGAGTGGGGTTACCCTGAGGTACACAAAATCTCCAACTTTAAAATACAAGTCCCGACGACGAGTATCAGTATAACTCTTTTGCCGGGACTGAGCTACTCTTAAATGTTCTCTTATGAGCTTTACCTTCTCTTCAGCCTCTTTGATGACATCGCGTCCAAAGAATTGGCGCTCACCCACTTGATCCCAAAGGAGAGGGGTTCTACATTGTCTTCCATACAAAGCTTCAAATGGGGACATCTTTAAGCTAGCTTAGTAGCTGTTATTATAAGAGAATTCAGCGTAGGGGAGATTTTTGTCCCAACCTTTCCCATAGTCTAAGGCACAAGCTCTAAGCATATCTTCAAGAATTTGATTCACACGCTCTGTCTGTCCATCGGTTTGGGGATGGTATGCTGTGCTGAAATTGAGCCTTGTCCCTAAGGCTTCATGGAGACTTTTCCAAAATCTTGAGGTAAATTGAGAACCTCTATCAGACACTATACTCTTGGGCACACCATGTGGACACACAATTCGGGCTAGGTATAATTCAGCCAACTTGCTGCTTCGGTAGGTAGTCTTGACAGGGATAAAATGTGCTACTTTGGTCAAGCGATCAACAATAACCCAAATGGAGTCATAGCCCGATTGAGTCCTGGGCAAACTAGTGATAAAATCCATGCCCACTTGCTCCTATTTCCACTCGGGAATAGGCAAAGGCTACAGCAAACCAGCGGGTCTTTGATGCTCAGCTTTAACCCGTTAGCACACGTCGCATCTTGCCACATACTCAGCTATTTCTCGCTTCATGTTGACCCACCAATACTTCTCTTTGAGGTCTTGGTACATCTTAGTACTTCCTGAATGGATGGAATAATGAGATTCATGGGCTTCTTTAAGTAGGAGCTGTTTTATTTCTTGACAGTCCGGCACACAGAGTCTATTGCCGAACCTTAATATTCCCTGTTCATCTTCTGAAAATCCTGGAGCTTTCTCTCTTCTTAAGTTGTCTTTGATCTCTTAGAGGTCTCTATCTTCAGCTTGACTTTCCCGAATTAGTCTTTGGATAGTGGGCTCAACTTCCAGAGCATGCACACAACCTTGGTTGACAATTTTTAGATTTAGGCGTCTCATTTCTTCGCACAAACTGGGCTGACTTTCCTGGACCATTAAGGTGCTGCAATAACTCTTTCGGCTCAAAGCATCAGCTACCATATTTGCCTTGCCAGGGTGGTAGTGTATTCCAAGATCGTAATCTTTGATGAGCTCCAACCATCTTCTCTGTCTAAGGTTGAGGTCTGCCTGAGTAAAAATGTATTTTAAGCTCTTATGGTCTGTAAAGACCTTGCAGTGATTACCAATGAGATAATGACGCCAAATTTTTAGGGCATGCACTACGGTAGCTAATTCTAAATCATGAGTGGGGTAGTTAGCTTCATGGGGCTTTAATTGCCGAGAAGTATAAGCTACCACTCGACCTTCTTGCATTAAAATACAGCCTAGGCCCTGCCTAGAGGCATCACAAAAGACTTTAAAATCTTTCCGGATATCAGGCAGAATCGGTACCGGAGCAGAGGTCAATCTCTTCTTCAATTCTTGAAAACTTTGTTCACAAGCGGAAGTCCATACATACTTACTTTCTTTCTTGAGCAACTGAGTAAGAGGCCTTGCTATCTTTGAAAAGCCTTCAATAAATCGACGATAATATTCTGCCATGCCAAGAAAACTTCTAATTTGGGAAACTGATTTGGGTGGCTTCCAATTTAGAACATCTTGAACCTTGCTAGGGTTGACTGCTACACCTGCTGCTGACATAACATGACCCAAGAAGGTGACTTCCTTCAGCCAAAAGTCACATTTCTCAAATTTAGCATAGAGTTGGTGGTCTCTGAGCTTGTCTAAGACCAACCGAAGGTGATCTTCATGCTCTTCTTCACTCTTAGAGTATACAAGAATGTCATCAATGAAGACAATGACAAACTTGTCCAAATACTCCATGAATACTTTGTTCATCAAGTTCATAAAGTAGGCAGGAGCATTGGTTAATCCAAAAGACATGACTGTGAACTCATAAAGTCCATACCGAGTTGAAAAAGCTGTCTTTGGGATGTCCTCTTATCGAATCTTCAATTGGTGATAACCTAACCTTAGGTCAATCTTAGAGAAAACTGCTGCTCCTTTTAGTTGATCAAACAAGTCGTCGATCTTGGGCAAAGAGTACTTGTTCTTGATAGTGACATCATTGAGAGCTCTATAATCTACACACATGCGTTGAGTACCATCTTTCTTTGCCACAAAGATCACAGGAGCTCCCCAAGGAGAAGAACTCGGTCTTACAAATCCTTTGCTTTGCATTTCTTCAATTTGTTGCTTCAACTCCACAAGATCATTGACTGGTAACCTATAAGGTCTCTTGGAAAGGGGTGCTGTTACTGGGATTAAATTAATGACAAATTCCAAATCTCTGCCCGGAGGCATTCCAAGTAACTCACTTGGAAACACATCTGGGTAGTCCCTTACCACGGGAGGTCTTCAAATTTCACTTCTCTTAAACAGGCCAAACTAGGAACTCTTCTAAAAGAGGTCTCAGGGCTGAATTCTACTTGTACCCCTTGCTCATTGGTGAGTACAATAGACTTGTTGGCACAATCAATTTGACCTTGGTTCTTGGATAACCAGTCCATTCCAAGAATCACATCTAACCCTTGGGAGTGCATGACTATAAGATCCGCAGAGAAGGGGACTCCCAAGACTTCCAAGGAAAAAGTTGGGCACAGGGAACTAGTCCTCATTTTGGAGCTCAAAGAGTGGATTAGCATAGGATGTACTAGAGGAAATATAGCTAACCCATTATTACCCACAAATTTAGAAGAGACAAATGAATGAGATGCTCCGGAATAAAAAAGAACGGAGGCTGGTACGGAATTAACAAGAAACGTACCAAGGACCACGTCCGAAGCATTTTGAGCTTCCTCAACTGTGACATGATTCACACGTCCCTTGATAAATTGGGCCGAAGGCTTCATGTTGGAGTTGCTGCCATATGCTGAATTTCCTTGACTGGCTCGGTTTGGAGGAGTGGCTGTTGCTTGTTGCTTCTTTGGGCATTTGTTGGCATAATGCCCAACTTCATTACAATAAAAACAAGTTACTCCCACGGTAAAGGTGGTGACCCGAGAGGGCAACGCTCCCATGGGCGCGGCATGGTGCCTGGGGCGCGAGGCCACGCGGGTGGTGATGCGTTGCTAGCGAAGGTTTGATGGTACCGGAGCGGGAGGTGGGCGAAGCCGAAGGTGTCTCCGGACGGGGCTCCGGGCGAGGTGCTCCGTGCGCTGTGCTCCGAGCGACGCCGCAGGACCTTCGAGGTGGCGAAGCGTAAGGGACCTTCGGGTGGTGCTTCGGGCGAGGGACCCCACGCAACACCCAGCGGTGAAGGGCCTCCGAAGGCGCTGGCGGCGGGACCTTCGACGGTGAAGGTGGGTCATTCTGGATTGGGGGGTGCTTCGGAGGGGACCCGAAGTCGGAGCTGTGCGCGAGGTGCTCCGGTGGTGGCGGCTGCGAGTGGGTGAGGCTGTGGAGGCCGTGAGGGGTGCCTCGGGTGCAAGGCAGAGGCGACCTGAGGGGCGCTCGGGGGCGAGGGGGCGAGGCGGTGATGGCCCACGGGTGGTTGGGGGTGCTCCGTGTGCCGAAGGTGGCATGGATTGCTAGGTGAGTCCTCATTTGGGGTGGGCTTCGGACTGAGCTTTGGTTCGCCATGTTGGAAGGTCTTCGGGTGCTTCGGGGTGACTCTGGGATGGTGCCGAAGGTGCCCAGGGCTGCCAGGATTTCGGGTGCCGACCCAGTGGTCGGAGGAGGCTACTGCTTACCGGCGGGGAGCTCCACCATGCTAGAGGGATGTGCTTCGGGTGCCTCGAGGAGGCTTCGGGTGCCACGCCCGCCATGCCAGAGGGATGTGCTCCAGGTGCCTCGAGAAGGCTTCAGGTGCCATGCCCCGGGCTAGAGCTGGTGCCCCAGAGGCGGCCCAAGGTCAGCGAGTCTTGGCCTAGCGGTTCTGGACCGTGAGCTTGATGGTGATGCAGAGCCAAACGAGGTGCCCTTCGGCCAGGTGTGAGGAGGCAATGCAGGCCTTCGGCTGGTGCTTCGGGTGATGACCGAAGGTGACCGAAGATGGACCGATGACATTTTGGGTCTTCGGGCTGAGGGTTAAGTGGTGACCAAAGGTAACTTGGGTGGCCTTCGGGTGATGTGGTGTCTTTAGTCGATCCTCTCATGAGTAGCTTCTTGTTCGGTCCGCACGGACGGCACCAACTGTCGTAGCATAAAAGGGCTAGACAGTGGGTACGAAGTACCCTTCGTACCCTTTGTCTTGGGAGAAGAACCAAAGGGAGGAGCCAAAGACATGCATGTATTGTGTGAGCTTTATTATGAGTGTGTGTATGAGGTCAAATGAGCCATCCCCTTATACATGCCCTTAGGGCCATATTTATAGGAGGGCAAGAAGGGACAATTACCTTCTTGCCCTCACAATGTAGAGAGAGAGAGAGAGAGAGAGAGAGAGGGTATTTAGGTACATTTGCCCAAATACGTTGTACATACTAACTCTACATTTGTACAGTATCCCTGACGACACACCGGTATTCCTGACGACTTAGGGTGTGGGGCACCCCTTAGTGCCCTGCTATGACATCAGCTACTCCTCTTCAAGATTGAACGGGCATTCCTATGGCTGTGGCTAATGGAGAGTGATTACCTTGCCTAGGCATCTGCCTGTCCTTGCCGTTCACCATTGATCAAGAATTTTGTTTTTTACCAATTGCTATGTCTTATCCCTTCATGGGTTTGACATGATTCTGGGAGCCCAATGGCTTCACACTTTAGGACCAATTCTATGGCACTACTACAAAAAGGCTAATACTGGATGCCTCATCACAGACGGTTGACCAAAACCGTCTGTATTACATTCATCATAGACGGTTTTGGTTTAGAGACCATCGTATTGTTATCGGTGAGCTAAAAACCGCTCAGAAGAAGGTAATATCACAGATTTGTTCATGTTGAAAACCGCTCAGGATACTTCACTGCATTTCTTTGTTAATAACCGCTCGTGATAATACTACATATCACGATGGTTTTCAACAAGAACCGCTCGTGAAACATCACAAATGGTTCTTAACAATAACCGCTCGTGATAATAATGCTCTGACTCCACGGTGAGTTTCTTCGCCGCCGCGCGCGTCGTTTCGCCGCCATCCGCTTTGGCTCTTCGATGCGTCTCTTCGTCGCATCGATCCGCTTCGGCTCGATCGCGCTCTTAAATCTCACGCCCGAATTTATTCCTTGTTTTATAAAAGGATCATCCGCCATCCAAGATGATCATCCCACATACTTATAAAAAATGTAAATGGTCGCTTCTTCCTTGTCGCTCGGCATTGATGGCCTTCTGGCCGCCTTTGCATCGAGCACCTCTCTCGGTGTACGTTGAACCGTCTTTGCGAAGAACACTATTTGATCAATGGTGTCTTCACTCCTCTGCGACGGAGAATTTGTCGGAAGCGGTGGCCGGCCACCTTCCGCCGTCTTGACATCCTCCTCCGCCGTGTCTTCCGGGTGATCTTCCACTTCGGCGAGTTTACCGCGTCATCGACGTAGTCCTCCAAAACGACGTTGCACATCTCCAGGAGGCTTGCCGTTACTTGGACTGCGTAATCGAGGTGGCAGGTGACCGAATCGACCAGGCCGAGACCCCTCAAGCAAGGGAAGAGAGCCTATGTGCTCAATTATTCTTGGTTCAACAGTCCGAGGGTCTTCGAGAGACACTTGAACGAGCGCGTCAGCGGGTGGACGCATTTCAAACTTCATTTGCTGATGATCAGGAACCGTCCGATGTCGTCGCCGTCGCCTATGAAGTATTGAAGACGGAGATAACAGCCTACCTCCGCCACTAGAAAAACTTTGTTTTATTTATAGGTTTCTACTTTTTTTTTTAATCTTTTTGTAGCGCCACGCTGCTTGTTTGGCCATATATATGAAAATTCTAAAATAAAAAAAAAGTTTGGAGGTGAAGTTACTATATTAATTATATGTTGAATTATTGTTTTATATATTTATATATTTATATATATATATATATATATATATATATATATATATATATATATATATATATATATATATATATATATATATATATATATATATATATATATATATATCGAAACGATTTAGTGGAACAAATTAATTAATTATATATATAAACATGTATTTTCTTCATGTCATGTAAGTGTATATATAAGATAAATATACTTGAGAAAAACCATATCACCGAGCGGTTCCATAATGGAACTGCTCAGATATTATCACCGACGGTTCCATAATAGAACCGTCGTGATAAGTCTCTTTATTAGTAGAGCCCGGTAGGTAGGGTTTGCCTCGCCTAACTCTCGTCACTCCCCAAGCTCCGCTAGGGTTTGTGCCCCCTAACTCACATTTGCCAGCCAGCATTTTACTCCGTTCCTCCACTTCGACGCCACCGCTCGACCCGTCGCCGTTGCTTGCCGCTTAACCCCGTCATGCCGTCATGCGGGTTGTGACACCACTCTTCATCGCACAAGATCGCACTCGTGACGATAGTAGCGTCTTGTGCGATGTCGAGGTCGTGCCACAACTACGGTGATCTGCCACCAAACCACCGGCTTGGCCTCGTGTCGCTGCGCGCCGCCATGGCTTGGTTCTCTGCTTTCGGCCTCTGCGCTCGGGCCTGGCCGGTCTTTGCTTTCCCCATCCTCACTCTATTTTCCTATAGATCTGTTAGCTTAATGTCTTGTGTTGAGTTTGATTTTTATGCTTGAGCCTTAAGTTGTGTCCTCGATGTTTGTGTGATTTATGCAAGGTGAAGGAGATGGATGAGGGTTGTCTTTGGTGGTGGGGTCGCACGCAAGTGGTTCTTGCATCTTGAGGTAACCCTACCTTACTTCCTCTCTGTCTCTACCCCCCTTGCTCTGTGATGAAAATGGCTAGTGCTCTGCGATGGATGCCGAGGGCTACTACTGGTGTGGTGGCCGGGTTTGGACACCCTTGGTCTTCTTTGTCTTCTTTGTGGAACTGCTCAATGATGTTAATAGTCTTATCTGAAATTGAAGTGATAATTAGTTCATATTAATAGTCCCTTGCTCTGTGATGTAATGATGTTAATAGTCTTATGCTGAAATTGAAGTGATAATTAGTTCATATTAATAGTCCCCTTGCTCGTGATGTAATGATGTTAATAGTCTTATGCTGAAATTGAATTGATAATTAGTTCATATTAATAGTCCCTTGCTCGTGATGTCAACCGAGGGCTATTGGTGTATGTGCATTCTATGCATCTTGCTTAGTTCATCTTTGTGGGTTCGGATGGGGCTTGATATGTTATGACTTATTGGGTTGTTGATATGTATGAAATTTGTTGATATGTTATATTGTTATGACTTATGACTTATTCGAAGTGTCAAGTGTTATGCTGCTATTGATAGTGGAAACTTGCTTGGTGAACCATGGGTCGTTGATATGTATGATTGATGATTTGCAAAAATAGATGTATAAAATGTGTGATATGTATGTTATGACTTATTTGTCGATTTATCATTTTGTCAAGATGTCATCTGTTGCTTCTCGCCATTCATTTCACATTTATGCGTATATCGTGTTCATGCGGTCAAGTTCTCCTACCTTGCGTCGTAGAGTACGTCGTCCTACCATTCCAATATTCATAATCTCTTCTCTATAAAGTCTCCAGCGGTGGTACTTGTGCCTTTAAACCGGCATTATATATATATATATATATATTATATATGTATTATTAAGTGTCCATCGACCACTTCGAGTCGCGTCCACCTTGACATGAGGAGGAAGAGCTGCAACCCAACCTCATTGAGCCTGCAAATTTAAAATGCTATTTGCACAGAAGCGTCGGGACATCCAATTACTTGGTTGCTAATACATGATGCCACTTCCTAGTCGAGTACCTACGTTCTGAAAGTGATGTGGGCCAGTACTCGATTGCGAAGTGGCATCATGTATTAACAACCAAGTAATTGAATGTCCCGACGCTTCTGCATAAATCAGATTTTTAAATTTGCGAGGTTGCCCTCGGTTGTCAGCTCTTCCTCCTCATGTCATGGACTAATTTCCTGGCCGAGGATTAGGAACAATAGAAATATATATATATATATATATATATATATATATATATATATATATATATATATATAATGCCGTTTTAAAGGCACAAGCAAGCAATGCTGGTGGCTTTATAGAGAAAGTCATCACGATTTGTTTCACACAAACCGCTCAGTGATATATAGTCATCATGCAGACGGTTTGTGGTCAAAAACGCTCATGATATATAGTCATCACAGATGGTTTGTGGATGAAACCGTCTGTGATATATAGTCATCACAGACTGTTTGTGGCTGAAACCGTCGGTGATAGTATGCATCACAGACGGTTTGAAAACCGTTTGTGATGACCTCATGCATCACTGACCCATAAACTCAGACGGCTCAAGAAACCGTCTGTGATGGCGTTTTTGAACCATCTGTAAAGGCCTTTTTCTGTAGTAGTGTGGGATCTTTCCACCCTTTCGATGTCTTTCTGGCATCAGGGACATCAAGTTAAATTCTTGAGCATACCTCAACGGCCATCATCTCGTCTTTTTACTATAGACGAGCCTACTCAAGCTTTACTGCCAGATCTTTCATCGGACTTTCAAGATATCCTTCACACTCCTTCTGGATTGCCACCTCAATGGCTATATGACCACCGTATCCACCTTCATCTGGGTTCCAAACCAGTGGCTATCCACCCATATCACTACCCTTACCACCACAAAGACGAGATAGAAAAACAGTGTGCGAATATGCTCTCACAAGGTATCATCCGTCCCAGTACTTCCCCCTTTAGTTTGCCAGTCATTTTGGTCAAGCAGAAGGATGGATCTTGGCGGCTATGTGTGGACTATCGTGCTCTTAATGCCCAAGCCATCAAGGATAAATTTCCTATTCCCGTGATTGATGAGTTGTTAGACAAATTAAAACATGCTAAGTATTTTACCAAGTTGGAGGCTATCACCATATACGGATGCATTCGAATGATACTCATATGACGGCGTTCAGGACGCATCAAGGTTACTTTGAATATCTGGTCTTACCATTCGGTCTCTCTAATGCCCCTACCATATTTCAGGCTATTATGAATGCTATTCTCCAACCGTATCTTCGCAAGTTCATTTTGGTATTCTTTGATGATATCCTAATTTCCAGCTCTTCATGGTCTAAACACTTGTGCCATATTCGAGCAGTTGTTCCCTTCTTCGCCAGCATCAAATATTCCTCAAGAAATCAAAATGCACTTTTGGCACAACTTCAGTATCATACTTGGCCCATGTTATATCAGCGGCTAGTGTTTCTATGGATCATTCCAAAGTACAAGGTATTAGGCATTGGCCAATCCCTACTTCTCCTCAACAATTGAGTGGATTTATGGGGCTGTCAAGTTACTATCATAAATTTATACATAACTTTGGATCCATTGCATCACCCCTAACCAAATAACTTACCAAGGAAGGCTTCTATTGGTCTCAGGAGGCGGATTCTGCCTTTTCTTCCATAAAGGAGGCTCTCTGCACACCCTCTGTTTTAGCTTTTCCAAATTTCACAACATCATTTATAATGGAATGTGATGCTTTCGGCAGTGGTTTTGGTGTTGTCCTCCATCAAGGATCACAGCCTATTGCTTTCTTCAGCCAGGTAATTCATCCTCACCATGCCAAATTAGCTGCATATGAGCGCGAACTCATCGGTTTGGTCAAGGCAGTGCGTCACTGGCGCCATTATCTTTGGGGCAAGTCCTTCATTGTTCACACTGATCATTACAGCCTGAAATACTTCCTAGATCAACGTTTAACCACGATTCCTCAACATCACTAGGTTAGCATACTCTTTGGGTTTGATTTCTATATTGAATTCAAACCAGGTAAAACAAATACAGTCGCTGATGTTTTGTCTCGTCGAGATGAACACATGTCCCTCTCGGCCATATTTGTTTCGACCTTTCAATTGCTTGATCAACTTAAAGAAGAGGTCAGTTCTCTTTTGGAGTTTCAGATGTTACATTCCCAGTTGGTCACACAAGAACTCCCTCCAAATTGGTCTTTTGTTGATGGCTTATTTTTATACGGTGGTCGTATATTTGTTCCCGCCTCCTCAGCTTGTATCCAACAAACCATTTCAGCAGCCCATGCTATTGGTCATGAGGGAATCCAAAAATCTTTGCATCGCATTTGAAAGGATTTCTATATTCCCCACCTTAAAGCCTTAGTTCGCAATCATGTTAATTGTTGTGTTGTTTGTCAATGCAATAAAGTAGAACACCTTCATCCCGCAGGTTTGTTACAACCTCTGTCGGTCCCCACTCAGGTCTGGTCACATATTGCTATGGATTTTGTCGATGGGTTTCCTCGCATACATGGGAAATCAATAGTTTTGATGGTGGTGGACAGATTTTCTAAATATGCTCATTTTGTTCAATTAGCACATCCTTATACGACTCAATATGTGTCTCATTCATTCTTTGAGGCCATTGTTCAACTCCATGGTTTTCCTGAGTCTATTGTCAGTGATCGGGATACTATCTTCACTAGCCACTTTTGGAAAGAATTGTTTCTTTTGGCAGGAGTGTCCCTCAATATGACTTCCGCTTTTCACCCGCAATCTAATGATCAAAGTGAAACAGTCAATCGTACAATTGAAATGTACCTCCATTGTCTCAGTGGGGATCGTCCTCGTCATTGGGTTCGATGGCTTCCGTGGGCATAATTCTGTTACAATACATTGTATCATTCTGCTCTACGGGCCACTCCATTTCAGGTTGTTTATGGCCGGCCTCCTCTAGCCATTATTCCTTACAATGAAGTACCAGCTCAAGTTTCTACAGTTGACATTATTTTACGATCATGTGATGAATTCTTGATTAAAATTCGTGAACGTTTATTGCAAGCTCAGAAGCGTATGAAGGATTTTTATGACAAGCATCATCGTGAAGTTGAATTTGACATTGGCCAGTGGGTTTTGCTTAAGCTTCATCATCGCCAAGCTACTGGCATTACAGCAAAATTCTCCAAGCTCTCACCCAAGTATTATGGCCCATATCAAATCATTGGCTGTGTGGATCAAGTTGCTTATAAGCTTCAGCTTCCTCCTTCTGCATGTATCCATGATGTTTTCCATGTGGCCTTCTTGAAGAATTTCATGGGTTGTCTACCTTCAAATCCACCAGCTCTTCCTTCTACACTTAATGGTCGTGTTCTACCTACTCCATCAATGATTGTACATTCTCATCTTTACAAAGACAACTGGGAGGTACTTGTGCAATGGGTTGGCCAACCAGCGTCTGAAGCTTCTTGGGTACCTCTTACAGATTTCAAGCATCAATATCCTAATTTTCAGCTCGACAACGAATTGTTTCCCCATAAGGGGGAAATGTTGTGGACACATATTGGGGGAAGTATTATGGCAGGCGATCCAAACGTGCAGTCGAATCCAACAAGAAATAACAAACTTTGTTCAGATTCTGAATCATGTTCTATCTTTAATAGTTTATTGAATTAGGAAATTAAGTCTTTTATAATTCACATTTTGATAAGAGGTTGTAACCAACTGGGACTTTGATAGGCTGCAATTGTAATCTATTAGTAGTCTCCTGTGGTTTAGCAGAGAGAGGAGGAAAAGGAAATAAAATAGTTTTTCTCTTTTCAAACCCTAGTTCTATAAGTCAATTTTCAACCACGGCGAGGCAAGGAGCACCACATCAGGAAATCAAAGACCCTACCCATCCTACCCATACGTATAATCTGAGATCTAGAGCTAAGAACCACAACAAGAAGAAACATATCTGGACAATTTAAAAATCGAACAAAATGTAACATCCCAAATATTCCCCAATTATGGTTTGTGTTTCAAATGTATAAAAATATGATATTTTTAAAACTTTTGATGCATCCTTTTGTCATTCATCTTTTATGGATTTTCATTCCAAGGTTTGGTTGTTTTTAAAACCTTAAGCATCAATTTTAGAAATACAAACTTTATAGTAAATAAAACAAAGTGACATAAAAGGGTGATAATTAAAACTCCCAAACTTATCCTAATTATACTGAATCTAAAATGAGAATTTAACTCAAGCATGTTTTGAAATTTCCCTAACATCAAATAATGAAAGCAAATTGCAAGCTGAAACTTGAAAGATTTTTAGAGGAAAATTTAATAACCCTAGAAAATTTATTAAAGATTATACTCTAGGTCAGGAACCCTCCATAAAAATTTCAGTATTTTTGGAGCTAAATTTTGTTGTCTAAAAATTCCTTAACCTCACCAGCCTTTTTGGTTAATCAGTCAACCCTCCGGGTTGGCTTGGTTCGATCGAACCAGATCAACTTACCTGGAACAGGCATCGACCAGTCCCTTACCTCTCTCACTTACCTGTGAGCCCCTCTGGCTAGGTCTTCTCCTCCACGCGGCTGCGCCATCGCCTGAGCGCTCACGCCGTGGCAGCTCTGCTCGCCCTCGCTGCGCCACGCCACCACGCCCCCGGTTTTCCTCACCTTCGTGTGCAACGCCTGGCCTCACCCATCCCCTGGCTCGGCCTTAACTCCCCGTCACCTCCCTTATCGCACAATGTTGCTCATGTCTGTGTGTGATGCGCCGAGTGCGTCAACGCCTGAGCGGAGCTCCCTCTTGTTCTCTGTCCCTGTGGATATAAAAGGTCACCAAGAGCTACACTATACCCTTTTCTCACCACCCCTACTCCCCTCAAACCTTCTCTTTCACTTCACTGAGCTCGAGCTCAAAGATTGTGCTCAAGCTCATTCCCGGCCGTACGCTGTCGCCATGTCCTCACCACTCCAGTGAACTCCCTCCTCCGCTACCCCCGTCACGTTATGCTCTGGATCACTAGCTTTATTTCCCCTCAGCCGATTCCTTCTTTTGATCGCAGGAACTACAAAATTTTGGTTTTCCTCAATTCTGGCCGTAAAGCAGTCTCTTCTTCCCCATCTCCAGTAAGAAGCTCCGGTTCCCAATTGCTCTCTCCAACACCATCTAGGGACCTCACATGTGCTACCCTGACCTCCCTTTTCCCTCATTTTTCTTAGGGTGTCGCCTCCATAGTAAAGTGCTGTTGTCGCCTCGGTTCATTGCCGCCAGCCTAACTACGGTGACCTCCTTAGCTCCGCGTCCTCCTGGTGAGTTCCTGGAACCATAGGGTCACTCGTGCGCATGCCAAATCGCTGAGTGCATCGCTTGTTCGTCGATTGCCATTTTGACCGAAGCACACCGCCGCCAAGGACCGCCGTGTCGCTGCTCTACGCCGCCGTAGACCTCACTGTCGGCACCAATGGGTGCGCAAGGACTAGGCGATCCCATTTTGGCCTTTATCCCGCGCCGCCATGGGCGGAATCATCGGCGATTAGCTGGAGAAGAAAACGGTCGGGAGCGCCCCTGCTGTCTGAACACGGACAGCTACTGTAGCGGGTCATTAACGCAGAATCATGGTCGTTAGGGTTAAGGTGATGATTAGGGAGTTAATTCCAATGATTTTAACGTCGTTTGATTAGGCTGACAAGCGGGCCCTTGCACAGAAATCCTAGATCATTAACACTAGGATCTCTTTGGAGTCACCGACGGCTGGGCCCCACTGCAGTGACTGCGTAGTGGTTCGGGTCCATGCACCAAGTATTGTGCTGTGGACTCTAGTCCATGTACTATGCTCATAGACCTTCTATATGACACGTGGTTCCCACCTGTCAGTAGAAATTATTTTGGGAATTAAATGAAAAAGGAAACACTATTCTTTGGACCCCACAAGTCAGCAGCTAGAGCTATCTCTATCTGCGCTTAAAAAGTATTTAATACTTTTAGAAATCCCGAAACGAATTACTTGTGAACTTGAAATTCTAATAACTTCAAAAATTCATAACGAATTCAAATCAACTCCAAATTGAGTGAAACCAATTTTGTTGGTTTCCAATCTTTATGTACTTTCATATGGTTTAGGTTTGAAACTTGTTTGTGCCATATAAAATTTTTACATTAGAATTATGTTCCAAAAAGGATTATTTTTACACTCGAAATTCCTTTAACTTTGAAAATGCATAAGTAATTCATCTTAACTCCAAATGAGATGAATCCAACTCTGTTGTTCATAAATTTTTATTCTATTTCTTGCCTTATAAATTTCATCTCCACCACCACTCCAGAAATTTTCAAAACTGTAATTAATTTTGGTTTCATGAACAGTAAACCCTAATTCCATTTTCTCTCCCGACAGAAATTGACTAGGGCATAACTCCCACATACAAACTCCAAATCAAATGATTTTTATCTCTAAATTCATCTAAAATCACTGTCTACCTACTGTGTAATTTTAATACTATTAGGATGAATTTGTATTTTTGGTTATATTCGGTGTTATTCGTTCTTCTTGTTCATTCGATAGATTACGGAGATTCGATTGTCTACGAGAGTTATCCTCAGCAGCCTCTGGACTATCCCCAACAAGGCAAGCAGCCCCCCATTGATCATGTTGATCCTATTATTTTCAGTACAATTATCTTGTTTTGTAACTGTATGTATGCATGTTCTAATTTATGATTAATTTGTCGTTAGGGGTAGTTAGTCCTAGTAGATGCATGGGTTGTAAGTAAATATTTATCCCTTACCACTGATCCTAGGTTATTATTCTCACTGATGAATTAACACTCGGTGGATGAGTTATGGTCGTAATATACTGTATTCGAGTCAGAGTCGCTTAGCAATGCTTAGAACGGTAGAATGGGGATCATCGCTTCGGCGATGGTTATTATATCATCGCTTTAATTACTTGGGTTAGGGTACTCATGTAAGTATGGTATTCAGAAAACTAAAACTGAAAACAAAACGATTTAGACTTGGGCAAATGGTATGAATGGTGTGGTTATTGGGTGTGTTGGTCAACATGGACCGAACATCTTGTGTCACAATGATCTAAGCATTATTGCGTGCAACCACATGAGGGACATATGGGGACCCCTCTTGACTTATTACTTTTTCATGTGTTAACTCTGAGCCGCAAGCTGTAGATGTTGGGGAGAAAAATGTTCTGTTGTTAATGGAAATGTGCGGGCTGGGTTCCTTTATGTTCCCTTGCCTGAGGAGCATCGGCAGTTGCTGCGGCTGGGCCGGTGACTCCGACATAATGTATGGGTCCTCCGTGGGAGCCCTGTCTGCACACACAAGGGTGGTTCACGGAGGGTCTCATCCATAGGGCGGCTCTTCGTTAATACATTTCATTGGAAAACGTCTCGTAGGACTTAGCTGTGCCGGCATACCTTCGGAAGTGTACTTAATAGCTTGGCAAAAGAGCGGTCTGGTGTGTGGGTAAAGTTTTACACCCCCGCAGAGTATAATCTATTCGAATAGTCATGTCCTTGGTTATAGACATGCTGGATTAGGTTTTGCAAGAGTTAGACTCAAACTTTTCGATAAAACCTGACATCGGGTGGTACGAATGGGTAATTCGTGCTATTGTTGTGGTGGCTGTGGGCAGCCACTTCCAGGTTGTTGTTTGTGTCTCTAATTATTGTCTCGTTGTTATTTAATCAAATAAAAATAGATTTGCCAAAATTGCCTTACCAGTTATTATTTTATTGCAAATAAGTGTAGTAGCCTTTCTTTGATACATGAATGCATCTATCTATTTTGTTGTTTGTAAGTCTTGCGAGTACAACTTTGTACTCAAGCGGAATGCCCATGCTGCAGAGGAAGTCGACCCCAAGGGGTTGATCAATGTGAGACTACCTACGATATTGACGACTAGCTCGGTGGTTATCGGTCGGTTGCCTTATGGGTAAGGGCAGTCGGTTGGCTTTATTTTGCTACCATCTTATGGCTTATGTTTCCACTGCGAATTTGATCTTTTGTTGTGATATTTGGCCGGTCGGCCTTATGAATGTAATATGAACCTGTATGGTTATCATGTTGTAAATTATGAAGTTTCGGTATTGTAATAACTTGTGTATGGAATTGATGCTATGTTTGTGAAGGTGTATGTGTACCACTCTTGGGAGGTACACGATACACCGAGAGTGGAAAAATTTAATTTGTGATGCTAGGACCAATTGAAAGGTTAAGCATTACAAGTTAAATCACCTAGCGGCTCTCACACAAAATGTCTGATAATCACAGGTTATACATTTATGTTTTTGCACAAATATGCATTCTTTACATTCTATTATGAATCTAGGCATGGTCCATATGGAATTGTTAAATTATAATCCAGATGCCATCTGCAGAGCCAAAGCATTCGTAAGACTTACCTTATGAGTAAGATCATCAACCATTATATCCAGCGGATGGAATCCAATTTGAGCTGTTGATCATCATCAATCAAATTCTTGCACTAGTAAAACTATTGTCAATGACTCATAGTTATAGAAAAAAAATGGTTCGAACCTCTAAGCAAATGATATCTCGGTTTCTTGGCTCACTTGAGCAAAAAACCATATCACAATATCAGTATACAGGAAAAAAATGATTCATCATTTGGCATGCAACTGGGTTAGCATGAGCATGGAAAAATACTTTTATTTAAGTCAAAAGGACAATGAAAGGCCCAGTTCTGTTAGAAATGCAAGTACATAATGTAATACTTCATGTGAAGCATGATATAAGAACATACATGCACCAAATATCATTAGCAAAATATAGTAAATGAGATAAAATCAAGAGGGATAGTCTCGCAAGAAGATACCTAATTGATGGTACCACTAGTTCAACAATAAGCTAACCTCACTTACAAGGGACACATAGTACACTTCTGGTATGGTCATAGTAAGCTAAGTCTAATGCTTGCATCATTTTTACAAAATATTCTGCTATGTGCATTGTGAAGAACTAAACCTTTTAAGAAGCTATATGATA
The DNA here is from genome assembly GCA_036346405.1 of Phyllostachys edulis. NCBI lineage: Eukaryota > Viridiplantae > Streptophyta > Magnoliopsida > Poales > Poaceae > Phyllostachys > Phyllostachys edulis. The sequence continues at coordinate 9,223,769 of CM070565.1, read as the reverse complement.
TATCTAATATGCTACTCTATAGATTTTAAACTAGATTAAGCAAAAACATAAAACTAAAACTGGTATGAAAGTTCTGGGGTCAAATTATCGCACTGATAAAAGTTCTGGACGAACCCGGCACTACTACAAAAGGGGCTATCCTGGACGCCTCATCACAGATGGTTCCCCGGAACCGTCTGTATTAAAGACAATCATAGACGGTTTTGGTTTAGCGCACGTCTGTGTTACTGGCTGTGGTAAAAATCGTCTATGAAGATGTAATATCGCAGACAGTTCACATTTAAAACTGTTTGTGAAATTATCACAGACGGTTATATTTAAAACCCATTTGTGATATTTATTAATATCACAGACGGTTCATGTTTAAAATCATCTGTGAAATATCACAGACGGTTCTTACAAATAACCGATTGAGATATTAATAAATATCACAGACGGTTCATGTTTAAAATCGTTTGTGATATATCATAGACGGTTCTTAAAAATAACCATCTGTGATATTTATTAATATCTCAGACGGGTTTAAAATATATCCGTCTGTGATAATTTTGTATTACATACGGTTTGTGGTAGGAAGTGTCTGTGATATGTTCAATGCCGCTTCGCTTCTCGCTCAATGCGTCTCTTCGTCACCCGCGTCGACGACTCCTTGCATATTTTATAAGAATGATCATCCGCTACCGTACTCCTCACACATCGCTCTACTATCAAGCACAAATGAGATCATTGTCGGGACCCCGAGTATGCAACCTCAAGACCCTCTGTGCATTCTGCACTAGTCCCAGATCAATATCTAGCTCACATAGTTGCAACATTGATGTAATCATATCCATACAACAAACTATAGATGAAGTAGACAAATTAATATAAATAGTAGCAAAAGACCTTATGGTCAAGTTTTACAGAAACGCTTCTGACGTGCATCATTTGTGGCAACGTCCTCTTGAGCATAACGAGAGAGTTGAGTGAACTTATTGAGGTATTCACTCACTGACATGTTTCTTTGTTGTAGCTCACGAAACTCGTTCTTCTTCATTTCCTTCAGGAATATGAGAGTGGCGAAAAGCTTTTGAAAACTCAGCCCAACTGATGTTCTGGTGGTTTCCATGGGCGGCGCAGTAATTCTCCCACCATTCTGCGGCGGTGCCTTCAAGTTGGTGTGCGGCATACAAAACCTTCTCACGGTCGTCGCACCGGGCAATGGAGAGCTTCTTCTCGATGGAGCGTAGCCAGTCATCTGCGTCCAAAGGCTCGGAGGAGCTGGAGAAAGTAGGTGGATGGGTCCTCATGAACTTTGCCAGCTTTGACTGAGGAAAGGCTAGTGGTGGTGGCGGTGGCATGGCAGCTGCTTGATTGTTCTGATTCAGCATTGTGACTAGAGTGGTAGCGGTCTGGTTCTGTTGACTCATCATTTGGTTCATGTTTTGCATCATTGCATTCATCAACTGTGCTTGGGCTGCCATGAACTGACTTAAACCCTGATCTGCTGCTGCAGCTGGAGGAGGTGGTGCATTGGGCTCCATGGATTCACCTTGACTTGCGGTGTTGCAGGTTTGAACCATCTGCACAAATCTTCTCAGGTTTAATAGACGAGAGGAAGAAAGCACGATAGGTGAGAGGGAAGAGCACAAAGATGAGTGAGAACAAGGGAGAAAGATGGAACAATCTAACTGGGAAGGTTGGTTCTACCCAAAGAACAAATAGCCGGAAAGCTATTAAGAGGCAACAAAACTCAAACAGAAGATCCTATTATATGGACTAAATGATACTGAAATTAGAAGGGTAACTCCTACTAAAGCACTTCTAGTCTAACTCAGAAGGACGGTCGACTTAAAGCAAAGCTCGATCCTATAGAGATTACTGAGATGAGAAGGATCAATTTGAATTCAGAAACAAAGTTTCAGAAGGGATACGATAAAAGAACTTATGGATGATATAGGGAAAGATTAGAATAAGAGGAGAGGAGAATAGAGTAAGATGAGAGAAGAATAACTACTCATGTTAAGGAGTTGGTTTGACTTAGAAAATAGATTTTTAGACTTTTGACTAAAACGACCATGCTAACTAAGGTTACGTCCTACAGCCAATATGGCTTTGATACCATTTCTGTCGGGACCCCGAGTATGCAACCTCGAGACCCTCTGTGTATTTTGAACTAGTCCTAGATCAATAGCTAGCTCACACAGTTGCAACATTGATGTAATCATATCCATACAACAAACTATAGATGAAGCAGACAAATTAATATTAATAGTAGTAAAAGACCTTATGGTTAAGTCTTACAGAGTTGCCACGCAGAGCTTAACAGCAAAAGACAAACTTGCAGCGGAGAACAAAACATCTGGTGGAAACCATCATACACATCATGATCCAAATCGAATGAGTAAAACAACCACCGTATCACAACGTCCCATGTACGACGCTCTAGTCTTGGCAAGGGCATGGTCGCCGATTGAAAATAACGCAAATCAATCCCCACAGGACCCTCAAGAATAGTCCCCTGACCGTAGTAAATTTTGAAGTTGCTGACATCCGACATATTTAACATACTGCACCGTAAACAAGATTTCCACGATTAACCAAATATCTCAAACTAGACTACCCACCGAAAAAGATTATGTACAACATACTACACTACATAACTGTACATCCAAAACTATGTAATCCATTCGGTTAAAAAAATTACATGAAAGATGGGCGACTGGACGGGCAGTGCTATGCTAGCTTCTCTCCTCCCCTCTCCTCCTTTCTGCTCCTCTCCCTTCCCTTCTCTCTTTCTCTTTTTTCTAAATAGAAGTGAGTTTTACCCGAATTTTAGGGTTTCGATGGTCTTTTATAGAGGAGATTATGTCGCTATTTGGAATGGCGACAGGGACTTGCGATATCTCTATCATCATTTGAAATGGCGGTTTTGCAAATTTAAAAATTTAAAAATAAAGGATCTTTGTCGCCAATTCAACTGACGACAGGGAGCTCTAGGTACTGTTGAGCTCCTTGTCGCCAGGGCCTAGGCCCCTGTCATCAGTTGGAATGGCGACAGGAGTCTGTCACTATTCCAATTGGCGACAGACGCCTAGTTTTGTAATTGTTTTTTTTCAACTATTTACCTGTCTAGTTTCGTAATTTTTTTTGACTATTTTTTAATTATCTTTTAAATTAATATTATTTTTTAAAATCGTCAATTTGGCTCTTCACCGCCTACAAGGCCTGTCGTCATTCCAATTGGCGACAGATGCCTAGTTTTGTGATTGCTTTTTTCGACTATTTATTTTTGTAACTATCTTTTAAATTAATAATTTTTTTTTAAAAAAAATCGTCAATTTGGCTCTTCACCGCCTACAAGGTTACTTGGTTTATTTGTTTCCAATGAGGCAATTTGAGTTGCAAGAGATGCGACATATTTATGTTTAATTGATTTGACACGTAAGGGAAAGGCAACACACGGCTTGTACACTGCACATGTTAAAGTTCTTTCTCTTAAGAAAATGCGTAACTACGGAATATGTTAGTACACGGCCAAACTTTGTCGTTTGAAACAGCATGAGTAGATCTAGTGACTATGGCGTAGTCGTTGGGCAATGGTCTCTAGTCAAATTAAAACTATGAACTGTTGTACGTAGTGATGGAATACAATGGATGTGATGCATTAATCATTTCAGCCGCCGCACAAATGCATCACTCATTTCAGCACAGCTCGCATCACTCATTTCAGCTCAGCTCGCATATGTCGTCAAAGCCATAAAAAATAGGTGAATTCCTCGCAAACCATGTGGAAACATAATCATCGAGTTTGAGATTCCTTCTTTTGCGTCACTCATTTCAGCACAGCTCGCATATGTCGTCAAAGCCATAAAAAATAGGTGAATTCCTCGCAAACCATGTGGAAACATAATCATTGAGTTTGAGACTCCTTTTGCATCACTCATTTCAGCACAGCTCGCATATGTCGTCAAATCCATAAAAAATAGGTGAATTCCTCGCAAACCATGTGGAAACATAATCATCGAGTTTGAGATTCCTTCTTTTTCCAAGCGCAGCCAGTTTCGCCGGTCTTTCCATTGTTGATTGCTAATTAGCTAATGCAGTAGTGGCAGACTTATGACTAAATTGTAGGGGGTGTTAATGAAACATTGCCATCTGCCTACCTGGCCGCATGCTGATCACCTGCCCGATTGCCGGCGTTGTCTACCTGCCCTGCCGGTTGTCGCGCTGCACATAGGCTTGTGCCACGTAGCATTTCCCGGTTACTGCCACACCTCATGTCCGCGCGAGCCGCCAAGCACACCCATGCCCACGCCCACACACCGGCCGCGGTGCTAGTTGTTAGGGTTTGACATGATGGGGATTGAGGAATTGGTTAGGGATTAGATTGAGACTCGATGCCTAGTTGAAAGAGAGAGCCGAGTTAGAGTAAGATAGATGGGTTTGGTAGGCTTGCCTAGTTGTTGTCTAGGACAATAATGACCAATATTTAGCTTAGCGTAGCCTATACAAGGTAATCCTGGCCTAAATCATTTCCTTGTTCTTCTACCTTCAGAGTAACTAAGCTTCAAGTCATGACGCTGATAGATGGGGGTACTTGTGGTACCCATGGTCCGGCCGGCCGTAGTGGTGCTATGCCCCCTATTGGGTCCACCACTTAGCTAATGGACTAATGATAATTAGGAGGTTGATGCAGGGCCTATTTGGTTAGAGTCCTGGTGAGAATCTAACCTGACTCAGCTGACTCTGCATTTTCAGATGTACTTAAGTCCAACACCGAGGTCAGCAAAGAATCTGCGTATTGATCACCGAATTTTTTTTTTGCCTAAATGACACTATTAGGAGACACATCAGCATAGATAGCCTCCTTTCGGCCGAAAAAGCAGAAATGACGTGCAGATCTGTCCCAGGAAGAACGGACGGGCGCCGTTGAACTATGGACTGTCGGATGTGACTGTTCACGCGGACAAGCGGCCATATCATACTCGTCCGGCCCTCCCGCCAGTGGACAAGTACTGTGCAGCACAGCACGTCCATCCTTCCCGCCCACAGACGAGCAGTGCGTCCGTCCTTCCCGCGCTTGTTGTCCTCTGGCGCCACAACTCGGTCCGGTCACTCACATACGTGCAAGCATCTTTCTCTCTCTCCACAACTTCTCACATACAGACATCATTAATTAATTCAATCAAAGCCTATGGTACTGTTTATGATGCCTATGCTGACCCAATCAGTAACTACCCCTTCACGTTTTCTTTACAGATTGCTACACATCATTAACTGATAGCCACATGCGGATTATGTTGAAGCATGAGCTTCGTTCCGCGAAATTTTTACTGCTCTGGCCCTGTAGTAAGTTTTAATTTTAAAAATAGTTCTCATTCGTCATAATTTACAAAATAGCCTCTTGACAAGATTCTCTACCGTGGAGTACCGAGGGCGGCAGGCGACTGCCTCGCCATCTTAGGGCGCGACAGCACTCCCCGACCACGCAGCGCGATGGTCGCTTTGCCCGGTGGCGGCCATGGCAGTGGTGGCCACCCTGCACAAAATCCGAATTTTTGAAAAAAAGAACGAAAAAATTGAAAATTTTAAAATTTAAATATTATTTAATTATATTTGATTCAAAAAGAATATCGGCACTGAGATTTGTAAAAAAACTTTCATTAAGATAAAGTAGGGTTTCCTTTTCAGGGCATGGAGATAAAGTAGGGTTTCCTTTTCTCCGAAATCAGGGTTTCGTCGCAGTTTGAGCGCTGTTTGTAGTAATTTCAAAATATAGCAAATGAGTATAGAAAAATTACGAAACTTTTTATGGAGCCTCCTGTCATAGTGTTGTTGCTTTGTATAATTTTATTCGTTTAGAGAAAGGATGATTGATAAGCATATCAAACGAGGTATAACCTTGAGGATGTCGTCGAAGCAAACTATCTGCTGAAACACTTGTTGTCTTTTAGAAGTTGGATAAAAAGGTATAAGGACTATTGGAGTCTCTCCTCGATGAAGTCGTCTGAACGTATACGCGTATATAGGCAGGCAGTCGATGAAGTACTTTATAAAGCTTATACAGAATATGATTGAAGGGGCAGAGAACACTCGTTTTGATGATGAAGATGCCCCAAAACATGGAGTCTGTCCTCGATGAAGTCGTCTGAACGTATACACGTATATAGGCAGGCAGTCGATGAAGTACTTTATGAAGCTTATACAGAATATGATTGAAGGGGTTGAGAACGCTCGTTGTGATTATGAAGATGCCCTAAAACATAGAGGATTCGATGTCGGTGCGAATGGTTCTTTCTGGGATTCCACTAGAAGAGGCATACTTGCAATATAGGCTTGCTTTGATGGCTTAGCGGAGACACGGAACCAGAACTACATTAGAGTCTGCGGACAGAAGCACGTTACACGTAGTGACATGGCATGATGGTTCGGCTAATTGCTTTAGTCATCCTCGCTACTACTACAGTACACTGCGACACAAGCATCCGGACCATATAAGTATACATGCCTTTAGGGGATAGTGAAAAACATGGAGGGTAGGATGGGGGACTACTACGTAATGACCTGACCTACTGCGTGGACCGGGGCCATTTTCCCTTCCTTGCTAGCTCGGCATTGAACTCCTCGCCGGCCTTTCCCTTCCCCTTGTCGCGGGAGTGTCCACGTCGGGTTAGTATGTCGAAGTCGTCCATGTCCTGCGATTCCATGATGTAAGTGCATTGTATAGTGAAAATCGTAAGAATGATGTAAATTCTTCGTAACTCACGTCGTGGATACGGATTACGCCCGGGCGACCGGATATGTTATGGCGGCCGGGCTTAGCCGCATGAGCCTTTCCCTTGCCCTTGTCGCGGGACTGTCCACGCACTACAACAAAACTATGATGTAAAGATGTTTTTATTTTGACGCTTTTATATCCATCTCTACGCCGAGAAACGTCTCATATGTAAAGACGTTTCTCAAGACGTTTTATACCACGCCACAAAATCTCTTACCCGTAGCCATCTCTCCACTCCCCACGTCTCCGTCTCCACCTCCCCACTTCTTCAACCTCCAATCTGTGCCCTCCCTCTGCGCCCCTCCTCCACACCCGGTGGCCACGCCCTCGCCTCCACGCCCAGCGGCCGCGCCTTGCCCTCGCCTCCATGACCGGCGGCTGCGCCGCCTCCACGCCCGGGGGCCACGCCCTTCCTCCACACCCGACAGCCACGCCCTTCCTCCACACCCGGCAGCGGCTCCCTTCCTCCACACCCGGCGCCACGCCCTCGCCTCCACGCCCGGCAGCCACCCCTCCCTCCACGTCCGGTGGCCGCCCCTCCCTCGCGCCCTTCCTCCACGCTCGGCCTTGCGCCCTCCCTCCCTCTCGGCCACCCCTCCTCTCGGCTCCCACCCCTCGCCAGTCGCGACCTCGCCTCTGCCGCCCGCCCATGACCTCACGCTCTCCATCTGCGCCCTCCCTCCACACCCAGCGGCTGTCCCTGCCTCCGTGGCTCTGAAGGTATAATTTGGATTTATGTTCTTGGTGTTTCTTGAGGCAATTCCGTGGCTCTGAAGGTTCAATTTTCTTTGGGTTTAGGTATTGACAATCCCGTGGATCATGTGCCAGCAGGACGCCGATGTCCCAACCAATGTGGTGAGTTTTTCTTTTTCCAAAATTTCACACCAGATAGAGTAAGGTTATGTAAATTGGTAACGTGGTTGTGTTTTGTGTTCTAATCAGATCAACACCTGCAATGGATTCTATTGCCATGACTGGTTCCCAGAAAGGAGGGATATCCCCAAGATTTGGACGGAGAATTGGACTGGCTGGTAAATTCTCTTCCTAATCTGATTCCTTTTTTCCACTTTGTTGCAACATGGATTAGAATTAAGCTTGGAACTTGATACCATTAAGTTCAAAGCCTGGGACAAGCCGGACTTCCATAGGTCTACTAAAGACATTGCTTTCATGGTTGCGATGTTCTTCCAGAAGCGTGGATCACTCCAGAACTACTACATGGTACGCTTCTTGACCATGGTCTGCATGATTTTTTTTGGGTATCTTTTCAATATTGCATCAACTGACTTACATTGACATGTTCGTTAGTACCATGGTAGAACCAACTTTGGCCGTACTTCAGGTGGCCCGTACATCACAACCACCTACGACTATGATGCACCTTTGGATGAGTATGGTGAATTTGATTTAGCGTGGAAAGATTGAAACATAGTAATTTGGGCGGGCAGTTGTAATTTGAAGATATCTAATCTTGTTAATCTGCTGCCTTTGTAACCCATCAAGTAACATCAGGCAACCCAAATACGACCACTTGAAGGAGCTCCACAATGTGCTCAAGTCCATGGAGAAAATCCTTGTTCATGGAGAGTACAACGACACTAGCTACGGAAAGAACGTCACAGTATGGTCCAAAAATCATGCCCTATATCTTCTTTTTGTCGAATAGATCGCATGCATGCATACGCTTTTATAACATGGCTAATATATGGCACAATCTTTTTTATCAATGCAGGTCACCAAGTATACCTTGGATGATTCCTCTGCTTGCTTCGTCAACAACCAATTCGACGACAAGGATGTCAATGTGACCCTCTTTGGAACTACTCACGTCGTACCTGCTTGGTCTGTCAGCATTCTGCCTGACTGCAAGACCGTTGCGTTCAACAGCGCTAAGGTAGTTTCCTCTCACTACTGATGATTTAACTGTATATGACAATCAATTCGTTGTTACTTAATTGGCTTTTCCTTTGGTGCAACGATGGTACCATTAGATCAAGACGTAGACGTCTGTCATGGTGAAGAAGCCCGGCACGGTGGAGCTACAGAAAGTTCAGGTTGTGTACCCAGTTGCCATTTGGGAAATGGTGTCCCTCCAGTACAGTCATCCACAACTAATGTTCTATAGAACATCTTGTTTCCGTCAAGTGATCAGTGGCATGCAAATAAGGATTTTGCTTTGGCTTTTCTCACTAAATTACCAGAAAATGGTCTGTTTCTACTTCCTATTTTCTGTTAGTTAATAGAGCTTTCAGTTGTCATTTATGGTTTGCTGAAGTTTTCCCTAATTTGCTCGTGCACCCTAGATCACACCAGGCAATTGCAGAGTACTGCCAGCGACCTATTGTCCGAGCTTAATAATGTAATACAGTCGAAACATCTGAAAGGTATCTTGCTTAGATGGTTGGAGTTATGTTTTTAGGCCCGTTTTAACTTTCTAATGAGCATTTATGACCATGAGTTACCAAACAAATTAACACTAACACCTTAGCCAAAACTGATATGTAAAGTGTTGTGGCAATAAATAATAGGTTGTATTATTACCAGTTTCTTTTACTTGTAGTGCCAATGCTTCACAGACCTATACTATACTTTTCCCCACTATTTTGACCTAGCAGATATCTGGAACTAATTCCAAGGGTAAAACTAACTCAGACATTTGATTTACTTTGTCAAGAGGAGTTGGCCAGTACTATTGCTGAGTTGGAAGAAAGCAACCACAAATTGGCAGCACTTAAAGCACAAAGAGACAATACACAAGGAACTCCAATCCTTTTTCCTACATTGAGAAACAAAAATGCATTCTGAAGATAAGGTCAGAGATAAGCAAAGAGAGTTGCAAGACCTTGAAGTCACTCGCAAGGAGTTAACGGTAAATAGCAAGTTCCAATTTTTAGAGTAACAAATTATTATCTATGATGTGTATGAACTTGAATTTGATGCCCATCTTGCTATTTACCAGGAATTGGCTTCGAAGCGTTTGGTGGAAATTAAGAGATTGCATGAAGAGAGAATCGAACTTTTGAACAAGTTAACAATTTTTCAGGTTTGTTGAACCAAACTTGTTTGATCAAGCGCAGAATGCACCTTTGCTGTATAGCTTTGGATATTGTAGGGCCGATCTCTTATTATCATATACAATATGCCTTGCTTTATATTTCCTTTTGTTGTCTACAGGATACCTTGATAGATTTCAAGAACATCCGTTCTTCCAAAGCTTTTCAACTTTATTCTTGATCAACTTCGAAGTCACATGTAGAATTGGACCACTACCAAACATTATTAGAGAAATTATAGGTGGTTACTGGTCAGTGGATTTGTATGTGTTGTGTAGTAAAAATGTCTCACTAAAGCATTTGATCTTTTGTTGAACTTCTACTTGCCATGTTTCAAAGGTTGATAAGGACAACTTTGTCCAGCAAGAGAGGAAATTTAATTTAAAAGTTGATCTGGCTGAAATTCCCGAGAGGGTTTCTGCATACTGTGATTCCAGAATTGCTGACCTTGATTTCTTTTTGAGACATGAATAGACATAATAAACAAGTTTATCACTGTACAGGTACCAGGCTCTGTTATTTGGAGGTGGATTAGGCTGTTTGTTCCTGAAGACGCCGCCACTGGCACTGCCCTCTAGCCACTCGTCGCCTGATTCAGTTGTAGGATTTGTAGGAATTTTTTTTCGGTGTGTTTGCACCTTTGTATGTGGATGCTAGATTCAGTTGTTAACTCGATTCACTCCGCAACGGAGTGTCTATGTTTTTCTTCTTCTAGTTTTTTAATATATTGACAATGTAATTCTACATTTGAAATGGCTTTACCTAAGATCTGAAACTTATGTAAATATGTGATACTGTACCCTCTGAATCATTGTTGTTTAGCGATAAAATATTTTTACTGAACAAAATAAAAAATAACGTCTCTAGCTCAATCTAAATACGTCTATGAATGTGTATCTATCTTTCTTGGCATGCAATAAAGCGTCACTAGGGAGAGTAGAGACGATATGGAAATGCATATATGAAAGCGTCTCCAAGCTTGTAGAGACGCAATCTAAACGACTCATATCATTGGCACGCAATAAAGCGTCACTAGGGAGAGTAGAGACGATATGGAAATGCATATATGAAAGCGCCTCCAAGCTTGTAGAGACGCAATCTAAATGACTCATATCATTGTAGACGCGCTTAACAATACGTCTCTATGATCTTTGACACGGTACGTGGAGAGGCGCTCTAGAGATGTTTTACAAAAACGGCTCTACGATGCTATAGAGATGATTGAAAACGTCTTTAACACATAAAATAGGTGTCTCTACAGGGCTTTTGTGTTGTAGTGACGTTGGGCTGGTATGTCGAAGTCGTCCATGTCCTGCGATTCGATAATGTAATTGCACCGTATAGTGAAAATCGTAAGAATGATGTAAATTCTTCGTAACTCACGTTATGGATACGGATTACGCCCGGGCGACCGGATACGCTGTGGCGGCCGGGCTCAGCCGCATGAGTCTTTCCCTTGCCCTTGTCGCAGGATTATCCACGTCGGGCTGGTATGTCGAAGTCGTCCATGTCCTGCGATTATATGATGTAAGTACACCATACAGTGATAAACGTAATAAGGATGTAAATTCTTCATAACTCACGTCGTCGATATAGATTACGCCCGGATGACTACTGGGCTCCTTCGGTGCCTCCTCAACAGGGTCTGGTACGTAAGGTTTCCACCGCACGAAGTTCTCGGCTCAAGTTCATGAGGATTAACCTCGTCATCGACATTATCAGCAAATAGGTCGTCATCTCCATCTTCTATCTCATAGTCACTGTCTACAAAATCAGAATCCTCCTCCTCATCTCCATCTTCTATCTCACTGCCACTATCTCCTTCATGTTGCTCTGATGGTCCTGCCTCCTCTTTGTCCTTGCTCTTCTTTCATTTAGTGTAGATATCATCATAAAAGCTCGATAGCTTCTCATCAACAATCTGCCAAAGTGATAAGTACCTTCACGGGCTCATCACCTTCGCAATCGGGCAACTAGTTGTGCTACGATATCATCGATTGACTCTTCCTATACTGTTATCATGATCAACATACATAATTAAGTTATTGTGACGGTTTGTCACTGCAACCATGCTGTTAGTGTCAGTGTCCTTCTTGATGATTCTCAAACCTTCGCCAACATGTTTCCGCAAACACCAGTAAAGCTTCAAGGTTTCACTCTCCTCATAGCCGAGCTGTTGGACAAAATCATCTATCTAGAGAGGAGACCACGTATCTATCTCACAATGATCAAACCAATTCCGTTTACCACCCACATAGCTCCGGTTGCTACCATGTCCGCAAAAAAACCCACCATGGTGAACCTCCACTGTGAATTCGTCATCATCAGGCCCTGCATTGTTAACGGAATGAAGCAATTTCAGGAAAACTAGCGACCAAGAAAACAAGATGAGAAGATTTTGTGAATCCGTGCTCAACACATCGCCACAATCCGAAACCCTAAATTACTAAAAACAGCAATGCGCCAACGCCGACCGCTTCACAGAGCAAAATTGCAACCAAATCAAAACCAAAACCAAAATCAAAACCAAAATCAAGACCCAGCCGGGCACTAAAGTATGAAGCGCGTACCATACGCCGGAGGCGGTTCGCCTTCTCCCCGCAGCATCGTCGCCATGCTCATCTTCGGTAGCCTACGCCGGGAACCACTATTCAGTTGACGACGCTGGCAACCCAAAGAACCCTCACCGTCGCCTCCGCCCGAACACTGGTGCTAGAGATGAACTCTGCGCTGCTTGTGGAACCCCCGAGCAGTTTTGTGCGCTCGACGTGACGAGGAGCCACGCCGGTCGGGTCAATGTTCCACGTCGCCAGTCAATGTCAGCCCGGGCTGTTTTGGACCTGTTTGACCCACTTAAATAGTTTAGGTACCGGATTGGACACTTTCAAAGAAGTGGGACCCAAGTGAACCCACCTGTCAAGTTCAGGGACCTACAGTGTACTTTACTCAAAAAAAATGTTGCAAACTATTCACGGTGATGTTGCAAGATTTTTTGACGTGTCCTTTTTCCAAACGTTTGTTTTGATTCTGAGATTTTTGAGATATCTTTTATTTGAAATGATGCATATAAATTTTTTATATGTTGTGCACGTTACCACTTTTGTTCCATCTAGCACACAACCACGTTGACTCTCGGGCGTACGGCACTACCCTCCTATAAATAGCATCGCTTCTTGTCTGCCGCTTCCACGGTTCCACCACCGCAGTCGCAGCGCATCTTTGCTTCTCTTCTCCTCGCAGAAGCCACGCTCTCAAATCCCCTCACCGGCTTCGCCATGGCGGCGCCCCCCTCCCCTGCCATCCATCCGCCTGCGCCGGCGGGGTTCGTCCCTGACGCCGACCCGCCGCGCCCGGACGCCGACCCGCCGCGGCGGGCGCTCACGCCGGACCAGGTGCGGTACTGCAAGGAGGCGCATAACGTATTCGAAGAGAAGCTCACGCAGGAGTCCGCGATTTACGAAGAGTTCGGCACCCTTCCGGTACAAACTTCCACTCCATCTCCTAGTCTCGGCACTAGTTAAGCTCTTTCGGCTACCATCTTCTTCTTCTTTTTTTCTGTTCTTTTCTTTTTAGAATCACGTCCATGATGAAAATTGAAACTCAACGGCTTTTCCGTCTTGTTTAATCGAAATCTATCACAACTCCATTCAAATCTATACCGCACTAGCTTTCCCTGCTCAATCCAATGTAAGGTAAAGGAACAATTCAGATACATCAGGTGGAGAACCTCTTCCACCCGTTAAACTTCTTAAACAAAAAAGAAAAAGAAAGAAAGAAAGAAAGAAAGAAAGAAAGAAAGAAAGAAAGAGAGAAACAATTCAGATATGGAATATATATTGCGGAAAACAGTAGATACTGGACTAGCTATTGATTATTCAGTCCAGTACACAATTCAGATACGGAATATATATTGCGGGAAACAGTAGATACTGGACTAGCTATTGATTATTCAGTCCAGTACACAATTCAGATACGGAATATATATTGCGGGAAACAGTAGATACTGGACTAGCTATTGATTAGAACTCATGAACGTGAGTTCTCTTGTTTTCTTATTTCTTTCCAACTACTACTAAAGTAAGAAATATTTTGTTTGAAATTGTGTAACTTAGCTGTCATGGGGTTGCCATCTGTTTCATTTCCCTAGCTAGTGAGCAGTGACAGTTAAGATGTCATGTACTTCTTTTGAAGCAAGTCAAGCAACTATTGATTCAATGTCTAGATTCTGTAGTTTAGTATGTAAAACATGCTCAGTAATTTGTTAAAGCTGCTCTGGAAGTATTTCATGTTTCATGATATATTTTTCAGGAGAGATTGGAAGTGAACAAGAAAATAGAAAAGTTTACTGTTGCTCGTGATCCAGCTAATTATCAGGAAAGAAACCGCCACGACGATGTCTTGCCATGTGAGCATTATGAACTTGCATGACCTCCAAGTGGAACTATTAATCTGAAATAACTTGGAATGTTTTCTTTAGTTGATGAAAACAGGGTACGACTACAGTCATCAACAGGCAATGACTACATCAGTGCAAGCCTTATTGAGGTAAAACTGGCATATTACCTGGCATATGCTTTTATCTATGTTTTCCCCTTCTTTCTAATCCTAATTGTCATATAAAATGTGCAGACTGATGGCGGAGATCATACAAAATTCATTTGCACTCAATGTCCAATAAAAAATACATTTGGAGATTTCTGGCAGATGGTCTATGAAAATTGCTGTCCTGTGATTGTTATGGTCGCCCCATTTGACAGTATTAAGGTGCTAATGTTGAACACTCCTGAGTTTTCATTGAGTTGAGCTAATATTCGGTTACTCTTTACCTCCATTATTTTTGGCTCTGCCACAGCCTTCTTACTCCACATGTTCACCTATGTCCTACAAGTGTTGGGTTATTTTATTATCACTATTCACTGGCATGCAGTGCAGATATATTACTCCAAGTTTTGGGCCTTTGTCTTTTCCTCCTTCCTAAACAGTGAAGCGCACTGAAGATTACATTTACTGTTTTTCCAAAAGGGGTTACATTGACTGCTGTGCAAATATATTTTTCAACTTGCTAAAAAAAACAAATATTATAGAATATCGAAATTTGTGACTGCCTGTCAAAGTGCTGCATGAGAAGTAGTGTAACCTGATTTGGTGGGCTTGCAATTTAACTTTGGCTCTTTCAAGATTTTGATGTTTGAAGTTTATGTCAAAAACAAAATGAGGACTAAGACTGTTTGCGATTTTAAGAAAATTGTGGTCTCTATCGAAATGATTCAGTAGTATAGCAGAGTGATTGCTTCATTGATTATATCTGCAGTCCCCATTGATGTCTTTGATTCAACGTATATGATTTTGAGATA